>PVNU02002357.1:0-600000 GCA_003013855.2 Liriodendron chinense
ATGGTCCCTTAGTTGTAAGTTTAATATAAAAATGATAATATTAAAGCGTAGATAAACTGTTCATACTGGCTTTTCAAAGCACACAAATTTAAGGCATCCGCTGCCTGAACACCACATTAATTTTGGTAGTGAACATTATACTGATACAGATGTATTATCTATTCCTCAACATCAACGTACTCAACATTAACGTTCGCATCCATTGAAGGTGGCTTGTTGTAAACATACATGCATATATGAAGTTTGTAATGGAGTCGAGGAAATTTAGTCAAAGGCTAGGCAATTCAATCCAACCCATGCCAGTAATGAAAGGCGAATCACGTGCCCAGTCGGCCAGATTGCTCCAGTGGAGACAGTATAATAGGCTAGCCCATAAGTAACGAGCAGTGAAGACACGCTTAACCATGTGATGGCAATCAAGGTGCGCACAAAAATCCATTGCTTGAAGGGAATCGACTTACCATCAATATGATTATGATCAAGATGCAACAAATGCTATTGTATTAAAAAGTGTGAAAAATGTGTAAACGTCTGGATATTTATCGGCCATGATTGACTCCCCTGCAGTGTGGTTTCTAGGCGCATCCCTTATAGCTTGGTTTCTAGGATCCACAGTGCAGGCGCATCCATTTTATCATCCTGCCAAACCCCACCGGGAGGGTGATTACAGCTTGAAATGTGATAGTAGAGATCAATATCGCCACCACCATTAGTACGCTCCGTGTCTCGTTCAAACCAATCGATGTGCTTTCTTCCACCTTTTCTTCCAAGGAGAGAATAGTTGAAATTTTCTATCATCTCTCCTGCGGCGCATGTCTTCAGCTCTTCTAGCTCCGGCACCTATGAGGATCCCTTCAAGTTTCATATCCTTCAATTTGCTACGGTTTTGCATTAAAACATCGAAGGCTGTGAAACCATCTACATTCAAGGCATTCACCTCCGCCCTCATCTTGGTCTTTTGGAGCAAATACGTCGTGAGCTGCCCAATTCTGGTCGTTATTTCTTGTGTGTGTGTGTGTGTGTGAGAGAGAGAGAGAGAGAGAGAGAGAGAGGGATTGCATTGGGACACTTCGACAATGCAACGTTTGATTTAGACTGTAAAGTAAGTTCAACACAGAATTATTGGGCTCCATGTAAATATCGCAGTAATACGACAATCCTAATTCGTATATAATCATTGGCTTTTAGTTTGAATCTATCTTTTGAGTCCATATTATTTTTTAAAAAAAATTAAGTCCAAAACATTTTCATAATCTTTCTTTGGATCTCATCAAAGATTGCTTATGAACAGTCATTATTTTAGGAAATCTTAAACGTTCCAACCATGGCTCAGAAAAAGGTAGCTATAAAAATAAGGACAGATCAGGGATAAATTGGATCATGGAATCAGTGTGTTTTTTGTATAGTAAGCCTATAAAATATGCTCTGGACTTGATAGACCGCTCAGATCGATCAAAGGGACTATTTAAGTAAGAGTGCGATGGGGAGCACTATAACTTACAGAGCGTTGAGAGCACTGAAGCATTTCTCATAACAAGAAAAAAGAAAAAGAAAAAGCAAAAGAAATAGGCCAAGGGCAAAGATGGCAGCATTTTCACAGTTGTTAGATAAACAGGATCCAGTCCATTGGTTTGATGGCTCACACCATGGATGGCTCATGCTGAAAGTCTGGATTCTAGCCATCCCATTTTCCTCCAACTGTGGAGGGTTGGCATATTTTTCACAGTTTATTGCGGGCAGCTGGTTGATGGGTTGGAACCATCCAACTTGGTAAGGTCTTCAGCTTGTGGTCTGATGTGAGGCCCATTAATGAACATGGGTTGCCGTTGTTTAGACCCAGGCCCCACGGAAATAGCAAAAGGAAGTTGTTGATAATCTAAAGCAGCACAAGCATATGCACGTTTACACATGTACAATCTACGTCCAATCACCAGGTTTATCTGATAATGCCTAAATATTTCATCTCTGTCTCCTAATTTGCATTGTTTTTATCGTATATTAAGTTAGTTGGTCCTAATTATGTGTGTTTCATGTGTAGTGAGAGATTTAGAGTCTAAAACTAAATATGCGCCTAAAAAGATAGTTTAAAGCTTAATAAGATATAAGGTAATGAATTGAAGTATTGGAGAACTTTACTGAATATTTCAAGTGCCAATGATCTAAGAAAACCATATACCAAAAATAGAAAAAAGACTGAAAAATCAAGCATTCTAATAACAGATTAAACAGACAGTTCGGTCCCACCGAAGGGAGGTTCGATCCGACCGAACATGACAGAAACAATCAAGCAATAACAAGTAGAATTTAGAGCTAATTCGACTCGAGCGAATCAATATTCGATCTGATGGGAACTACATTCGATGCGACCGAAGGACTATTTGGTCTGACTAAATAGATACAATGAGTTCAAAGATTTTTTGGAGAAATTTGATTCCAATCGAAAGAATCTTCGGCTAGCTTCGGTGTGACCGAAGTATAACAAAAGTGAATGATTTTGAAGTGGTTCAAAGGTGGTGCTCGAGTTTTCGATTTAAAGAAGTATTTTCTAAGCATCTAGGGCATCCTAGGATGTGAAGAGAGAGAGAAGTTCAAGGGTGGAGATGCTTTGACTTCTTCTTCTAGTTTTTATTTCTTTTTAGTTATAGTTTTCTTTATTTTCTATTTTGAGTTAACCATGTTAGGCTAATCTCCTAGTTAGGGCTAAGAGGTGAAGCTTCTAGTTTATTTATGATGTTCTATTTCTCTTAACTCAAATTATTGTTTAAATGTTGATTAATTCATTGATTAATTTGAATAAAGATATAATTTTAGTTTACTTTGATCTATTGTCGAGTCCGGGCACATTGAATGTTCAAGAAGGCTAAGATTGTGCTCTTGTTTATTTTGTAAAGGATTGATTTGTAAAATCGCTAAACTCATCGTGATCTAAAGATACGTTAATTTCTTGGATTCCCTACGATCAGTAACTTGGTGCTTCACTTGGAAACCAAATAATTTGAAGTTCATATCTATTTAGTTTGTTTAATTCTGATTTTATCACTCTATCATCCGACTGGATAGGATTGGATTTCGATTCCAGTTGAGTTATCTTGTTAAATCAAGTGAAGTATATGTTATGAATAACTAGATCGTTGATCCTTGAAAACCTTAGTGTTTTTATTTTTATTGATTTTTTTCTTTTACAATTGAATCGATATATCCTTTGCTTAATTCTAATTCAGTTAGTTTAATTTTAGAACCTAGTTTGCCTTTGAATGTTTGAACCTATAATCATTCCCGTGGTTTGACCTCGGTTTCACTGAGTTTTTTTTTTTGCCAGTCATGCAACGCACCCATCCAGTCAGTCGCGCAACACGCCTACCCAGTCAGTCATGCAACGCACCCACTGGTTTCTGTCAGTAGCGTGGATTTTCACTACTAATGGGTTTCGAGAGTGAGACCCCTTGTTGAAACTCTGCAGAGTCTACCAGCGAGGCAAAGACTCGAACCTCGATTTCACCAAGTTTATTACTACATCGCGACCTTGCACTTGGGGTTGTCATCCTCTAGGATCGATCATTATCCTACCTTTTTTATTTTCTTATCCAAAAAATCAAGCTACTCCACATATGGGGGGCTACGATTTTAATAGTGAATGGCATAGAAAATTCCAACTAAATTTTGGTCCTAGAAGCTTATGCTCCATCAATTGTAATTCTTTGGACATGGCATCTACAATATGGGAACCCTAAAGGATGGCTTGGATCTAAACATACGTGCCTTGCTGGTATGTATGGTGGTGTGTGCATGAATTGCCTTGCATATTTGTGTGCAGGTAGGCATTGTGAAGCTTCTTGATATTGTAGAGGAGCTATATTGTATGTTAATTTAAAAACATGGTGTACTTTACTTGGAGTGTCTAAGGAATTAAATCAATGATCATTTGATATTATGAATCTGCTTATATATTATCAACTAATGTTTAATTAGCATATGTTATGCTAATGAAAGGAGTTTGAAATACTCATATAAATTATAATTTCCATATATTTCTTAAATTGATAGAATATAATTATATTTCTATTATTTAGTTGTTCCACTAATAGATTTCCAATGTTCTGACAACTCTCTCTTACCTTCTCCCCTCATCTCTCTCTCTCTCCCTCTCTCCCTCTCTGCTCTTCATCTCAAAATTGGCAATTATAAGCAGACTCCACGTCAGGTTTACTCTAGTTAATGATGAGACCTCTAAATTGTTAGTGCAATTTCTGTAGCACACTAGTGCACCTTATTCTTCAATCACGTGCGTCAATTTGTTGTAATGTTGGTTGAGCCTTAACAAGTTGAAGACCGAAGATTCAAGTTGACAAGAAGCATCAAGGAAGAAGAATAGATAAAAGAGATGCCTTATTAACCCTAACTATTAGAACCAAAACACCCATGAACCTCTAGTTGACTTGGACCAAATGGGAAAACCCTTAGTCATCATTATTAGCCTCAGATCATATAAAAAATATGATAAATTAAGCTAATTAAAGAGGTGTAAGCTGTTGTAAACAAACTAGCCCGGACAGTAATTTTTTATTGGTGTTCGATCCCTCAAATACCAGTTTCGATGACACTTTTGTAATACCCCGGATTTTCAGGATTTATTTAAATTTTTTTTTTAAATTTTAATTGATTTTATTTTAACTAAAATATCAAGAGTTCACTTTATTTTGAAAACAACGGACCATCCTTAGGAGATCCAATAGGGTACCCTTTATTAAAGTTGCTTAGAATAACCCCAAGAACATCGTAAAAAGATCGGATTTTGAAAATCTCACAGTTTTTAAATAATTACGAAAATGTCATTAGTTAAACTTAAGTTAAACGGCCATTCTTTAATATTATAATTTTTTACTATCATTTTCATGCAAAACTTTATATATAATTTTTTGGGCACATTTGAGCCATACACATCAAATATTAGCCCTCCGATGATCCTACAAATACCCTAATAATAAATCGGACCCTACATGGCCCACTTGATCTTAGATCTATCCCAAGTTTAGTCAAAACGCCTAAAATTAAATTTCTTATCTAATCGTCGAAGTAGATTTCTCACATACATCAGTGTAGAGCCCGTGTGCACCAAGTGCACAAATCACGCCCAGTCAAACCCGCGTGTTGACCGCACCCGCTCGAGCCCAAGACGGATTCCCGAACGATCCACACCGTCATCTATATGGCCCCTATTCCATCAATCCAAGCCATTCATACTACTCCCCTCTCATCATATCTACCATCCTTTCAAATCTTTCCACCAAACTTCGACCCGATGGCCCACTCCAAATCACCGTCCAAACCAAGTGTCATCAAGATCTGGACCTACATCTTGCTTGGACGGTCCATTCTTCTCTCAAGTCATGTGTGGACTTCACATACCCTTCTAATGGTTCCCATGTGCAATTAATCCCAAACATAACGACCGCTCATCTCTCCACATCAAACCGAGACTCCCGCACCAACTTCTTATCCACTAACTTTGGCCCTCTATATTAGGCCCCAAACGTTCATCCATGCCCCTTACATAAACCCTCAAAGAAAGAGAGAGATAGAGAGATAGAGAGAGAGAGAGAGATAATTACGTGAGGGAGAGAGAAAAATAGAGAGAGAGAGAGAGAGAGAGAGAGAGATTGGGAGGAGGGGAGAGGCCCGTCCACCTGTTGGTGCTGGTGTTAGATCCTGTTCCAAGGAAAAAGAAAGAAAAAATAAAGAAAGAAAAAGAAGAGGGAAGAAGAAAGAGAATAAGAATAAGAAAGGAAAGGAGGGGGAGAAGGATTCAACCGAATCAAGCTGAGTCGACTGAGCTGAGATTTGTGAGTTCGTCACTGTTGTCGGAGGTAAGATCAATCTAACCTTGGTTTAGTTTTCTAAATTTAGTTTAAACCCTAACCTTAGTTGAGATCTAACCCTAGGTGATTAAATTATGAAATCATGTCCCTTACATCATAACCTTGTGAATTCCATTACACATCATAGGTTTCAGATTTAAGGGAGATAACATGGCTTTAATAACATCTTAACCATACATCTATAGGAGGTGAGGATTTCCTTTAAGCCTAGTTACAATAATATCTTTTTGTTTGTCGGTTCCATGTTTAGAGTTTAGGTTTTGATTTTGTTATTGCTTGAGAGCATACTTGTTGGAATCTCTCTATGTAGTCATGTAGTTTGTATGATACTCCTTATTATGTACGCTCAATTTTGATGATGAATTATGCTTAAGTGGTTGGAAAAAGAACTATGATGATGTACATGCTTATGTGGAGATTATGCTTGATTTACATTGATACATGCTCATGATGATTAATGTGTTGTTTGATATGGGATTATGTATATGGATGTTACATTAATGAATGCCCCTTAACCCCATATTGATGTAAAGAGATGAAGCCCGTATGAGGTCTTGTTAGGTTAGCATTATCATGTGGGTATTTTTAGATGAATATGCTTATTTGTTTTGTAGTGAGAGTCGGCATTACCATGTGATTATTAAATGAATATATCTTGACATTGAGAATTAAGTGTTGGCATTACCATATATGCATTGTTGGTTATTTATGCTATGATGTTGAGTTGAGCACTACTGTGTGCATTGTTGGATACATGCCTAAGGATCCTTGTTTGATATGTTACTTGTGATGAACCCTTTGAGGAATGTGATTGGCGAATACGCGAAGTTTCATGAGCCAGGGTTGGTGGTATGGGATACTAAGCCTGAGCTATCGGCCTATGCTGGGTGACGAGCCCCCCATAGTGACCTTGAGCTTCCTTGAACTAATTGGGGGTAGGGAGTGGTCATTAGCCGTGAACATTATTTAATTAGCTGGATGTTAAACTTACTTAATTAACTGTGAAACTAATCATGCATTCACTGGACCCGACTTAGTAGGTCAGCCCCTCGGGCGTTAAAGAAAGTGTGCATAAGGCCGTTTCTCTCGCTATCTAATGAAACTGTGCATAAGGTCATTTCGTTAGTTGGGTTTTGGTGAGTGGGATGAGTGACTAAGGTCCATCCTAGTAGGAACCTCTGGTGACTAGTGGCTAATGAGAAGAGTGGAATTGGTCCCGTCTCATTTGGTCAGGGTGCCTTAGCTAGATCATGCATATCATGCATTGCATGAAATAAGATTTTCTTATGCATGTTTTGGTTGGGTATGATTATGTTTGGATATTATTGTACTAATCTTAAGGGATACCTCTCACTGAGTTGATTGTAAACAACTCACTCCCTTCCGTCAAATTGACTTACAGGTTGAAGAGTACGAAGTTTCATGGCGATCAATGATGGACGACGAGCCGTATCAGCTTGAAGATGAATTTTTTTATTTTCACAGAATAAATTTATTTTCATGTAAATCAAATTAAGTCTTCCATGGAGACGGAAAGTAGAGCATTATATATTTTGGTATGATTTAATGACATTATGTTTGATAACGTAGAGTAGAAAACTTGGAATAAGAACCTTGAATTCCGTCATTATGCAATGAATGCCATGAATATGAAAAATAAATATGAATGTGTGGACTAACACATTCTAATTAACACCCGAAAACTTAGCCCATCGTGTTGTCCATGAGAGCCGAAATTTCAGGGTGTTACAAGTTAGTATCATAGGATAAACGGCACCTCTGGGCGTGAAACCCAACCCATTGCATAATGAATTCACCCTAGGACTTAGGTCCTTAAAACTAGTAATAAATTAACCTAGGAACATCCATGAATTATTGTATATAATGTAATGAATGTAGAAACCCACTCTTAGGCCCTCCTCGAGATTGTTAGGTAGCCGATAAATGTAGAAATATGAAATTTTTAAAGTTTTTGAGAAGCGTATTTCTACTTTTTTTGTATATTGGGGCTCTCATCTATTCTCAATATTTATATCAGTGTTACGCTGAGTTGTGTGGTTTATCTCCCTCGAATTATATAGCTAGCTAATTTATTTTGAATTTTCACGGTTAGGCATGATTTTCCGAACCAGCAGTAGTACAACCATTAGAAATAGTACTTTTAGACTTATAAAAATTTTGTTAATTTTTTTAGAGACTCCTAACTCATTCTCCAACACCCCCATAAAATTTTAAACCCATTCGATAAATGGATAAATCAAGAAAATTCAGACAGTAAAGAAAATCCTGCTGACCTATTGTATTTTTTGGACTTGATTAGAGCCAAAACATATGTTATCATAGGAATTTTTACCTGAAAAAAATCAGAGTTATTTTAAACCTAACCTACAATTTACCTACCAAATTTTAGGAGAAACAGATGGCTAGTTTGAGACAAAGTATTCTGGTAGCGCTTGTAGGTCTTGCACTCCAGATTCGGCACCACCCTAGTTACATTATCCTTGAAACCCTGAGGACCCCTTAATTAGGATTAGTTTACGCAAGCCTATACCCTTAGAAGTGTTCCTTGACATGCTATTATACGTCCCTATGAATATTTGGCTCAACTCAGTTACCTTAGATAGGATAACATAAATATAGATTGCCACCTGCTAACCTCAGATCGCTAATAGGATTGGCGACGGAAGTAATAGAACCTTGTAAGGTTGTAGTGTTTTATATTAATGGATTTTATTATGAGTGAACTTTGTTGATGTTTGCTTTATGGAAGAATACATGCAGGTCCCCACGACGATTAGACTAATCGGTCACATGGAAAGACTGAACCGTACCTGATACCTTGTGTAAACGATTGGATCCAAGTTCAAATCCCGAGGGTTGACACTCAGAATTTCGAATGAATACTAATGAAGTCAATGCTCAATATGAGTAGAAGATCTAAATATCGGACTCAAATCTACTTGACCCGTTCGCCCGTGGTGCCGACACTATATTAACCTCATCTATGGCTTAGCTCGAAGATATTTGCGTATTCTCTTAATATGTGTGTACGTGTGTTTTTCTTTTGTGACGCCTAGAGAGAAGTAGACGTATAAGCACCCATAAGTCATAGAAACTAAGACATCTATACCTCATCATCTCGTCTTGTGTCACACCTTTAACCATGCAACGACCATCGAGGATAACTCATTCGCTTAGCCACGCCGTCGTTTATTTACCCTGTCATTTGACTATTCGCTCATGCCCACCTAATCAAACTCAGATCTACCCTCTAATTTTCTATTAGTCTTTTCATTAGCAATTAGACATCCTTGGTAATTATCTAACTCTAATCACCCTTCTAAATCCTTCACTATAGGAGCACCTTCTCACCTGAGAGATATTAAGGCATTAGACGATCGATATGACCCATCGATTTATAGAAAATCATCTAGGAATCAGAGTGCATAGTGGAAGCATACCAGACAAGGGATTTAGAGAATCAACCTCTAGGTCAGGACCTTGTTTTTAAGGGGGGTGGAGCGTGACTGCAACTAATCCGGAGTAGGAGCAGCACAGCTTGAGACACAGAGACATAGAGGGAGATTGCCCATAATGGACACCTACAAAACTTCAGGGATGAAGTTTGTTTTTAAGGGGGGTGGATTGTAACGCCTCGGATTTTCAATATTTATTTAAAAAATTTCTAAAATTTTAAATGATTTTATTTTAACTAAAATATCGAGCGTTCACTTTGTTTTGAAAACAACAAACCATCTTTAGGAGATCCAATAGGGTACCCTTTATTAAAGTTGCTTTGAATAACCCCAGGAACGTCGTAGAAAGACCGGATTTCAAAAATCTCATAATTTTTAAATAATTACGAAAATGACATTATCTAAACTTAAGTAAAACGGTCATTCTTTAGTATTATAATTTTCTACAATTATTTTCATGCAAAACTTCATATATAATCTTTTAGGCACATTTTAGCTATACACGTCGAATTTCAGCACTCCGATCATCCTACAAATGCCCTAATAAAAAATCGGACCCTAGATGGCCCACTTAATCTTAAATCTATCCCAAGTTTGGTCCCAATGCCTAAAATTAAATTGCCTATCTAATGGTCAGAGTAGATTTCTCACACATCACTGTAGGGCCCGTGTGCACCGGGTGCACAAATCACGCCCAATCAACCCCGCGTGTTGATCGCACCTGCTTGAGCCTAAGACGAAATCCGTCTTCTTCTCCACTGCTCCAGCGACAACGCCATCTGCTGCAACCCAGACGATACACACCATCAGCTATATGGTTCCCGTTCTATCAATCCAAGCCATTCATACTCCTCCCCCTTATCATATACACCATCCTTTCAAGTCTTTCCACCAAACTTCGACCCGATGGCCCACGCCAAATCACCGTTAAAACCAAGTGTCATCAAGATCTGGACCTACATATTGCATGGACGGTCCATACTTCTCTCAAGTCATCATGCGAACCCCACATACCCTTCCAATGGTTCCCATGTACAATTAATCCCAAGGATAACGATCGCTCATCTCTCCACATCAAATCGGGACTCCCGCACCCACTGCTTATCCACTAACTTTGGCCCTCTATATTAAGCCCTAAACGTTGAAATCGGATTGCGTGCTCTGCATGCTCTTTTCGTGCGGAGTAAACTCTGTTGGGCCTACCTAAAATGTATGCGCTTTATCTATTTCGTCCATATGTTTTTCCAGCTCATTTTAGGGGTTGAGCCCAAACTTTAAGCATGTCCAAATCTCAAATGGACCATGCCACATGACAGTGGGAATAATGATTTCCATTGTTGAAACCTTCCTAGGCCCCACAGTGATGTTTATTTGTCATCCAACTTGTTCATAAGATCACATGGACATGGATGAAGGGAAAACACAAATATCAGCTTGATCCAAAACTTCTGTATCCCCTGAGAATTTTTCAATGTTAGACATTCAGTTCACACTTTTCCTGTGGTGTGGTCCACTTTAGATTTTGATATGCTTCATTTTTTTATAACCGTACCTAAGATTATCTGTTAAGATGGATAGACAGAGTGGATAAAATAAGTAAATCACGGTGGGCCCCATTGAGTTTACTACACATGCTTAGCGTGCGGAGTTACTCACTACGCAATCCGCTTCCCTAAACGTTCATCCATGCCCCTTACATAAACCCTCAGAGAGAGAGAGAGAGAGAGAGAGAGAGAGAGAGAGATAACGTGAGGGAGAGAGAAAGATAGAAAGAGAGAGAGAGAGAGAGAGAGAGAGAGAGAGAGAGATATCGTGTCGAGGGGAGAGGCCCGTCCACCTATTGTTGCTGCTGGTGTTAGATCCCGTTCCAGGGAAAAAGAAAGAAAACTAAAGAAAGAAAAAGAAGAAGGAAGAAGAAAGAAAGAGAAAAGAAGAAGAGAAGAGGAAGAAGAAACGAAAGGAGAGGGAGAAGGATTTAACCGAGTCAAGTTGAGTCGACTGAGCTAAGTTTTGTGAGTTCGTCGCTGTTGTGGCAGGTAAGACACATCCAACCTTGGTTTAGTTTCCTAAATTTACTTTAAACCCTAACCTTAGTTGAGATCTAACCCTAAGTGATTAAATTATGAAAATTATGTCCCTCTACATCCTAACCTTATGAATTCCATTACACATCATAGGTTTCAGATTTAAGGGAGATTACACGGCTTTAATAACATCTCAACCATACATCTCCAAGAGGTGAGGATATCCTTTAAGCCTAGTTACAATAATATCTTTTTATTTGTCGATTCCATGTTTAGAGTTTAGGTTTTGATTTTGTGATTGCTTGAGAACATGCTTATTGGAATCTCTATATGCAGTCATGTAGTTTATATGATACTACTTGTTGTGTACGCTGAATTTTTATGATGAATTATGCTTTAAGTGGTTGGAAAAGGAACTATGATGATGTACAGGCTTATGTGGAGACTATGCTTTATTTACATTGATACATGCCCATGATGATTAATGTGTTGTTTGCTATGAGATTATGTATATGAATGTTACATCAATGAACGCCCCTTAACCCCATACTAATGTAACTGCTTGATGTAAAGAGATGAAGCTCATACTGAGACCTTGTTAGGTTGGCAGTACTATGTGGGTATTTTTGGATGAATATGCCTTATTGTTTTATAGTGAGAGTCGGCATTACCATAAGATTATTGAATGAATATGTCTTGACATTGAGAATTAAGTGTTGGCATTACCATGTATGCATTATTGGTTCTTTATGCCATGATGTTGAGTTTGTCACTATCGTGTGCATTGTTGGATACATGCTGAGGGATCCTTGTTTGATATATTACCTGTGATGGACCCATTGAGGAATGTGATTGGCGAATACGAGAAGTTTCATGAGCCAGGGTTGGTGGTATAGGATACTAAGCCTGAGCTGTCGGCCTATACTGGGTGACAAGCCCCCCATAGTGACCTTGTGCTTCCTTGAACTAATTGGGATAAGGAGTGGTCATTAGCCATGAACATTGTTTAATTGGCTGGATGTGAAACTTACTTAATTAAAGGTGAAACTAATCATGCATTCACTAGACCCGACTTAGTAGGTCAACCCCTCGGGCGTTAGAGAAAGTATGCATAAGGCCGTTTCACTAGTTGGGTTTTGGTGAGTGGAAAGAGTGACTAAGGTTCGTCCTAGCAGGAACTTCTAGTGACTAGTGGCTAATGAGAAGAGTGGAATTGGTCCCGTCTCATTTGGTCAGGGTGCCTTAGCTAGAGCATGCATATCATGCATTACATTAAATAAGATTTTCTTATGTATGTTTTGGTTGGGTACGATTATGTTTGGATATTATTGTGCTAATCTTAGGGGATAACCCTCACTGAATTGATTGCAAGCAACCCATTCCCTCCTGGGACGGTGGTATAAAATACCACCAGATTGTTGCAGGTGACGATCCATTAGACGAACCGACTTACAAATTGAAGAGTACGAAGTTTCATGCGGTCAATGATAGATGACGAAGCCGTATCAGCTTGAAGATGAATTTTGTCTATTTTCACAAAATAGATTTATTTTCATGTAAATCGAATTAAGTCTCCTGTAGAGACGAAAAGTGGAGCATTATATATTTTGGGGGGGGGCTCTTCAACTGCACTCACTACAAGAAAACGGTGTTTTACCGACGAAAGTATTACCGACGAAATTGTTTTCGTCGGTAAAAAGCCATTTCCCCGACGAAATGAAGTATTCGTCGGTAAAATACATACCAGCACACCCTTTTACCGACGAAATCATGATTTCGTCGGTAAAAAGTTTATTACCGACGAAATTACCCGTCGCTAAAGAAAAAAGTAAGAAATTTGGCTTTTAGCGACGAACATTTTCGTCGGTATAAGTCTTTTTTTGGCGACAATTATTTTCTGTCGGTAATAATGTGTGGTATCTGCGTAAGTTAAGGAAGATGACTTTTACCGACGAAATTTTTCGTCGGCAAAAGTCATTTTTACCGACGAAAATGTTCGTCGGTAATAATATTGATGTTTCCCGCCCAAGTGAAAAAGAAGACTTTTACCGACGAAAACTATGCTTTTACCGACGAAAAGCCTCCCTCATTTCTCTCCTCTCTCTCACTCTCGCTCTGTTCTCTCTCCTCTCTCTCTCGCGCGCGCGCTTCCGGCCGGCCCACCCATCTCGGCTCTCCCTCATCTCCGACCGCCGGCCGTCAACGTCACCGGCGGCCCACCGCCTCAGCCGACCACCCCCCCCCCCCCCCCCCCCAGCCGACCAGTGTCGCCGGTCGTCCACTCGCCTCCACCGACCTCCGTACGCCGCCGCCTCCTCCGGTAAGCCTCTCCCCCTTTCTTCTTGCTCCATTTCCCCTCTCTCCCTCTCTCCTCGTTGTTGATTGTGGGGCCCACTCCCAAAATCCAATGCATGTGGGTCCCACCATCGCTGTCCAATGCATGTTGGTGGGTCCCACCGTCGCTTTCTATTTGCATGTGGGTCCCACCGTCGCTTTCCATAGTGCATTGCATGTGGGGTCCACCTTAGCTGTCTACAATTTGGTGGGGCCCACTGATTTATTAAATCCCTAATTAGGGATTTCGAAATTAAAATTCCCTAATTAGGGATTTCAATATTAAAATCCCTAATTAGGGATTTAAAAATTTAAAATCCAAAATTTTGTTTTACAAATTAAAAAAAAAATGAAATACGTAATTGTAGGGGCCCACCGTTGCTGTCCACTGGCTGTGGGGCCCATGTCGCTGTCCACTGGCTGTGGGGCCCACGGTCACTGTCCACTGGTTGCAGGGGCCCACGGTCGTTGTCCACTGGCTGTGGGGGCCCCGAAGATGGGAACCGCTGGTGCCAAAAAATGAAGCATATCAAAATCTAAAGTGGACCACAGCACAAGTGTGAACTGAATGTCTATCATTGAAAAATTCTTAGAGGACACAGAAGTTTTGGATCAAGCTGATATTTGTGTTTTCCCTTCATCCATATCCATGTGATCTTATGAACAGGTTGGATGACAAATAATGATCACTGTAGGTCCTGGGAATGGTGGAAATCATTATTCCCACGATTTCCCATGGCATGGTCCACTTGAGATTTGGATATGCTTAAATTTTGGGCTCAACCACTAAAATGAGTTGAAAAAACATAAGGACAGAATAGATAAATCACATACATTCTAGGTGGGCCCAACTGAATTTACTCTACATGATAAGAGCGTGCAGAGTTACTCTGCACGCAATCCGATTCCCATGGTGGGCCCCATACATACTTATTTGTTGAGAAAGTAGCAGTCATTAGGTATTTGATTAGACTTGATTCATGGTGTTGATGATTCTGTCATTTTATGTGCTTGTGTATCTGGAATTGATGGAGCAAACCCGGGATGTGCGTTGGAGCTACCCGTGGTTGATTTATGTGGATGTGTGTTGTGGATGTATTTGGCTTATTATTAATAGTTATTTTTTGTCCACAAATGGTAGTATAATAGAATCAGTTAGCCCATTTGGAGATTTCTATATTGCCGAGCATAGATAAAGTGTGTTTTGGAGGTATAGAAATTTGCCAAATTGTCCTGTTGGACAGTCCAAGGTTGGATAGATTGGAATGTTATCGTTGTTTGTCATTTACATGCTCTGTCATTAGTTTCGTGCGGTAACTCTCCTATTCTCTCTGAATATGTTTCTTATGTTTAATTCCATTGTCAATTTAATCCACACAATGTGTGGATAGTTGACGTGGAAATTAAATGTAAGATAAATATATCTGGAGAGATAGGGGGAGATGCTGTCGAAATTTAGGCTTGGGCATTTAATGGAAATAATGATAGCATTTCAATCTATCCATCATTGGATGGGCGACTGATTTTATTATATTATCATTTAGTGGCAAATTAGATGACGAACATGATACTTGTGATTAAGATTAGTTGATTGATGTTGATGTTGAGCGGGGGTCCCTGGAAGGTGGGAACCGCGGTTTAGACCATGATGATGAAGCTGTCCATTTCCTATGGACAGCAATATGGGTGGCCTGGCCATTTGGACAAGCCCGTGTTTATGTATTAGCTCGAAATTAATGGAGCAGACCCGGATGTGCGTCGGAGCTATCCGGGTGTTGAGCGGGGGTCCCTGGAAGGTGGGAACCACTGTTATGACCATGATGATGAAGCTGTCCATTTCCTATGGACAGCAATATGGGTGGCCTGGCCATTTGGACAGGCCCGTGTTTATGTATTAGCTCGAAATTAATGGAGCAGACCCTGATGTGCGTCGGAGCTATCCGGGTGTTGAGCGGGGGTCCCTGGAAGGTGGGAACCGCTGTTATGACCATGATGATGAAGCTGTCCATTTCCTATGGACAGCAATATGGGTGGCCTGGCCATTTGGACAGGCCCGTGTTTATGTATTAGCTCGAAATTAATGGAGCAGACCCGGATGTGCATCGGAGCTATCCGGGTGTTGAGCGGGGGTCCCTGGAAGGTGGGAACCGCTGTTATGACCATGATGATGAAGCTGTCCATTTCCTATAACTAAAATCCGAAACCATAAACCTAAAACTAAAACCTATAAGCTATAACTAAACCGAAACCTAAACTCAATTCATCTAACTCTAAACCGGGGCCCTATAAGCTACGAAAATGCGTCCCTAAACCCGATCCCGAACCCGCAAATCCAAACCTATGCCCTAAACCTAATCTCATGTCACCTAACCTAAACCTACACCTATTCCTAAATCCATTCACCTAACCTAAACCTAGACCTAAACACGAGAACCAAACCCGAAACCCGATCCCGAACCCGCAAATCCAAACCTATGCCCTAAACCTAATCCTAAACTCATGTCATCTAACCTAAACCTACACCTATTCCTAAATCCATTCACCTAACCTGAACCTTGACCCAAACACGAAAATGCGACCCTAAACCCGATCCCGTACTCAAAAATCTCAACCTATGCCTAAACCTAATCCTAAACTCAAATCTCCTAAACTAAACCTACACCTATTCCTAAATCCATTCACCTAACCTAAACTTAGACCCAAACATGAAAACCTAACCCGAAATCCAATCCCGTACTCGACTATCTCAACCTATGCCTAAACCTAATCCTAAACTCAAATTACCTAAACTAAACCTACACCTATTCCTAAATCCATTCGCCTAACCTAAACTTTAACCCAAACACGAAAACCTAACCCGAAACCCGATCCCGAACCTGAAAATCTCAACCTATACCTAAGCCTAATCCTATATTCAAATCACTTAAACTAAACCTACACCTATTCCTGAATCCATTCACCTAACATAAACCTAGACCCAAATATGAAAACCTAACCCGAAATCCAATCCCGAACCCGAAAATCTCAACCTATGCCTAAACCTAATCCTAAACTCAAATCTCCTAAACTAAACCTACACCTATTCCTAAATCCATTCACCTAACCTAAACTTAGACCCAAACATGAAAACCTAACCCGAAATCCAATCCCGTACCCGACTATCTCAACCTATGCCTAAACCTAATCCTAAACTCAAATTACCTAAACTAAACCTACACCTATTCCTAAATCCATTCGCCTAACCTAAACTTTAACCCAAACACGAAAACCTAACCCGAAACCCGATCCCGAACCCGAAAATCTCAACCTATACCTAAGCCTAATCCTATATTCAAATCACTTAAACTAAACCTACACCTATTCCTGAATCCATTCACCTAACATAAACCTAGACCCAAATATGAAAACCTAACCCGAAATCCAATCCCGAACCCGAAAATCTCAACCTATGCCAAAACCTAATCCTAAACTCAAATCTCCTAAACTAAACCTACACCTATTCCTAAATCCATTCACCTAGCCTAAACTTAGACCCAAACAAGAAATTGCGACCCTAAACCCGATCCCGTACCCAAAAATCTCAACCTATGCCTAAACCTAATCCTAAACTCAAATCTCCTAAACTAAACCTACACCTATTCCTAAATCCATTCACCTAACCTAAACTTAGACCCAAACATGAAAACCTAACCCGAAATCCAATCCCGTACCCAAAAATCTCAACCTATGCCTAAACCTAATCCTAAACTCAAATTACCTAAACTAAACCTACACCTATTCCTAAATCCATTCGCCTAACCTAAACTTTAACTCAAACACGAAAACCTAACCCGAAACCCGATCCCGAACCCAAAAATCTCAACCTATACCTAAGCCTAATCCTATATTCAAATCACTTAAACTAAACCTACACCTATTCCTGAATCCATTCACCTAACATAAACCTAGACCCAAATATGAAAACCTAACCCGAAATCCAATCCCGAACCCGAAAATCTCAACCTATGACTAAACCTAATCCTAAACTCATGTCACCTAAACTAAACCTGACTCTAATCTTTGCATTGTAGATATGGATAAGAGTTGGATGCAAGCTAAGAATCGTTTTGGCCCAGAGTATAAAGAAGGTGTTAAGGAGTTCATGGAATTTGCGAGAGATCGGGCAGATTCAGGTAATAGAATTAGGTGTCCATGCCGAAAATGCAAGAACATGATTCACAAGACATTGGACAAAGTGGAAGATGATTTGTTCATAGTTGGGATTGACCAGGGTTACACTTGGTGGATTCATCATGGTGAAGACTTCCACCAAAGAGTTGAGGCCACTGAAGTCCTTGCTGACCCAATTGTGCGTAATGACGAGGATGAAGATATTGACGATATGCAAGATATCATTGGGGATGTGTTAAGGGGAACAATTGCGGATACTGATTTTGCAGCGACAAGTACTAGCCAGGATATTCCTCCTATGGGTGATGCCGAATCAGAAAAGTTTAGTAGGTTGTTGAGTGATGCGCAACGTCCACTCTATCCGGGGTGTCGGAACTTCTCCAAGTTGAATTTCCTTACAAGGTTACTTCATTTAAAGACAATAAATCGTTGGAGTAACAAATCGTTCGACATGTTACTTGGCTTGTTGAAAGAAGTATTACCTGAAGGTGAGACATTGCCTAAGTCTCATTACGAGGCAAAATCGTTAATGCGAGACTTGGGCCTTGGTTACATCCTCATACATGCATGTATAAATGATTGTGTATTGTATTGGAAAGAACATGAAAATGTTGAGGAGTGTCCACAATGTGGAGAGTCTAGGTGGAAATATGACGAAGCTAAGCGTAAGAAAATTCCACAAAAGGTGTTAAGGTACTTTCCATTGAAACCCAGATTACAAAGATTGTTTACGTCGAGCAAGACGGCTGAAGATATGAGGTGGCATAAGGAGAAACGCCTTCATGATGATAATACATTGAGGCATCCCGCTGACTCTGAAGCCTGGCAACATTTTGATAAGCAATATGACTGGTTTGCAGAGGATTCTCGCAATGTTCGGCTAGGTCTTGCAAGTGATGGTTTTAATCCATTTGGTAATATGAGTAGCTCGTACAGTATGTGGCCAGTGATACTTATGCCCTACAATTTACCTCCTTGGTTGTGTATGAAGGAATCATTTTTTATGATGTCGTTGCTTATTCCTGGACCCAAGTCACCGGGGAATGACATTGATGTGTATCTCCGACCGTTAGTAGATGAGTTAAACGAGTTGTGGAGTCAAGGTGTCCAGACGTATGACACTTTTGCAGAACAGACGTTTCGATTGCACGCAGCGGTTTTGTGGACAATAAATGACTTCCCTGCATATGGAAATTTGTCTGGGTGGAGCACGAAGGGAAAGTTGGCTTGTCCTACATGTAGTACTGAGACTTGTTCATTGTCATTGAAGCATGGTAAGAAAACGTGTTATATGGGCCATCGTCACTTCCTTCCGAGGGATCATAATTGGCGCAGGAAGACGGTAATCTTTGATGGCAAACAAGATCATAGGCCACCACCGAAAGAACTATCTGCAGAAGATGTGTTACAACAGCTGAGTAACATTGAAGAAGTTAGATTTGGTAAGGCACCGCACTTGAAGAAGAGAAAACGTACAGTATTGGAGTACAACTGGAGGAAGAAGAGCATTTTTTTTAGTTGCCTTATTGGAGTCATCTGAAATTACGACACAACTTGGATGTCATGCATATTGAGAAGAATATATGTGACAATGTCTTTGGAACATTGATGAACATAGAGAAGAAAACAAAAGACAGTTTTAAGGCTCGATTGGATCTACAAGCAATGGGTTTAAGGAAAGAGTTGCACTTGCAACCACATGAAAATTCATATACTATACCAGCAGCCTGCTACACATTGACAAAACTAGAGAAAAAATGTGTATGTGAATGGTTGAACAAGGTGAAATTTCCAGACGGGTATGCATCGAATATCTCTCGGCGCGTCAACATTACGGACTGTAAGGTAACAGGAATGAAAAGTCATGACTGTCACGTCCTTCTTCAACGCCTACTACCGGTTGCGATTCGTGGATTCCTTAACAAGGATGTCAATGCTATGCTGATTGAGTTGGGGATATTCTTTAAGGATTTGTGTTCGAAATCTTTAAAAGTAGAGGTTATTAAACGACTGGAGAAGGATATTGTCGTAATCCTTTGCAAACTTGAAAGAATTTTTCCACCTGCGTTTTTTGATGTCATGGTACACCTAGCGATTCACTTACCGCACGAAGCGAAGCTTGCAGGCCCAGTACAATATCGTTGGATGTATCCGATCGAAAGGTGATAGAACAATGATCATAAATTTTTATTCATTCCATAAACTACGTATATCCATGTTTTCATGTCCTAAACATATTGATTTTGTGTACAGATACCTTCACACATTAAAACAATATGTGACGAATAAGGCACGTCCAGAGGGATCCATTGCTGAGGCGTACATTGATAATGAGTGCCTAACATTTTGCTCCATGTATCTTCATGGCATAGAGACTAGATTCAACCGAGAAGATCGTAATGCCGATGCAGGGCAGGAGCATGAACAAGGACTCATATCTGTATTCGCACATAACGTCCGTCCTTTAGGATCGCCGACGTTTCAGGATATGGACCATCGGGATCAAGCGAAGGCGCGGTGGTATGTGTTGCATAACTGTGAAGAAATAGAGTCGTACTTGGAGTAAGTCTTCGCACATAATTATTGTATATCTACAGACAGTTTTAATCTCAAAATTTCTTGCTTACAACGTACCAATTATGTATAGCAAACACATCGAGGAGATGAAGTCCCAATACCCTACAAATTATGATCGAATGCATCAGGATTTGTTTCCAGAATGGTTTGCAAAACGTGTAAGCTTAATTTACCTTCTATCTCACCACACTTACAATATTGTTGTATTGCACAATATTTACACAGTAATTTTAAATGCCTAAACGTACATTTATATTCTGTACGTGATGATAGATGAAGATGTTGCGCGCTAGCAACTCTGCGGATGCATCTGATGCGCTCTACTCACTGGCGTGTGGCCCTGATAGACGTGTATCTAGATATACAGGTTGTATTGTAAACGGGATTCGGTTCCACACTGAGGAGCGTGAGAAATATAGGACCACACAAAATAGTGGTGTGGTTGTGAAGGAAACACATGAGGAGCTCGAAATTGATTTTTATGACGTTTTGACGGATATTATTGAGCTGAGTTATTGTATGAGAAAGCGGGTGTACTTATTTAAATGCGATTGGTGGGACATTGGAAATAAAAAGTTGGGAATACAGACTGATAATTACTTCACGAGCGTAAATTTATCTCAGAAGTGGTTTAAAGATGACCCATTTATCATAGCCGGCCAAGCCGAACAAGTATTCTACCTCGCTGACACCAAGTTAGGCGGCTCTTGGCACGTGGTGCAGAGAATAAAGCCCAGGAACATATTTGACATTCCCGAAGTAGACGTTGAAGATAACGATGAAGGGAGTAATAGAACGTCGTCAGTTGAACAAGCATACCAAGAAGACATGCCATCTTGGGATAGAGGGAATGATCCAAATGTTGATATTGATGTGGTGCAATTGAATAGAGATGATGTGCCACCTGATCATGTTGATGCCTCAATCATAAATGACATTGTTAGAGATGATAGCGCTTTCATCGATGACAACGTTGCAGACGATGAAGAGGAAATTCTGATCAGCGATAGTGATGGTGAAGAAGAAAGAGTCCTAAGCGATAATGATTCAGACGACGATTATTAAATGTATACAAGATTTATATGTAATTTTTCAATTCGATTAATTTGATTATTACATGTATATATGTTTTACAAGTCATGATTTTTTTCCTGAATTGACTTGTTGATAATCTACATTTACAGTTAAGTCACTTTCTGATCATGTCCTCCACAAATTGGAGCGTAGCGGAAGCACGCAGCCTACTTCATCAGCTGTTGCGGATGGACTTTCCGGCCCTATATTCTTCTGGTATGGCCAGAGAGATACCCGGTCTGGTCGAGATATGTAGGAAGGAAGACGATGACTCAGATGAAAGATTATACAATCTCAAAGAAATTCCGGACCTGATTGAGGAATATAATCGCGGAAAACTTCGTATGGAAGATGCGACATTATCACTTGCACATCTGAATGGAGTCCCGAGAGATCAGATTTCTCCTATTGTGACTAGCATGTTGGCTGTAACAATGTCGAGTGCTTCATACAGCATCGAATATACATCTGCAGCGTACGATAACTTACGCAGGGTGTATTTCGGATAGTTGATCCGAAGTTGATTTGTATTACAATGAGATATATGTGTTTAATATGGAATGACAATGTGTAATGGATTTTTCAACTTTTATATTCTGTTTACGGTTTTATTATATTCTTTTTACGATTTTATTATATCCTGCTTGCATTATAGTGTAATGATCTAATCATATTTTTATCATTTCTCTAAGCATAAGCACAAATTCACTCTGCAATGATGTTCATAAACTTGCATTGACATTGTTTAAATTTATAAGTTTGTATTTCAGATATATTCAGTCATGGCACCAGGTGGGAGATCAGGTCGTTCGCGCACTGGATCTACCCCTTCCACCGGTGATGCGATGCAGACAGCATCGACGTTGCACGGTGCATCACAGTCATCTGATCCTTCGGTTCAGCATACACCGGGTACTGCATGTAAGTCTAGACATTTATTTAGTGATTTCTGTTTATATTGTTACTTACATATATCTTTTCGCAGCAGCATCTTCTACCAGCCGACGAGGACGTGGACCCACGCGTGGGTTAGTTTTAGAGCGACTTACGCGTGAGGGTAGGGTGGCAGTAGAGTTCCCACAGGACTGCCTTAGACCTGTTGGGGACAGTGCCAGATTGTTTACATCTAAGTTCGGTGTCCTATGCCGATCTCTGATCCCCGCCACCACCCCCCGTTGGACTGACGTGACAGATGATGTGCGACAGCTCATCCGTCAGCGCCTTCAGGTAGAGTTTAGTAAATTGAAATTTTCTTTTGTGAAAGTTCATTTACGGTTAAGTCCTATTGTTAATAAGTTTATTCCCTTAATTTATTATTTACGAAACTGCAGGATAAATTTGAATTCGATTTGAATGTTCCCTACATTTCTCATGCCGTCGACGACATGATTAGGGAGCGGTTCAAGGAGTACCGCGGAGAGTTGTACCAGCGGTACAAGCGGTGCAGGACACACGGTGAGGTCGTACAGTCCGCACCGCCACACGTTAGTACAGACGACTGGCGGATACTCTGCGAGAGATTTTCGTCGGAGGCTTTTCAGGTAATATTTACATGTACGATATCTTACGGTAACAATTAAATTCGCAATTAATTTCGCAATTAATAGAAATGTATTTTGTATAATGTGTTCAGAAGAGGAGCAGAATAAATTCTGCGAACAGGGAAAAGTTACAAGTGAACCACGTAGCTGGTTCAAAGTCATTTGTACGACATCGTTACGACATGGTAAGAAATTATTGATGATTATTAAGTTAATATATTATTTTGATTGGCATTTATTATAAGTCTTTTTTCCTTTCGATTGCGCAGCGGGATTCCGTCACCGGCCAGGAGCCTGGACCAGTAGACCTCTACAGAGGGACTCACTGTCGGCAGGCGACGGGATCTTGGGTTCATCCTAGAGCCAGTGAGCATTGGGTAAAAATCTTTACTTTGTTAAATTTAATTGCGCATTGATTGATAATAATGTCATTCATGTCATTTTTTATGAAATTTCATATCTTTTCATTACAGGCGGCGATGGACACCATACGCAGTCAGCCCACTCCCGATGGTAATCAGCGGAGTGAGCCAGAAATCCTGAGCGAGGTGCTTGGCACCCGTTCTGGATATGTGCATGGGCTTGGCCATGGTGCTAAGCTCATGGCACAAACTAGAGCTGACTCCAGTCGATCCGTAGCTGGTGAGAGCGCTCAACGCCGAGCTGACATCGCAGAGAGAGAGGTTCAACAGCTACGGGTCATCGTCGATGGGATTCGGGAGCAGCTGGAGAGGCAGAGGGAGGAGGAGGAGAGGCGACGGGAGGAGCAGGAGAGGAGGATTGAGGAGTTGCGGCAGGAGCATGAGCGACGGATGCAGGAGATGTTTCAGGCTCTCGCTGCACGCCTTGACGTCGATGCCCCGCCACCTCCCCCACCTCCGCCTTCATCTTCCTGATTATTTTTTTTTAATATACGACTTTTAACTCGTATATATTTGTGTGTGGATGAATATTGTTTGTTTGTGGATGTGGAATGGATTATTTGTGTATGGATGATGTACTTTTTGTTTGTTTGTATGTTTGTGGATGTGAGTAGGATTCAAAATGTATAGGTTTTTTTACAGGTGTATATCAGGAATTTTCCTGAATTTTTGAAAACAAATGGAACCGAGACAGGAAAAACTTTTACCGACGAAATATTTCGTCGGTAAAAGAAAGGAAAAACTTTTTACCGACGAAATATTTCGTCGGTAAAAAGTTCTTAGATGCTTTTACCGACGAATTATTCCGTCGGTAAAAGTTTTATCATGTTTTTACCTACGCATTATTTCGTCGGTAAAAAGTTTTTCCTTTCTTTTACCGACGAAATATTTCGTCGGTAAAAGTTTTAACATGTTTTTACCTACGCATTATTTCGTCGCTAAAAGTTTTTTCACCGACGTATCATTTTCAATCCCGACAAAATTCATATGTTTGGCCGACGAATAATTTCGTCGGTAATGGTGCAATTATTACCTACGAAAAATTATTTCGTCGGTAAAAACCTTTACCGACGGCCTTTCTGCGACGATGTTAGCCGCGAAAAATTTCGTCGGGAAAAACATTTCCCGACGAAATTTTACTGATTACCGACGAAATTATTCGTCGGTAAAAATGGAATTTTTTGTAGTGACTTGGGTTACGCTGTCCGACCGGTCGGAGCACCCAATTCATGCATCGTTTCAAGACTTATCCCAACAGTTTAAACTTTTAAAATATGCAACAATGGATGCAAAAACATAATCAAGGTAGACAAGTTCTTGCATTTAAAACTACGTGATTCAATACATAGAGATCGATCGGAGGTCTGGATAACCTAAGATGGATTCTTTCAGTTCTTTAGTACTTCTATATGCAATTAAATGGTGTTGTTGATGCTGAAGAGGAGGAAGAAGAAGAGGCGAAGAAGGGAAGAGGATCCATACCAGGATATTCTTCTTATCAACTGCAAGATGGAGGATGGTGTTGTCATCATCATCCTTCATTTTCACAAACTCATCATCTTGACCATTCTCTACACACTCTAATAGCGACTTCGCGGACTCAAACCGGTTATGATTTACACACAGGTGCAAAATTGGCTCCTTATGGCCCGTCAAAACCCTAGTCGCTATACCCTTTGCACGAACTAGCAACTTCACCACCTCTACCCGGCCTTTGAGTGCTGCTGCATGGAGAGGAGTCCTTCCATCTTGGTCACGAACAAGGCACATATTTGGGTCGATCTTCAACAGCTCTTTTACCATCTCTACATGCCCTTTTGCTGACGCCAAGTGCAAAGGCGAGGATCGTTCAGAATCCAATACACTAGCAAGTTCCGGATTTCTACTTAAGATCGCCTGTGCAAACTCGACGTGCCCAAAGAGAGCTGCCACATGCAAAGGGGCGTCGAAAACGTTAGATGCCCTATTGAGAATAAGGGAATCTTCTTCGAGCAATCTAGTAAGGGAATCAACATCCCCCATTAGAGCTGCTTCGTGAAGCCGAGCGTCCATTCTCTTTTTCTTTCTCAGCTATAGAAGGATGCTAAGCCACAAAGATTCTAAACCTGAAGTTATAAATGTGAGCGTATCATTAGCGCTTCTACGTCCCACCACCCAAGGTGGGCCCAGTCTGAATTAAGTGTTTTCTAGGGACGGGTTTGGCTGGTGATCACTGTAATGTTTATTTAACATCCAACCTGTTGATTAGGTCAAATAACCCTGGACAAGGATTAGGTGTTGCCTGGGCAACACCGTAGTGGGGGAGCGAATGAGGTGTTACCATGGTAGGTGTTACCCCTACTGTGGGCCCACCTTGATTATTTTCTTCATATCCACTCCGTCTATCCGTTTCGGCAGACCATTTTAGGATGGGGTACCAAAATTTATCCATATCCAAATCTCAAGTGGACCACACCACAGGAAACAATGGTGATTGAGTGCCTCACCATTAAAAATTCCAAAGGGACTATCGTAACGTTTTCTTAATGTTTATTTGCAATCCAACCTGTTGATAATGTCAAGAAGATCTGGTTGAAGGGAAATCAGAAATATCATATTGATCCAAAACTTTTGTGGCCCACAAAATGCTTTATTGTTTATTTATTATTGTTTCTATTGGTATGGTCCACCTTAGATTTGGATCTTCTTATGCGTTGGGATCGCGTCTTCAATGAGATGGAAAAACAGATGGATGGCTTTGATATGCAACAAACACATCAAGGTAGGCCCCACACGGTTAGGCTAACACCCACTAAGCTGTTACCGGAGTAACAGCTAATTTGCGCCCCCATGACTTTTTTGTGTTTTTCCATGATGACCATTAAAAGCATTTTGGGGCCACAATGTTTTGGATCGAGCTCATCTTTATATTTTTCCTTTATCCAGGTCTTTTTGATGGGTTGGATGGAAAGGAAACATTACGGTGGACGTTACTGGTGGCCCTGGAAGTTTTTAATGATGAGCGTTCAATCACCACGTTTTCCTTTTGTGTGGTCCACCTGAGATTTGGATGTGCTTAATCTTTGGCAGGACTTCCTAAACTGGCCTGAAAAACGGTTGGGCGGCATGGATATACTATAAATCCACTAAGGTGTTACCCGGCGGGTAACACCTAATCCGCTGCCCAGGAAGGAATCTAGAGTGATTGCCTGTGACCCCACGCACAAGATATCTCTGTGCCCAGGGCTGTGTGGGGTCCATAGAGATGAATGTGACAAATCCACTCTGTCCATCTATTTTCAAAGACCACATTAGCACAAGAGGCTAAAAATCAGTCAAATCCCAAACTCATGTGGATCATACCAACAAAACAGTGAGAACAACAATGTCTACTGTTGAAACTTTTCAGTAGCCGAAAATGATGTTTATATGCCATCCAAAACCGTTTATAGAATTACTATCACCCAGATAAACTGTAAGAACAAATATCATCCTGATACAAAACTGCTATCACCACCAAACGTTCAATCCCCACTGTTTCTTGTAGTATGGCCCATGTGAGTTCTGGATCTATCTGATTTTTAAAATCCTGTCCTATTGTAGTCTTTCAAAACAGATGTACGCGGATTTTTCACGGAAATCTCTATGAGCCCCACGCACGTGCCTAGGGTCATAGGCAATCCGCTGGCAGAGTTTTCGGAATGGCTGTCATTTTTCTTTTTATATATTTTTTTAATTCGTTGCGTGATTCTACTAGAGATTCTCTTTGCATGATTCTACTAAGATTCTCTTGTGCATCCAACCGCGCACGTCGCATTGAGAGGCGTGAATGAGGTGTTACCCCGGGTACAGCTTAGTGGGCGTTACCCCTGCCGTATGGCCGACATGGATGATATTTTTTATATCCACTCTGTCCATCCGTTTCTACCGCCCATTTTAGAGTGAGTTTACAAAAGTTATGCAGATCTAAATCTCAAGTGTACCATACCACAAGAAACAGTGTAATTGAGTGACCCACCATTAAAATTTTCAAAGAGCCCATCGTTAGGTTTTGGTGATGTTTATTTGTAATCCAAGCTCTTGATAATGTCAATATGGTCTTGATGAAGGGAAAATATAAAGATCAGATGGATCCAAAACTTTTGTGGCCCACAAAATGCTTTTAATGGTTATTCATCACTGTTTCTAGTGGTATGGTCCACCTGAGATTTGGATCTTCTTAGGGTTTTGACGCACATACTAAAATGATATGGAAAAACAGATATACAGTCTAGATATATAAATAATACATCAAGATGGCCCCACACGATTAGGGTAACACCCACTAACTGTTACCGGGGTAACACCTAATTCACGCCCCGCATTGATAGGGCTCACCACCCGCAACTGCCGTGTGAAGACTCGTCGGCCACCGTGACATTTATGTTTAAACCACGCAGTCCATCCACTATTCCAGCTCGTTTTTTGAAAAGAGTCCAAAACTCGAGGATATCCAAAGCTCAAGTGTACCACAACATAAAAAACAGCGGGGATAACAACGTTTACAGTTGAAACCATCCTAGGGTCAACAATATAATGTTTGTTGATCATCTAATCTCTTTGTAGGATCACAGGGAAAGTAAGTCATACATATTAACTCAATCCAAAACTTATGTGGCCCTTCATAAGCTTTCAAAGGTGGGGTCCCATTGATTCTTGTGGTGTGGTCCACTTGAGCTTGCGCATATACTTCAATTTTGGTCATGTGCCCTCCATGCCAAATAAGCATTATGGTGGACCCAAAAAAGTTTCTAATGGTGGGCATTCAATGCTTATCATTGTTTTATGGTGCACTACACCTGAGATTTGTATCTTTTCATTTTTTGGACTGTGCTCTAAACTAAACAGGGAAACAGATGGCTGGTGTGGTTATACCGATACGATGCATTCACCAAGGTGGCCCCTGGTCATGGGTGGCATGGCTGGATCCAGGTCACAACTAATCCATGTCTATTCAGCAAACTAGACACTAATTGTGTGGAGAGGTGACAAACCTTTACCATGGTGTGTAGACTCTATAAGACCCACCATTTATAATGTATGTGCTTTACCGATGCTGTCCATCCATTCTTCCGGCTCATTTTCGGGAAAGAGTCCAAAATTAAAGCATACCCGAAGCTCAAGTGTACCATAGGACAAAAAAGTTTGAGGATAATAATGTCCATCATTGAAACCTTCTTAGAGTCACCAATATAATGTTTGTTCATCATCCAACCTCTTCGTCAGATTGCAAAGACCTGGACGAAACTTTTGTGGTCCTTCATAAGATTTCAACCGCCAGGGGGGGGGGGGGGGGGGGGGGGGGGGGTCATGACCCCTTTGTTTCTTGTGGTGTGGTTCACTTTTTTGGTCACGTTCACCACATGGCAAATAAACATCATGATGGTCCTTAGGAAGTTTTTAATGGTGGACATTCAATGCCTATCACTGTTTCCTCTGGTGTGCTCTGCCTGAGATTTCTATTTGCTTCAGTTTTGGGACCATGCCCTTAAATAAATAAGGAAAAACATGGGCCGGGCGGATATACAATGCATTAATCAAAGTGGCCCTCAGTCAAAGGTGGCACCCTCTAGGCTAGATCCAAAGTCGCAGCTAATCCATGTCCGTCCAGCACCCACAATGCCGATTGTGAAGAGAGGTTACCACCCTTTACAATGGCGTGAACACTCTATGGGGCCCACCATGATGTATGTGTTTTAACCACGCCATCCATCCATTCTCCCAGCTCATTTTTGGGAAGGAGTTCAAAATTGAAACATTTGCAATGCTCAAGTGTACCATGATACAAAAAACAGTGGGGATAACAAAATTCACCATTGAAACCTCCCTAGGTCCAACAATATGATGTTTGTTCATCATCCAACCTCTTCATAAGATAACACAGACCTGGACGAAGGGAAGACATAAATATCAGCTTGATCCAAAACTTTTATAGCCCTCATAAGCTTTCAATGGTGGGGGTTCAATCCCCATTGTTTCTTTTTCTTTTTCTTTTTCTTTTTTATCACACATGCACCCCACACACACCTCACACCACCCATGCGCACACACCCTGGCACTCACACAATAGTGGGATTTCACCACCTATAGGTATGGAACCTCAGACCTCATGTTGAAACTCTTGAGAGTCTGCCATCGAAGTGTGGTCAACTTGAGCTTTGCATATACTTCAATTTTGGTCACACTCTAAAATCAGCTCGAAAAAATGGATGGATGGCATGCATAAAACACATTCATTATGGTGGGACCCATTGTCTTCACACTGTGGTAAAGAGTGGTGACCTCTCTACACAATCAGAATGGTGAAAGGATAGATCAGGGTATCCTAGGGATGACGAATAGCTGGTGGAGGGGAACTACATCTGATGGCTGTTATTCAATTTTGTGGGGTCTCTGCCCTTGTCTGATCAAATGGGAGATATGTACGGAGCGAAATGGGAGCCGTTATGAGGGAAGAAAAATGGAAGCTCTCAAAGTAATATCCAGATCTTACAAATGGCTAAGGATGATAGGGAAATGCACTCCCTAACCAGATCCTCACCAAGAGAGGCAGACAGCTCACCCTCAATGCAATAGGTATCGCCCCCAGAAACCACAATTTTCAAAATTGCTCGGTGAGGCACAACATCGGGTGGGTAAAGCTGAATGTGGATGGTTCGGCCAGAGGGAACCCAGGTCCATCAGGGGGAGGGGGTGTTTGCAGGGATCATACAGGAAACTTCTTATTTGGTTTTGCTTCTGGTTGTGGCCTTGGCTCCAACAATCTAGCTGAGATGAAGGCTGTATCAGAGGGTCTCCTCCTTTGCAAGTCTAGGGGTTATGACAAGGTTGACTTGGAAAGCGATTCAACAGTTGTTATAAATATGTTCAGCAAGTTATCCCCTTCCATGTGGAGGTCCTGGTACTGGTGGCACCAGGTGGATGCAATCAGGCGACAGATCTAGGTGAGGCTAAAGGCGGTGCCGAGAGAAACAAACATAGTGGCAGATGGACTGGCGAGGTGGGGTAGTCTGTACCAGAACAAACAGGCATTTTCATTGATATAGGACTTGCGGCTTCAGATCTAGAGGTAACCTCCTGTTAGACAAGTCTGGGGTTGGTAATCTTTATTTTAATAGAGCTAGGTAAGGGCCTTCATTTAGGAAGACCAAAAAAAAAAAAAGAGCTGGCTAGTCGTTTAGGAGTAAAAAATTAAAAATAATAATAATAATAATGAGCTGGCTAGTCGTCTAAGAGTATAAAAATAAATAAATAAATAAAACGGTGTGTGCTGGACGAACATGGATTAGCTACGACCCCATATCTCGCCCAGCGGTTGTCACCCCTGACAGGGGGCCACCTTGATGAATACATTGCATATCCTTGCTGCCCATCTGTTTTCCCAAAAAATGAAGCTAATACAAATATCAGGTGGAGCACATCATAGGAAACAATGATATGCATTGAAAGCCAACCGTTAAAATTTAAAACTTCCTAGGGTCCACTATATTTACTTGCCATCAAGCCTATGGACAAGGTCGGACAAACCTGGGCGAAAGAAAAACACAAATAACAGCTTGATCTAAAACTTGATATGGGGGTGAAACATGATAAGGGGCTGATGCCCATTGTTTTCTGTGGTATGGCCCATTAAAAACTTTCGTGTGTGGGGGGCCATCATGATTTTTATATTCCATCTAACATGGACTGCAAGTGTGAAACACGATAAGGAGTGGAAACACTAAAAAATTAGTCTATTCCAAAACTCGGTGAGCCACACTTTAGACGCAACTTTTCATTTTATCCCATGATTTGGCCAACCCAAATTTTCTGTGGGGCTGATTTTTAGTTTGTAAAGTAGACATTATTGTATACACCTGATGGATGGAGAGGATGTCACAAGTAGAAGATGATGGGCCTGAAATGACTTGGGTGCTATAACTGCTCCCCTACCGTGGGGAGCGCTTTTTATTTTTTTTTATTTTTCATTTGCGTCTTGGCACATGCAAATTGAAGGGGTTCCATATGAAGTGGGAAAAAACAGATTAATGGTCTGGATTACGAATTGAAAACCTAATTACGGGAGAATCTGGGTGAGAAAAGAGTTCGTTTTGCCTCCGTCGCGGATTAGAATAAAGCGTCTGTCTGTCGCAGATCTGGGGCCCACATGTTGTGTGTTCCAACAATCTAAACGGTCCACATTGCCGAGTCTATGATATAGGATCCATCCTTACAAATTCTTTTCTGAAAGAAGAATTACTACCACCAGCGTCTGTAGATGAATCTCGAACAACGAAAGGAAATTTTCCAATGGTTCCCTTTCAATTTTAAAAATCAAAGGTGAGAATAATCACTAAAGTGTGATTATGTCCCAATAGATCGCTTATGACAGTGAAGAAAATATGGACGATTCAAATCATCGGACCACCTTAACCAATGGGCCCCAGTGAGTGACGACATACTCTAGATTCTGATCGCGATTGAGGCAAAACGAACTGAGGAAATGCCCTTCCCGCGTGTAGCCACCTGCATTCTCCTTCCACATGCCATGTGTGTGGCCAGCTTTGGTCAAGCGACGCCCTTCTACGGAGGCATCATTTGGACAATGAATATTGGTGCGCTGCTGCACTTGAGTTGAATTCAAGGCAGCGCACTTGCAATCTCTGTGAGTGTAGTGGAAGAGTTGCTGTGCTTCTAATGTAAACAACGAATCTGACGACGGAAATTAATTGACCCGTGGCCCACATTTGACATGCCCGTGATTCCGACCTAATGCCATTTCAGACCACTTGATGAAAAACCTATGATCGGGTTTTGCAAATTGCTTGGATCTTGCAGTTAGTCAGAGTTAGAGGGAAGAGGGGTGTATACCATACAAAAGTAAGTAAGAACACTTCGGCTTCCAAGTCTAAAGGTCTGTTTGTTAACACTTAAAAAAATTACTTAATGGAGAATTGAGAAAATGTTCATGCATGTGAAGGCTTGTTTGTTAACGCTGAACTCTGAAAGCACTTCATGATTTTTCCTTGATTTTTTTTCGGTGAAGGAGGTGTGGCTCAACTTTTCCAAATCAACGTAGAGCATGCATGAGCCCAAAAACTGAGGCACATGTAAAGCTCAAGTGGACAACACCATAGAAACCGGTGGGAATTGAATGACTACCGTTGAAACTTTCCTAGGGTCCAACGTGAGGTTTATTGCCCATCTAACCTCTTAATAAGGTCACACGGACCTAGATGAAGGGAAAACACAAATATCAGCTTGATTAAAGCCTTCTGCGGCCCTAAGAAGTTTTCAATGGTAAGCATCCAATACCCACTGTTTCCTAGAGTATGGCCCACTTGAGCTTTACATCTGCCTCAGTTTTTGTATTATGCCCCAAATTGATGTGGAAAAATGGAAGAATGGTGTGGATGAAACATATATATTATGATAGGTCCCACAGAGCCCCTGAAAGGGCCGTTCATCTTCAACTCTGGATGTGGCTGCTGTGGATCCCATGTAGATTGCCCACGCACGCTACCAACAACAAGAAAGCTACCAGACTGTGTTCTGTATGTCCCATCATGATATATTTTACTCAAACTGTTCATCAATGTTTCTCAGTCATTTTGTTGCATGTGCCTAAAAATGAGACATATCTAAATTTAAGTGGACCACACCACAAGAAAACAGTAGTGATTAAACGCCCACCATTAAAAACTTCATAGGGCCCACTGTAATGTTTATTTACCATCCAACATGTTGATTAGGTACATAGACCTGGATGAAGAGTAGACACAAATATTGGCTTCATCCCAAACTTTTGTAGTCCTAGGAAGCTTTTAATGGTGGGCATTCAATCACCACTGTTTCATGTGGATGTTTCATGTGGTCTGGTCCACATGAAATTTGGATCTTCCTCATTTTTACCTAAAATGATCCGAAAAAATGGATGGATGGCATGGATAAAACACATACATTATGGTGGGGCCACGCAGCACTATTCAATAACCACACCTCGCTATGGCAGCGTCACTAGGCAATCCACGTCCAGATCCCCTTCAATATTGGCCGCATTAAGAGGCAATCCTTCGGATCCACCGAGGTGGGGGGAGCAGATTAGGTGTGACCCCTTGTCAGTGGGGCTCATAGAGATGTATGTGCCTTAAATCCACACCGTCCAACCATTTTGAAAGCTTATTTTACAACATGATCCCAAAAATGAAGCTGACTCAAATCTTAGGTGGACCACACCACAGGAAATAGTCTTGATTGAATCCCCATCATTAAAAACTTTATGATTCCATCAGAACATTTATTTACCATCCAACCTATTGATAATGTCACAAACACCTAGATGAAGAGACCACACAAATATCATCTTGGTCCAAAGCTTTTGTTGCCCACAAGAAGTTTTTAATGGTCAATCACCACTGTCATGTACTATGGCCCATCTGGGATTTGGAACTGCTTCATTTTTTTAATCATGTCCTAATATGAGCTTTCGGATGGGTGGTGTGGATGTAGTCGCATATGTCACAATGGGACCCATAGTCCCACCCACCTTGTTGGATCTAGGGTCTCACCTAATCCACTCCCTTGAGCTGTGGGATCCCAGACTGTGAGACCCACGATGATGTATGTGATTACATCTATTCCGTTCATCAATTTTGACAAGGTATTTTATGTCATAACCCCAAGAAGAGGCAGATCGAAGGCTCTAGTGGGCCACACCACATGAAGAGTGGGGATTTAAAGCCTATTGTTAAAAGCTTCTTGGGGCCCACAAAAGCTTTGGATCAAGCTAATTTTTTTTTTTTTTCCCTTTATACAGGTCTATGTAACCATAAGAATAAGTTTGATGAAAAATAAACATCATGGTGGGCCTAAGGAATGTTTCAACAGTAGGAGTTCAACCCTCACTGCCTTATTTGGTGTGATCAACTTGAGCCTTCCATTTGCCTTCCTTTTTGGGTCATGCCCTAAGTCTATGTAACCATAAGAATAAGTTTGATGAAAAATAGACATCATGGTGGGCCCAAGGAATGTTTCAACAGTAGGAGTTCAACCCTCACTGCCTCATTTGGTGTGATTAACTCGAGCCTTCCATTTGCCTCCCTTTTTGGGTCATGCCCTAGAATGATATGTCCAAATAAATGGATGGCATGGATAAAATGTATTGATCACGGTAGACATCATAGAGCAACTAACGTGACCGTGCATCTTTAGCTACGTCCTGATGGGGGTACTATCAAATTGGACAAGGATTGGGTGCTACTACATCGACCTTGCTAAAATTGGGTGCTACTGCATTGACCTTGCTAAAAATAGACAGTCATATCAGGGGCTTTGTGGGGCCCGCCATGATACATGTGTTTTATCCAAGCTGTCCATCCATTTTGAAAGACTATTTTAGGGCATGATACATGTATTTTATCAAGCTAATATTTAATTCTCTATTAAGTACTTTAGTTTATTTAGATTAAATGAATGTTAACTTGATGATTTTATTTTCATTTAATAAAAAAGAAACCCTTCATAATGTAAAATATCTCCAAACAGGAGATGGGGGCAAACGTATCAAATTAACAAATTTCAAACATTTCAGGCGTCTTTTAACAAACAAGTTGTTTCAGATTTAGTACTTAATTTTCAGACTTCAGCAACAATTACCAAACAGGATTTTAGACTTTAGATTCAGATTTTAGATTGAGGATTCAGATTTCAGATTTAGGCTTCAGACTTCAGATTTAACAAACGAGCCCTAAGTGGGTCTAATCATAAAACTAGTATATGATTAAAGCAATTAACATCCTAGTCTAAGCATGCATAGATTAATATATGATTAAACTAATCAAGCACTTAATCTATGCAACTCAAATAAACTATATGAGAGTGGATCATATAAGCTCAAGTCTATTCAAGAAGTGAAAGTACATCATGTGTGTGTGTGGATGTGCCTATTAAGTGCCTAGCATACATTCTAATTAAGCATTCACAATTAAACAATTAAACACAATGCATAATAAGAAATGTGCTCAAATACAATCACAAACACAACGATGAATAGTGGTTCGACTTTGGATCTACTCCACTCCCGGTTAAAGTACTCAACCCCTTTGAGCACACCGGCACTCATTAAGGAGTTTAAATTTAGTTCCTCCCAACCAAGGTCTTTAAATTGGATCCACCCAACTGGGAAGTTTACAGGTTCCTCCCAACCTACACATTCACACCCGTGTTGGTGGCTCCTACTTGGATACTAATTTATGCCTAATAAACGTGCCAAAGAACAGCAAACATCCTTGAAATTTAGGCCTGACAAAAGTGCCAAGGAAGGGCAAATGCCCCTAGAGTTTTAGGCTCAAGTAACAAGCCAAGGATCGGCAAACGACCTTGAATTCGAGTTTAACAAACAAAATCTATACTCGATTCCCACAGGGAAAATAGTGGATGAACTCTTACAAAAGACAACTCATTTGTCGGATTTGAATCTCGTTGTAGTGTCACTTCGGGTTGGTACTTCTTGCTCTCTCGTGCTTGAATCAGCTCTCTTTGTGCTCCCCCGATCTTTGATTCCGCTGCTTTGCCAAGGGTTCAGCTCCCTTACATGTTATGCTCCATTGGAGATGTCCAAGGTGCTAGGAGGTGGTGAAACCTCTACAAATGATAGAAAATGGGTTTCCTAGAGGAATACACCTATTAGGACTCCTAGGTGGTATTTAGACAAAGCATATACCAATGATCAAGGTATCTAAACTCCTAAGAACCAAGAGGGAACAAGTTCATTCTCATTTGAACATTGAATGCCCCAAGCTTGTGATGAATCACAAGGAGAATGGCTTGCAATGGGTTAGGAATAGAGCCTCTAATGGACTTCAACAATGGTAGTTTCTATCTCCTCAAAATCTCCCTCCTTAGCCCAAAAACGAATGCCCCAACTTTTATAGATTTTTCTCTAACGGTAAATAAACAGGTAGATTCGCGTATTTTCGATTGATCAGAAAAAGGTCTGATTGATTTAAAGTCACTTCCGATTGATTGGAGACCTGTCTCATTAATCGAAAATCTGTCCAGAGAATTTTCTGGAATAAATTCTGATTGATCGGAACATGGTCTGATTGATCGGAAGGACCTCATCTGATTAATCGGAGGCACTGTCTGATTGATCGAAAATCTGTCCAATAAATTTTTCAAATTCTCTTGAGCAAATTTCGATTGATCGGAACCTGTGTCCGATGGATCAGAGTCCTATTGGAACCACTGTCCGATTGATCGAAGATCAATCGAAAACTGCTGTTTGGGTTGAATTGTTTACAGTAGTTTCCACCTCTTTAATTAGTCAACTTATCATATTTTTCATGGTGATCTAAGACTAATGAAGATGACTAAGGGTATTCCTAATTAGTCCAAGTCATCTAAGAGGTTTAGGGTGTTTAGGTCCATGGGATTAGGGTCACCAAGACATCTCTATTTACCTGTTCTTCTTCCTTAATGCTTCTGGTCCACTTGAATCTTTAATCTTCAGCTTGCCAAGGCTCAACCGACATTACAAGACATGGACCCACATGATTGACAAATAAGGTGTACTAGTATGCCACAAAAAAGTGTACTAACAATCTCCCCCTTTGTCAATTACGTGACAAAAACCTAACCTAAGACTGTGCCATAGTCCATACCAATGACACTACCAAAACACAAATACATTACATGTTAAAAGGAAATAAATATTACAACTCAATACACTAAGACATGTAAACTAGCAAACTCCTCTTGGATTGCTCCCCCATAACCTGTCAATCCCTAAAACACAAAACAGAAAAATCATTTTTGTGGGACTTGATCTTTCTCCCCCTTTTTTCAGCAATTGATACCCGATTTCTTCCCCTTAATGATACATCAATTAAGTTTGGGAATGAGATATTAGAGTGTCACAATTATAACTATAAAAACATGCTAACTAAGGAGAGTATAGGGTACATGAACATATAATACATGGAGCATGCAATGGGAACATGATTAACAAAAAAATGTACTTATCTGAGCATAGTTAATCATGCAAAATTGATCATTTATGATATACATTAAGCAATAAAAGCTCAAGGGCTTATAGCCCAATCAACTAACCTCCCCAATCTTACGTATATCATGACCAAAGCAAATATTAGCATACAATTAAGCATAAAACTCAGCAAGATTAGTTAATCTAAGCATGATGATAGTCTAACAGCAAATATATCCATTAAAAGAAAGGCTAAACTATCAAAGGTGGGCTCACGAGGCTAGAATCCTCTGATATGCTCCTAATAACAAAATGAGGCAAAAATCTTCAGATTTTCCTATAGTTCCAATTTCTAGCTACCCTCACTAACTATATTTAGTTTGATTAGCCTAAGGGTAACTAATTTTCACAACACTCTCATAGATTGTAGCATGAGGTGAGGGGTTGGGAACTCCTTCTACTCCTAAAAAACAAAGCGATTGTGATCCTATCTTAGAATAGGGGTAAGAGAGGTAGTGGTGGAAGCCATGAGAATTCTCACTGGTTTGTGACTCTCATCACTATTGGAGTCACTAGATTTAGATTTTGACTCCTCCGTGTCATCCCAAGTTACTTTCATTGCCCTTTTCCCTTTCGGTTTAGGCCCTTTCGGATAATTTGGGGAAATATGGCCACGACGACCGCAACCGTAACATTAGACAAATGAGGTTTTGGATTATTTCGTTTTATGTTAATCATCCTTCTTGTCCTTCTTGTCATGGCTACTCTCTCTATCGAACTCGAGGAATCTCTTGAACCTTTTATCTAGTTTATCATCCTCATCATCACTATCTTTGAATGACTCGCTCTTAATTTTCTTATGAGAGTGTTTGTGGGACGTCTTTAAGGCGATGTCTTTCTTCTTAGAGAGGGCCCTAAAGTGTAGTTCATGACTCTGCAGGGAACCTAAAAGTTCTTTTACTTTCATGTTATCTGTCTCTACACTCTTCTAAGGCCACCTTGGTGTTAAATCTTTCTGGTAGGAACCTAAGTTTTTTTTTTTTTTACATATCCTTCCTTCCGGAACCCTTTCCCCCAAGGAAAACATAGAGTTACAAATATCAAAAAGTTTAGTATAAAACTCTATGAAAATTTCAGTCTTTTTCATCCTAATGTTTTTAAGTTTGGTGCTTAAGACCTGAAGCTTCGAACGTCTTACTATGCTAGTTCCCTCGTGGGTTACCTCAAATGTATCCCATGCTTCTTTTGTAGTTGTGCATATGAGAATGCGCTGAAATTCTTCCAGAGAAACCGCACAGCAAATCGCATTGAGAGCTTTGACATTAGCCACATAGTAAGCTCTCTCATTATCATTTCATTTCTCATCATCTTTGAGAATGACAATAATCTTATCATCAACCTCCACTTGTTTTGTGGGGATGAAATATCCCTTTAATGTACTTGCCCACACGAATCGGTCCATGGATTGAAGAACAATCCCCATCCTAGCCTTCCAATAGGCGTAGTTGGACCTGTCAAAGTATGGTGGACAATTGACAGTACTCTCATCTTGGGTAGACATGATGCTAGTGCTCCGATATCGGAAGATATCGGAACTTACTCTTGACGGTTAAGTCCTTGAAGAGCAACCCGCTTTGATACTAATTGAAATTATGTCAGGTGGTCTAACACAACACCAACGTATACGCTTGCGGAAGCTTAGAAGAGAGCAACTAGAATTATGGCTAAGTCTTGGGGGGGGGGGATTAGGACATTTTGAAATTCTTTTCGCCTACTTATATAATTTAACAATTTAAACTAAGTAAGTAAGAACACTTCGGCTTCCAAGCCCAAGTGGGTCCAATCACAAGACTAGCATATGATTAAGGCAATTAACATCCTAGTCTAAACATGCATAAATTAACATATGATTAAATTAATCAAGCACTTAATTTATGCAACTCAAGTAGACTATATGAGAGTAGATCATACAAGCTCAAGTCTACTCAAGAAGTGAAAGTACATCATGTGTGTGTGGATGTGTCTATTAAGTACCGAGCATACATTCTAATTAAGCATTCACAATTAAACAATTAAACACAATGCATAGAAATGTGCTTAAATATATACAATCACAAACACAACGATGTATAGTGGTTCGACTTTGGGTCTACTCCACTCCGGGTTCAAGAACTCAACCCCTTTGAGCACACCAGCATTCACTTGGAAGTTTAAATATGGTTCCTCCCAACCAAGGTGTTTTAACTCGGATCCACATACCCGGGGATTTACAGGTTCCTCCCAACCTACACGTTCACACTCATATTGGTGGCTCTCTCTTGAAGACTAGTTTAAGCCCGACAAACGTGACAAGAAACGGCAAACGTCCTTAGAATTTAAGCCCAACAAACGTGCCAAGGAACGACAAACGCCCCTAGACTATTACGCTCAAGTAACAAGCTAAGGATCGACAAACGACCCTGAATTCGAGTTTGACAAACATACTCTACACTCAATTTCCACAGGGAAAAGAGTGGATGAACTCTTACAAAAGACAACTCACTTGTCGGATTTGAGCCCCATTGTAGCGCCGCTTCGGGTTGTTTCTTCTTACTCTCTCGTGCTTGAATCAGCTCCCCTTTGTGCTCCCCCGATCTTTGATACTGATGTTTTTCCAAGGCTTCAGCTCCAAAATCTTCTCCCTTGCATGTGATGCTCCATTAGAGATGCCAAAGGTACGAAGAGGTGGTGAAACCTCTACGAATTGTAGAAAATGAGTTTCCTAGAGGAATACACCTATTAGGACTCCTAGGTGGTGTAAAAATAAAGGATATATCGATGATCAAGGTGTCTAAACTCCTAGAAATCAAGAGGAAACAAGTACATTCTAATTTAAGCATTGAATGTTCCAAGCTTGTGATGAATCACAAGGAGAATGGCTTGCAATAGGTTAAGAATAGAGCATTTAATGGACTTCAACAATTGTAGCCTCTATCTCCTCAAAATCTCCCTCCTTAGCCAAAAAACGAATGCCCCAACTTTTATAGATTGCCCTCCAACGGTCAAAAAAGGCAGATTCACATCTCCGATTGATTGGAGGTCACTTCCAATTGATCAGAGACCTATTCGATTGATCGAAAATCTGTCCAGAGAATTCTCTGTAACAAATTTCGATTAATCGGAACATGATCCGATTGATCGAAAGGATCTCATCTGATTGATTGAAAATCTGTCCGGTGAATTTTTCAAATTCTCTTAAACAAATTCCGATTGATCGGAACCTGTGTCTAATGGATCAGAGTCCTATCTGAACCACTGTCCAATTGATCGGAGATCAATCGAAAATTGTTGTTTGGGCTGAATTGTTTACAACAGCTTCCACCTCTTTAATTAGTCTAACTTATCATGTTTTTCATGGTGTTTTAAGACTAATGAAGATAACTAAGGGTATTCCTAATTGTTCCAAGTCATTTAAGAGGTTTTGGGTGTTTTGGTCCACGAGGTTAGGGTTACCAAGGCATCTCATTTACCTGTTCTTCTTCCTTGATGCTTCTAGTCCACTTGAATCTTCAGTCTTCAGCTTGCCAAGGCTCAACTGACGTTACAACACATGGACTCACGTGATTGACAAGTAAAGTGCACTAGTATGCCAAAGAAAAGTGCACTAACAGTGCCAACAAATGTGAATCTACTGACTTAAGGACTTTCTTCTTACGCCAGTCCTTTAGTCTGGCGTTTCTCAAACGGAATAGGAATGTACCGATAAAAGAAGGAATTCTAAAATAAACTTTGTCAATTTTATTAATATTTTTGGCCTTGTTATAACCGACATCTTTTTACAAGCAGAATAATAAATAATGCTAGAAATAAAAGATAAATATTTGATACGCCTATTGGAACAGATGATCCAGGCAAGTGGTTAGCAGGATATGACAGAGTATGAACAACAGAATCAGAACTCAGATGAACAAAATCTGACAACTTAAGGTTGTGGATATTTATTCTACTCTTAAGATAAATGTACTGCAGTGGGAGCCACTAGGCAGTGGTGAACTAAACTAGGAAAAGTAAAGGATAAAGTAACATAAGAGGTAGGTAGATGTGTTTGGCGAAGGGCCCGAAGCTCTTATTCATGTGCTCTTTTTATAGCTTGCTCGAGGCAATGATATCTCATGTTGGGTTTCTAGATCATTTTGGATTCTTCACACATATGGCATGAGCTTTTTGGATACCAAACTCTCCTTAACAAATTGGGACTTGCATTGGAAAAAAACTGCCCCAGGCTCACTGGCTTCTCAAATCTTCTTCCGTAGTTGTTCCTTTGCAAAGATCTTCCTAGCCCATTAATGATCTGGCATGGAATCACCAAAGCTCCTCTGATCGGGAAAGCCAGGCCAAAATCTGGCAACCTTAATGGTTGATCTCAATCGATCACATCCACTTAACACCCCTTAGTGGCCCACCTCGTCCACTTTGAGGTATTCAATCTTTAATATCAAACCACCTCTGCATTTAACCATCTATACGGTGATAATTTAGAGTGCTAGGGGGATTTGACACCTGATATTTGTTCGCTCGCCTCAAGTGCAAGGCTGCAATGTAGTAATAATTCTCGGTAAGACCAAGGTCAATCCATGGGGAATTAGGGTAAACCGATTCAAACCATTCTAGCAACTTCAAATTCAGTAATTTTGAAGTTTAATTTTAAAAACTAAGTAAAAATAATAACTTATATAAAAATCTGATAATTAATGGAACTAAGGGCTCAAGGATCCACTTGTAGTAGTCCCATGTGAATTCATTCATCCAAGCATAAACACAACTAGATTCGAAGTTTTATCTCTCATCTAGTTGGAAGATTAAGCATTCAAACACAAACAATCTCACTTAAGTTAGAAAATAAGATTCTAGTTCTAATAAAGAACATAGGATTCAAACATGTAGTCTTTGAAGTAACAGCCATGTGAAGAGACTATGGCATGCTCTATGGTTACGACAATTCGAATCTAATCAATCCAAACATGTCTATTTCAAATAATTGTAAGGAATTCATGACCGAAGCACATGACCTCTCATAAAACATTCAAAAATACCAACTTTATTCAAACCAGGACTTAAAAATCTAAACTTTAATTAAAGTACTTGAATCAGACAAATTCTATATGAGAACTAGCTACAAGTTTTACCTCTTAGCCTTAACTAAGAGGTTCTAGCCGAGCATCATCATGTTACAACTAAAAACAATGAAAAGCAACTAGAAAACATGAAAAACTGGATTTGGGAGAGTTGTAGACGCTCCACGACGATCTTCTCACTACAACAAATATCACCTTTAACAACGTTCAAAACACGTTGTTAAAAGGCTTTCACAACGTGTGGTGAAATCTTGTTGAACCCCATGTTATTAAAAGTGGCGAACATTTTATAACATTCAAAGAATGCCGTCGAAAAGAGTCTTTCACGGCGTACATGTATGTTGTTAAAACATTTTCAACGGGATGCAAAAAAAGTGGTAATAAAATAATGCTACAAGAAAATTATCCTATTACAATGGGCCATGACCATTGTAAAAAGTTTTACAACGCCATCCCATGCATGTTGTCAAAACATTTTCAACGGGATGCAAAAAAACGTTGAGATAGAATAATACTATAAGAAAATTATCCTATTACAACCGGCCATGACCGTTGTAAAAAGACTGTCCCCTGCTGCCTTAGTACTTACAATCTTTAATGCCTGATGTAAATACAATAATGACAGTTGTACATGATTCAAGGGGGGAGAAAATACAGAGATGATTTTGGGCGATGGAAGGTGGTTTTGCAACGGTTGGAGCCCATAATGCCTGGTAAGATTATCAAACAGGTACTGCCCAGTTGTAAATAGTCATAATCAGGCCCATTATAAATATATATTTGTTTAAAATCACAAGATCACCAAAATAATCTCACATAATTTAAACTAGGATATTTAATGCATTCACTTGACATTCCAAGTAAAGAATTCTCATCATTAGATAATGTATAAATCCAAAAAGGCACATAAATATGTTTCAAATCTATATTAGAAAAGATGATGTAGAAGGGACCTACAAGCACTGGACATCTTTTGGAAAATCCCAAGTCATTAACAATGTAAACCCAAATTCCTTGCCAATTGAAGTCTAGCTGTCACAAACTAAAGAAAATAACAACGATCGTCCCCATGTCGCACAAATCAGAACTCAACAAGAAAACAATAAAGCTAACTACAGTTAAACGGACCCCACTTTCTGATCTCCCAACTGTTTGGACAGAGAACTTGCCACCACCTCAGTAACCACCACATAAAAGTAAAGATCAAGAAAGCAAGTCAATTATCCAACTAAAGAAACAAAAAAAAGGTATCACTCAAGCAAAAATCACACGACACCTTAAGCACTTTGTTCTGTTTGGTCTCAGCGACTGATGACTCATTAGTAGCTTCCTGTCCTTCAACATGATTTTCCCAAATCTGCAATAATTATATGCATAAGCAGACACATAGAAGGCCTAGTTCTGCATCAACTTCCTAAATCATGAAGCACCTTACACACTAACCTTCAATCTCTGGTTTTTTGCAGACTGCTCAGCCTTTGCAAGTAGGTGGGCATCAGGAATCCTGTCAGCACCAAAAGTAGTTCGAATCCTTGCCAGCCCAGCCTCTAGAAGAACCACAGCCATGTTTGTCTTTGATTCCCATAGAGAACAAAAGAAGGTTCCATTCCTATCAACTGTTTCAACTGAACATGAAGTAAAATGGAATAAACCGAGGCCGAAAATGATACCTCTACATCCCTTGCAAGATCTTTCTTCTCATGAAGGAAATCTCTTCATCTGAGAAAGGCTCATCATCTGCCAGCGCTTAAGGATTTAGCTTTAGTATTCTTTTGGCCCAACAATCCCCGTTATCTGAATGAATAACAGCCGTTATTTATGCAAGCCATTTCCTTTTAAACATAACATCATTCATCATATATTATAACCCCAGTTTCGGTAAAAATTATTATTTTCCTGTGGGCCACAGTAACACAAGTTTCTTGTTGAGGTGTCATCACACCGTCTTTAAACTTGGACACAAGTTGCAGCCATACATTAGAATTTTCAAACTAGCACAAATGAATTAAGAAAAAAAATGTTACCTCTAATCAACTAAAAAATTAAGCATCCAAAGAAATTTCTTTGATAGTTGCATCTTTCATTGTACCTGACTTTTTTTTGGAAGGTGGGTGCACAAATGTATGAAATTTTACAATCCCAGTTTTACCCATTAAATCTTTGTATGTGATTCTTGTGAATTAGTTACGAAAAAGATTTCTTGAGCTTTATAATGGTGGAGAGAATTAAATAGGAATGAATTGCAAGTTTAACCATTGACACATTTCCAATATACTTCAGGATTCCCATTTCCAATTCCTTTGTCAATTCTCGTTTTCCTCAACTAAAGAACTCATTTCCGGATGCCTGTCCATATAGTGGTGGTTTTTTCTTTTTTCTTTTTTCTTTTTTCTTTTCTCTTTTCCTTTTTTCTTTTTAAAGTAGGCCTACAAATAGAAGGTTTAGAAAAGAATTAAGCTAAGGTCAACATTCAAACTTCAAAGGATTAGGTTTTTCAGTATAGGAAACTTTTGGGGCATCCCCCATTCATGGTGGAACCCATAAGATCAATGGTCTCGAACAAGGAAAATGGACCACCGTCCTGCTATACAATGGTAACTAAGAAATAGTGGCATCAAGTCGTGAAACAAAGTAGAAGACAAAGTTGAAACCTGTTAGTGTGACTTTGGGTAGTGATGTTTATGCCAACAACAATAATATTTGCACCACTAGTGAACACAATGTCCGCAGCTTGTGGGTCCCCATATAGCATGAGTTACCACTCCGTTGTGGGAGTCTAGCCTATGGTAGCAGCTGCATGTTAAAAGATTGGGGAGTCGTTTCAAAAAAATATTATACTCAGGGAATGTGTGGCGCTTGATACACAGAAGCTCTAGAATTGTAGACGTGACACTAGCTTACCTTTCAAAAAAAATGTAATCACTAGCTCATGAAGAATCTTTACCCATTTTTTGTATGTAACCACCATTAAGAGGTGTGATCAGATTGTCAGTTTCCATCATCAAACTCACTCACATTATCCAGCTTCTCCATCAATAGGGATGATTTTGCCCTTTCCACATTTTGTTTCTGAAATATAGACATTTGCTAATGAATAATGTAATTATGTTTCAAATTTTGGTAAACGGTCCAAGTATTGTGTAGCTTTCAGAAATTACCTCATCTTTAGGATAAACAAATGGCGACTTGTAGCTCGAAAATCCAGCAATTGAGAGAATTGGTGATAAGCAACCAAATATTCCCCCATACAACATCATCTGCAATAGAAAGAGATGGAAATATTTAAATCCAGATCTGTAGCAACTGTATGGAACTGTCCACTTACAGATGAAAATAATGATCCAACCTAAACAACTTCTTCTTAAGTTTTTTCATAATAATCATTCACCAGACAATGCCAAAAACAGAAGTTTGCATTATGATTTTTCTTTTTCTTTTTCTTTTTTTCTTTTTTTTTTTTCATTTTTAAGAACTTACTATCCCACTTAAGAATTTTATGATGATTCACCTAATGCATGAGACATATTTTATGATGAAAAAGAATGCATACAGTAAAACTACATAAACATTAACAAACATGTAGTCCAGGAAGGAATCCCAACATTCTGGAAAATGCAGCAAGTGCAGAAGTAGACACATGAGTATGTGAAGACACAATTACAAACAAATTCAATAGTTTTCTCTACATCACTTAATGAGATGTATACTTTCATTCACAGTACGACAATTACAATAACAATGAAGAAAACTTATGGGAAGAAAGTTTTACCTCTTTGAGATTGACCCATTCCCATGTCTCATCTGTTGTATTCATATCATAAACCATAGCATGCCAACCCTGAAAAAAAATGGAAATTTTATTAATGGCTGATGCCCTTAGAATTTTATTATGACTTACAATAACCACAGCAGCTACAGGCCATGCTTACAATTTTATTATGACTTTTCCTTAATAAAGATGGATTATTTCTTGACTTCCTGTGATGATATTTCTTCTCTAATGGCTGATGCACTTAGAATCCAGACAGTTGGACTCGTTTGTTCCACTTAGAATCCAGACAGCTATGGCTGCAACTCCTTCAGGCTTAAAATCCAGACAGTTGGACTCGTTTGTTCCATGCTGGCGATCTCTTGTGCAAAACACATGGAAGCAAAACAGAATCTACAGATTCTAAGCATGATGCATTGTTCAGATTTGTAACTGGACCCAACTTACAAATTCTAAGCATGATGCCATCTAGTATGCTCAAATCAAGAATACTTGGGACCAAACTTGGAATCAACAAATCAAGTTAATTCAGTCAAATCATGAACCAACTTAACCAAGCCTTGAAGTTCTTGGTCTGATTTAGGAAATTCCCAAGCAAGTCTTTGCAGATTCTTTTAAGTCATTAGATGAGTCAACACAAAATTGAGTGGTGACATAAACTCAATTCAAGTTCTAACTTGAGTAAAGTTGACCCATATAATTTCTATTCCACTCATTGATAGTTTATTTATTTATTTTTAAAGCATGCATACATCAAACATCTGAGGCAAAACCTAAATTAAAATTCCCTAACCTCGATGTTAATGAGAACACACCTGTTCTTGATGTCTCCTTCCCTGCTTCTCTGCACAAATAGACATATATGTACATACAGATGCAACTACATTGATAAGACCACCAAAAGTACCAAAAACAGAAAACATGAAAAATCAAGAACTTAGCAAACATGTGTCCACTAATGAAAGGTTATGGTTGCTCAACCAATATGATTTTTGGAAGATGGTCAATTCACAGGGTGCATTGCAATTTTAACAGTTTTAATTGAATAATACATTCCACGTGTACAATTTCTGAGTGCTTGTGCATCAGGTGTCACACTCTGCTAGAGTATCCAACTTAGTCTCTAAGGAATTATAGTGGCTCACAAAGAGTATAGGCCTAAGAATCAGAGAAGCAACAGAAGCAATGTAACTTGCGATAGACAAAGAAAGCAAGGAACAACACTAGAAACATAAAATGCCTATAGAAAATATTGCCTACCATTGCCTAAGATTCAGAGAAGCAGCATAAACAATGTAACTTGGGATAGACAAAGAAAGTAATGCAGTTGTGCGTTTATTTTATCAAGTGTGGCCCATCTAAATAAGATTAGTAAAATAAGACTATTTTTCACCCACAGAAGAAGGGATGGCTGACATGATATGCTAGTCATTCGTATCCATCATTTCTAATTACCATCAGCATTCCTGAGCTTCTTTAGGCAGCATTCATGAGCTTCTTTAGGCAATGAGTTCTTACCAAACCAACTATTACACTACAAATACAATGCCTTTCCACCAACATCTATCAGGCATTCTTTGCCAAGTAGCAGACTCATTGTCAAGTCCATCTACAAGTTGAGAGAAAATGACATAAAACATTATTTTGTGAAGTATTTTCGTCGGAAACTATGTCACTGAGTACTTCCACAACATTGGAGAAGCTGTTGCAAGCTTGATTTGTAGAAGAAAAAAAAAAACCTTCTTAGAGATTGAAAATCGCAAATCTCTAGCTAGAGATTCGCCATTGCAAAACCCTGATTAGGGATTGAAAATCGAAAATCCTAAATTACATTCACCATTGCAAAACCTTAATTAGGGTAAGATTTTGACAGTCAACGTTAGAGAGAGAAACCTAAGACTTGTCGGGAGGGCTAGCCACTGTCGCAGTTGACAAGGGGCGCTGATCCAGCAATCTGTGTGGTGGTCTTGCAGAGATGAGAGAGAGTGAGAGAGAGAGACCTATTTTAGGGAGAGAGAACCTGTGGAGCTGAGAGAGAGAGAGAGAGAGAGAGAGAGAGAGAGAGAGAGAGAGGATTAGCCGGGCGGGGGAGAGGGTAAGGGAGAGGGAGAGGCAGGGGTGTTTGGGAGGGGTGAGAGCGAGAGAGAGAGAGAGAGAGAGAGAGAGATGGGGAATGGGGCGCGGGAGACATTAGAATGGGAAAGGCAGGGGCGGGCCTAATTCACCTGGGCGCGAATTGGGGGCGGACTCGGGACTAGAGACAGATGATCCGAACAGGGGCCTGTGGGGCCCACCATTATATATATGTGTTTTATCCATGCCGTACATCCATTTGAAAAATCATTCTAGATGATGAGCCTAAAAATGAGTCAGTGAGGGAATTTGGGAAGAAGTTGGATCAACCTCGGTTTAAAATCAATGTTCCCCACATTGTGAGGGAAAATCATACAAGAGGGAATACTTGTCCTAGCAGGTTGTAGATAGTCACGTAAAGTCCTAGGTTAAAGTGCATCTCCTACTTCATTCTCATCAATTTCAATGTAGTTTTGGGCTTGATTTTGTTGTTGGTTAGCCCTTTTATTGGATTGATTTTCAGTCATCTCTCTAGTAATTTCAGGAAGATTTTGACGTTTTCTAGCACGAAGTTCTCTATTAATCCTCTCAATAATTACTCTGTCATTTATCAAGCGATTGTTATAATCACAGACCCAGTTGGACATATAAATTCCGAAAAAGAAAAAGAATTCTTCCTACTTTTCTTAACTTCTCTTTAAGACTGAAGCACAACGTGTCTTGCAATGGCAAAGTCAGAAGCAAAGATAGAGACTGATTTCTCCGGGTCAATAGGGGTTCAAGAGAACACCCCACCCACTCTTTGAATCTTTGAGAAAAGATTAGAAAAAAAAAAACAAAAAGGAGTAGATTGAGAAGAGAAATCTCCGAGCATAGGGTGATCCAAGGCGGCTAGGCCGACCAAAAGGAATCAAGGCGGCACGGACCAACCAATCAGAGATCCAAGGCGGCTAGGCCGACCAAAAAGGAATCTCCATCCACTCTACCAGAGAGAAAATAATAAGAATAATAAAAAAAGAAGAATAGGGTTATAAGGGCAAAACCTGAATTTAAGATCGAAGTGAAATTCCTACAAAAATCAAAACAAAACTAAGTTAGTATTCTAAAATTAGAAGAAAACCTACTCTAGAAACTAAAACAAATTATAAACATATCTTAACATAATCTCAACTAAAAGTTATCTCAGAAAAATTCTGAAACCACCGTATCAAATCCCTGGCAACGACGCCAAAAACTTGTTCACTCCTCAAGTGCAAGGTTGCGAAATAGTAATAAATTCAGAATGACCGAGTATCGTCCCATAGGGATTTCTATGTGAATATTCTTAGAATTTATCTAAAATAAGTTAATTATATTAAAAAGTAAATGTGAAAAACTGAAATTTGGGATTAAACAGTAAATATGAGAGGTAAAACAATAATTTAAAAGGCACTAGAGCGCCAAGGATCCACTTTTGATTATTTTCAATGCATCAACACAACTAGGTCTCTCACAACTCAATCGGAATCAAATTTCTATCTCTATCCGATTGGAATATGGAGCGGTTTAATCAACACCATCTAAAACAGTTTCTTGTTCATTGATTTGATTCCCACAATAATGCTCAGGCATTGGTCACACTTAATTATATAAGCCAAGCTTTTATCTAATGTAGTTAAGATCATAATCATAGCTTTCATCAAATTATGTCACTAGATTTGATTACAACCAATGATTTGAACTTCAATTAAATCAAAGTCAACTAGCAAAACAACTGTCTCAGATTATTATAAAAGATTAGAATTTTAGTTTGATATAGTTCCCACATTAAGATCATGACATTGAACACATGCCAATCAAAGCATCTATCATGCCCGGAGTCGATGATAGATTAATGAATTACACAAGTATAAACAATGCAAACAAATAAGTTACTAGATTAAGATTCACTAAGTATCATATGAGCCCGGAGTCATTAAGAGATCAAAGAAGAACTAAACTAGAAGTTTATTCAAACTTCCTCGAACCATGTTCATCAATTAAAATAATAAAAAGGAAACCTAGGTTGCATCAATCCATAAAAAAAAACAAACCAAAAGCTTCACCTCTTAGGTGTAGCTAAGAGGTTTTAGTTCATCTCTAATATTCTTGAACTAAAATCTCTAAAAAAAAGCATAAAAGAAAACTTAGAACTAGAAGAAAACTCTGAAAATTTGATGTAAACCTCCTTCTCCAAGCCTCCAAAGATCTTCTCCATGTTTTTTATACCTAGAAGAGAGAAGCTCTCATATTTATAATTCAGACAATAGGACAGCAACGTATGCAATTTTGTTTCGCCTGGCACGGGTTAACCAATGGTCGGATTGCCTTAAAATTTGATATGTAGCTTCTCTGATATATGAGCTTCCTCAATTCTTTAGATTTTCAAGATTATTTTCTAAGTGAGCCCACCGATCAGATCAGTGACCGTCTCTCAAAATCGCGCAATTCGGGTACCTCTAGAACCAGTCATCTTACAATTGACGGTACCAAGTGTACAGAGGTCGGATTGGTCTCAAATTTTGAAAACTGGTAGAAAAATTTCTCCTCTACATGATAGGTGGCTTAGATTGTCCAAATTTTTTTTAGAATATGGTCCAAAATTAAAACATTTAGTGCTTTTTATAAAATCTGCACAGTTGGAATCTTTCAGGATTGTCCATCTTTCTTCAACCGGTTCGATCAAACCACACATCTGTTTGACTTGAAACTTTATGATTATTCATATATCGATGTGCTCTAGAAGATGGTCAGCTTGGATACTTCATATTAGTAGTAGTGGGCCACCTGGACTAGCCCAGAGTTGAGTAGGCTGAATCAGGAAACTTTCTGGACAATTTGTATTGTTTTGGCAGCCATGGTCAATCCGTAACTCCGATTGACACGAAACCACTTGGGGTTTTCGGCGTCGAGCTCCTCTTCGACATGGATGAGTTGGATTTCCAAATATCATCAAGATGGGCCCCACGAACTAGGCTAAAAATTCTAAAACGAGATCAGTCTTGCTGTTTAAATTCTCAAAACGGAAACTTCCTTTCTCTTTTTCTTTTTTATGTTAGAAATTCTCAAAACTAACAGCTCTCATGTTTCATTTTTTTAGTTTCTTTATTTGGAGTGCTTAACACATGTACACAGTGGACAGATGATGGATGGCTGAAGATGGAGTTGCATATGTACGTTAGTTGAATGGAGGTCCACTGGATGGAGTAGATGATGCATGGTTGCTGGCTCCTTCATAGATGGTTGCACATGCACTGGACGATATTGCAGCATGTGAGGCTAGACTTTGGACTAAAGTGGGGTCCACCTGCTCGATTGTTTGCTGAAAAGTTGATGATGAATGGGGGCAGTTGCAGGTACTTGGTTGTCCAACCATCTGGAAGGTTGTATTTTATGCACGTGTGATTGAAGTGGGACACGACTGAATTTTGCTTGGACGTTGGCTGATGCACACATGTTGAATGTGGACGGTTGATGATCTGCTTGCTGTCCATTGGAGGATGAGCGACATGGATTGAAGGTGAGGTCCATCTGCTAGGTATCCTAGATGTGTTCGAAAGGTGGAATGCTGGAAATTGTTGTCTTGTAGCTGGACTTTGCTGTCCATTTGTTCCATATTAAGTTCCTTTCATTCACATCTCTCCTTTACTCCTATAATCACAAGAACACATTAAAGTCAGTCTTTAAACTCATTGTTTTGTGTAATTAAAGCAGGAATTAAGGATAAATATGCATAATTCAAGACTTAACAAAAGAACGATCTAATATTCAAGTGGGCAATGCTACAGGAAATAATGAGGATGGGGACACCCACTGTTGAAAAGCTCTTCTGCTTGCAATGGTGTTTATATGACATTTAAACTGTTCATAAGGTGACTAGCACCAGGATGAAGGTTAAAACACAAATACAGGGCCGATCCAAATGTCAATGGGCCAAAAAGAAGCAATGGTGGGGTTTCTCATCCTAGTATTTCCTTTGGTGTGACCCACTTGAATTTTACATTTGTTCGATTTTTATTTTTATATCATACCTTAAAATGATATGTCACAGCTGATGAGCGGATTAGATCTCACTAGACAAGACAATGCGCCTGCTTTTCATTGCATGTAAAGGCTATCTTACAGTGGGGTTTTATAAATAAGATGGGTTACTCCTTGGAATAACAATCAAGCCCATCTTCTCATAGAGGGAATTAATTCATACTCCTGTTGTGAACGAGGCTAGACAAAAGAACTCTTATGAAATGGTGATGGGGTTTTCCTCCTCAGGAGCAGAGGAGAGATAGTGCAACCTGGGGGTTATCGGGCGCCCAACCAGTCAAGGTCGGGCGATTGAAATTTACCCGAAAGAAGCAATCGGTCCCTGGACATTTTTGAAGACTGTCGGGCACCAGACTGTAGGTCATCAGGTGCCTGGAGCCTAAATTGGGCGCCCGACTATGCTAGGTCGAGAGACCGAAATTCAGATGTTTTTCTCTCAGAAGTCACTAAACAGTCTTACCCATTATTGGGCGCCCGATAGTGTCTGGTCGGGCGCTCGATGACGCGTGGACTACAAATCCGCAGTTTCTTATTTCAGCTAAAACTCTTATGCTAAGCTATATAAGAGCTTTTAATCCGGGGTTAGGGGTATCCCATTAAGAGGTTAACACATCCAAGGTGAGAGAGAGGGAGAGAGAGAGAGAGGAAAAAAGAGAAAGGAAGAGAAAGAGAGAGAGGAAGCTTTTAGGAAGAGGAGATTTCTGCAAGTGAAAGTGATCACAGTGCAGTCAACATCTCGAGTTCTTCTACATCCTCGTGCTTGGTGAGATATCTCAGTTTCTAGTTCCTTTTATTGTTATTAATTCCTGTGTAGGTGAAGAATGTTTGATCCAAGCAGGTTGTGTTTGAGATCAAGGTTGTAAACAGTTCTCTACATAGTGGATTGTTTCTCTGGACGTGGTCCCATGGTTTTTACCTCTTTGAGGGTTTTCCACATAAAAATCTCTTGTGTTCGTGTGGTTGATGATTTGATCTTATTTATTGCATTATCATATCACATAATTCACGTACTTGGTGTGCGAGATCCTAAAGTTTGTGCAACACACCTAACAAAAGTGGTATCAAATCATTCAAGTTTAGAAAAAGGACAGTGGGATCATTGTGAATTATGGACGGTGGCTCATCAAGGATGATTAGCCTCAATAAGTCTAACTAGCTCTTATGGAAGGCAAAGATGACGGACTTGCTGTATTGCAATGACTTATATTCTCCAATCTTAGGCGTATCAGCTAAACCGAAGGATACAACTGATGATGATTGGAAAAAGTTGGACCAGAAGAGGGTGGAGTTCATTAGACAATGGTTCGATGATTCAATGTTCCACCATGTGTCTATGGAGACCTCAGCTGCTAGCTTATGGCAAAAACTATAAGGGTTGTATGAGATGAAGACAGCCGGTAATAAGATCTTCCTGATTAGAAGACTTGTGAATCTTAAGTTCAAGGAAAACGGTTTTATGACTGAGCACATGAATGAAATCAACAGTATTGTGAACCAACTCTCCGCTATGAAGATGGTCATGGACAATGAGCGATAGGCCTTAATATTGCTTAGCTCGTTGCCTGGTAGTTGGGAGACATTGGTTGCGTCTCTGAGTAGATCCACGTTAGAAGAAAAGGTGTCCATGGAACATGTTACCAGTTGTCTCTTCAATGAGGAGACAAGGAGGAAGTCTCAGGAGTCTACTCGGCAAGAGGCCTTTGTAACACATGAACGGGGGAGAGGAAAGGACAAGAAGGGTGGCAAAGCCTGAGATAAATCCAGAGGAAAATCTAGTACCAGGAAAGATATCGAGTGCTGAAACTGTAGTAAGAAGGGCCACTACAAAAATGAATGCCGCAATAAGAAGAATGATAAAAAAAAAAAGAAAAGGAAAGGAGAAGGAAGATGACTCTGATTCTGATTCTACTGCAGTTGCCTCAGATAACGAAGTTATGTTATTCTCTATGCGGATCACGATGTTTGTCTCGCGGCTACAAGTCAGGACACCAACTGAGTGATAGACTCAAGAGAGTCGTTTCATGTGACTCCACGTAGGGATTTCTTCACAAGTTACAAGTCATATGACTTGGGCACCGTGAAGATGGAAAACTCTGGAATATCCAAGATCGTGAGAGTCGGTGATATCTATGTGAAGACCGATGTGGGCTACACATTGGTATTGAAAGATGCGAGGCATATTCTCGACCTTTGCCTCAACTTGATGTCGACTGGAATGTTGGATGATGCTGGTTATGAAAGATGGCTTGTTGGTGGGTGCTGAAAGCTCATCAATGGTTCGATGATCGCAGCAAGAGGAAAGAAGTGTTGCACCCTTTACAAGATAAGTGTCAGCAGGTACAAGTATGAGTTGAATGCAACGGAAGATTGAGCGATGAACATGTGGCACAGGCGGCTTAGCACATGAGTGAGAAAGGGCTTCTGCTATTAGCAAAGAAGCGGCTCCTAGAGATGACAAGTATACCTCTCAAAATCTATATTGATTATTTATAAGGGAAGCAACATAGGGTAAAATTGTTTCTCATATGTTAATAAAATTCATGCATTAGATTTGGTTTATTCTGATGTATGTGGTCCGATGAGGACAAAATCATTGGGTGGTGGTTTGTACTTTGTTACATTTATAGATGATGCATCTAAGAGGGTTTGAGTTTATACATTGAAATCCAAGGACGAGGTCTTTGGTGTGTTCAAGGTGTTTTATGCTATGGTCGAGAGAGAGAGAGAGAGAGAGAGAGAGAGAGAGAGAGAGAGAGAGACCATTGAAGTATATCCGCATTGACAGTAGAGGTGAATACATTGGAGTTTTTCATGAGTATTGTAAGACCCTGGGTATAGGGCATGAACAGACATTTCCCAACCATGTGAGTCACACTTCTAAAACACGGGGACCACTCCTCGGGTTGGAGCCTGCTCATCGGCCAAGCCAAGTAGTACTTTGTAGGTGCCGTATCTCATGCCCCAGGTAAAAAAGATAATTATGTACGTGTGCTGGTCCTGTATAGAAAAATAAATAATTGATAGAAGTGACTGATAATCACCATATTTTATATACTGGTCTGCCCATCTGAAAATCAGATGGCGCTGTCTCATTTAGGCACCACATCTAAGCTATCATGTTGTTTGATGAGCGGCACTGATCAGCTAAATAAAAATGATGGTCACACATAAGGCAATGATAAGTACCTAATATTGTATAATTAACCCTGATTGTTAAGGGCATTATCATTGTTCTTCAGGTTAAATATCCCTCATTAGGTGAATTTTCTGTCTTCAGGGGATTAGGAGAGGTTGGACAAGATCCAAGCCAATCAGGACGTTTAAAGACCAAAAAGTGATCAAGATCAAGTGTGTGACGATCTTGAAGGAAATTAAATCATAAAAATCAAAGGATGGATCAAGTTCTATGGTGGACCGCATCACAACTATTCATCGGAAGTCCAGGATGTGCATGTTTGATGGTAGTAATTTGGAGATCACATGAGTTTGAACGGTCAAGATTGGGTGTCCACATAAGGGACCAACTGTGTATCAAGGTGGGCCACACTTTCATGAGCATCAAATCAAAGGCCCTGATCGATTAGCACTTTGGACCATACCATCATCTCCAACAATCCAATCCATCCATCACGATCAGCTGGACACCAGTCATCCATTCACAGCTCAACCGTCCAGATGGTGTGACACCTGTGGCAGATCTCCATTAACGACCAGCAGAGGACGTCCACACCAACTGCTCCTTTCAACGTCCACCCTCCAGCCTCCACACGTGTTGCCCCTCACATGTGCAACATCCAGCACTGGACGTCTCCAGATCTGGTGGACCCCACCATTTCCAGCTCCAATCAACACCGTCCACCTCACATCATGCCATCGTCCAGTCCACTTTCGAACAATAGCCGTCCACCAGCTACAACAGATGGTGGACCACATCTCAGCCGTCCATCCACCTGTTGGACACCAGTCATCCATCATCATCATCAACCGTCCATCTGCAATGGACAGCACGTGTGCAGTGTGGAGCTACCATCAGCAATCACATGTGCAGCTGCCTTCAGCAGTCCATTCCACCGTCCAGTAGCTGGAGATCTCCAGCATCCTTCAGCCACCGTCCATCACAACGTGGTGGACCCCACCTCTCGCACGAGTAGTTGCCATCCACACGTGCAGCAAACCTCAGCCGTCCATTCCATCACAGCAAGCCCACCGTCCAGCTGCAACACGTGCAACAGATGGCCTCCAGCAGTGCTGCAATCTCTACCGTCCAAGGAGGGACCCCACCTGATGATGATCCAGCGCCCATCTCTAGCACATGGAGAGCTGGACATCACACAGCCCATCTAACGTCAGCAAGGTGGACCCCATTTCCTTATCCATTTCAGCAGCAGCCGTCCATCAATGTCCGTGCTCCACCGTTCATCCATCAAGCTTGGACCTCCCTAACGCAATCCAACGTCTTCAGCAAATGGAGAAGCTTCTCCACCCGACAAACAAGAGATGTTCTCATCTCTCCCAGTAGCCACATGTGCCACTAAGGAGTCCAGCTCCAAGCCTTCACACGAGCCAACCACAAGGGATGGACGTTCTCCTTCCATTTCAACCATCCAATGGCTGTTCAGCAGCCACGCATGTGGAGCATCATAGCCTTCAACAGCCAAGGAGCTTTCATGTTGCATCAGTCGTCCAATCCTTCACATGAGCAGCTGTTCCAAATAGCAACCTGCACCATCAATGCCAACAATGGAGAAGCCTCCCATCTCCCAAATGTGCAAGAGAGGAGCTCTCTCTCTCTCTCTCTCTCTCTCTCTCTCTCTCTCTCTCTCTCTCTTGCTCTCTTCCCAACACATGTCCCTCTCTCTCTCTCTTGCTCTCTTCCCAACACATGTCTCTCTCTCTCTCTCTCTTGCTCTCTTCCCAACACATGTCTCTCTCTCTCTCTCTTGCTCTCTTCCCAACACATGTCTCTCTCTCTCTCTCTCTCTCTCTCTCTCTCTCTCTCTCTCTTCCCAACACATGGAGTGCCACCTAGGCTTGGGTGCCACCTAGGCTTGGGAGCCTCTCAAAAGTCTATGAAAGGAGGCAATCCCTTCTCATTCTCATTATCCCACTCCTCAAATCCCTCAAATCCAATTCTCTACAACTCCTCTCTTCTCTTCTTTAGTTTTCTTTCTTTCTTTCTTTCTTAGTGTAGAGTAGTGGAGAATTTTTTTCTGTAGAGAATTTAGTCTTCCATTGTAGCATGGTTGGCTAAACCTCTAGCTAAGGCTAGGGGTGAAGCCTTTGAAGAAATTTGCAAGCTTTGGTTCTTTTGGTTCAACATTGTGTGGTGTAAATGTTGGAGTTCTCTTTGGTTGATTGGTTCGGTTATCCACCTCGGCAGACGCTATTGTTGTGCAAGCCCCTTGATCCATCGTTGACTCCGGGCACGTTGGATGCTTGGGATCCCTTACACACCAATTAGCTAGTTCATGATCGATAAAGTCCCTTCATCCATCGTCGACTCCGGGCACGTTGGATGCTTTGGATTCCCTACAATCATCGAGCTAGTGCAGGTAAAGTCATCGATCTGTAAAATCCTTTGACCCATTGTAGACTTCGGGCACATTGGATGCTTTGGATTCCCTGCGATCGATAGACGAGAACTTAACGGTTGGATCGGTCAATTAAAGCCTCCTATCTTGTAAGTATGCATTTGATCGTATGAATTGTGATCTTATCGGTTGACTTGTTGGCAAAGTTGTTGATCTGTACAATTGCTTGATCCATTGTCGACTCCGGGCATAGTAGATGCTTGGAATTCCCTGCGATCAACTAACGAGTGCTTCATGGTCAAATCAATCGGTTCAGATCACCATTTTTTATGAAATATGCAAATGGTTTAACTGTTTCATCTTCCGATTGGAATGAATCTTTATTCAATTCCAGTTGAGTTATAGTTGGACCAATAAATCAAATCTTGTGAATGAATCAAAGGTGGATCCCTGATGCTTTAGCCCCTTTTCTATTTTTGTCTTTCACCACACACAACTTGCTCCACTCTCGTGGATAATTCAGATATATATATATATATATATATATATATATATATATATATATATATATATATATATATATATATATATATATTGTCAATAGTCTACTAACTTCTTTTATTTTGTTGCTCTCAGGAATTACTCATAGCCAAGTGTTCTTCTTTCCGGGTAACCTCTTTCCTTATCTCCTTGTTTAGTGTTTATACGTAAGTGGACTCGTGATCACACCAAACGTCTTCTAAGCGACGGAATTTTGGTTGAAGGTCTATCCAATCACTGTGTTAGAAAACTTCCTGATTCTTGTGAATTAACCATAAACATGGCCGAGAATGAAAACGAATATGATTAAGATGAGAATGAAGTACACAATGAGCCACCATTTAGGAGTTTACGTGATTACTTGCAACCTGCGAGAATGAGTACTCCTTCTTGTATGGTTTTTCCGGTGAATGCGGGCAACATTGATTTCAAACCTGGAGTGATACAGTTACTTCCTAAATTTCATGGACTCGACTCTGAAAGTCCCTATTTACATTTGAGGGAATTTAATGAAGTAATCGCTACTTTGCATTACGACAACGTTTTTGATGACGTGGTTAGGTTAAAACTATTTCCTTTTTTCTTGAAGGAGAAGGCTAAATCTTGGTTGCACTCCTCAAGGCCCAGAACCATAGGGACATGGCAAGAGATGAGTAAGGAATTTCTTAAAAAGTTTTTCCCTATTCATAAGACCAACACCTTGAAACGAGATATAATGAATTTCTCCCAAAGGGAGAATGAAACTTTTTTTCAGTGTTGGGAACGTTTCAAGGAACTCTTACTTGCCTGCCCATATCATGGCTACGAAACATGGCGCTTGGTTAGCTCCTTCTATAATGGATTGAGCCCAGTCATGCGCCAATTCGTAGAAATGATGTGTAATGGAGAGTTCATGAGCAAAGGTTCTGATGAGGCTATGGAATAGTTTGATTTCTTAGCAGAAAATTCCCAATCTTGGGACACATCTAGCAAACCCGCTAAGACCAAGCTTGGGCCCGACGAAAAAAGAGATGTTTATCTTGTAACCGAGGATGACGATGTCAATGCAAAGATAGCAGGGCTCACACGTAAAATAGAAGCCATGGAATTAAGGAAGGTCAACGCTATTAAAACCAGGGAGACTGAAAGTGTTTGTGACATTTGTAAGAGCGATGCACACATTACTAAGGGTTGTCCTACAATCCCAGCTCTTCAAGAAGTGTTGCACGAACAAGCCAATGACATGAATACTTATCAAAGACCTTTTAATGCCCCAGTGTCAAACACGTATAATCCTAATTGGCGGAACCATCCCAACTTCAGTTGGAGAAACGGACTGACTGCCAATGCTGGGAATAATCTGCAGGTGCCTTCCACTAGTACTCCTTATGTGCCCCCACAAAGGAAGACTCCGGAGGACACCGTGCAAAATCAAATCAATCAGAGCATAATGCAAACCCTCTAAGAGATTAAAACTTCAATGGAAAGATTCGAATCTCGCCTAATTGGACTCGAATCATGCCAGAATGTTAGGGAGCGAGGGACCTTTTCGGCCCAACCTCAACCTAACCTGAGGGGACAGTATGAGGTGAATGATTTGGATTCTTCCAACCCTCATGTTGAGCATGCTAAATCTGTCACCACTCTAAGAAGTGGTAAGGTGATTGAAAAAGAAATTCCTAGGGCAGTTGATAAACCTAAGGAATCATCTAAATCGAAGAGTGATGACAAATCTAGTGATGATCAACCTGAGACAGAGCATGTTTTCGAACCAGTGGTCCCGTTTCCCCAACACCTACTCTCATCTAAAGCAGTGGTTAAAGCTCAAGATGTCTTGGAAGTTTTTAAACAAGTAAAAATCAACATACCCTTGTTGGATGCAATTAAGCAAATACCTTCATATGCCAAGTTTATGAAAAATCTTTGTACTATTAAGCGCAAGCTCAATGTACAAAAGAAAGCATTTTTTACTGAACAGGTCAGTGTTATCATTAACTAAAACTCTCTCCCAAAATATAAAGATCCAGGAAGTCCTACTATTACTTGCATAATAGGGAACTTCCGGTTCGAACAGGCACTTCTTGACTTAGGGGTGAGTGTCAATCTTATACCCTTCTCGGTATACGAACAGCTAGGACTTGGTGAATTGAAACCCACCAGGACCACCTTGCAACTTGCAGATCGATCTGTACGGATACCGAGAGGAGTAGTGGAAGATTTGTTGGTACAGGTCGACAAATTCTACTTCCCAGTAGACTTCATCGTCTTGGATACCCAACCTGTAGCAAATGTTAGCATCCAGATACCTGTTATTCTTGGCCGACCATTCTTGGCAACTTCCAATGCTATGACCAACTGCAGGAATGGGGTCGTGAAGTTTTTATTTGGCAATATGAAGTTAGAGCTAAATGTTTTCAACATGTGTAAACAACAAGGGAATGATGATGAGATCCATGAGGCCAACCTGATCGATTCCCTCATGGAAGAAGAATTCCTTCTAACCTCTCTATCCGAACCCTTAGAAGCATGTCTAGCTCACTTTGCTGATTCTTATGATGAGACAATTTTGGAAGTGGTGAATGGATTGTTAGAATCCACCCTTGTGCATAGTACAAACCAGTGGAGGCCTCATTTTGAACAACTTCCTTTAAATGATTCACGACCTTTACCATCAAGAATTGAAGCACCAAAGCTTGACCTGAAGCCATTACCTTTAGAACTGAAATATACATACTTGGGTCAAGGCAATACTTTTCCTGTGGTTATTTCATCTCACCTGGATAAAGACCAAGAGGACAAATTGATCAATGTTCTCAAGGAACACAAGGATGCCATAGGTTGGACAATTGCTGACATCAAGGGAATTGATCCCCTGATTTGTACCCATAGGATACACCTCGAGGAGAATGCTAAACCCTCTAGACAACCACAAAGGAGATTGAATCCAAACATGACTGAAGTGGTTAGAGCCGAGGTCCTCAAGCTTTTGGATGTGGGTATCATCTACCCTATTTCAGATAGCCAATGGGTAAGTCCAACCCAAGTGGTACCCAAAAAATCTGGAGTTACCATAGTTGCGAATGCAGACAATGAGTTGGTGCCAACTAGAGTCACTACTGGTTGGAGAATGTGTATCGACTATAGGAAACTGAATACTATTACTAGGAAGGACCACTTTCTTTTACCATTCATTGATCAAATGTTAGAGAGGTTAGCTAGTCACTTCTATTACTGTTTCCTAGATGGGTACTCTGGATACAACCAAATAGAGATTGCCCTAGAAGATCAAGAGAAAACCACATTCACTTGTCCATTTGGCACCTTTGCGTACAAGAGGATGCCTTTCGGACTGTGTAATGGTCCTGCCACTTTTCAGAGATGCATGCTCAACATTTTCTCTGACATGGTTGGACATTTCTTGGAAGTCTTCATGGACGACTTCTCGGTATTTGGTTGTTCCTTTGATGAATGTTTGAACCATTTACAATTGGTCTTAACAAGGTGTGAAGAAAAGAATCTTGTTTTGAATTGGAAAAAGTGTCATTTTATGGTTCAAAAGGGAATTGTTCTTGGACATAATATTTCGTCCAACGGAATAGAAGTAGACAAGGCAAAGATTGACTTAATTGCAAACCTATCGGCCCCCATAAGTGTACGAAACATTCGTTCTTTTTTGGGTCATGCAGTATTCTATAGGAGATTGATAAAGGACTTCAGTCATATCTCTCGTCCATTATGCAATCTCCTGCAAAAGGATGCTCCATTCGAGTGGACCAATGATTGCCAAGAAGCTTTCACCAAGCTTAAAGGCATGTTGACCAGCGCATCGATAATGCAACCACCCGATTGGACTATACCTTTTGAAATCATGTGTGACGCAAGTGACTACGCTGTTGGGGCAGTTTTGGGGCAAAGAAAAGACAAGAAGCCCTATGTTATATACTATGCAAGTAGAACCTTGAACAGTGCACAAGTAAACTACTCTACTACGGAAAAGGAACTCCTTGTTATAGTCTTTGCACTTGACAAGTTCAGGTCCTACTTGATTGGGTCCAAAATTGTGATTTTTACTGATCATGCGGCTCTCAAGTATCTTCTTTTTAAGAAAGATGCTAAGCCTTGCTTGCTCAGGTGGATCCTTTTGCTCCAAGAATTCGACCTTGAGATCCGAGACAAAAAGGGAGTAGAAAACGTAGTGGCTGATCACTTGTCTCGCCTAGTACTCTCTAATTCCGTAGAGACGACACCGATAAAGGGCACTTTCCCTAATGAACAGTTGTTTGAAGTGTCTTATCAACCTTGGTTTGCTGACATTGTTAACTATCTTGCTGCAGGAAGAATTCCGAGTCATTGGACCCCACAAGATAAAAGAAAATTTTTCACAGAGGTACGCAACTTTTTCTGGGATGATCCTTATTTGTTCAAATACTGCCCAGATCAGATCATAAGGAGGTGTGTTCCAGATAATGAACAAACCAGTGTCATCTCCTTTTGCCATTCCTATGCATGTGGTGGTCAGTTCTCTTCTAAAAAAAATGTTGCCAAGATTCTCCAGTGCGGTTTCTACTGGCCTTCAATATTCAAGGACACCCATGTTTTTTTGCAAAGCATGTGACCGTTGTCAGAAGTTGGGAGGAATCTCCCGTAGAAATATGATGCCTTTAAATCCGATATTGATCATCGAAGTTTTCGACTGTTGGGGCATCGATTTCATGGGACCATTCCCTTCCTCATTTGGATATCTGTATATCCTATTGGCTGTCGATTATGTCTCCAAATGGGTTGAGGCAATCCCATGTAGAGCTAATGATCAAAAAACGGTTCTACAATTTCTAAAAGAGAAAAAAAATTCTATCAAGATTTGGGACGCCTCGAGCCATTATCAGTGATGGGGGTACACACTTCTGTAACAGACCTTCGAGGCTTTGATGAAGAGATATGGTATCACACACAAGGTGAGTACGCCCTATCACCCACAAACAAGTGGTCAAGCAGAAGTTTCCAACAGGGAATCAAACACATCTTGGAAAAAACTGTGAATCAAGACCGCAAGGATTGGTCTCTAAGACTAACCGATGCGTTGTGGGCTTACCGTACAACGTATAAAACCCCGATTGGAATGTCTCCCTATAGACTTGTCTATGGGAAAGCTTGCCATCTGCCTGTGGAGTTGGAGCATAAAGCCTATTGGGCTATAAAGAAATTCAATTTCAATCTTGACAAGGCCAGCTCGCTTCGCAAACTCCATTTGAATGAGTTGGAGGAAATCCGGAATGAGGCTTATGATAATGCCAGAATATACAAGGAACGAACGAAGGTATTTCATGACAGGAATATCCTTCGAAGATCTTTCGAACCATCTCAGAAAGTTCTCTTGTACAATTCTAGGCTACATCTGTTTCTAGGAAAGCTGAAATCTCGATGGACCGGCCCTTTTGTAGTCAAAACTGTTTGCCCTCATGGGGATATTGAGATTGAGAACCCCAAAAATGAAAATGTATTTAAAGTGAACGGGCAGCGTTTGAAGCCCTTTCTTGAGGAATTTGCCCCAGAGGAGGAATCCACTCCTCTGGAAGATCCTGTTTATCAGGATTGATCTCTTAGTTTGACGGAGATCCCCTTTTGTAAACTAGTAGGTTAGTTTGTTTCTTGTATTTTGTTTTGGCAACTTGAAAAATTCCAGCGCTTATAAGTATTCATCCTCTCAGGTACTCTTTACCCTCTATTCTTTACCATTTTGCTCTCATGTTGCATTTGTCTATGCATTCATTTTTCAATATTGAGGACAATGTTACATTTAGGTTGGGGGGTGTGGAATTCTTGTGAAAAATCTTTCCAATTGTCTATCTCTTTGCTATTTTGCCTATCTCTTTGCTATTTTAGGTCAATTAAAAAAAAAATAATAATAAAAAAGAAAAAAATAAAAATAAAAATAAAAATAAAAAAATCTAGGGATTTATGTGATTTTGAAATAATTTGAATAGTAGAATAAAAAGGCATTTAGTGATGACAATGTTAAAATTTTGAGTTTAGTTGCTTTAGTAAATTTCAAAATTGAGTTCTTTCCATTTATTTTCTATTAGAAAATGATAAACATTGATTGAGTCATGAATTTTCACAGTTCACAATCTAGCTTACACTGCAAGGATTTGAGTTTGATACTATAATGTTGACTTGATGATTGTTGAGAGTGATAGGAACCAAGCCTGGAGATAGTTGTCTACTTTGTTCATAAAAAAAAAAAAAGAAAAGAAAAAAAAAGAAAAAAAAAAGAATATTCATAGTAATTTGGGGCAAGGATTTTCATCCATTGTCGTTACCATTACAAAACATTACCATAGTACGAAGTGAGCCTTTTGGAGTCTTCGGCTATCGGTTATTGATTAAAAAATAAAAAAATAAAAAAAATCAATCAAAAGCTGAAAAAATGTTGAAAAAATCAGTAGCAAGGTTCGGAATCAGTGACTTGGTTGATCTGACCATTCTCTTCAACCATCAGTGTTAACATGAAAGTAGAAGACTGAACCCCTAGTTGTGTTAAGGCTAGACTTCACTGTGGACCATGGAACTTAATGTTTAGAATGCTTCTATTGAATCAGTAATGCTTTGAACCCAATTAAGTTGTTTGCTAAGTGACTAGAATCTAAGTTTAAATATTTTTAAAACTATATGCCTTAGAAACTCTACTGTTTAGATAACTTGAAGGATCACATAAATACATTGAACCTTTTCTTCTCTTTATCTTTGTTTTACTAGGAAATAAGAGAAGTCTCGAGATTGTTTCCATTGGTGAAAACTGTCCAGGATAAAATTGCTTGCATTATTTTGAAAAATCCTTGGATTATTTTCGCATGTTTTGCTCGGGACTAGCAAAATGCTGGTTGGGGGGTGTGATAAGTACTTAATATTGTATAATTAACTCTGATTGTTAAGGGCATTATCATTGTTCTTCAGGTTAATTATCCCTCATTAGGTGAATTTTCTGTCTTCAGGGGATCAGGAGAGGTTGGACAAGATCCAAGCCAATCAGAACGTTTAAAGACCAAAACGTGATCAAGATCAAGTGTGTGACGATCTTGAAGGAAATTAAATCACAAAAATCAAAGGATGGATCATGTTCTATGGTGGACCGCATCACAACTATTCATCGGAAGTCCAGGATGTGCATGTTTGATGGTAGTAATTTGGAGATCACATGAGTTTGAACGGTCAAGATTGGGTGTCCACATGAGGCCCCAACTGTGTATCAAGTTGGGCCACACTTTCATGAGCATTAGATCAAAGGCCCTGATCGATTAGCACTTTGGACCATACCATCATCTCCAACAATCCAATCCATCCATCACGATCAGCTGGACACCAGTCATCCATTCACAGCTCAACCGTCCAGATGGTGTGACACCTGTGGCAGATCTCCATTAACGACCAGCAGAGGACGTCCACACCAACTGCTCCTTTCAACGTCCACCCTCCAGCCTCCACACGTGTTGCCCCTCACATGTGCAACATCCAGCACTGGACGTCTCCAGATCTGGTGGACCCCACCATTTCCAGCTCCAATCAGCACCGTCCACCTCACATCATGCCATCGTCCAGTCCACTTTCGAACAATAGCCGTCCACCAGCTACAACAGATGGTGGACCACATCTCAGCCGTCCATCCACCTGCTGGACACCAGTCATCCATCATCATCATCAACCGTCCATCTGCAATGGACAGCACGTGTGCAGTGTGGAGCTACCATCAGCAATCACACGTGCAGCTGCCTTCAGCAGTCCATTCCACCGTCCAGTAGCTGGATATCTCCAGCATCCTTTAGCCACCTTCCATCACAACAAGGTGGACCCCACCTCTCGCACGAGTAGTTGCCATCCACACGTGCAGCAAACCTCAGCCGTCCATTCCATCACAGCAAGCCCACCGTCCAGCTGCAACACGTGCAACAGATGGCCTCCAGCAGTGCTGCAATCTCCACCGTCTAAGGAGGGACCCTACCTGATGATGATCCAGCGCCCATCTCTAGCACATGGAGAGCTGGACATCACACAGCCCATCTAACGTCAGCAAGGTGGACCCCATTTCCTCATCCATTTCAGCAGCAGCCGTCCATCAATGTCCGTGCTCCACCGTTCATCCATCAAGCTTGGACCTCCCTAACACAATCCAACGTCTTCAGCAAATGGAGAAGCTTCTCCACCCGACAAACAAGAGCTGTTCTCATCTCTCCCAGCAGCCACATGTGCCACTAAGGAGTCCAGCTCCAAGCCTTCACACGAGCCAACCACAAGGGATGGACGTTCTCCTTCCATTTCAACCATCCAATGGCTGTTCAGCAGCCACGCATGTGGAGCATCATAGCCTTCAACAGCCTAGGGAGCTTTCATGTTGCATCAGCCGTCCAATCCTTCACATGAGCCGCTGTTCCAAACAGCAACCTGCACCATCAATGCCAATAATGGAGAAGCCTCCCATCTCCCAAATGTGCAAGAGAGGAGCTCTCTCTCTCTCTCTCTCTCTCTCTCTCTCTCTCTTGCTCTCTTCCCAACACATGTCCCTCTCTCTCTCTCTTGCTCTCTTCCCAACACATGTCTCTCTCTCTCTCTCTCTCTCTCTCTCTCTCTCTCTCTCTCTCTTCCCAACACATGGAGTGCCACCTAGGCTTGGGTGCCACCAGGCTTGGGAGCCACCGAGGCTTGGGAGCCTCTCAAAAGTCTATAAAAGGAGGCAATCCCTTCTCATTCTTATAATCCCACTCCTCAAATCCCTCAAATCCAATTCTCTACAACTCCTCTCTTCTCTTCTTTAGTTTTCTTTCTTTCTTTCTTTCTTAGTGTAGAGTAGTGGAGAATTTTCTTTTGTAGAGAATTTAGTCTTCCATTGTAGCATGGTTGGCTAAACCTCTAGCTAAGGCTAGGGGTGAAGCCTTTGAAGAAATTTGCAAGCTTTGGTTCTTTTGGTTCAACATTGTGTCGTGTAAATGTTGGAGTTCTCTTTGGTTAATTGGTTCGGTTATCCACCTCGACAGACGCTATTGTTGTGCAAGCCCCTTGATCCATCGTCGACTCCGGGCACGTTGGATGCTTGGGATCCCTTGCACACCAATTAGCTAGTTCATGATCGATAAAGTCCCTTCATCCATCGTCGACTCCGGGCACGTTGGATGCTTTGGATTCCCTACAATCATCGAGCTAGTGCAGGTAAAGTCATCGATCTGTAAAATCCTTTGATCCATTGTAGACTTCGGGCACATTGGATGCTTTAGATTCCCTGCGATCGATAGACGAGAACTTAACGGTTGGATCGATCAATCAAAGCCTCCTATCTTGTAAGTATGCATTTGATCGTATGAATTGTAATCTTATCGGTTGACTTGTTGGCAAAGTTGTTGATCTATACAATTCCTTGATCCATTGTCGACTCCGGGCACAGTGGATGCTTGGAATTCCCTGCGATCAACTAACGAGTGCTTCATGGTCAAATCAATCGGTTCAGATCACCATTTTTTATGAAATATGCAAATGAATCTTCATTCAATTCCAGTTGAGTTATAGTTGGACCAATAAATCAAATCTTGTGAATGAATCAAAGGTGGATCCCTGATGCTTTAGCCCCTTTTCTATTTTTGTCTTTCACCACACACAACTTGCTCCACTCTCGTGGATAATTCAGATTTTATCTCTCCCACCTAAACTAATTCTTCTGAGTGTTCTTAACCCTAATCCCTGTGGATCGACCTCGGTCTTATCGAGTATTTTACTACTCCGCTACCTGCACTTGGGTGTGCAATCTTCGGGTTGTAGCAGGCAATCACTAAATTAGTTATGCCCTTGTCTCACAAATCAGGCCCAGACACCCGGATCCATAGCTGAATGGAGATGTATAGCCTCGTCTCAACATTGAGGTCATGTCATCGATTCCCAGGGTGGGGTTAGCTAACATTGTGGTGTGATTAACAGGGTGGGGTGGGCGTACTAACAGTACTGGGGTGTGTGGAAAAGAAAAAAAGAAAATTATGATCACCACCATCCGTATACATATGTGGGCCCGGTTATTTGAGTCGATGCATCTTTCCCAATGAGATGACCTAGTGAGGGGCTCCATTCCCACATGTGAGACCTCTCTCCACGTCTAAGTTGGGTATGAGAAAGTACAAATTCATGCACTGTTGTGATCTTTTGCTATCCATTTGTTTGGTGCACCATGGCCCACCTGACAAGTTGACTAACCTGATATTTTGCTAGATTATACATCCATTGGAATACTCTAACCTTTTAATCATTTGATTCTTTTCAGTTTAATATAGACGGTCTATGTTTTAATTTAGCGATTTTATTTTTTTTGTTTGATAGCCCCATCAGTGGTGAGGTTGCTAATTCAAACGATTTGGATCATTCAAAAGACCCAGATCCAGTAACTTATGTTTGGGTGTATAATATATTAATTCATTCTTTTGTGTTCTACGACACCTTTAACAGAGCTGATTGCAAGAATTGTATTACTTACCATAAAAACCTAAGAGGGTGAAACGCTTAGAGCAAGAGGGTCCAACGTACCTTTTCGTTTGTTATTTGTCTACAATGTTCGTTCTTTCCACCATTTAAAGTCAGTCATCTCACCTGGTAAATTAGCAAGCAGTAGCCATTAGTAGGTCAAGCATGCGGTAACATTTATTCATGCAAAAGGGCCCATGGACTTTTTTTCCTTGGTTCTACACTCAACGGTCGCTCTCTCTATTGTTTAAACTCATTTATCGCACCTGGTCAAGAAACCGGCAGCCATCAGCAGGTCAGGCATACAGTACCATTCAACCTTTGATGTAGGTTCGCTCTCTCCACAGTTTAAACTCATTTATCGCACCTGGTCAAGAAAGTGGCGGCCATCACTGGGTCAAGCATATGGTACCATTCAACGTTTGATGTAGTACAATTTATTCAACTCAGCCAAATTCTGAGCTAAGTGTCTAGTCACTTGCTTAACTCGTTATGCCTCGGCGTGACCTAAACCGAGTCACTGGCCTGGTCAACCAGCCAAACAGTTTAAAATTTGTAAAGGTGATAGGCCGGGTGTTAGGATCCAAAATCAATATAAGGAGGTAACAAATCCATCCACCACAAAAGCAACATCGTAGGGTTACTTACCTTTGTCAATTTTATATGATTTATATCATGTTAAAATACTTGAAGAAATTCAGGCGAGCCAAGTAAAAAGCTGGTTGAGGGATGATTGAAGGTATCTGTTAATTCTCTTATCTTTTCGTGCATACATTTTATTTATTTTTTATATTTTTATACTTTTATTTTTATTGAAAGTTGGGAGCACATCATTTATAACTTTGTTGACATTGGAAAAAAGATTTACATTCACTCAGGTACGCACTAACAATGAAAACGGGCCCATTTATATTCCACGGATTTACATTAAACGGTAACTTAAATTGAACTTGACTAGGGAAAGGCACAGACAAGCAACATGTCATGCAGAATGTAGATTTAATACAGCAAGCAAGAGTGATACAGCATGTGATACAGGAAGGTTTTATTTATACTCCACAAGGACCAAATTAGCCAATTTCTCATCGACGTTTATTTATTCATTTTTTTCATGTGACCCACCTTATTAGAACTATAAAGAATGAAAATAGACTGTGGATGGTTCCAATCTTGCAGTAGACAGCGTACACTTCGCATCCATGATAAACAAAAAAAAAAAAAAAAAAACATTCAAGAGAGGGAGGCACCACGGTTAGTACGAGGCGTGATCCGTGCAACGAGGGGCTCTTTCATCCTAAGAAGAGTAGTAAAATCGTCGGTCATGTCAGGGCCATCCCCATCAGCTGCAAGCCATTCAAACCTGTTAATCAGATTGGCCAGGGTGAGGCCCACCTGAAGCTTGCCCAGCTCCATACCTGCACAAATTCTCCTACGTGCCCCAAACGGAAGAAAAGACCGTTCCATGGCCATGCCAGCACTACGTGCATTTTCCTTCAGGAACCGCTCCGGCATGAACCGTTCCGGCTCATCCCAGACCTTTGGATCGTGAAGGACAGCATATATATTTACTATAACAGCAGTACCCTTGTCAATCTTCAAACCCGTCAATGTGGTATCATTCACCGTTTTGTGGGGGATGGCGAGCGGGGCGATTGGCTTCATCCGAAACACTTCACTCACTACAGCTTGAAGATATTCCATCTTACTCACTTGATCTACGGTCACCCTCTCTCTCTTTTCATCTCCTCCGCTTACTTCTTTAAAGAGCTTCTGCTGGATTTCAGGGTTTCGTATCAGGAATGCTAGAGCCCAAGCAGTCGCAGTTGATGTACTATCGACAGAAAGCATGAACATCTCGAATAGGGTAAAGATGATGGTTTCCATCGGGTAGCCATGCGAGAGGAGGAAGTGCAAGTAGCAAGTGGTGCAAGGCGATTTGGATGATTGGTAGCGAGTGATTTCTGGTTGTACCATCGACACGATACCATCGCGAATTTCAGTTGCTTGCCTGAATGGACTGCGCAGGCCCGGGATGAAGCGAATGAAGGGGAAGGCGTCCGCAAAACGGGCAAGAGCGGATATGTTGATGACATCATCGATAAAAGGGTCTATGCCGACAACGAATGCCTCGTTGTTGAAGTCGGGGCCGAAACAAAGGCGGCCTACCACCCGTATTGTGTTGTGTCGAATCTCGAATGTGGACCAACGGGTGGACGATTCCGCCATTGACCGCAGCTTGTTCTTGGATTCTTTGAGTCATGGAAACGGCTTCGTTTTCTTGAGAAAGAGTTTGCATGGAGATTGTTGATGGATTCATAGCAAAGCCCTGGACACCTTTTCGCAGAGATTGCCAGTATGGGCCATGGTCGGAGGAGAAAAGCGTCGTCCAGTCGGCAGTGATGTACTTAGACATGTAAGGGAGCATCCGTGATGCATAATCGGCGGACTTGTTTACAAGAACTTCCCAAGCTCCCTCACGATCGCTTATGACAATCGTTGGTTTCATGCCTAACCACACTGTCATAATCCCGCCATACTTCTGGGACAGTTTGAATAAGGTGATGTGAATCAACTCGCCACCACCGCCAAGTTGGCGAAGGTTCTGGTGCAGGTTCCCAATTATCGGTAGCTTGGGCGGCCCTGGTGGCAATTTCATTGTTGATTTTGGCCTTCGTAGTCTTTCCAGCACCACGAACATCACTCCCACCACCATGGAAACGACAATCCACAGATTCATGTCCATCTCTCTCCCTCTCTCTCTTTCTTTCTCTGGGGTTGTTTTTCTTTGACCTCTCTCCTCTCCTTTTATAGGCCAACTGCATGGAAGCTCTGAAGAGCCTACACTCGTGTCTTAATTTTTAATCATTTTAAAAATGGAAGTGTTTCTTTACACTCCACGTGAAATAGTTTTACAGCAGTCCAAGCCGTCGAAATTGCTGACCTGTGGACCGAGTTTGATTTCTACCACCAACTTTGTACCGTTCACTATTTTACATTTGACGACTGTCAATCCAAATTAATGAATTAGTCGAGAAAAAATTTGTTACACCCACGGGTTAGGTACGCTAGCTACACCGGGTGTACCCATTATTTTCTTTCCTGGATCCATTTGTTAATGGTTGGCGTTCAATCCCCATTATTTTCTGTGCTGGATCCACTTGTTCTATGGATCTGCCTCATTTTTTGTGTCATGCCCTAAAATGATCTCAGCAAATGGATGGACGGAGTGGATACACATACATCATGGTGGAGTCATTTCTACACCCGGTGTAGGTAGGGTAGCTAACTCGTGGGTGTAGCAATTTTTTTCTCTATAGCCTGTTGGTAGAGATCATATGCTTCATCCACGTCAGGGCCCACAATTTGGACCGTCTGATTACGTGTAGAGTGCCACATGTTAGAGGATGGGTCATCACCATTTTTTTTATTTCGAATTCTCTGCAGGATCCAAGGCTAAATTGGGCCACGCTATAGGAAACAGTAGGAATTGGCTGCCTACCGTTGAAAGCTTCTTGAGGACAGAGAAGGCTCTAATTAAGCTGACATTTGTGTTTAGTCTTCGTCCAGGTCTGTGTTACGTTATGAAGAGGTTGGATGGTGAATAAACCTGGCAGTAGATCCTAGGAAGTTTCAACGGTAGTGGTTCAATCCCACTGTTTTCTCCCGTGTAGTCTACTTGAGCTTTGGACTTGCCTAATTTTTGGGCTCATGCTCTAAAATGGAGCGTGGATCGTCTTTGTTGAAAGCCCAAGAAATTCCGGTGCAGGCTCTTCTCATTCGCCCACGTCATTTTCGGGATTCCAGCTCACAAAATACCCCAATTTCTCTCTTCCCAGCACATTGCGTGTTACATCTCACAACTTTTAACCTGTCAAACTTCGCCGCCCCTCACCATGACCTTTGTGTTACATCCACACTGTCCATCAATTTTTCCAAATAGGTTGAGAGCATGATTCAAAAAATGAAGTACATCCAAAGCTCAAGTGGACCACACCAAAGAAAGCAATGGGATTATACAAACTATGGTTGAAACCTTCCTAGGGCCAAGCGTGAGGCTTATCTGGCATCTAACCTATTCATAAGGCCACCCATACCTTGATGAAGGTACAACACAAATATCTGCTTGATCAGAGCTGTCTGTGGCCCTAAGAAGTTTTCAACGATAGCATCAATTCCACACTTCCCTATAGTGTGTTCCACTTGAGCTTTGAATCTGCCTTGTTTTTAGGCTTGTAACCTAGAAAGATCTGAAAACATATATGAACAGTGTGGATCTCATAAATAAATCATCATAAGCTGCATAAATTTCCCACGTCAAGAAATTCCGCCTCTCTAAGGGAGAAGAAAATCAGAACAGTTGAAATGTGGAACTTCCGTGGCGCCCATCATGATATATTTATTAGATCCATACTGTCCATCCATTTTGTTTCATACCTTTTAGTCACGAGGTTGAAAATGAGTTAGATCCAAGGCTCAAGTGGGCCACACGATAGGAAAGAGTGGGAATTGAACGCCTGCCATTAAAAATTTCTTGGGCCCACAGACGACTCTGATCAAGATTATGTTTGTGTTTTCCCTTCATCAAGGATTGAGTGACCTTACGAAGAGGATAGATTGCAAATAAACCTCAATGTTACTCGTTCAATCCCATGCTTTCCGTTGTGTGGTGCACTTCAGCTTTTGTTGTGCCTCATTTTTTTCTTATACAATAGAATAATTTGAAAATTTTGATGCACGGTGTGGGTCTAATAGATAGATGATCATGGTGAGTCCTAGAGAGATTCCACACGGTAGAAGTGGGGTTGCCTAGCACGCAATCCATATTTGAGAGTAAGCACGCAATCCATACTTGAGAGTAAAAATGGGGAGCGGATTAGGTACTACCCGAGCTCAGGACAGGCCCGACGCAGCATGTATGTGTCACATTTGTATTGGTGTAGGGCACGTTGTCAGAGGTAACCTACTACGGCGGCAAGCCTGACACAATCATGTCATGCCTCCTCTCCCCCAATGCCCACACGCCATATACTAGCCAATCCTCAGCTCGGGACATAATCTGCTCCTATAAAAATGGGCTTGTTTTGTGAGCTGACGTCATTTTTGATTATTTGGACCAATGAGAATAGATGGCATTGAATTTTTCTGTGCCTTTAACACAGATGATCCACACTCTCTAAAATGATGTTAAAATTTTGATGGATGATCTGGATGTAACACAAAAACCATTGTGGGGCTAGAGAAGTTTCATACTTGAGAAGTTGTGTTGTGTTGTGTAGTATGCAACATATTTGCCATAAATAACATTGTGATGTGACTAATATGGGTGGGTGGGTGTACTAACAATAAGGTGTGTGAACTAACCCGAAAGAAAAAAAGAAAAAAAAAAAAATTGTTTGCCAGAAAGAAAATCTGTACGTTTTGTGAGCTGATATCCTGGGTAATTACATGTATCAATGAGATGGGACGGCCTTGAATTCCCTGTTCCTTAGACTGGGACGATCTGCACGCAGTAAAAATACAAGTGCGGATCTAATGTGATGAAAGCATGGGAAAATTGGGTGATACTTCTAATTGGTCCATGTCATTGTGGATAACTCCAGCTCACAAAGTGTTAGGATTTTCTCCCCCCAGTAGGTTGCCTACTGCACAACACACTTTTTAACTTGTAAAACTTCTTTCACCACCCCACCATGATTTATGTGTTAGATCCACATTGTCTGTCAATTTTTCCAAATCATTATAGAGTAGAAGCACAAAAATGAGGTACATCAAATACTCAAATGGTCCACACCACAGAAGTCGGCGGGGATTGAACGACTACCATTGAAATTAATCTTCCTAGGGTCCACCGTAAGGTTTATTTTCCATCTAACCTCTTCACAAGATCACACATACCTGGACGAAGGGAATACACAAATATTAGCTTGATCAAAACCTTATGTGGACCAAAAAGGTTTTCAACCATAGGCATGCAATTCCCACTATTTCCTTAAGTATGCTTACTTGAGACTTGGATATACTTCATTTTTAATCACATGCCCTAAAATGATATTAAAAATGGATGGACAGTGTGGATTTTACAGTTACATCACAATGAGCCCCATAGAAGTTCCACACATTAACACTTTCCGTTTTCTTCTTCTCTTCATCGTATGTGCTGCACAGCATATCAATGAATGAAATTTCTTGAGGTGTGAAATTTATGTGGGCCTTATGATGATGTGTTTCTTAACTAAGCACTACCCATCCATTTTTTTTTTTCCAGATTATTATAGGATATGAACCCCAAAACAAGGCAGATTCATAGCTCAAGTGGACCACACTAGGGGAAACAGTAGGAATATTAGACCTGATGTAGGGAGAGATCCCCCAGATCGAGGGCGAGGATCGAACACCTTCATACAAGAAAAAGATCAACGGAAAAGTTCAAACTGATCTTCAACGGCCCATCAACTGGACATCCTTCAACTACCTCATCTCCAACCATCCATCCCATTTGCAAGACCAGTACACCATGCAGCCCACATCTAATGTGTCCAGCAGTGGATCTATTTGCGACACGTGTGTCTAGCAAATAAGAAAGAAAAAAAAATAAAATAAAATAAACACGTTTTCAATTTTCCTGTTTTGACCAAACAGGAAAGTACTATTTTCGTTTTTAGATTTTGGCCCAATTTGTGGGGTCCATCTTGATCATTTATAATCATCAATACCATCCATCTTGTAGAACTGCTCGACGCTGAGAAAACCCAACAAGTTTCATGTCGATCTGAGTTACGGATTGACCGTGGCGTCCAAAATAGAATGAACTGTCCAAAAAGTTTTGAATTCTGCTGACTAAACTTGGAGATGGTCCAAGTGGTCCGTTAGTATTGATATGAAGAATTTGAACCGACCATCTTGAAGATTACATTGATGTCAGTAAAACCACAAAGTTTCGTGTCCATCAAATATGTGGATTGCTTGTACCAGTGGAAGGAAAACTACACCCAACATGCGTTATCCAATTTACGCATATGTTTATTGATATTTTCCTATTATGTTTAGGGTTCATTTAAGTATGAATTAAGGTTTTTTAAGCTTTTCTAAGACTTAGTTTTATTATAAATATTAGTTTTTATTTCATTATTAAACATTCAATCTTTGATTAATGAAAATTATTGAGTTTATACTCTGTTTTACTCATGTTCTTTAAGTGACTCTTAAGCAATCAAAGAAGATCGAGTGTCTTTCTTGATAGATCCGTGGATTTAGATCGTTTATCCGGTGAGAGAGATAGTACTCGATCTCACCCCTGCCCGGGCTCCATTAGGACGCCTACCATTAAAACTTTCTTGGGGTCATAGAAGGCTCTAATCAAGCTGATATTTGTGTTTTCCCTTCATCTAGGTCTGTGTGACCTTGTGAACAGGTTTGATGGCAAATAAACCTAATGGTTGGCCTTATGAAAGGTTTCAACGATAGTTTGTTCAATCCCCACTTCTTTTAGTGGTGTGGTCAAATTGAGCTTCGAATGTGACTCATTTTTGGGTTCATGCTCTAGAATAATCTGGAAAAATGGATGGATAGTGTGGGATCTAAGGTATAAATCTTGGTGGGGCTAGAGAGGTTTGACACATTAAAAAATTGTGTTATGTAGTGCCCAATATATTCAGGAGAGAAAATCGGGTGTATTTTATGAGCTCGTGTCTTCGGCAATAGCATGTATTAATGAGAAGTGACAGGCACCCATGTCTTCGGCAATGACATGTATCAATGAGAAGCGACCGCCTAGGTGGCTTCAACACAAGCGATCTGCACTCGAAAAAAAAAAACATACATATTTCCTGTTTGGTCATATACGTAGGCATTTCTTCTTTCCTTTCTAGACTATGTTGACATGGCAAACTTTTGTGCGCTCCATCATGATGTATGTGTTATATCCACACCATTTTCATTTCTTTCAGATCATTTTAGGGTGGTTGACAGAAAACGGTGGGGATTGAATGCCCGCATTGAAAACTTCCTAGGAAAACCATGATATTTTAATTGTCATCCAACCTGTTCATAAGGTCGCAAAGACCTTCAGCATTCTGTTGGACGTTCATTTCATGGACGGGCTTTCTGCATGGGGTCGTGCTGCCCAATGGTGGAGGTTGGCTTCGAATTCAGATGGCATATCCATCTTGCGTGGGCTAATGTCAAGGCTGATCTTTTGGGTGATCTGGGAAGAGAGGAATGAACGTAGATTTGAGGGCCGACAAGTGAATGCGGGGAAAACAATCCAAAGAATAAAGCACTGGTTTTGACTTCTCACCCCGTCCCTCCCGCCTTGTAACGATAGCCTTCCCGCTTGTTGCCTAGCTGCCCACGATCTGGGGATTGGTGAGAGGACATTAAGGTGCGAGCTCCCGATGATTCTCAAATGGGTTGGGCTGGCGAAAAGCTGGATCAAGATTAATGTGGACGGTTCAGCCCAGGGAAACCTGGGCCCATCGGGAAAGGGAGTTTGAGGTTGGGTTTTCTAAAGGTTTCGGTCGGGGCTCGAATGTGCAGGGTGAACCTTCGGCCGTCCCGAATGCACCTGCATCACTGTACAGCTAAGGCTTTCTTATTTGATATAGTATGGCTTTGTAAAAAAAAAAAAAAAAAAGTCACGAGGACCTAAATTGGAAAAACATTAAATATAAACTTAATACAAAATTTATGTGGCCCCTGAGAAGTTTTCAATGGTGGGCATATAGTCCTTCTGTTTTTTATGTGGCTCAGTTGAGCTTTAAATCTGTATCATTTCTGGCCTCGTCCCTAAAATGAGTTGGCAAAAATGGATGGAAGGCATGGATAAAACACATACATTATGGTAGGGCCCATAGCATTTGGGCCACATCGCACCACAGGGATGTATAAAGGATGAGCCCGAAAAAAAAGAGGATATTGATGTATGCGCCACAAATTTTCCATTTCCAGCATAGCACCACAGGTATAAGATTCAGGCTGTTGATGCTCGGAAATAGTCAACAAACGAGATGAGGTGACCTCCAACTGGTCAGCAAATGAGTACAGCTGATCTCCGGTAGGTGTGCGGTCTGGATCTGAGCCAGAAGCTCCTTAGATCCTGCAGAACACAAAGGAAAGCAAAAGAAGAAGGGGTGGCTGGGATCCAGCCGTTAGCCCTCCAATGCCTAAGTTAGTTTGGATTCTAAAAAGGACGATCGTCTCTCTCGAGATCAGTTGTTGTGTCATACCTTGATAACGAAGAGGACGCATCAATTTATAGACTTAGGTTGCAGGGTTGCATTCCCTTTTTGCAGTCGTGATGTTCATAGAGAAAATCTCGGATCTCTGAGATTTCCTGAGCTGTCCCGTGATCTTTGGAGATTTTTGACAGGTTGGTTAGAGATTTCCCGGATTCTTTTCCTCTTATTGCGCGGAAACTTAAGAAAATTGCGGTAACGAAACCAACTCGTTACAATGAAAGAGGTCAGCCTTATGAGGTCGTTTAGAGGGATCGCCTCCTCTCTCTAGGCTAGGTTGGTCAGACTTGATGACCTGTTTTCGAGTCGTGCTCTCTGACCTCAGGTCGGATTCGAGCTGAACAGGCTGATCCAGATCTATCTTGAGGTCAGCTCGTATTCTTCCCACAACAGAAGTCCCCCCACTCCCGAGTCTAGCTCGTCTGTCTCGGGAGTATCTTAATAAAGAAGATACGACGATTCGGATGCCTTTGGCTTTATACAGCTGTAGCGCCGTCGTCTCGATGGGCGGGAAGGCGACATTTAATGCGTTGTTCAAAAAATCGAGGCGCCATCATCTGTTTGTACGGCGTATCAGCGCTTAACTGGATATTATCAAACAGGGAGGGTGCCACGTGTCCAGAGTAGTGCGTTACCTTTTGTACGCTTTAACTGGAGGCTGCCATGCGGAACATTTCATTAAATGCGAGAGAATCCTTTGAGTATAAAACTCGAAACTTAGCGAATATCGGAAAAATCTTTTTCTTTTTGGATTTTCCTTCCCTTCCTTCCCAGATTCTTCTTCTCCCTTCTCTGATTCTCCTCATCAGGTCGGTATATCAGCGTCCGGGGTACGCTCTTTCTAACCTCAGAAGATCCTCTTTTCTTCATAATATCTTCCATTTGACCATGTCGGAGACTTCCTGTTCTGATGTAATACCTATGGTGAGGTTTGGGGATTCCGAGTCGGACCCACCTCTGACAGAGCCTCAGGAGATGGAACCCAGGGAATCCCATTCCAGGACAGCTGATCCTGTGAATGATGAAGGACCTGATGTTCCTGAGCCGGAAGTCGGAAACGAAACGGCTCAGAAAGATTCTTTCGAGCTGGATAGCGTAGTCTCGCAGATTACCCAGGAAGAACTGGATGCTGCGAGGAGAACGTTTGGAATTCCTGAATCCGTAGGGCTTAGGGTCCCGGATCGAGCTGATAGGCCGAGCCGACCTTGCCGGGGGGAGATCGTCATCTCCCTGATGCATTTAGAGGCCGGGCTAAGGTTGCCTCTACACCCCTTTGTGCGAGAGGTTCTTAATACCTTAGGTCTCTCACCGAGCCAGCTGCAACCCAATGGCTGGAGGTGTATGGTGGGATGCTACATCTTGTGGCAAAGAGTAGGGAATAAAGAACTGACCTCGAACGAGCTCTTTTCCATGTATAGCCTTAAGTCTCTGGGAGGTCAGGGGCTTTATTAATTCTCTTCTCACCCGGGTCAGAGTGGCTCGATAGTGACCGGCCTGCCATCTTCCACGAGAACTTGGAAGAGGAAATGGTTCTTTGCATCGGGGGACTGGGAGGCTTCACCGGATGAGCTTCGCCCTCTGGAGCACAGGGTTCGAGCTGACTTTGCTCTGCCAGGTCGAGCTACACCCAGATCTTCTTGAACCTTTAATGCTTTTTATCTCCGCTTTCAGTTTTAATTTTGACGTGCATCTCTTTATCTGTGCAGCTTCAGTGGCCATTAGGGTAGCCCTTTTGGTAGTACAAGAGAGGCAGATTCGAGCTGCCCGAGCCTGTTCCCTCGAAGAAAGGAATTGTCATAATTTAATCACTGTAGATTCCGTTTTTGAGTCAGGTCAGCTCGTGAGTTGGACAATCTTGTTGCACATGTTTTATACGTCGCTGCTCCACACATCTTTTGTCCTGACATGTTTCTCTATATTTTGGACAGGTATGGCACCGAAGGCGGTTTCCAAGACCCGCAAGATTCCTGCCAGGATTCTTGATCGTGGAGAGAGCTCTGTGGAGCCCCCGAGCAAAACGATGGCCACAGAGACTCAGAGGCAACAACAGTTGCCTCAGTCGTTCGTGTACGGGTTTGGGCAGCCTCTGGGCACATCCTCGGCAAGGGCTGAGCCTTTAACTGCCCAATCTCCCATTTCTGAGGTTCCGGTTGTCAATGTACCTGATACCTCGGATTCCCGGGTCGAACCATCTGCGAGCTGACCCGCAACTCGTACCAGTTCGTCTGGCACTCCCACCGAATCTACTGAAGCAGGGCCTGCCCGAACCCCTGTTGAAGTCGGGTCGTCGCATCCCCCTCAAGCCCCTCGGGCTGCCCACACTACGGCTGCTCGTGGTACTGAGCCGCGAGAAGACCAGGTCGACATGCCTCCGATCACGGAGCAGTTTGCGACCTGGAAGGAAGGTGTTAACACGTACATGGACGTTAACCACAGCATTCCCCAGGATTTGAGTTCGCTTGCGACGTCAGATCCTGATCAGATGGTGGGAGTAGCAATTGAGAGCAGTCTTAGGGTGAGTTGACTGCCTTTTCTTTTTTGACTTATGCGCTTTGCTGTCACACTACTAACCGTTGTAACGTACTTTTGTAAGACTCGGCCTTATTGATAATGATCCGTCAGAAGATGGCCGAGCGAACCCACCAGATGCAGAAGGCTCTGGTCGCGGCATCCTCTTGGAAGACTAAGACTGAAGCCATGAAGGCCAAATTGAAGAGAAAACTGTCTGAGTTGGCGATGGCCCAATTGGAATTGCAAACTGCCCAGTCCGAGCTGAAGGTAGCACAATCCGAGCCGGAGGTGTCCCAGGCGCAGGTTCAATTTCTCGAGGAGGCGCTGAAAGAGTCTTCAGCCAAGGCTCAGTCGGAAGAAAATAAGGTCGAATCGCTCGAGGCTGCTCTCAAGACGGCTGAGGAGGAGAAAGTGGACCTGGCCAAACTCTTGAAGGCGGTCCAGCTGAATCTTTGACTGACGTTAAAGGTGTAGAAGCTAAGTTGGAGAAGCTGAATGCGATCTTTGAGGAGCTGTATAATCACGGCTTCCGGGACTGCAAGTGGCTTGTCCTTAAACACTTTCCCGATCTCGACCTTACTCCTGTCGACGACGACGAAGACCAGGATGAGGTCGTAGGGGAAGGACCTTCCAAAGGGTCTGCTGCTCAGTCTGAGGGTATTGGAGCCGGTCCATCTAATGCCACCGAGGACTAAAGCGTTTCTTTTTTTTTCGAATGTATGAAAATTTTACTTTAATACAAGCCCTTCAGAGGCGCATTTTGGCAATATGTGCGTAGCATTCACTTTATTTTATGTATGAATAAATCTGAGATATCCTTTAGCAACCTTTGTAATCAGATCAGCTCAGTAACACGAATCCGATCATTACATTGGAGTAAGCGACTTGACCTGAGGCCAAGATAGTATGGTAACCAGCTCGGAACATTAGGTCTGTTGCTCCATGCGGCTTTTACCAAGTGTAACCGTGTGATTTCACGATCGCAATTAGGTTGCTTTGGTCATGAGTGAGTTAGGTGTCAACACAACGCCTTTGAAGCAATTTTATTGAATCATCGTCTTGGAATACATACTTTGTATAAGGCCCTGCTCGTTCATGGATAGTAGATTTTCAGATGATCAGCGTTCCACGGATGGGAAAGGGGTCTACCCTCCATGCTTTCGAGCTAATAAGTACCGGGACGACGTGAGCTGAGCACTCTATATGGCCCGTCCCAATTGGGGCTAAAGACGCCGATTTTCTCTTTGGTACTGACCTTTTTGAGGACTAGGTCGCCAGCTCGGAACCGTCGTTCTTTTACGCGGGAGTTGTAGTACCGTTTAACTCGTTGCTAATATGGCGTCATTCGTACTTGGGATGCCTCTCTTACTTCATCGAGCAGGTCCAGGTTCGTCCGCAATTGCTCTTCGTTTTGATCAAGTCGGTGTTGGCTTGTCCTGCTTGTGGGCATTCCGACTTCAACTGGCACGACGGCTTCGGCTCCAAAAGCTAAAGAGAAAGGTGTTTCCCTGGTTGTGGACCGAGCTGTGGTCCAGTAGGCCCAGAGTACTCCGGGAAGTTCATCTGCCCAAGCACCTTTTCTTCCTCCGAGCTTCATTTTGAGGTGGTTCTTGATGATCTTGTTAATTGCCTCGACCTGGCCATTAGCTTGCGGGTGATGAGGAGAAGAATACACGTTTTTAATGCCCAAACCTTTACAGAAATTGCGAAACCTTTCGTTGTCGAACTGTCGCCCATTGTCTGTGATTATTGTATTCGGGATCCCAAATCGACACACAATCGCTTTCCAAATGAAATCTGTCGTTTTCTTTTCTGTAATGGTGGCTAATGGTTCCGCTTCCGCCCACTTTGTGAAGTAGTCGACGGCAACGATTGCGTATTTTACCTGCCCTTTCCCCGTCGGAAGAGGGCCAATGATATCGACTCCCCATTGAGCGAAAGGCCACGGTCCAGACATGGGAGTGAGCTCTTCGGGTGGCAGATGAGGAATGGGAGCGAATCGTTGACATCTATCACATTTTTTAACGATCTCCCGGGCGTCTTGCTGAATGGTGGGCCAATAATACCCCTGTCGGATTACTTTCTGTGCAAGTGCTCTGGCCCAGGAATGATTCCTGTAGCAACCAAAATGGATTTCACGTAACACATAATCGGCTTCTTCAGGTCCCAAACAGCGTAGACATGGCAGGGAGAACCCCCTTTTGTAGAGGACTCCGTCGATCAAAGTATATCGAGCTGATCTATAGCGGATGCGCTGAGCTTCTTTTTGGTCGGTAGGCAATTCACCTGTTTGTAGAAACTGGATTATGGGATCTTTCCAACTTGGTGTTGTCGAAACCGGATAAACTTTAGTGAGATCGTTCGACGTTATGCTTCTTTGCAGGAGGAACTCGATGGGTACCGTCCTACTTAACTCGTCGTCTGCTGACGATGCTAGCTTCGTGAGAGAGTCCGCATTCATATTTTCGCCCCTCGGGATCTAAATAATTTCGTATTGATCGAAACGCGACAGTAGCTCTTGAGTTTTCACCAGGTATCCGGATATTTTCCCCCCTTTTGCTTGATATTCTGCGGTCACTTGCCTGACCACTAGTTGAGAGTCGCTATGTATCCTTATGGACCGAATTCCTATTTTAGAGGCGAGGCGGACGCCGGCTAAGAGGGCTTCATATTCAGCCTCATTGTTTGAAGCTTGGAATCCAAACCGGAGAGCATATTGAATTTGGGCTCCATTCGGTGAGGACAAGACGAGACCAGCTCCGCTGCCTTGTGAATTGGAAGATCCATCAACGTGTAATAACCAGACTGGTGTGTCGCGATTATTCTCTGGAAGTTGGTCAGATTTGTTGTTGTCCTGAATTTCGTGGGGTTCGGTTAACTCGACGATGAAGTCAGCCACGGCTTGACCTTTGATTGCAACTCGAGGTCGGTATTGTATGTCGAACTCGCCAAGCTCAACGGCCCACTTTACGAGACGACCTAAGGTTTCCAAGTTTTGCAGCACCTGCCGCAGCGGTTGATCGGTCAGCACAACTATCGGGTGTGCTTGAAAGTATGGCCTCAACTTTCGGGCTGAGGTGATTAATGCCAAAGCCAGCTTTTCTATTTTCGGATATCGTGTTTCCGAGTCGAATAGAGATTTGCTGACGTAGTAAACAGGCATTTGTATTCCTTTGTCGTCCCGGACTAATGTCGAGCTGACAGCTGCTGGTGAAACTGCTAAGTATAAGAGTAGTTCTTCTTTATGCGCCGGTTTGGACAGCAGCAGTGGAGAGCCGAGGTAGGCTTTTAGTTCGACAAAAGCTTGCTTGCATTCCGAAGTCCAAGTCATATCCTTGCATTTGCGCAGCTGCTTGAAGAAGGGAAGACATCGATCCGTAGCTTTTGAGACGAACCTGTTGAGTGCTGCGATTCTCCCAGTGAGGCGCTGGATCTCTTTCACTGTGCGAGGTGAGACCATGTCCAGAAGGGCTTGTATTTTTTCGGGGTTAGCCTCGATTCCTCGCTGGTTAACCATGAAGCCAAAGAATTTTCCCGAGCTTACTCCAAAAGCGCATTTGCTAGGGTTGAGCTTCATTCAATACTTCCTTAATATCTTGAATGCAGTGCAGAGGTCGTATACATGGTCCTCCGACCGCTTGCTTTTGATGAGCATATCGTCCACGTATACTTCCATAGTTCTACCAAGTTGATCTGCGACCATCTTGTTTACCAGTCGTTGGTAGGTTGCTCTGGCGTTTTTGAGCCCGAAAGGCATGACTTTATAGCAGTAGAGGCCCCGATCTGTAATGAACGCTGTCTTTTGCCTATCGGGAGCATACATCTGGATCTGGTTATATCCAGAGTAGGCGTCCATGAAGCTGAGGAGCTCCTGCCCAGCAGTTGCGTCAACGAGTTGATCTATCCTTGGTAGAGGGAAGCTATCTTTAGGACAGGCTTTGTTCAGGTCAGTATAGTCCACACAGACCCTCCATTTCCCATTGGTCTTTTTGACGAGGATGACGTTTGCCAGCCATTCTGGATAACGTATTTCTTGGACGAATCCTACCTTGTGCAGTTTCTGTATTTCTTCTTCAATTATCATGTATCTTTCTGTGTTGAAAGAGCGCCTTTTTTTATGGACCGGTCTGGTGGTCGGGTCGACGTTTAGTCGATGGACCATTATCTCTGGGCAGATTCCAAGCATCTCTTCATGGGACCATGCAAAAACATCTACATGCTCCTTCAAAAAGGTGGTCAGGCTCTCTCGTACCTTGTCCTTCAAACATGATCCGATCTTGATGATCCTGGTCGGATCGGTCTCCGACAAGGGAATGTTGATTAACTCTTCGGCGGGTGACCCGCGCTCTTTCTCTTCTTCTCTTGGGTCCAAGGAGGACGCGTGAGAGACGGTTGATACTGCGCTTTTACTTTTCCCTTGTAGGGAAAGCTCGTAGCAACGACGGGCTTCCTGCTGATCTCCTCTGACCACACCGATTCCTTCGTCAGTTTCGAACTTCATTGCTAGGTGATAGGTGGAAACAGCGGCTTTGAGAGCTCGCAGGATAGGGCGACCGATGATGGCGTTGTAGGCAGAGGGGGTATTCACGACAAGAAAATCAACCATAATTATTTTCTGGTTAGGTTCTTCCCCGGCGGTAACCGTCAGATTTATCTCTCCTTCAGGCATAATGCTGTCTCCTGTAAATTCGATCAATGCTGTTTTGACCGGCCTCAGCCTGGATTGGTCGATCTTCATTTTCTCAAAAGCTGAAGTGTACAAGATATCAGCCGAGCTCCTTGTGTCGACCATCATCCTGTGGAGTCTCTTGTTAGCGACCATCATCGAAACGACAAGAGAGTCGTCATGTGGGTGTACGATCCCTCGAGCATCCTCTTCGGTAAACGTTATTGCTCGCGAGGTCACCTTTGCGACCTTTGCAGGTCGGCTGGTGATGTTCACTGAGGGCCTCGGTTGGGACGAAGATCATGTGGATTTCTTCCACAGGATTATTACTTTATTCCTCAGTCGGGTCTGCGGCTCGACCTTCGTCCCTCCGGCCGTTCGAACGCTGAGCGATGTAGTCTTTCAAAAATCCTTGCTGGATGAGGGCCTCTATCTGTCGTTTTAAGTCAAAGCAATCCACGGTGTTGTGACCGTGGTCTTTATGGTATAAACAGTACCTTGATTTCGACCTTCTACTAGGGTCGGTCTTTATCTTCGCAGGCCGTTCGAAGGTGTGCTTGCTTTTTTCTGCTAAGTACACTTGTTCGATGGTTTTGTTGAGCGGCGTGTATTTTTCGAAACATGGCGTTGGGAATTTCGTTCCTCGGGTAGATCCGTTCTGGGCTGGTGACCTTCGTTCTGATTTGTGTCTTTTTGAGCTGCCGCTATCCTGACGATCCTTATTCTTAGCCGATGGTCGATGAGCGTTAACCAATTCCTCGGCGTTGATATGCTTGGCTGACCGATCCAAAAATTCGGCCACGGATTGAGGTGGCTCTTCCCCGACAGACCAAAGGAACCGTCGATCACGTAGTCCCCCGATCATAGTGTGTAACAGTACGTCTTGTGAGAGATTTTTTATTTATACAGCTTCAGAGTTAAAACGCGCGAGGTAGTCCTTTAACAACTCCTCCTCTTTCTGTTTGATTGCAGCAAGGTGAGTTGAATGCTTCCTCGGATCGGTGCTTCCGATGAACTGAGTAGCGAAGGCCCTGCTCAGTTGGGAGAACGAACTGATTGTCCTTGGTTTCAAATTGCGAAACCAAGTCCATGCTGAACTTGTCAAGGACAACGGGAAAGCCTTACACATAATGTGTCCGTTGGCTCCGAGGAGGTCCATTCGGACTTTGAAATTTTCTAAGTGCTCTGCCGGATCTCCTATCGCCGAATATTGCTTCAACTGAGGAACTTTAAATCCTTTGGGAAGGGGCTCTTCACGAATCTCGTCGGTGAACGGTGATTCAGATGAGTCGACCAGTGCGTCCACTGCGATTGGTGCTCGGGCTCGCTGTGCTCTCTGGATATTACCCATTTGTTCCCGGAGTTCTTTCAACTCGGCCTCCAGTGGACTTAAGTTATCGTCTACCTGGTCGCTGGCTTCACGATCGGCCCATTCATACTCGAGACGAGCCGTCCTTCGTTCCTCGAGCTTATGCTGTAGATTGTTGGCAGGCAAGTCTGTTGCTGGTCGAGACCTTGCCCCGGTTGATTGGCTGGCGGCCTCGTTTTCTTCGACCGGAGTGGGGTGTCGAAAACGTTGTGACGCCCGAGTTTGATGAGAGTGCTGGGATTGTTGAGGCTGGGGGTGAGTTTGTCGAGGTCCTTCATGGTCTCTGTTGTTTAAAATTGTCGGGTGGACTAGACCAGTTAGCAGAGCCTTGATTTCGTCCAGCCTCTGGTCTACATAGCCGAATCGTTCGTCAACGCCTCCTAACTTTTGGGTGACTCCTCCCACTTGCTCTTCGAGAAGGGACAATCTGATTCCTCGATTGCGAGGCCTCTGTTGTCCCCCCTACTGAGCAAAACGAGGAGAGTTTCCATCGAGCTGGATGGCGGGGGTGTCAGGAAATGATCCTTCGTCTTCGGAGATTTGATCGTCCGAAGGTCCGGCGATTGCGGGTGCCTTCCCTTTATATTTTCTCTTTCCAGCCACGAGAATGTCGAGATTGCCTTGAGCGATTGGGCGAGAACACGGACTTCCTAGCTAAAGGAAGAAAAATCGGATTCCCACAGACGGCGTCAATCTGTTGATGCTCGAAAATAGTCAACAGACGAGATGAGGTGACCTCCAACTGGTCAGCAAATGAGTACAGCTGATCTCCGGTAGGTGTGCGGTCTGGATCTGAGCCGGAAGCTCCTTAGATCCTGCAGAACACAAAGGAAAGCAAAAGAAGAAGGGGTGGTTGGGATCCAGCCGTTAGCCCTCCGATGCCTAAGTTATTTTGGATTCTAAAAAGGACGATCGTCTCTCTCGAGATCAGTTGTTGTGTCATACCTTGATAATGAAGAGGACGCATCAATTTATAGACTTAGGTTGCAGGGTCGCATTCCCTTTTTGCAGCCGTGATGTTCGTAGAGGAAATCTCGGATCTCTGAGATTTCCTGAGCTGTCCCGTGATCTTTGGAGATTTTTTACGGGTTGGTTAGAGATTTCTCGTATTCTTTTTCTCTTATTGCGCGCAAACTTAAGAAAATTGCGGTAACGGAACCAACTCGTTACAATGAAAGAGGTCAGCCTTATGAGGTCGTTTAGAGGGATCGTCTCCTCTCTCTAGGCTAGGTCGGTCAGACTTGACGACCTGTTTTCGGGTCATGCTGTCTGACCTCAGGTCGGATTCGAGCTGAACAGGTTGATCTAGATCTATCCTAAGGTCAGCTCGTATTCTTCCCACAACACAGGCCATCCATTCAACCGGCACCACTATATTTATCCTCGCCCAAGAATCAAGTTGATCCACCTGTCAGATGGGCTATAATCTGCAAAATAAATGTATGCTCAGAAAAACTTGGATGAAGTTTTTCTCGAACCCATTCACACATGTTTCTAGATTTCCTTTTGAGAAAACACTTAACATGTGTTGCAGGTACACTAACTTTATCGTACACGCATGTTCACATTGGAAGACTTTATTTCTTTATCATCTTTGCCTCTGGTTTCCATCTCCTTCTAAAATAAGGGTAAATATGTCATTTTTCATTCATTAATAGGTTAGAGGCATGATTTGGGATGCATGAAAGTTTAAAGTATGCTTTCAGACAGAGCAGGGATCGCCTTCGTTGAAAGCACAAAATTCAGTCCCGTCCCTTCTCATTATCCCATGTCATAGCCAACTACGACGGCTCACAAAACACACGTACTTTCGTACTGCACCATCCAACTATTAACATAGGAACTTCTATGGACCACGGTATGATTTGTGTGTTAGATCCATACTATCCATCAACTTTTTCAGATTATTCTAAAGCACTAGCCTAAAAATGAGGTACATCTAAAGTGCAAGAGGACCACACCATATAAAGCAATGGGGATTGAATGACCAATGTTGAAACCTTCCTAAATTCCACTATTAGGTTTATTTGCCATCTAACCTCTTCATAAGGTCTCACTGACATGGATGAAGAGAAAACACAAATATCATCTCCATTGGAGGGCCAAAGAAATTTTCAACAGTAGATGTCCAATTCCCACTTTATCTTGTAGTGTGGCCCACTTGAGCCTTGGATTTGCACTATTTCAGGCTGGGCCATCGGCCGACCCTGTTTAAAATTCTGATTTTTCAGGCCAGGCAAAGAATGAAATTTGAATGGTACAACATGCTTGACAAGCACCTGTCATGGGCGCGGCTGACTTGACCCGGTGAGATAAATGACTAAAAAAATGTGGAAAGAGTGAAATTTGAATGGCACCACATGCTTGACCCACTGATAGCCACAGCTTCTTGACCTGCTGAGATAAATGACTCTAAACCATGGAAAAAGCTAAGGTTGAGTGTAGGCCAAGAGAAAAACAAAATGCATGGGACCATTTTACATGAATAAATGGTACCACGTATCTGACCTACTAACCGCTGCCGCTTTGCTTGACCCAGTGGTATTAGTAACTTTAAACCACGGAAAGAACGAACATTGAGTGTGGACCATTCTCATTTTGTTCTGACTATTTGTTACTTTTATACAGCTGAACCACTCTCGTGCCCATTAAATATAGCTGAACCAGGATCCACAGGACACAGTGGTGATTGAATGCCCACCACTAAAAACTTTATATGGCCTAATCTTTATATGGCCTACCATAATATTTATTTGCCATCCAACCTGTTCATAAGGTCACACAGACCTAGATGCACGGGAAAAACAAATATCAGCTTGATCCAAAAACTGTGGCCCCAAGCTGTAATAGTACTGTAGACCTCTAATTCCCACTATTTCCAGTGGTGTGGTCTACTTAAATATTACTCTATTAGATCTGGTTCATTTTTGGACTAATGCCCTAAGATGAGTTGGAAAAAGTGATGGACGGAATGGATATAAAACGTATACATCACAGTGAGTCCCACTGGTGCCTGCCATCAGGGATATCCTAATGTCGCATTCCATTTTGTAGATGACTTACCCCTACCGTAGGGCTCACATTGATGATATTATGCATATCCACTCTGTCCATCCGTTTTTGTGGACCATTTTAGGAAGGTATACAAAAATTTATAGATATAAAAATCTCATTTGGACCACACCACTTGAAACAGTGTTGATTGAGTGCCTCACCATTAAAATTTACAAAGTGCTCATTGTAACATTTTCTTAATGTTTATTTGCAATCTAACCTGTTGTTAATGTCAAGAAGATACGGATGAAAGGACATTAGAAAGATCATATTGATCCAAATCTTTCGTGTCCTGCAAAATGTTTTAATGGTTATTAATCACTCTTTCTATCGGTATGGTCCACCTGAGATATGGATCTTCTTATAATTTTGGATTGAGTCCTAAAATGAGACAGAAAAACAGATGGACAACATGGATATACAAAAGATACATCAAGGTAGGCCCCACACGGTAGGGGTAACACTCACTAAGCTGTTACCGGAGTAATAGCTAATTCGCTCCCATGACTTATGTTAGGCCAGGTAGATCCACACAGAAAATGAATTACGGATAGTGTTGACGGGCGGTCTCCACATCATTTTGGTATGCTCATCTCATTATTAGATGGGCCTGATTCCCTGAGTCAAGAAATCTACACCATCGGGATTACCTAATGATACGTCTGCCTATTATTCATTTGAGATGAGCGCCCAATTGGAAGAGCATGCGTACTTGCCTCAACGCACTGACCGGCTAGAAAGCACTAGTGCAATCAGATATACATGATCCACACTATGTTATCCACTTCTAACTCACCTCATGAACTAAATGACCTGATATTTTTAGCCCATTGTATGTGCATACGTACCTATCTGAATATTGGATGGCTCTGATTCTTTTAGGCAACACATCTACACTATCAAGATTGTCTGATAAGCGGCTCTGATCATCGTAACAAAGATGAAAGTCGCTCATGAGGCCACCACTTTTTCTATGCCTTGTCTCCAAAATCAGGCTCAAATGTGTAGCAAGATGTGAATGATCCATCCGTTGGACCACACCATCTTCACCTCTATTATTGACTTTCAACTCCCCCCCCCCCCCCCCCCCCATTTACTTTTCATCTTACTAATTTACCTCTTTGTGAGAAAGAAGTGGGCCATGGTAGTGTGAAAGATATGTTAAGTAAAGACGGTGGAAAAGTACATAATATCCATTTGTCATTTGTCATATTGTGGGCTCCCCTTTCTATTGACTTTTCAAATCACTGCATAGGCTCTCTTAAGGAGGGGAAAAAAAGAAAAAGAAAAAAAAAGGTTACCACGCCCTTCAATATTGACTCTTTTATTCACTATTTTGCCCTCTTGTGAGGAAACAGTTGATCATGGTTGTATAAAACCTCTCTATAAGAGGATCATGAAAAGGTACATGAGATCAATCATCTTGTTGTGGCCCCACTTTTCTATGGTTCTATGTTGCACCCCAAACTCAGCTTCTCACATGGTTGATCCACAGTGGCCGAACTTGGCTTGCGATGCCTTGAATTTTGAATTTGGCACCTAGCACCCATACATTAAGTCCTAAGCTCAGTGCCCGACTAAAAATTTTAGGGACAATTTTTTTTTCACTAGTAGATATGAGCCATAAAGATTGACATTTCCAACACAATAATCCAGTTCTCATCATACATTAATATATTTACATTACAATTTTCCACCAAAGTACATATCCAACAAAAAGTAACAAAAGTGTACTATCTAAAAGTCATGCATCATGCATCATCTGCTACCCCTGATTTAGGTACTGTCCTAAAAAAATTATAAAAAGAATGCATGAGCTTCATGATCATGTGTTGAATTAATGCTACCAGCATCACTATGTCATGCTACCACATCTCTATTACCACAACCATAACTGTATCACACGTGTCTATAGCCACATTATCAAATCATGTTGTCATACCATATCATGGTAACTATATAATCTTGGTAAACACCATAGTTGATGCCCATGCATACACCAGACACAAACAATCGACCTCGCATACCCATATTGTGGTGCTATTGTAGGACTTCCACCCGGCACGTGAGTAACAAACCTCATTCATGCTTCTCCTCGTCGGCGAGTTAGACCGGTCCCTATTTGTACCTCAGCCATTAAGCAGGTTGGACCCACCTCTTCTCTACCCGACCTCATCAGTGAGAGTCAAATCCATGACCCATGTATCTACTTAGCTCGACGACAAGGCATCCCTAGGTAATATCAGGGTTTAGGGACTTTCAACCGAATGGGCACATCATCTCCTAATATTTTCAGATTTTCAGTATCTCGTCCCTTTTTAGGGATAATCCAAGTTATCATCATAAATACACATTTCATCACCTAGATCCAATTCATGTTATACGGCACAACTGTAGTATCACCATCATCATATATGTCATGATTATACATGAATTAAAGTGATTATGCCAAGGCACATAACTATGTGCATGTAATACCATGAGTCCAAGGTTTTCTTAGCTTTTAGGCTAGAAAATCCATAAAATCATCATGTGCCACTATCGATTATATCAATTCTCGATCATGTGACCCAACTACAAAGAACATATCTTATGCATAGATGAATGTATTCCGGTACACATGCACATATCATCATTCCATGATGCATGAGTGTGATTAACATTAATATGTTAAAGGCATCATATCACATATCTCTACTAATCCATAATCACCAATGGCTCCCAGAAGCCACCTTCCAGGGGGTTGCCGGCACAGCCCATACCGATGGCTTCCAGACACTCTGTGGACGAACCACAGGTTCAACCAAATCATCCTCCATCGAACCGAGCACCGATTGGCAACCAACCCCCCGTATTATCCCCGCATTCCGTACATTCCAGTACCTCTCGCCAACAACAATCTCATGGTTCCACCATTGAAGCTTCCGGTTATACACTACCATGGGAAGGAGATCTCAAAAAGATCCATGATCGTTTTGATGATATAGAGCAACGATATCAGACGAATCGACCATCAATCGCCATGGCGTCGATACATCGATCCGAGTCCCCTTTTACCAGCGAAGTCATGGAAGCACCTCTACCAAGAAAGTATCGCACACCTGTCATCACCCCATATACGGGTACCGACGATCCTCTCGAACATTTGGAAACCTATAGGTCTCTTATGGAGTTGGAGGGACATGGGTCAAAAATCATGTGTAGGGCATTTTCCCTAACTTTAAAAGAAGCAGCCCGTACCTGATTCCGGAGATTGAAACCTCGATCTATCGGATCCTTTTCATAGTTATCAGAGCTGTTCCTTTCCCAATTCATGGGAAGCATCCGTACCAAAAAAACTAGCGTCTCACCTAATGGATTTGAAACAGCAGTATGGAGAAACAATAAAGGAGTTTACAGTGCGCTTCACAACTGAAGCAGTCCAAACCGAAGGGTATACTGAAGAGAAGGGCCTCACCGCCCTAATAGCTGGAATCACCAGCGAAAAGTTCAGATTCGCTCTGGATAAGAACCCTCCCAAAACTATGACAGAATTCCAAACTAAAGCTCAGAAGTGTATCAATGCTGAAGAGGTAGCATTGGCACGTCATGGTTTACAAGGCAAGAAGCGTAAGCCGGAGGAAGTCTCTTCTTCAGATAAGAAATATAGGCGCGATTGGCTAGATCTTTCTCCGAAGAAAGTTTTCTCCGGTAAGTACCATAACTACACCCCTCTTAACCGGCCTCCAGAAAAGGTGCTAATGGAGATTAAGCATAAACCGTATGTGAAATGGCCAGTGAAAATAAAATCTGATCTTGAGAAAAGAGACAAGAGCAAGTTTTGTTATTTTCATAAAGACCATGGGCACACTACCCAAGACTGTATAACTTTGCGTGACCACATCGAGGTTTTGATTCGAAAAGGTCATCTTCAAGATTATGTTGCCCGGCAAGGTCGCTCGCCAAAAAGGAGGGTAGCCTCGCAACAACAGAAGAAATCACCTCATCGACACCTCCCCAAGAAGACACTGAGCCCACTGGGGAAATTCGGACCATCGCTGGGGGACCGGCTTGCGGGGGAGATTCTCGAGCTTCAATGAAAGCATACGTTCGTAAGGCGTCAAAAAAGCCCCAACACGTTTATTGGCTGGAACAAACGCCTAACGCGTCAAGACTTAGTCATCCTCCAATTTCCTTCTCCCTCGAAGATGCTGAGGGAATGTACTTCCCTCACGAAGACTCCATCGTGGTCGCATTAAAGGTATCAAATTATTTGACTCATCGTATTATGGTGGATACAGGTAGCTCTGCTGATATCCTGTACCTGGAGGCTTTCAACAAAATGGCACTTGCCAGGAGCCTACTCAAGCCAGTCTCGACTCCCCTCGTCGGCTTCGGGGGCGAGGTGGTAACGCCTGAAGGAAGCATTGATCTTTCAGTCACTTTTGGGGAAAGTCCAGCGAAGACTACCATCTTCATAAACTTCTTCGTGGTAGATCGAAAGTTAACACATAACGCCATTTTGGGGCGACCATCGCTTAATAAGGTTAGGGCAGCTTTACATCCTTTGTATTTATGCATCAAGTTCCCTACCCTAAATGGTGTCAGAGTTGTAAGAGGAAATCAAAAAGAGGCCCGGTCCTGTTATGAGATAGCCCTACAAGATCGAAAGAAAGCGCAATCAGCACCCGTTATGATGATAGTACAAGATTCACCTAACTCCTCGACGGACAACTCGTTAGATCCAAGAGAGAATGCCCTCCAATCGGGAACTCCTGGGGAAGATACAGTGGCGATTCACTTAACCCAAGACGACTCCTCCAAAGTTGTTTACATGGGATCCTCTTTGAAGAGTGCCTTCCGGGATGAGTTGATCCGTCTCCTCACCAAATATCAAGACGTGTTCGCTTGGTCTCACAAAGATATGCCAGGCATCGACCCCAACATCATCGCACATCGTCTGAACATCGACCTGAAGCATAAGCCCGTACACCAGCGTCGACGTGCCTTCACTGCAGAGAGGCAAATGGCAATCAAAGCTGAAGTCGAGAAGCTGCTTACGGTCAATTTCATAAAAGAAGTTGACTACCCAGAGTGGGTCGCGAATGTAGTCCTCGTCCGGAAATCTAACGAAAAATGGAGAATGTGTGTTGATTACTCAGATTTGAACAAAGCCTGCCCTAAAGATAGCTTCCCAACTCCACGAATCGACCAGTTGGTTGATTCGACAGCTGAGCATGCTCTACTTAGTTTTATGGACGCTTATTCCGGTTATAATCAGATTATGATGCATCCGCCCGATAGCCAACATACTGCTTTCATCACTGACCGATGTCTATATTGCTATTAGGTGATGCCGTTCGGTCTTAAAAATGCAAGGGCCACCTATCAGCGTCTTGTCAACAAGATATTCGCCGCGTAAATTGGCAGGAATATGGAAGTCTATATTGATGACATGCTCGTGAAAAGTGTCGTAGAAGGTGATTATCTTTCAGATCTTCGAGAAGCTTTCGATCTGATGAGGAAATATCAGATGAAACTAAACCCAGAAAAATGTGCGTTCGGAGTGTCTGCTGGAAAATTTCTTGGGTTTATGGTCGGCCAACGAGGAATTGAGGCAAATCCTGAAAAAATAAAAGCATTGATAGAGATGAAATCCCCAACCACCCTTAAGGACGTCCAACGTCTGGCTGGTCGCATTGCGTCACTAAATAGGTTCATCTCGCGAGCATCTGACAAATGTTTACCCTTCTTCAAGCTCCTCCGTGCCACAACCAAGTTTGATTGGGAATGGACATCACGATGCGAAGAAGCTTTTTAACAACTGAAGCAATATATAAGTACACCCCCCGTCTTATCTAAACCTGTGTTGCACGAACAACTCATCCTTTATTTATCTGTGTCCTCCACGGCCGTTAGCGCCGCTTTAATAAGAGAAGATTCTGGGATACAAAAGCCCGTTTATTATGTCAGTCGAGCTATGGTGGATGCTGAAACTCGTTATTCTAATATGGAGAAACTGGCCCTAGCTTTAGTCATGGCAGCTCGAAAACTGCGACCATACTTTCAAGCCCACGCTATTTTAGTACCGACAAATCATCCGTTACGGCAGATCCTTCAGAAACCTGAAGCTTCCAGACGATTAACTAAATGGGCGGTCGAGCTTAGCGAGCACGACATATCGTTCTGCCCCAGGACTGCAATCAAGGGCCAGGCCATAGCTGACTTTATCGCCGAATTCACATATTCTTCTTCCGATGAAAGTACCGCGATCAACGACCAGCCTTCCTAGTCACTCTTCGTGGACGGGTCCTCACGGGCCACGGGTAGTGGAGCAGGCCTTATCCTAGTCGCTCCAGACGGGTCGCATTTTCAATATGCATTACGCTTCGATTCCCACATCTCAAATAATGAAGCAGAGTATGAAGCCCTGATCGTTGGTCTCGAACTAGCAAACGTCCTCTCGATTCAAAATCTACTCATTCACAGCGATTCTCAGCTTATTGTCAATCAGGTTCTCGGTGAGTTCGAGGCTAAAGAAGAAAGGATGGCCTTGTACAAATCTCGAGTTCTCATTTTGCTCGCAAAACAGAAGAATTACGAAATAATCCGCATCCCCCGTGAGGAATAAACTCGCTGATTCACTAGCAAAGCTCGCCTCTGCATCAGAATCTGAGTTACCATATTCGATTCCTATTGAGTATTTTCAAACTTCGAGTATCGACCATGCCACTCTCGAGCAGGTGGTTGTAATACATTCGTCTCCATGTTGGATGGATCCCATCACCCTTTATCTCAGAGATAGAGTTCTTCCAGACGATAAAAAATCCGTGCGACAAATCCGATATCGATCTGCCAGGTACACTTTACAGAATGGGATCCTATTACATAAAAGATTTTCTTTGCCTTATTTAAGGTGTCTTCACCCAGAAGAAGCACGTCATGTTCTGGATGAAATACACCGGGGGGCATGTGGTAACCACCCAAGGGGTCGATCCCTAGCGTATAAAACAATGAGGCAAGGATACTATTGGCCCACTATGAAGGCAGACGCGATTGAACTCTCTAAAAAATGTGACAAGTGCCAGCGATATTCTCCTATACCTCACGCACCGTCCGAGCAAATGACTCCAGTTGATAGCCCTTGGCCTTTCGTACAATGGGGGGTCGATATCATCGGGCCCTTGCCTACTGGAAAAGGACAAAACAGATTCGCGATAGTAAGGGTCGATTACTTCACCAAATGGGCCGAGGCAGAACCATTGGCCAAGATTACTGAGAAACAAACTACGAAGTTCATATGGAGGAATATCATATGCCGTTATGGACTCCCCCATACTATAATTACCGACAACGGGACGCAATTCGACAACGCAGCCTTTGACGAATTTTGTGAAAAGTGGAAGATACGTAACCTCCGCACCTCTCCATATCATCCTCAGGCAAATGGGCAAGTCGAGGTAGTGAATAAAATCATCAAGCATCATTTAAAAACCAAGCTCGGTGAGTGTAAGGGCATGTGGCCGGAACTCTTGCCAGAAGTCTTATGGGCATATAGGACTACGGCTAGTACGTCTACGGGCGAAACCCCCTTCTCCTTGGCATTCGGTACCGATGCGGTAGTACCAGTTGAGATTCAAATCCCCTCGTACCGGGTTGAACAGTACGATCCCACTAATTAACCAAGAGAATCTTCGACTTCACCTCGATCTCTCGGAAGAACAAAGGATTGCCTCTCAGATGCGAGTAGCAGCATATCAGCAGCGCATTGCTCGCTATCGTAACGCTAAAGTTTGACCTAGAGCTTTCCAACTGGGTGATTTGGTTCTCAGACAAAACCTTAGGGTCCCTGCTCGATCACTTGATCCAAATTGGGAAGGCCCGTATCGAGTCGTCAAAATTGTGCGACCCGGCACTTACTATCTTGAAGATATGCAAGGAAGACTGGTACATCGCCCTTGGCATGTGGAACACTTGTTGCAATACTTCCCTTGATGCAATGTAACTCTTAACGATATTCGAATGAATTGAGGGTTGAAGACATCTTTTGGTCGCTACTCCATTTACTTGGACTCGAATAGCCCCGAAGAGAATACATACATTCTCTTGGCCAATCGCCTACCGTTGGTAGGGTTAAAACCATCTTTTGGTCACTACTCCATTTACTTGGACTCAAATAGCCCCGAAGAGAATACATACATTCTCTTGGCCAATCGCCTACCTTTGGTAGGGTTAAAACCATCTTTTAGTCGCTACTCCATTTACTTGGACTCTGTAGACACCCCACCTTCGGCTACACTGTTGGTAGAGATAGCTGGTTGAATGGAGGACCATACCCCCAAATCCCAAGTCCAAACTCAGCCAAACTCACCCTTGTAAGCCCCATTCCATAGCCCAGTTCAAGCCTGAACCCAGTCAACCCAGTCCTAAACACCACCCTGAAAAACCCCCCAGAAAAAAGGCCAGTCAAAAAAATCCTAAAAAGCCAAACTCACTGAGTCAACCCGCTGAGTTAACCCGCTGAGTCAACCCATCGAGTCAACCCGTCGAGTCAAAACACCGAGTCAACCCGTCGAGTCAACCCATCGAGTCAAACCACCGAGTCGACCCGCTGAGTCAACTCACTGAGTCGACAAGCGAGTCCAACAGCAGCCCCGAGGGAGCGACCGTACTCACCGAAAATCGAGGAGCGGCCGTACGGGCGGCCCATAGCAGGCCGCCCAGACAAAATTACGCAAACTGCCACTCCTCGCTGCTATAAATACCCCCCTCCCCTTCTCATTTCAACATCCCTTCGAGTCTAAAGAAAGCCTGTTCGTCCGAGTCCTTCTCCACCCCTTAGCCCATTTTTCCACCAAGGAGAGCCCGAGTGAGGAGAGTCTAGCCCTGGTCCAGCCCAGCCTGACCACTGGTCCAAGCCTCCCAAGCCATCCAAATCTTGATCCAGCCACTCGAAGCCAATCCTTGCGACACCTCCGTTCACCCAGCTACTCTTTTCCAGCATCATCTCATTTGCATCTAGCATAAGTGCAACATTTACTTTTCTTCCAACCCCCGTGCTTCACTACAAGCACCTTGATTCTTCAAGCACACTGCATATGTCTTAAATTAAGCACCTGTCAGTTCGAGCGTATGCTCTGGGCTTGCCCGTTGTTGGAACCTGCCCATCAGAAACTCTTACTGTTCAGACCTGCATTCATGCTTCACCATAAAACACCTTGATCATTCAAGCACACTGCATACGTCTTACATTAAGCACCTATCAGTTCGAGCGAAGGCAAAAGGGAGGAAAACTACAAAGAGGTTCCATGGCATTATCCAGAATGTGCGAAAGTGGGGAACATGAATCCCAATGGGCGTTGCATCCGAAGAGATAATCAGAACAGAGGGGATCCCAAAGGCGCTCTCTCAGGCCTCGGCAACAAAAATGAAGCCGCATACGATGTGGCAACTCAGCTCAAGTCAATCCCTGCTCAAATCTCAGTATGGGAGCTACTCTGCACATCTCGCATACACCGAGAAATGTTTGCCAAAACCTTGAGCGATGCTCATGTCTCCTTCGATACGGCACCAGAAATGATAGCTTTGATGATTGGACAACTCCTGGCTCCGCGCGTCATCACCTTCACAGATAATGAGTTGCCACCAGAAGGACGAGATCATGGGCGATGCCTCAACATAGCCTTACGATACAAAGACCTTTGTGTCCCGCTGGTTCTTATCGATAATGGCTCAAGCTTAAACGTCTGCCCGCTCAAGACCGCGGAACGTCTAGGAATCAGTCCTTCTTCATTTCGACCAAGCACCATATGCGTCAGAGCATTCGACAACACCCGTCGATCAGTGGAAGAGGAGGTCGACATAGAGGTACAGATAGGTCCGGAAGTCTCCACCATCACATTCCAAATCTTGGATATATCAGCCTCTTTCAACATGTTGCTCGGACGACCGTGGCTGCACAAGGTTGGAGCTGTGCCATCAACCCTGCATCAACGAGTAAAGTATATCTGTGGAAATCAAGTGATCTCTATCCATGCAGAGAAAGAGCTCATCATTCCTTCCAATACTGCTGCCACTGAACCAGACATCCCTGTCATCGATATCCAGCACTCTGAAGAAGACATCCCGTTTCACAGTTTCGAATTCGAGACTGTGAACTCTATCGCTAATCCAGAACCAATAAGGGTGGACCGTGTCTTTTCACCGGCAGAGTGTCTGAGCCTCAAATACCGAATGAAGAATCACTTCAAGTCCAGAAAGGTACCGCTGATATATAACCAACGCAAATGGGGACTCGGATACAGGTCAATCTTCATGGACAAAAGGAGGAAGAAATTTCGATGCTCACCCATCCAATTCGTCAAGCCAGGAGAACCTTGCAAAGATCCAGGAGGGAACCAACCGACTGCATTACACAAAGGCCTCCCGATGAGCCTAGTTTGGGCCACGTGGCCCCCCATTCGATGGGATCAGATTCTCAAACCATCTAAGCCTCTAGAAGAAGAAGAAAAGGATGAAGACGAAGAAGGAAGTCAAATACAGCAGCTTCAGGACCAGGTTACCCTGACACCTGCTCCCAACCAGGGGCACAACCTGCCCACGTCAGCATCAATCAACCAGGGGCACAACCTGCCCACTTCAATCAACCAGGGGCACAACCTGCCCACTTCAATCAACCAGGGGCACAACCTGCCCACTTCAATCAGCAAGGGGCACAACTCGCCCATCTCAGCACCAATTAGCAAGGGGCACGACTTGCCCATCTCTACAAAGTCAACATCATCAATCATCAGCCAGGGGCAGAAGCAGCCCATCCATTGGACCAAGAAAGGGAAGTGGCCAGCCCTAGATTGGTCTGATGTCCAGATTCCAAACTTGTGTCTAGCTGTGGAACCAGACGAACTGCAATGCGAGGTAAGTGATCCGGGAGGGACTGAGTACGACTCAGATCTCGAACCTGACCAGCAAGAAGTCATGGTCGTTAGGCCAGACCATGATTCTTCGCCCAAAGCATCAACCCCCACCTCTCTAGGGGAGGAAGTGTGGGGTCCTGAATAGTCATCTGTTCCCCTAACTTTTGAATCAGCCAAAGAGCCATTTGAGGGCTCTGGCTTCCAAAAAAAAAATGCCTGTTTAAGCAGCGACCGGAACTTTGGAACAAGTTGGGCTCAATCATGGTCTGCAATGCCTGCTTGTTCAAAGTCCCACGAATTTCAAAAATCCAAAAAAATCAAAAACTTTCAAAAGCCAAAAACATCTAGCATTTCAATTTCAGAAAAATCTCAAAAACCAAAAAACATTTCTTTTCCTGCATTCAATAGTGTGCCAAGTTCGTCTAAAGAGTCGCATGAGTTTGAAGTCGAATCATATGATTTCGACATTGAATTAGACTTCGAGCTCATGGGTCTGGACGAAGCTCGGGATGAGGAAGATGATGATCCAGCTCCCGAACTAGAGGATCTCCTCAAAAAGTTCGAATCTAAAGCCAATGTTGTAGCCGATGATTTCGAGATAGTAAACTTGGGGACGCCTGAGATCCCTAGGGAGGTACGCATTGGAAAATCGTTGCCACCTGAGATGAAACAGAAAATGATAGAGTTCCTAGCTCCAAGATTGTCCAACTTCGCGTTCTCATATGAAGACATGCCGGGGCTCGATGAAGAGCTCGTTGTACACCATCTGCCAACCAAGGCAGATATGAGGCCAGTAAAGCAGAAACTCCAAAGAATGAAGCCAGAATGGGCCCTAAAAGTCCGAGATGAAGTCATCAAACAATACAACGCGGGATTCTTGGTAGTCTCCAATTACCCTGAATGGCTCGCCAACATCGTACCAGTACCGAAGAAGGATGGCAAGGTTCGAATGTGCATCGACTTCCGAGATCTCAACAAATCCAGTCCAAAAGATGACTTCCCTTTGCCACATATCGACACTCTGGTCGACAACACTGCTGGATACAAGGTCTTCTCATTCATGGACGGGTTCTCGGGTTACAATTAGATTAAGATGCCGTCGAAGATCGTGAAAAGACAGCATTTATCACTCCTTGGGGAACCTTCTGTTACAGAGTAATGCCGTTCGGTCTGAAAAACGCAGGAGCAACATATCAGCGAGCAATGACAGCATTATTCCATGACATGATGAACAAAGAGCTTGAAGTATATGTGGACGACATGATCGTCAAATCTCGCACAATCGAAGGACACTTTGAAGATCTGAAGAAGTTATTCAACAGATTAGAAAAGTGCAAGCTCCGTCTCAACCCTCAGAAATGTGTCTTCGGTGCAATGGGAGGCAAACTCCTCGGCTTTATGGTGAGCGAGGACGGCATCAGGGTCGACGAGACCAAAACCAGAGCAATCATCGAGATGCCCCCTCCTAGAACAGAGAAAGAAATTCGTGGCTTCCTCGGCAGAATTCAATACATCAGTCGCTTCATCGCACAGCTCACACCTATCTGTGAGCCCATATTCAAGCTCCTTCGGAAGAACGTCCCAAAAGAATGGAATGATGATTGCCAAGTCGCTTTCGACCGCATCAAGAAGTATCTCATGAACCCTCCAGTCCTAGTGCCGCCCACTCCCGGACAACCCCTATTGTTATACATCTCGGTAGCAGCAGAAGCCATTGGCTGTGTCCTCGGCCAACACGACGAGACCGGGAAGAAAGAACAAGCAATATACTATTTGAGTCGAAGGTTCACCGACTATGAGACCAGGTATTCACTGATCGAGAAGACTTGCCTCGCCCTAGTCTGGGCAACTCAGCGACTCCGTCAATACATGATTGCATTCCCTATTCTCCTCCTCGCTCACATGGATCCGCTCAAGTACCTGTTCGAGAAGCCGGCACTCACTGGAAGGATAGCTAAATGGCAGCTACTCTTGTCTGAGTTTGACATCACCTATGTCACTCAAAAGGCAATCAAGGGACAGGCCCTCGCCGATCATCTTGCGGCTCACTCTCTCCTGGACTATCAGCCGCTCAAGACGTTCTTTCCTGATGAAGATCTCTTGCTCATTGAAGAGGATGAAAAGAAGAAGAAAGATGAATGGACATTATTCTTCGATGGCGCAGCAAACTCTAAAGGGAGTGGTATTGGAGCAATCCTCTACTCTCCAGACGATGTCCCTATTCCTATCTCGAGGCGCATAGCATTCGAGTGCACCAACAACATGGCAGAGTATGAAGTATGCATCGCTGGCTTAAGGGAAGCCATAATCTTGGGCGTCAAGAAGTTACGAGTATTTGGAGACTCACAGCTTATCATCAATCAGACCAATGGCGAATGGAAGACCAAGGATGAGAAGTTGATACCATATCATGTGTATCTTGACAATCTGATCGAAGAATTCAAGGAAATCACCTTCTCATACATGCCCAGAGCCAAGAACCAGTTTGCAGATGCTCTCGCCACACTTGCATCAATGCTCGAGATACCAAAAGGAGCTTCAGAATGGGAGCTCACAGTCAAAATTCAAGAAGAACCTGCTTTTTGCCTGCAAATAGAAGAAGCCGAAGCTGTCCCTGACAAACCCTGGTATGCCGATATCAAGCAATATCTCGAAACCCAGGAGTATCCAGAATCAGCAACAGCAACAGATCGCCGAACCATCCAACGTTTGGCCGGCCAGTTCACCATCAGTGGCGAAGTTCTCTACAAGCGATCCTATAATCACATCCTCCTCCGATGCGTCGATGAAACAGAAGCTGCAAAGATCATGAAAGAAATACACGAAGGAATCTGTGGCCCTCACATGAATGGGCACATGATGGCAAAGAAGATTCTACGACTCGGCTACTATTGGCTCACCATGGAGACAGACTGTTGCCAGCACGTCAGAAAATGCTTCAAGTATCAGGAGCATGCAAATCAAATCCATGCCCCATCATTAGAGTTATACAACCTGACCACCCCCTGGCCCTTCTCCATGTGGGGACTCGACATCATCGGCAAAATCAGTCCCAAAGCATCAAACGGTCATGAGTACATACTTGTGGCAGTCGACTACTTCACCAAGTGGGTAGAGGTAGCCTCCTACACCACGATTGCAGCATCTCAGGTGATCAAATTCATGAAGAACAACATCATATGCCAATATGGAATCCCCAATGCTATCATCACAGATAATGGGACCCCGTTCGTCAACAAGAAGATGGATGACTTCCTCAGCAAATTCAAGATCCAACGTCATCGATCAAGCCCCTACCGTCCCCAGATGAATGGTGGGGTAGAAGCCGCAAACAAGACAATCGTTAGGATACTTGAGAAGATGGTCGTGACCTATCGAGATTGGTCAGATATGCTCCCATATTCACTTTGGGCCTATCGAACGTCTGTACGGTCTGCTACAGGCGTTACTCCTTTCGAGCTTACTTATGGAATGGAAGCAGTTCTACCAGTCGAGGTGGAAATACCATCACTACGGGTGTTACTGGAAAGCGGAATTAAAGAAGGAGAATGGCAACGGGCCAGATTCGATCAGTTGCAGCTAGCAGATGAAAAGCGCATGCGTGCACTAAGTCATTCTCAGTGTTATCAGAAAAGGATCGCTCGGGCTTACAACAAGAGAGTCCGAAAAAGAAGTTTCAAGGTAGGCGACATGGTTATGAAGAAGATTCTACCGTCGCACCTTCCGGACCCCAGAGGAAAGTTCAAACCCTCGTGGGACGGGCCACTGATCATCAGAGAAGTACTTCCCGGAGGCGCCCTCAGACTCACCAGCATGAGAGGGGTGGATCTTCCTGAGCCAACCAACGCCGACAACGTGAAGATCTTTCACGGGTAAGTTATTCTGACCTTATCAAAGTTTACTTTAATAGAGCTGAAGTCAAGAGGTCGAAGCTAAGATCTCTGAGAAATCATTCCCGTCCACCAACAAGTGTTTCAAATAAGAGGATTCAAAAAGAGGAAAATACAAAAAAAAGGGGGGGGGGATTCAAAAGGAAAAGACAAAAAAAAAAGAGAGAAAAAGAATACAAAAGAAAAAAAAAAGAGGGGAAGAAAAGAGAAAGAAAAAGGGAAGCCAAAGCAAGGCACCCTAGAGAAAAAAAATCAGTCCAAGAAGAAACACAGTCATCCATCCATTCATCTCAGAGGGGTCTTTAGCAAAGACCGACAGCTCTATTATTGTAGCTCAGGATAAGGGCTGAAAGACTGTCATCGGCCGGCAACGACGGATTTCCGACCTCTAGCCGCCGCAGTTATCCAGAGATCCAGAAAAGAAAAAAAAAAAGGAAAATGTGTGCCTAAACAAAGAGGGCGGAGTGAAAACCCGAAAGGGCGCTCTGAGTAAAAACAGTGGGCATACAGCGGACTTGGTGAAAACCCGAAAGGGCGCAGAGGGTAAAAACAGCATAGCTGCCAAGGGGCAGGCAAGATCAAACACCCGGGACGTGGTGAAAACCCGAAAGGGCGCCACGGGCAAAAATGACGGGAAAAAAGCCGGCTGTAGTGAAAACTCGAAAGAGCACTGCAGGCAAAAATGGCTCAAAAAGAAAAAAAATTAAAAAAAAATTAAAAGTGCAGGTACCAAGAAATCAGATCGGTTCGAGCAGCGAAAGTTCAGGAACAAAAAGAAGCGCAGTCAGGAGCGAAGAGCTCTACAAACTCTGACAATCTCAGGAAGCAAGAGTTTCCATTGCCTACATCTCTAGGGAACCAAAGGATCAAGCAAGTCAAATCTCGAGACATCGGTCAAATCATTGGCCGAGCCCCAGTTCTGATTCCTATATCCCGACACAAAATCCAGACACATTCACAAGACAACTAATGGCACAATAGATTCCCAAAACAGTTTTCTTTTTCATTAAAAGTATCATATTTCTTTTACACATGTCATATCATCTTTTTCAAAAAAAAATACAAAAAAAAAATGCATCATCATCAATCATATACGCAAAAAATCAGTGTGCAGGTGGCCAACATAATCAATCTCTACCCTCCTCCCCAGCCACATCAGGTGAGTCCTCTGACTCATAATGAAGTAACCTCGCCCTCAACCTGCTCACCTCCATACGCAGGTAATACGCCTCATCGCGCTCAAGGGTACGGATCGCTGTCTCCTCATCAGACAACCTCTGATCGGCAACCAATCTCCTTGACATCATCTCACAATGATACCGAAGTGCGGAGATCTCAGACAGCAGATGGCCATGAGTGGCCAAAAGGAAGCCAGGATCGATAAAAGGGCGCTCCTCAAAAGGTTCGTATGAACCAGATGAAGAGCCAGCATCTCCGAGGATATCCTGCTCATCCTCATCAACAGTCCGGTGCCAACAAGGGATACGTCGATACAAAGACTGCTCAGCAACCCAGTACTGATATGGGACGGTCGCCATCAGAAAAGTCCTCAGCTCAAAACCCAGTAAATAAGCAGTCAAGTAACTCGCCCAAGAACAATCAATCCGGGTCCTAAAGTCAGAGGATCTGGATGGAAGTGCTCGACGCCCGATACCCATGAAAGCGAAAAGAGGAACATCCTGCTCATACCCAAACTGCCGCAGGAACCGAATGGTATGGTAAGAAAAGTAAGATCGAAAGCCTACCAACATCAGAGGAAGACGGTGTGCATCGCAAAGCACTGGAGGAAGTGAAAGCCAAGATGACTCCCAACGAACGTTCCAGTCACGAAGCTCAGCGAACATCCTGCGATACAAGGGCTCACTCATCCTAGCTGAAGGCGGAAGGAACTCCATGATATAACGCATGATGTCAGAGCCCGGGATGCCAGGAAGAGGTACAGGAACGGTCAGAGAAAAACACTCCCATAACCAGACCTGATCACAAAAGAAGTTCAGCTAGAGCAAAACAAGTCCTGACAAAGCAAAAGGAAAAGGTGTAGGAGAGATACCTGAAGAAATGCACAGCAGCCGCGAAGGACACGAGTGCGGCCCAGGGCGCAGTCGGTCAGCCCATCGAATAGCTCGGCCAAGATGAGAGAAATGATCCCCTGCCGTCGGATAGCTCGACTCATCACCTCAAAAAGCAAAGGAGTCTGGGACCTGCGCCATCCCGAAAATAGCACCTCAGCTATCAAGCAGAACATCAGTGTGTTCTGAGCAAAGGTAGAACCGGCCGTACTCTGAGGACCCGAAAAAAGATCATACAGCAGGTCCAAAGAGAACACTACAGCATCTTGGCCACCAGCTGCAGGCCGAACAAGATAAGGGATCCCGAACCAGTTCTGCGGTTTAGCAGTTTTCGGCGACGTCTTCGGCGAAAAATATTGAGCATAATCCCAGGGTAGGCCTGTCAAGCGAGCAAGCTCCTCCAAAGAAGGTCCCATCTCCATATCGTTGAACGCGAACAAGTTCAACGAAGGGACCCAGTCAATCAAGGCAGCTCCGAGCATCCTCCAGTCAATATCAACTCTGGCCATATGGATCAGACCGCCGAAGCCATAAGACTCCAAATCTCGAATCTCATAAACTGACAAGCTGTCAAGCCAAGCAAGCAGTCGGGGCGAGCAAGAAGAACGAGGAAGCAGCTGACAAGTCCTCACTGGTACCCCCTCCAGCACAAAAGGCCCAGAAACCAATGATGACTCATCAAGGATCGGAAGGTCAACGGGCGAAGGAGAAGGAAAAGCTGGAACCTCTGCAAACTCGACAGCCCCTGACCTGCCCTCAGTAACGGCTATGTCTGATATAGTCGCATCGCTGTCTAAAACTGTCATAATCTCAACCGCATGAGAAGACTCGCCCATCTCATGAACAGAGTGCGCAAAGGACCGATGACCAAGGGAAGGACAATGCTCCCCATCAAAAGGACTATCAGTGAAGATCACACCGCACATCGTGACATCCTGGCTAATCTGACCGTCAAAGAATACATCTGAACTATCAAAAAGGGTCCCGGCAGCCCCGATCGAAGAATCAACGGTCAGATCTGGACCTGCGGCCCCCTCCAACAGGAAATCATGAATCCAATCATCATCCTGGCCTATCAAAGGGATCATCGAGGCATCCACACCATCCATCACCAGGGGGACATCATCAATGATCACATCAAGTCCACCCAAAGAAGTATACCGCACATCCTGGCCCTCATCCAGAGCATCCAAACCGTCAAAGGTACTATCTGAACCATCCATCCCATCCAAGCATGAGATCAGCCCATCTATGTCCCTCATGGTCCCATCATCACCATCCATCACATCATCCATGGGGCCCACACTCAAGGGATGCATAGCTTCACCCATGTCCCACCTCATCATCCTATCCATACCATCCATTCCTCCCACAATCAAAGGCCCATTCAAATCAGAAATTTCAGCCATCCCACCATTAATGGGGCCATTCAAAGCTCCACCAACCACCAAGCTTAAATCTTCATCAATGCCCCCTCTTAATGCCCCATCTACCCCATCCATTAAAGGCATCTCCCCATTATCAAAGCTCAGTTGAAAATCTGAAGTGTGGGACCCACCTTGGACAGCCCCCACAGCCCTTAAATCTCCACCATCCATTGCCCAAGAAAGGACAAACCAAGAAAAAGACAAAAGGAGAATGAAAGAAGAGACAAGGAAGTGATTCATGGCTGAATCGAAGAATCGGATGCAGATGATGAGGGAAACAGCAGCCAGAGGAATATGCTCACTGTCCGAACCAGGGCCAGCCCAGGCCGCTCAAGAGACGAGCTCTGGGCGGCCTGCCCTGGGCCGCCCGTACGGACGCGGATCCCCTTTCTCCGCGAGATTGGCTCCAGGATTCTTGGTAGGTGAGGCTGACAGTCCACGTCAGCAGATGGCGCTCCATGGGCCGCCCAAGGCTCCAGTCCACTCCAGATTTCGACTGAGATTGATCAAGATCATATAAAAGGTGTCCCACCGGTCCAATCACGGAGCAATGCGGCCATAACATGGCTGATCAAGTCAAAGAGAAGGAAAGGTGATCAAGTGAGGGCCACAAGCAATCCAAGCCGTTCAAAGACCAGATCATCATGATCTAAACCATTGAAGGACCTACATGAGCCATCAAATAACAAGATCGAAGAGCTGATCATCAAAAGAAGGGCCAAAATCCAAGATCTAACCATCAAGTGGGCCCACAAAGCCAAGTCAAGTGATCTGAGATGTTCAAGTCATCATCCACACCATGAGAAGCCTTCTTAACCTCACAAGTCATCAAAAGAGGTGCCCCAAAGTAAAGCTAAGGTCTCAAGTGGGCCCACAAAGTCGAATCCATCAATCTGAACCATGCAAGGGCTAGATCACCAGGATCCAAACTATTGGAAAACCCATACAAGTCATGGAGCAGCAAGATCAAAGGTTTGATCATCAAAAGAAGGGCCAGAATCCAAGATCTAATCATCAAGTGGGCCCACAAAGCCAAATCAAACAATCTGAACCGTTCAAGCCATCATCCATGCAGTTAAGAAGCCTCATCTTCCACAAATCATTAAGGAACAAGTCAAAGGTCAAAGCTTCCAGACATCAGCAAAGAATCTTGAGACAAATAAAAAATTATATATTCATTCAAAAGAGCTTGATACAAAAGAAGATAAAAGCAAAAATACAAGGCCATACAAAGCAGAACACCCGAGCAGGCTACAAGTCGCCAACATAATCATCATCGTCCCTCCTCGTGTCCCGCTCCCGACGATAAAGATCCATCAAAGGAGCAGTCACCGAACCTCCAGCATACCTGCGACGGCCACCTGGAACATAAAGCGAAGGAAGCAGAGGCCCCTGGCCGAACAGCAGATACCACTCATCATAATCACGATCCGGGATCGTGAAGCGAAATCCGGGCTGGCCCACGAGAGCCTCAACTCTCTCATCAACCGACATCCGAGCAGCTGGAGGAGGTGCAGAACAAGGGACCCGAGCCACCCCAGTAACTTGCCGAAGCAACCTCTCCCCCAAGTACCACTGAAAAGACTCAGCGTCAGAAAGCATGATACGAAGACATGAAGCATCGTATGCCTCCACACGCTTGGGGGTGTAATAGAGAGGGAAACTGGCATACGGCATCCGAGCGAGCTGCAGCAAACAGAGTCACCACGATCAGTTACAGTACGGCACGAGGGCAAAGACAAGCAAGATACTTACGTCCTCGACAGTCAGCCCGTCTATGTCAGCACGCCAATTGTCTCCAGGAACTCGGGAGTTCCGCTGACGGTTTTGTTGATGCCAGTACATGTGGCGATACTGAGAGGGCTCAATATCATCCCTCATCCTCGGCGCAAGATGGGGAAAATGGTCATAAAAGCAGGTCTGGACAAAAGCACATCTAATGATCAGAGAGAGAAAGAAGGCAAATGACTCCAGGGAAGATGAAAGAAAAGGTACCTCAACAACAGGCCAGAAGCCTGTGAAGGACCGGCTATGTCGACAGGTCTTGTCCAGACCTTGAAAAATACGGGTCAAGATAGCCCCATTCCAGTTATAGGGGTGATGAAGATCCTCGACTAAACGAAGAAATTTGGGATCAACTCTCTCATTCGCATGGCAGAAAAGAAAGGATCCGAAAGCATAGGTGATCATGGCCCGCGCTTTGTGGAGGGCCTCTCGCTCAGTGGTGGGGATGACGGAGGCAAAACTGTTGTAGAACCATCGCATCTTCACTTGATGACCTTGGAATTCGCCCTCGGGTGGGATGTCACCGACAAGCCGTAGCCAGTCGGTGGAAGTGAGAGGAGCTAGAGAGCTGACTTGAGGAACAATTGTCCCATGAAACGGGAAGCCTATCTGCATGTAAATGTCCAAGGGGGTTATCCCCCATTCTCCACAAGGGAGCTGAAAGGTGTGGGTCTCATCCCGCCACCTCTCGCAAAGGGCCGCGAGCATCATGCGGTTAGCATCGTTATTGTGGAAACGTAGGGTGAGGAGGCCAGCAAAAGGGGTACCATCCAGCACTCGTTCAAGCAAGGGCTGTGGATCCTTCATCCAGTCGTCCCAGCGATCCCTGGTACCTCGACCCTTGATAGCGGGAAGAGGTTGATGCTCCATAGCTAAGGAACACATGTGGTCCCCTCGACGGACGATGAAGGCGGGATCATCTTCGTCAATTACTCGGTGACCCCTGGTACCATCCGCCATTGAATCCTACAAGCTTGGCAAGGTACGTCCCTATCCCTTTACCCAAATTATCATCCAAGAAACCCATGGGATTGGACTCACATTCAAATGCAAAGTCTAAAGTCCAACTCCATGTGTCACTTAGGATATGTGTTGGGCTCATTGGAAAAAGTAAGGCCCACCTTAAGGAAGGTTGCATGGCATGCCTTAGGCAAGAAAAGTCTATCATCCAAGGACACATTTTGGACAACAAATGCACTCAGGTGCCATGAGATCAACAAAGGATCTTAATTCACATAAAGCCCCTCTTCAAAGTCCATATGTGGCCAAGAGATTGATTCACTTTTATGCTAAGGCCATGATTCTCACTTAAGATGTTCCCATCTTTTTACACATGTACATGGACAAGTGGGGGATAGAAAGGAAGTGGGCCCCCAAGAGCAACCCAAATGCCTCATCTCAATGGATTGGAGAGAGCACATAGCCCACTTTGAAGAATATGAGGACCCATTCATGGGTTAACCATGGTCAACTCTATGTGCACTATCTTGATGAAAGCGTTGACCATGAGAATACAACAAGGAGGTCTACCCACAAACATATGAATCAAAGAAGCTAAGGGTAGAAAGTTGATGCACATAGCCCACATGAAGAATCAAAGTTGAAAATGCCCATGAAAAGGCAAGTTTGGGCAACTTATGTGCACTAACTTTTTCACCAAAAAGGAAACCATTTGAGCACAAAAGAGCATGGCTTGATGAGTCACCCAACCATCATGAAAATGGATAAGAATGATACACATAGCCCACTTGAAGATCAAAATCCAAAATGTCCCTAAGCATGGGACAAAAATGGGCAACTTATGGGTATCATTCTTTCTCACAAATTGAAGAAAAAAAAAATCACTCATACTTGAGAATGATGGTGGATGACCCACCAAACCCCCAAGAGAAGATTAAGGAGCTATGGTTGTGTGGATAGCTCACTTGAGGATCATCCATTTGAGGTTGATAGCATTAAAGGGAAACTCTTGAGAACCACATTCCTACCTCAAGGGAAAACCATTTGAACCTAGTGAGATTGTTGGAACAACTCACTCATGGGACTTGTAGATGACCAAGTAACTCAAGTCCTCCATCCATCAAAAGAGAAAAAAAAAAAAAGCACAAAAGAAAAATCCTACATGAACAAAATGTAGTGGGGCACACATGATGCACAAGTTTCAATGAAGGCCCAAAAGCCCATCCATATGAAAAAATTCTAAGGAACCCACCACACTTTGTACAAGGATGTACATCATAATCAAGAAATGATGGAAGAATTGGGCCACTTGTCCATAAAGGCCCAACTAGGAAAACTAGCCCACTTGAGATCCAAAATGAAGAATGGGCTAGTCATCTTGGTCCATACACATGTGAAGAAAGATGGGGCCACCCAAAATGAGCCCCATGAGCCCAAAACTTGAGATGGGCCCTACCATGCCCATGGGCCCAAACCTTGAAAGGAAGAGGGAAAAGAAAGGAAGAGCATTAAGGAAAAATGACAAGGGCAAGAAAGCATGAGGGAGCCCAAAATGAAGCATTGGGCCCATCAAATACACCAAGGGCCATGACTTCACTTTGAGCCCATTTGATACATATGAAAAGAGGCCCAACTCCCATGAAAAAGATAGAGTATTTTGCCATACACCCTTGATGACATGGCAAAATCACCCTTTACATACACATGAAGGGAGTGTGAAAATAAGAAAGAGAAAAATGAAGTGAAAAAGCTTGCAATGTCCTTCTCCATGCACCACCTTTGAAAAGGACTTGAGATCTAGAAAGTGGCCAAAAAAATACTTGGGCCCACCCTCACTCTTCTTGGAATAACTACATGGAAAAAAAAAAGAGTCATGAGAAGAGACAATGAAGAAAGAAAAGGACAAGAAAGAGAAAGGGAGTGGTTCATACCTGTGGACCCTCGCCGATTTCTCCGCGCTCCCACACGACGTTCTTCTCCCTTCCCCTTTCCTTTCGGAAAAGAAGGAGATGAGGATGCGTGAGTGCGAAATCGCCGTTTGTGCCACTGGCTTGCCTCGTTCTCGAGGGCTTCGTTTGGTTGTCGTATTGAGCTGGATGTGTTTAAGTGAATTTATATAAGACCAGAGTCGCCACTAGCCAGTTACTTCGAATCTACAGTCGGCTAGACCCCGTAGAAACGTTAGAGAAGGGAATCCGAAGATTCCTTCCTCTAAAATGACTCCTGTTGATCTGCGGTCAGAGATTCAAGGTAAGGGATCACGGTTACAGGGTGGGAAGAGGTTAAGCACCCCACACACTGCCCGTACCGAAGTACGGTCTCTACTTCACAGAATCGATCGAATACTTGAAAGTCTAGTTTAATCCTCGTATATTCTCATGGATGACATGATGCATGAATGCGGGTCTGAACAGTAAGAGTTTCTGATGGGCAGGTTCCAACAACGGGCAAGCCCAGAGCGTACGCTCGAACTGACAGGTGCTTAATGTAAGACGTATGCAGTGTGCTTGAATGATCAAGGTGTTTTATGGTGAAGCATGAATGCAGGTCTGAACAGCAAGAGTTTCTGATGGGCAGGTTCCAACAACGGGCAAGCCCAGAGCATACGCTCGAACTGACAGGTGCTTAATATAAAGACATATGCATGTGTGTTTGAGTAATCAAAGTGCTTGTAGTGAAGCAGGGGGGTTGGAAGGAAAGTAAATGTTGCACTTATGCTAGATGCAAATGAGATGATGCTGGAATAGAGTAGCTGGATGGACGGAGGTGTCGCAAGGGTTGGCTTCGAGTGGCTGGATCAAGACTTGGATGGCTTGGGAGGCTTGGACCAATGGTCAGGCTGGGCTGGACCAGGGTTAGACTCTCCTCACTCGGGCTCTCCTTGGTGGAAAAATGGGCTAAAGGGTGGAGAGATGGACTCAGAGCTCTCGGGCTGAAATGGACTCGAATGGCTTCTTGAAATGAGAAGGGGAGGGGGGTATTTATAGCAGCGGACAATGGCAGATTGCGTAATTTTGTCCGGGCGGCCTGCCATGGGCCGCCCGTACGGCCGCTCCTCGGTTTCCAGCGAGTACGGCCGTTCCCTCGGGGCTGCTGTTGGACTCGCTGGTCGACTCAGTGAGTTGACTCAGCGGGTCGACTCGGTGGTTTGACTCGACGGGTTGACTCGGTGTTTTGACTCGACGGGTTGACTCGACGGGTTGACTCAGCGGGTTAACTCAGCGAGTTGACTCAGTGAGTTTGACTTTTTTTAGGATTTTTTGACTGGACTTTTTTATGGGGGGTTTTTCAGGGTGGTTTTTAGGACTGGGTTGACTGGGTTCAGGCTTGAACTGGGCTATGGAATGGGGCTTACAAGGGTGAGTTTGGCTGAGTTTGGACTTGGGATTTGGGGGTATGGTCCTCCGTTCAACCAGCTGTCTCTACCAACAGTGTAGCCGAAGGTGGGGTGTCTACAGATGCCCCTCTTTGGCAGAGGTTGCGTGCAACCGAATGCCAAAGCGAGTGGACACCCCACTTCTGACCCGGTCATTCATAGATCATGGTCTGAAATCTTTGCTTGCTTTTGCATCTGTGCCAGTTGATCGTTTGGAGATCACTCACTCGCACATACCGCGAGAGTTTGGAGAAAACGTTGCGATTGTCCCTGCAGTTTGCTGCAACCTGGGTACCCAATCGCAACCCTTCCATTCCCGACCGGTACTAACATCGGAAAGGTACAGCAGAGCCTCTGCGTCGACAGTCTTACGAGGTTACTGACCCTGTGATTGATTGTATGTTTGATGTTTTCCCAGATCACTCCAGGAGTACTTGTTTCGCTTGACTGTCAAAGTGGTTAGACGCCCTGCGTCCGATAGTCTTACGGGATTCTACTACGCCGACTTGGACTCAGTCAAGGTACTTCAGGCATCCACGCCTAGGTATGTGCGGGTGGGCTTTTCCACCCGATCTGCTGGTTTTGATGCTTGGTTTGCAATTCATTCTTTCCTTGATTGTGGTCTGGAATCTTTGTTGTCCTTTGTATCTGAGTCAGTTGATTGTCTGGAAATTGATAACTCGCACATACCGCGAGAGTTTGGAGAAAACGTTGCGATTGTCCCTGCAGTTTGCTGCAACCTGGGTACCCAATCGCAACCCTTCCATTCCCGATCGGTACTAACATCGGAAAGGTACAGCAGAGCCTCTGCGTCGACAGTCTTACGAGGATGCTGACCCTGAGACTGATTGTGTGATGTTTGATGTTTTTCCAGATCACTCCAAGAGTACTTGTTTCGCTTGACTGTCAAAGTGGTTAGACGCCCTGCGTCCGATAGTCTTACGGGATTCTACTACGCCGACTTGGACTCAGTCAAGGTACTTCAGGCATCCACGCCTAGGTATGTGCGGGTGAACTCTTTCCACCCAATCTGCTGATTTTGATACTTGGGTTACGATTCATCGTTTCCACCTGTTCAAATGGTTTCTTTGACCGAGCCTTTTGGCTTTTCATCTTTTCATATCTTGGCATGTGGTACGACCGCACTGACACTGGAGTTCAGTTCGACCGTACTTTGAGTGCATTGGATCCAATGGTCTCCGGGGAAACCGCGAGACATCGGATCTTATTTGATTTTTGCGTTGGCTCCTACCCAGAGATATGGAAGATCTCCTGGTGTTTTGGAGGCAGAACGCTCTACTGGGAAAATATTTTTGGATTTTTGAAAAGACACCCACTCTGGGGAGTGATACTCCGTGGGGTTTTTATTTGCAAATAGAAATATTTTTTTGTCTTTTTGAAATGGGAACCTGGTTTGCACGTGCCTCCACTAGGGATGCCTGTGGGGTCTTTGGCTAACCGACTTTTATTTTGAAAGCAGGTAAACATGATGATTGATGCGATGGATGCTGATGCATGGAGATGCATGATGAATGCATGGCTTGGTTCATTCTCTTTTCGTTTGATGATTTTGCTTTTGCTGGAGATGCAGAGAATTTTGAGCTTATTGCTTGCAGGGTTGTACTCCCTTGGGGATTTTTCTTTTTGATACGGAGGTTTGGACAGCGGGTTGGTCAAGATCCCGACCCGTGGTCGATCAGGTCCATCGTCCCAAGATGCTGTTTCTTTGCTAATGAGAATGTACGAGGATATCATTCGACTTCAAGATGTTCTTCTGGGCATACACGTGATTGAGATGGTGTTTGGTTGCCCGTTTTGGTCAAGATTCCAATTTGCGGGCGATTGGATCCGTCATCCCATACTGTGAAGTGAGCGGAGTTCAAGACTCCTGAATTGTAGTGCTGGGGATGCTAATTTTTGTGATTTTTTTTGTAGATATGTGGTCCGAATCTTTACCTGAGCGATCAGGATAGAGATTGGTTATTGAAAGCACAGGAAATATTTTTTGTCATTTTTGAAATATTCGATTTGAAAGCAAGGGAAATATTTTTTGTGATTTTTGACAATATTTTGATTGAAAGCAAGGAAAATATTTTTGTGATTTTTGCAGATATTTGATGGAAATATTTTTGTGATTTTTGAAGAGATGATTTTGCAATGTTTTTGGTATTTTGTGATTTTTCTGAAATGCAGGGAAAAGATATGGAATTTCCATCCACTTCCAGCTTCTACTGCTGGTAAGGCACCCGATCCATTTTACGTCAGCGAGCAAGACGAGTCTCACACAGTTAAGTGCCGTAGTTTTACATCTTCGGATGAGGGGATTTTGAGGGTTTTCAGTCAACACACCCACAAAGTTGCCTGTTCCTCATGTGCAATGCACATAGACCACGTATCGTCCGACGGACTCCTTCGGCCACAAAATGAGCCACATCCTCACATTTCCCTTAGTCAATCCAGTTTGGGGTCTTACGTTGCTCACAATTTCGTGAGGGTGAGCTCCACCTCCCAACAGCCTTAATCCCCTTCATGAGTTCTAGGAACAGGGAACATCCGTCAGCTTCAACAGCGACTTCCAACTCAAGGTTGTCTATCACGGTGCGTTCAACACGAACTGGATTGCGGAGTTCTGCCCGCCTCAGCCTTTACCTGTTTAAAAGATTCCAGACACCCGTACGATCAAGTGTCAGCCATGTCTGGGACAGGTTAGGAAAGAAAGCCCCCGAGAAGTTAATCCCAGTGTAGTTTTAGGTCTTCGGACCACTGGGGATAAATTGATGGATCAAAACTGGTGATGAAAACTTTTTTTTTTTGTTTTATATTGTATATATATTTTTTTTGTTTTGAAAAGGTTCCAGATTTCAACTCGGGTGATCAAGATTGATACTGGTTTTTGTGGAAAGCTTTAAAATATTTTTTGGTATTTTTGAAATGATCCGGGTTATCGAACCATGATCCCAACGGTCGAGGCTGATGCCGGTTTTTAGTTGAAAACGAGAAAGGTCCCCCGAGAAATTAATCCCAGTGTAGTTTAAGGTCTTCGGACCATGAAACTGTACAAAAGAGGGGCAAACATGGTTTTTTTTTTTTTTTTTTTTTTTTTTTTTTTTTTTTTTTTTGGAAAAATGTCCGGTGTCAGCGGATGGACAATCCAGACTGATGCCGGTTTTTATTGAAAATCTCTCGGGATGTCGATCCCGACGTAGTTTAAGGTCTTCGGACCAAAACTTAGTAAAAAGGGGGGGGGGGGGGGGGGCAAACACATTTTTTTGTTTTTTTTTTTTCTGTTTCTCTTTTTTTTTTTTTTTTTTTTTAAATATATTCTGGGTCATCGATTCTGATTTTGATGGTCGAGATCGATACCCATTTTTATTGAAAATCCCTCGGGATCTTGATCCCGACGTAGTTTAAGGTCTTCGGACCATGAAACTGTACAAGTGATGTATATATTTTTTTGGTTTTTCTGAAAATGTCCGGAGCCACCAGATCTGGAAGAAGACTGATGCCGGTTTTTATTGAAAATCTCTCGGGCTCTTGATCCCGACGTAGTTTAAGGTCTTCGGACCAAAACTTTAAGAGCGGGACTAGTAATATATTTTTATGATTTTTGAAAATGTCCGGAGTCATTGATCTTGATGTGAGCAAACAAGACCGACGCCGGCTTTTATTGAAAATCTCTCGGGATGTTGATCCCGACGTAGTTTAAGGTCTTCGGACCAAAAACTTTAAGAGCGGGGCTAGTAATATATTTTTATGATTTTTGAAAATGTCCGGAGTCATTGATCTTGATGTGAGCAAACAAGACCGACGCCGGCTTTTATTGAAAATCTCTCGGGATGTTGATCCCGACGTAGTTTAAGGTCTTCGGACCCAAAACTTTAAGAGCGGGGCTAGTAATATATTTTTATGATTTTTGAAAATGTCCGGAGTCATTGATCTTGATGTGAGCAAACAAGACCGACGCCGGCTTTTATTGAAAATCTCTCGGGATGTTGATCCCGACGTAGTTTAAGGTCTTCGGACCAAAAACTTTAAGAGCGGGGCTAGTAATATATTTTTATGATTTTTGAAAATGTCCGGAGTCATTGATCTTGATGTGAGCAAACAAGACCGACGCCGGCTTTTATTGAAAATCTCTCGGGATGTTGATCCCGACGTAGTTTAAGGTCTTCGGACCCAAAACTTTAAGAGCGGGGCTAGTAATATATTTTTATGATTTTTGAAAATGTCCGGAGTCATTGATCTTGATGTGAGCAAACAAGACCGACGCCGGCTTTTATTGAAAATCTCTCGGGATGTTGATCCCGACGTAGTTTAAGGTCTTCGGACCCAAAACTTTAAGAGCGGGGCTAGTAATATATTTTTATGATTTTTGAAAATGTCCGGAGTCATTGATCTTGATGTGAGCAAACAAGACCGACGCCGGCTTTTATTGAAAATCTCTCGGGATGTTGATCCCGACGTAGTTTAAGGTCTTCGGACCCAAAACTTTAAGAGCGGGGCTAGTAATATATTTTTATGATTTTTGAAAATGTCCGGAGTCATTGATCTTGATGTGAGCAAACAAGACCGACGCCGGCTTTTATTGAAAATCTCTCGGGATGTTGATCCCGACGTAGTTTAAGGTCTTCGGACCCAAAACTTTACATGTGAACAGTAATCAAGGGCGGAGATTCTTGGGATTCTTCTTGGAATGGTTTGGATCATCTGGTCATGCCTTTGGATGGTTGAGATCATTGTTTGACCAAGTCAAATTTTCCTTTCTTTTTCTTGGAAATTCTATGGAACTTTTCCACATCATCCATCCAATTTCTCACCCATTTCTCATGAGATGAGATTTTGGTGAGATTTTCTCTTTTTTCTCACCATTCTCTTCCATCACTTCATTCTTACATGGAGGTACAAGATTCACTTGCAACCACCCTTCCCAAGGAGGAGTTCTTCCCAAGGAGAGGGAGAGGGAGGTCGTTTCAAGTAGGTGGAGGCTAGGACGGCCTCCCATGGGCCGCCCGCCCGGTCTCTGCCTCCTGGTCTCTTCAGGGGGCTGGGTAAAAGGGTGCCCTCCCCTTTTCTATATAACATGGGACACCCTCCCCCCCTCAAACGTGCAATCTCTCTCTTCTCTCTCTCATACTCTTTCTTTCTTCAAGTTTCCTCTCTCTTCTTTGGTGATCCTTTGCTCTTTTCAAGTGGTGGGCCTTAGAGAAATCTTGGGACAGCAAGGTGGTCCTTCTTCGGTGAGTGGTAAAAGTATGGACCACTTCCTTTCTCTTTCTTGTCCTTTTCCATCTTCATTGTCTCTTCTCATGATCCTTTTTCTTTTTCATGTAGCTATTCAAAGGGGTGTGAAGGTGGGCCCAAGCATTCTTGATCTTTTCTTAGATCTCAAGTCTTTCAAAGGTGGTGCATGGAGAAGGACATTGCAAGCTCTCCACTTCCTCATTTTTTTTCTTTTTCACACTCCCTCCATGTGCATGTAAAGAGTAACTTTGCCATGTCATCAAGTGTGCATGGCAAAACACTCTATCTTTTTCATGGGAGTTGGGCCTCTTTTCATGTGTATCAAATGGGCTCAAAGTGAAGTCATGGCCCTTGGTGTATTTGATGGGCCCAATGCTTCATTTTGGGCTCCCTCATGCTTTCTTGCCTTTGTCATTTTTCCTTTGGAGCTTACTTTCTTTTCTATCTTTTTCAAGGTTTGGGCCCATGGGCATGGTAGGGCCCATCTCAAGTTTTGGGCTCATGGGGCTCATTTTGGGTGACCCCATCTTTCTTTACATGTGTATGGATCAAGGTGGCTAGCCTATTCTTCATTTTGGATCTCAAGTGGGCTAGTTTTCCTAAGTGGGCTTATATGGACAAGTAACCCAACTCTTCCATATGATGTACCTCCTTGTACAAAGTGTAGTGGGCTCCTTGAAGTTTTTCATGTGGATGGGCTTTTGGGCCTTCATTGAAACTTGGGCACTTCTTTGAACCATGTGTGCCACACTACACTTTGTTCATGTAGGCTTTTTCTTTTCATGCTTTCTCTCTTGATGGATGGAGGACTTGAGTTACTTGACCATCTACAAATCCCATGAGTGAGTTGTTCCCACAATCTCACTAAGTTCAAATGGCTTCTTTTGTGGTAGGATTGTGGTTCTCAAGAGTTTCCCTTTAATGCTATCCACCTCAAATGGATAATTCTCAAGTGAGCTATTCATACAACCATGGGTCCTTGATCTTTTCTTTGGGGACTTGGTGGGTTATCCACCATCATTCTCAAGTATGAGTGGTTTTTCTTTCCATTTGTAGGAAAGAATGATACCCATAAGTTGCCCATTTTTGTCCCATGCCTTGGGACATTTTGGATTTTGATATTCAAGTGGGCTATGTGTAACATTCTTACCCATTTTCATGATGGTTGGGTGACTCATCAAGCCATGCTCTTTTGTGCTCAAATGGTCTCCCTTTTTGGTGAAGAAGGTGCACATAAGTTGCCCAAACTTGCCTTTTCATGGGCATTTTCAACTTTGATTCTTCATGTGGGCTATGTGCATCAACTTTCTACCCTTAGCTTCTTTGATTCATATGTTTGTGGGTAGACCTCCTTGTTGTATTCTCATGGTCAAAACTTTCATCAAGATGAGGCACATAAGGTTGCCCATGGTTAACCCATGAATGGGTTCTCATATTCTCCAAAGTGGGCTATGTGCTCTCTTCAATCCATTGAGATGAGGCATTTGGGTTGCTCTTGGGGACTCGTTTCCTTTCTATTCCCCACTTGTCCATGCATATGTGTAAAAAGATGGAGACATCCTAAGTGAGAATCATGACCTTGGCATAAAAGTGAGTCAATCCTTGGCCACATGTGGACTTTGAAAAGGGATTTCTCATGTGAAGTAGGATTCTTGTTCTTTGTTGATCTCATGGCACTTGAGTGCATTTGTTGTCCAGAATGTGTCCTTGGATAATGGACTTTTCTTACCTAAGGCATGCCATGCCACCTTCTTTAAGGTGGGCCTTACTTTTTCCAATGGGCCCAACACATATCCTAAGCGACACATGGAGTTGGACTTTAGATTTTGCATTTGAATGTGAGTCCAATCCCATGGGTTTCCTGGATGAGAATTTGGATTTTAATGGGTAAAGGATAGGGACTTACCTTGCCAAGCTTGTAGGATTCCATGGCGGATGGTACCAGGGGCCACCAAGTGGTTGACGAGGATGATCCTGCTTTCATTGTCCGCCGGGGGGACCACATGTGTTCCCTAGCTATGGAGCATCAACCTCTTCCTGCCATCAAGGGTCGAGGGTACCAGGGATCGCTGGGACAATTGGATGAAGGAGCCACAGCCCTTGCTTGAGCGAGTACTAGATGGTACTCCTTTTGCTGGCCTCCTCACCCTACGCTTCCATAACAACGACGCCAACCGCATGATGCTTGCGGCCCTTTGTGAGAGGTGGCGGGATGAGACCCACACCTTCCAGCTTCCTTGTGGAGAATGGGGGATAACCCCTTTGGACATTTACTTGCAGATAGGTTTCCCATTTCATGGGGCAATTGTCCCTCAAGTTAGCTCTTTAGCTCCCCTCTCTTCCACTGATTGGCTACGGCTTGTTGGTGACGTCCCTCCTGAGGGTGAATTCCAAGGCCATCAAGTGAAGATGCGATGGTTTTATAACAATTTTGCTTCTGTCGTCCCTACCACCGAGCGAGAGGCCCTCCACAAGGCGCGGGCCATGATCACTTATGCTTTTGGATCCTTTCTTTTTTGCCATGCGAATGAGAGAGTTGATCCTAAATTTCTTCGTTTAGTCGAGGATCTTCATCACCCCTATAACTGGAATGGGGCCATCCTGACCCGTCTCTTTCAAGGTCTGGACAAGACCTGTCGGCATAGCCGGTCCTTCACAGGCTTCTGGCCTGTTGTTGAGGTACCTCTTCTTTCATCCTCTTTGGAGCCGTTTGCCTCCTTTCTCTCTCTGATAATTAAATGTACTTTCATCCAGACCTGCTTTTATGACCATTTTCCGCATCTTGCGCCGAGGATGCGAGATGACATTGAACCCGCTCAGTATCGCCACATGTACTGGCATCAGCAGAATCGTCAGCGAAACTCCCGAGTTCCCGGGGATAATTGGCGTGCTGATATAGACGGGCTGACCGTTGAGGACGTAAGTATCTTGCTTGTCTTTGTCCTTGTACTGTACTTGTAACTGATCGTGGTAACCTCTTCTGCTGCAGTTTGCCCGGATGCCGTACGCTAGTTTCCCTCTTTACTACACACCCCAGCGCGTGGAGGCATACGATGCTTCATGTCTCCGCATTATGCTTTCTGACGCTGAGTCCTTCCAATGGTACTTGGGAGAGAGATTGCTTCGGCAAGTCACTGGGGTGGCTCGGGTCCCCTGTTCTGCACCTCCTCCAGCTGCTCGGATGCCAGCTGATGAGAGAGTTGAGGCTCTGGTGGGCCAGCCTGGCTTCCGTTTCACGATCCCGGATCGTGATTATGACGAGTGGTATCTGCTATTTGGCCAGGGGCCTTTGCTTCCTTCGCTTTATGTTCCAGGTGGCCGTCGCAGGTATGCTGGAGGTTCAGTGACTGCTCCTTTGATGGATCTTTATCGTCGGGAGCGGGACGCGAGGAGGGGCGATGATGATTATGTTGGTGACTTGTAGCTGGCTCTGCTTTATATGGCCTTGTACTTTTGTTTTTGTCCCCTTTTGTATCAAGCCCTCTTGGATGAATATACAGGCTTTAATTTCTCCCAAATTCCTTGGTGATGTCTGGATGCTTTGATTCTTGACTCATTCCTTCATGATTTGTGATTTCTCAACTGCATGGACAATGACTTGAACGGTTCAGATTGCTTGTTTAGGCCCTGCGGGGCCCACTTGATGATTGGATCTTGGATTTTAGCCCTTCTTTTGATGATTGGTCTTTTGATCTCGCCACTCCATGACTTGTGTAAGCTTCCCAATGGTTTGGATCTTGATGATTTGGCCCTTGAATGGTTCAGATTGATGGATTTGGCCCTGTGGGCCCACTTGAGACCTTAGTTTTACTTTGGGGCACTTCTTTTGATGATTTGTGAGGTTAGGAATGCTTCTCATGGCGTGGATGATGGCTTGAACGTCTCTGATCGCTTGATTTGGCTTTGTGGGCCCACTTGATGATTAGATCTTGGATTCTGGCCCTTCTTGTGATGATCAAACCTTTGATCTTGTTGTTTCATGGCTCATGTAGGTTCTTCAATGGTTTAGATCGTGATGATCTAGTCTTTGAATGGCTTGGATTGCTTGTGGCCCCCACTTGATCACCTTTCCTTCTCTTTGGCTTGATCAGCCCTATTCCAGTCACATTGCTTCGTGATTGGACCAGTGGGGCACCTTTTGTATGATCTTGATCATCTTCAGTTGAAATTTGGAGTGGACCGGAGCCTTGGGCGGCCCACGGAGCGCCATCTGCTGACGTGGACTGTCAGCCTCACCTACCAAAAGCCCTGGAGCCAATCCCGCGGAGAGAGGGGAACTGCGTCCGTACGGGCGGCCCAGGGCAGGCCGCCCAAGGCTCGCCTCTTGAGCGGCCTGGGCTGGCTCTGGTTCGGACATCTTCTGCTGTCTGTTGCTGCTGTCCCCACATTCTCTGTACTGGACCGTTCGATTCCAGCCATGAATCTTCTTGTCCCCTTGTCTTTTCTCTTCATCTTGTCTTCTTCTCATTTTGTCCTTTCTTGGGCAATGGATGGTGGAGATTTGGGGGCTGTGGGGGCTGTCCAAGGTGGGTCCCACACTTCAGATTTTCAATTGAGCTTTGATAATGGGGAGATGTCTTTAATGGATGGGGGAGATGGGGCATTGAATGGAAGCATTAATGAGGGGTTAGGGAATGGAGTTGGTGGAGCTTTGAATAGCTCCATTAATGGTGGGATGGCTGGATTTTCTGATTTGAATGGGGCCCTCATTATGGGAGGAATGGATGGTATGGATGAGATGATGGGATGGGACATAGGTGAGGCTATGCGTCCCTTGAGTGTGGGTCCCATGGATGACGTGATGGACGGTGATGATGGGACTATGAGGGACATAGATGGGCTGATCTCATGTCTGGATGGTATGGATGGCTCAGATGGTACCTTTGACGGTTTGGATGCTCTGGATGAGGGCCAGGATGTGCGGTATACTTTTTTGGGTGGACTTGATGTGATCATTGATGATGTCCCCTTGATGATGGACGGTGTAGATGCCTCGATGATCCCTTTGATCGGCCAGGATGATGACTGGATACATGATTTTCCGTTGGAGGGGGCCGCAGATCCAGATCTGACCGTTGATTCTTCAATCGGGGCTGCCGGGACCCTTTTTGATGGTTCAGATGCATTCTTCGACGGTCAGATTAGCCAGGATGCCACGATGTGCGGTGTGATCTTCACTGATGGCTCTTTTGGTTGGGAGCATTGTCCTTCTTTTGGTCATCGGCCCTTTGCGCACTCTGTTCACGAGGTGGGCGAGTCTTCTCATGCGGCTGAGGTTGTGACAGTTTCCGACAGTGATGCGGCTATATCAGACATAGCCGTTACTGGGGACAGGTCAGGGGCTGTCGAGTCTGCAGAGGTTCCAGCTTTTCCTTCTCCTTCGCCTGTTGACCTTCCGATCTTCGATGAGTTGTCCTCGATTTCTGGGCCTTTTGTGCTGGAGGGGATACCGGTGAGGACTTGTCAGCTGCTTCCTCGTTCTTCTTGCTCGCCACGACTGCTTGCTTGGCTTGACAGCTTGTCAGCTTATGAGATTCGAGATTTGGAGTCTTATGGCTTTGGCAGTCTGATTCATATGGCTAGAGTTGACACTGACTGGAGGATGCTCGGAGCTGCCTTGATTGACTGGGTCCCTTCGTTGAACTTGTTTGCGTTCAACGATATGGAGATGGGGCCTTCTTTGGAGGAGCTTGCACGCTTGACAGGCTTACCCTTGGATTATACTCAGTACTTTTCGCCGAAGACTGCTACACCGCAGAACTGGTTTGGGATCCCTTATCTTGTTCGACCTGCAGCTAGTGGCCAGGATGCTGTAGTGTTCTCTTTGGACCTGCTGTATGATCTTTTTTCGGGTCCTCAGAGTACGGCTGGTTCTACCTTTGCTCGGAACGCACTGATGTTTTGCTTGATTGCTGAAGTGCTGTTCTCGGGATGGCGAAGGTCCCAGACTCCTTTGCTTTTTGAGGTGATGAGCCGAGCTGCCCGTCGGCAGGGGATTATTTCTCTTATCTTGGCCGAGCTATTCGATGGGCTGACCGACTGTGCCCTGGGCCGCACTCGCATTCTTCGCGGCTGTTGTGCCTTCCTGCAGGTATTCTTTTCTGCACCCTTTTTCTTTTGCTTTGTCAGGATTTGTTTTGCTCTAGCTGAACTTCTTTTACTTTCTGTGACCAGGTATGGCTATGGGAGCGTCTTTCTTTGATCGTTTCTGTACCTCTTTCTGGCATCCCGGGCTCTGACATTATGCGTTATATCATCGAGTTCCTTCCGCATACGGCTAGGATGAGCGAGCCCTTGTATCGCAGGATGTTCGCTGAACTTCGTGACTGGAACGTTCGTTGGGAGTCATCTTGGCTTTCACTTCCTCCAGTGCTTTGTGATGCACACCGCCATCCTCTGATGTTGGTAGGCTTTCGATCCTACTTTTCTTACCATCCCACCCGGTTCCTGCGGCAGTTTGGGTATGAGCAGGATGTTCCTCATTTCGCTTTCACGGGTATCGGGCGTCGAGCACTTCCATCCAGATCCTCTGACTTTAGGACCCGGATTGATTGTTCTTGGGCGAGTTATTTGACAGCTGATTTGTTGGGATTTGAGCTACGGACTTTTCCGATGGCGACCGCCCCATATCAGTATTGGGTTGCTGAGCAGTCTTTGTATCGACGTATCCCTTGTTGGCACCAGACTGCTGATGAGGATGAGCAGGATATTCTTGGAGATGCTGGCTCTTCATCTGGTTCATATGAACCTTTTGAGGAGCGCCCTTTTGTCGATCCTGGCTTCCTTTTGGCCACTGATGGCCATTTGCTGTCTGAGATCTCTGTACTTCGGTATCATTGCGAGATGATGTAGAGGAGATTGGCTGCCGATCGGAGGTTGTCTGATGAGGAGACGGCGATCCGTACCCTTGAGCGTGATGAGGTGCATTACCTGCGTATGGAAGTGAGCAGGTTGAGAGCGAGACTATCTTTTTATGAGTCAGAGGACTCACCTGATGTGGCCGAGGAGGAGGGTAGAGATTGATTGTGTTGGCCACCTGCACACTGATTTTTGCATATATGATTGATGATGATGCATTTTTTTGTATTTTTTAAAAAAGATGATATGTGTAAGAGAAATATAATGCATTTAATTGAAAAGAGAAAAAACTGTTTGAAAATCTACTGTGCCATGAGTTGTCTTGTGAGTGTGTCTGGATTTTGTGTCGGGATATAGGAATCAGAACTGGGGCTCGGTCAATGATTTGACCGATGTCTCGAGATTTGACTTGTGTGTTCCTTTGGTTCCCTAGAGATGTAGGCAATGGAAACTCTTGCTTCCTGAGATTGTCAGAGTTTGTAGAGTTCTTCGCTCCTGACTGCGCTTCTTCTTGTTCTTGAACTGTAACCGCTTGCACTGATCTGGATCGTCTGCTTTCTTGGTACCTGCACTTTTATTTTTTTCTTTTCTTTTCTTTTTTTTTCTCTTTTTTTTTTCATTTTGAGCCATTTTTGCCTGTAGTGCTCTTTCGAGTTTTCACCACAACCGGCTTTTTCCCGTCATTTTTGCCCGTGGCGCCCTTTCAGGTTTTCACCACGTCCCGGGTATTTAGTCTTGCCTGCCCCTTGGCAGCTGTGCTGTTTTTACCCTTGGCGCCCTTTCAGGTTTTCACCAAGTCCGCTGTATGCCCACTGTTTTTACTCGGAGCGCCCTTTCGGGTTTTCACTCCGCCCTCTTTGTTTAGGCACACCTTTCTTTTTCTTTTTCTTTTTCTTTTTTTTTTTCTTTTCTTTCTGGATCTCTGGATAACTGCGGCGGCTAGAGGTCGGGAATCCGTCGTTGCCGGCCGATGGCAGTCCTTCAGCCCTTATCCTGAGTTACGATAATGGAGCTGTCGGTCTTTGCTAAAGACCCCTCTGAGATGGATGGATGGATGACTGTGTTTCTTCTTGGGTTGATTTTTTCTTGGGTGCTTTGCTTTGGCTTCCCTTTTTCTTTCTCTTTTCTTTTTTTTTTCTTTTTCTTCTGTATTCTTTTTCTCTTTTTTTTGTCTTTTCTTTTTTAATCCCCCCCTCTTTTTTTTTGTATTTTTCTCTTTTGGAGTCCCCTTATTTGAAACACTTGTTGGTGGACGGGAATGATTTCTCAGAGGTCTTAGCTTCGACCTCTTGACTTCAGCTCTATTAAAGTAACTCTTGATAAGGTCAGAATGACTTACCCGTGAAAGATCTTCACGTTGTCGGCGTTGGTTGGCTCAGGAAGATCTACCCCTCTCATGCTGGTGAGTCTGAGGGCGCCTCCAGGAAGTACTTCTCTGATGATCAGTGGTCCGTCCCACGAGGGTTTGAACTTTCCTCTGGGATCTGGAAGGTGTGACGGTAGAATCTTCTTCATGACCATGTCGCCTACCTTGAAGCTCCTTTTTCGGACTCTCTTGTTGTAAGCCCGAGCGATCCTTTTCTGATAACATTGTGAATGACTTAGTGCACGCATGCGCTTCTCATCTGCTAGCTGCAACTGATCGAATCTGGCCCGTTGCCATTCTCCTTCTTCAATTCCGCTTTCGAGTAACACTCGTAGTGATGGTATTTCCACCTCGACTGGTAGGACTGCTTCCATTCCGTAAGTAAGCTCGAAAGGAGTAACGCCCGTAGCAGACCGTACAGACGTTCGATAGGCCCAAAGTGCATATGGGAGCATATCTGACCAATCTCGATAGGTCACGACCATCTTCTCGAGTATCCTGCCGATTGTCTTGTTTGCGGCTTCTACCCCACCATTCATCTGAGGACGGTAGGGGCTTGATCGATGACGCTGGATCTTGAATTTGCTGAGGAAGTCATCCATCTTCTTGTTGACGAACGGGGTCCCATTATCTGTGATGATGGCATTTGGGATTCCATACCGGCATATGATGTTGTTCTTCATGAATTTGATCACTTGAGATGCTGCAATCGTGGTGTAGGAGGCTGCCTCTACCCACTTGGTGAAGTAGTCGACTGCCACAAGTATGTACTCGTGACCATTTGATGCTTTGGGACTGATCTTGCCGATGATGTCGAGCCCCCACATGGAGAAGGGCCAGGGGGTGGTCAGGTTGTATAACTCTGATGATGGGGCATGGATTTGATTCGCATGCTCTTGACACTTGAAGCATTTTCTGACGTGCTGGCAGCAGTCTGTCTCCATGGTGAGCCAGTAGTAGCCGAGTCGTAGAATCTTCTTTGCCATCATGTGCCCATTCATGTGCGGGCCACAGATTCCTTCGTGTATTTCTTTCATGATCTTTGCAGCTTCTGTTTCATCGACGCATCGGAGGAGGATGTGATTATAGGATCGCTTGTAGAGAACTTCGCCACTGATGGTGAACTGGCCGGCCAAACGTTGGATGGTTCGGCGATCTGTTGCTGTTGCTGATTCTGGATACTCCTGGGTTTCGAGATATTGCTTGATGTCGGCATACCAGGGTTTGTCAGGGACAGCTTCGGCTTCTTCTATTTGCAGGCAAAAAGCAGGCTCTTCTTGAATTTCGACTGTGAGCTCCCATTCTGACGCTCCTTTTGGGATCTCGAGCATTGATGCGAGTGTGGCGAGAGCATCTGCAAACTGGTTCTTGGCTCTGGGCATGTATGAGAAGGTGATTTCCTTGAATTCTTCGATCAAATTGTCAAGATACACATGATATGGTATCAACTTCTCGTCTTTGGTCTTCCATTCGCCATTGGTCTGATTGATGATAAGCTGTGAGTCTCCAAATACTCGTAGCTTCTTGACGCCCAAGATTATGGCTTCCCTTAAGCCAGCGATGCATGCTTCGTACTCTGCCATGTTGTTGGTGCACTCGAATGCGATGCGCCTCGAGATAGGAATAGGGACATCATCTGGAGAGTAGAGGATTGCTCCAATACCACTCCCTTTAGAATTTGCTGCGCCGTCGAAGAATAACGTCCACTCACCTTTCTTCTTTTCTTCTTCTTCAATGAGCAAGAGATCTTCATCAGGGAAGAATGTCTTGAGCGGCTGATAGTCCAGGAGAGAGTGAGCCGCAAGATGATCGGCGAGGGCCTGTCCCTTGATTGCCTTTTGAGTGACATAGGTGATGTCGAACTCAGACAAGAGTAGCTGCCATTTAGCTATCCTTCCAGTGAGTGCCGGTTTCTCGAACAGGTACTTGAGCGGATCCATGTGAGCGAGAAGGAGAATAGGGAATGCAATCATGTATTGACGGAGTCGCTGAGTTGCCCAGACTAGGGCGAGGCAAGTCTTCTCGATCGGGGAATACCTGGTCTCATAGTCGGTGAACTTTCTACTCAAATAGTATATTGCTTGTTCCTTCTTCCTGGTCTCGTCGTGTTGGCCGAGGACACAGCCAATGGCTTCTGCTGCTACCGAGATGTATAACAATAGTGGTCGTCCGGGAGTTGGAGGCACTAGGACTGGAGGATTCATGAGATATTTCTTGATGCGGTTGAAGGCGACTTGGCAATCGTCATTCCATTCTTTTGGGACGTTCTTTCGAAGGAGCTTGAATATGGGCTCACAGATAGGTGTGAGCTGTGCGATGAAGCGACTGATGTATTGAATTCTGCCGAGGAAGCCACGAATTTCTTTCTCTGTTCTAGGAGGGGGCATCTCGATGATTGCTCTGGTTTTGGTCTCGTCGACCCTGATGCCATCTTCGCTCACCATAAAGCCGAGGAGCTTACCTCCCATTGCACCGAAGACACATTTCTGAGGGTTGAGGCGGAGCTTGTACTTTTCTAATCTGTTGAATAACTTCTTCAGATCTTCAAAGTGTCCTTCAATTGTGCGAGATTTGACGATCATGTCGTCCACATATACTTCGAGCTCTTTGTTCATCATGTCGTGGAATAGTGCTGTCATTGCTCGCTGATATGTTGCTCCTGCGTTCTTCAGACCGAACGGCATTACCCTGTAACAGAAGGTTCCCCAGGGAGTGATGAACGATGTCTTCTCGCGATCTTCGACGGCCATCTTGATCTGATTGTAACCTGAGAACCCATCCATGAATGAGAAGATCTTGTATCCAGCGGTGTTGTCGACCAGAGTGTCGATATGTGGCAACGGGAAGTCATCTTTTGGACTGGCCTTGTTGAGATCTCGGAAGTCGATGCACATTCGAACCTTGCCGTCCTTCTTTGGTACTGGCACGATGTTGGCGAGCCATTCAGGGTAGTTGGAGACTACCAAGAATCCCGCGTTGTACTGCTTGATGACTTCATCTCGGACTTTCAGAGCCCATTCTGGCTTCATTCTTCGGAGTTTCTGCTTCACTGGCTTCATATCTGCCTTGGTTGGCAGATGGTGTACAACGAGCTCTTCATCGAGCCCCGGCATGTCTTCATATGAGAACGCGAAGTTGGACAATCTTGGAGCTAGGAACTCTATCATTTTCTGTTTCATCTCAGGTGGCAACGATTTTCCAATGCGTACTTCCCTAGGGATCTCAGGCGTCCCCAAGTTTACTATCTCGAAATCATCGGCTACAACATTGGCTTTAGATTCGAACTTTTTGAGGAGATCCTCAAGTTCGGGAGCAAGATCATCATCTTCCTCGTCCCGAGCTTCGTCCAGACCCATGAGCTCGAAGTCTAATTCGATGTCGAAATCATATGATTCGACTTCAAACTCATGCGACTCTTTAGACGAACTTGGCACACTATTGAATGCAGGGAAAGAAATATTTTTTGATTTTTGAGATTTTTCTGAAATTGAGATGCTAGATGTTTTTGGCTTTTGAAAGTTTTTGATTTTTTTGGCTTTTTGAAATTCACGGGACTTTGAACAAGCGGGCATTGCAGACCATGATTGAGCCCAACTTGTTCCAAAGTTCCGGTCGCTGCCTAAACAGGCATTTTTTTTGGAAGCCAGAGCCCTCAGATGGCTCTTTGGCTGATTCAAAAGTTAGGGGAACAGATGACCATTCAGGACCCCACACTTCCTCCCCTGAAGAGGTGGGGGTTGATGATTTGGGTGAAGAATCATGGTCTGGCCCAACGACCATGACTTCTTGCTGGTCGGGTTCGAGATCTGAGTCGTACTCAGTCCCTCCCGGATCACTTACCTCGCATTGCAGTTCGTCTGGTTCCACAGCTAGACACAAGTTTGGAACCTGGACATCAGACCAATCTAGGGTTGGCCACTTCCCTTTCTTGGTCCAATGGATGGGCTGCTTCTGCCCCTGGCTGATGATTGATGATGTTGACCTTGCAGAGATGGGCAAGTCATGCCCCTTGCTAATTGGTGATGAGATGGGCGAGTCGTGCCCCTTGCTGATTGAAGTGGGCAGGTTGTGCCCCTGGCTGTTTGAAGTGGGCAGGCTGTGCCCCTGGCTGATTGAAGTGGGTAGGTTGTGCCCCTGGTTGAGAGAAGTGGGCAAGTTGTGCCCCTGGTTGGTTGAAGTGGGCAGGTTGTGCCCCTGGCTGTTTGAAGTGGGCAGGTTGTGCCCCTGGCTGATTGAAGTGGGTAGGTTGTGCCCCTGGTTGAGAGAAGTGGGCAAGTTGTGCCCCTGGTTGGTTGAAGTGGGCAGGTTGTGCCCCTGGTTGGGAGCAGGTGTCAAAGTAACCTGGTCCTGAAGCTGCTGTATTTGTCTTCTTTCTTCGTCTTCATCATTTCCTCCTTCTTCTGGAGGCTTAGATGGTTCGAGAATCTGATCCCATCGAATGGGGGGCCACGTGGCCCAAACTAGGCTCATCGGGAGGCCTTTGTGTAGTGCAGTCGGTTGATTCCCTCCTGGATCTTTGCAAGGTTCTCCTGGCTTGACGAATTGGATGGGTGAGCACCGAAATTTTTTCCTTCTCTTGTCCATGAAGGTTGCCCTGTATCCGAGTCCCCACTTGCGTTGGTTATATACTAGCGATACCTTTCTGGACTTGAAGTGATTCTTCATTCGGTATTTGAGGCTCAGACGCTCTGCCGGTGAGAAGACACGGTCCACCCTTGTTGGTTCTGGATTGGCGATAGAGTTCACAGTCTCAAATTCGAAACTGTGAAATGGGATGTCTTCTTCAGAGTGTTGGATATCGATGACCGGGATGTCTGGTTCAGTGGCAGCAGCATTGGAAGGAATGATGAGCTCCTTCTCTGCATGGATAGAGATCACTTGATTTCCACAGATATACTTCACTCGTTGATGCAGGGTTGATGGCACAGCTCCAACCTTGTGCAGCCACGGCCGTCCGAGCAACATGTTGAAAGAGGCTGATATATCCAAGATTTGGAATGTGATGGTGGAGACTTCCGGGCCTATCTGTACCTCTATGTCGACTTCCCCTTCCACTGATCGGCGGGTGTTGTCAAATGCTCTGACGCATATGGTGCTGGGTCGGAATGAAGAAGGACTGATTCCCAGGCGTTCCGCGGTCTTGAGTGGGCAGACATTTAAGCTTGAGCCATTATCGATAAGGACCAGCGGAACACAGAGGTCTTTGTATCGTAAGGCTATGTTGAGGGATCGCCCATGATCTCGTCCCTCTGGTGGCAACTCATTATCGGTGAAGGTGATGGCGCGCGGAGCCAGTAGCTGTCCAATCATCAATGCAATCATCTCTGGTGCCGTATCGGAGGAGACATGAGCATCATTCAAGGTCTTGGCAAACATTTCTCGGTGTATGCGAGATGTGCAGAGTAGCTCCCATACTGAGATTTGTGCAGGGATTGACTTGAGCTGAGTTGCTACATCGTATGCGGCTTCATTTTTGCTGCCGAGGCCTGAGAGGACGCCTTTGGGATCTCCTCTGTTTTGATTATCTCTTCGGATGCAACGCCCGTTGGGATTCATGTTTCCCACTTCCGCACATTCTGGATAGTGCCATGGAACCTCTTTGTAGTTTTCCTCCCTTTTGCCTTCTAGGACCACTGGTTCTTGCAACGGTGCTGGTGTGGGTACCAGATCTTCCTCGTATAGAGCTTTTGCCTTGAGAACTACATTGTTGCCTGTGCTGAAGGGGGTAGTATCGAGGCTTGTCTTCATAGACCACATAAGGTCGTGGTCCTGGCTTGACTGTTCCTGGGGCAGGAGGCTCCCATGGAATGAATACTGGTCCTCTTGATATGGCAGGAGGTTTCTCTGTTCGTCCGAGCTGCCGTAGCGTGATTGATATGCCTCCGGGACTTGCCCCTTGCAATATGACAGGCTTGACTGGAAGAGATCCTTCCAAGACAACGGGCTCTTGCTGTTGATGAGTATAATCCTTCCATTGCGGATTGGATTGTCCTGGAGTTGCCCCTTGCAAGATGACAGGTTCGTATGTGGGCTCAATGTATGATTGTGCTCCTTCCAGGACGACTGGTTCCCAGCTTGAATGGTTGTAAGGTGCCCCTTGAACAACTGGTATATCATATGGAGGTGCTCCTTCAAGCACTACTGGCTCGGAGACTGAAGGAAGAAAGGGACTTGCCCCTTGCAAGACTGGAGGAGGATTTGTTGGCTCATAGGTGTAGGTATGAATGGACTGAATAGGGGAGAAGAAGCGATCGATATGGTCCCCTTCTTCTATACTATTGACGGCAGGGCCACGAGACGAACTGGGGTCTGTTGGATGCTGAGGCAGAGGATTCTGAAGGATGTTGGTGGAAGCTGCTGGAGAAGTTCCAGGAACCGAGATGACGATCTTTCGGTCGTCGATCAGATCCTGTATGGCATTCTTCAAAGTATAGCATCGGTCAGTGGCGTGGCCACGCCCTTGATGGTAGGCACAGTACTCATTTTCTCGGTAATTTGGAGGCAGAGGATGAGGCGGAGGCCTCGGTGTCATCAGAGTGAGTAACTGCTTTTGTACCAGCGTAGTCATGATTTGACTAAGTGGTTGACTGAGTGGAGTGAACTTCCTGAACTCCCTGTAATTCTGCCTGTTCTGGTATGAGTATTGGCCGTTTCCCCTGAACTGCTGCTGTTGTCGAGGTGGCTGTGGCTGAGGATTCGGTTGTGGCTGATATCGCTGAGGCTGATGCTGAACTTGATTCTGCTGATACTGTTGACGTCCTTGTGGGGGAGCACGTTGATTTCCTTGAGCAGCGGTGTTGATGTTGTTTACCTCTGTTGGGCGGGGAGGAGAACCACTACGGTTTCCATTCCCGTGCCCGATAGGTCTTCCTTCCACTCTGTTCCTCTTGACTGTAGTGGCTTGATGAGGCCATGGGGAGATTGTCCCGGCCCGGATTCCTGCTTCGACTTGCTCTCCAGCACGGATCAATTGTGAGAAATTCGCATATGGATGCGAGATGAGATACCCGGATATGCCTGGGTATGTTGAATGAACAATCATGGAGATTTGTTCTTCGTCGTCGATGGGTGTCCGCATTCTGGCTGCCATAGCTCGCCAACGTCCCACATAAGCTGATAGTGTTTCATTACTCCTTTGCCTGAGTGCTGCGAGGTCGGCTCTTCTGGGTGCCATGTTGAGATTATATGCGAATCTGTCGACGAAAGCCTGGGAGAGCTGTTCCCATGTTCTGATGCGGTGGCAGTCCAATGAAGTGTACCAATCTAGGGCATCGCCCTTCAGAGATTTTTGGAACAATCGAATGAGGGCCCCTTCGTTTCCTGAGATTGCACTCAGCTCTCCACAAAAGGCCTTGAGATGTGCTGTGGGACAACCGCTGCCGTCGTATCTTTTGAACTTTGGAACCTCAAAGTTTTGAGGTACCCGAGCATCTGGGAAAGGACACAAGTCTCTGAACTTGGTCGAAGGTAAGTCGATTCCTTGCTGTCGCTGAAGCTGATTTTGCAAGATCTGGAACTGCTCCCGCAACTCGTCCAGTCCTGAGTGATCTGTTCGAGCGACTGGTGCCTCCTGGAGTAAGGCACGTTCTTCTTCGGCATAGTGGTCGATGTCTTCGACCCTATGGGCTTGCTGAAAAGCAACCGCGGGTTGCTGAAATTGGTTTGATGATTGAACTGGATTCTGATGAACTTGTGCTTGAAATGATGGTAACTGAACTGGAGACTGTACTGAAGGTTGAACTGGAACTTGCTGGAAATTAACTGGATTTTGCTGAATTGAAGACTGCTGGAAATTAACTGGATTTTGCTGAATTGAAGATTGCTGAAAATTAACTGGAATCCCATCGGCGGGGATGTGCTGGAATTGAAAAGTGCTCCTGTTTGCAGGAGGCTGAGATGCTGGGAAGTGACCCCCTTGTTGGGTATTCGCCACTGTCTGCTGATTGATGTGGGCTTGACACTGACCCCCATTGTGGGCATTCGCCAGTGCTGTCCCTGTTGCTGGAAATTGAATTGAAATCCCATCGGCAGGGATGTGCTGGAATTGAAAAGGTATCCCATCGGCGGGGACATGCTGAGATCTACTGAGATTGTTGTTTGCAAGATTGACTGGAAGCTGACTGGATGTTCCTGCAACGGAGGTGCTCTGAGATGGCCTTGTCGTCGCAGGAAGATATTGAGAAGGATGCCCCACAGGGAAGGGCTGAGATGGCTGCTGTCGGTAGTCTTGGGCAGACTCCGATGGTTGTGCTTGATTTGAACTGGAGGCCGGGAGGACCCGGCATGGCTGCTGAGCTTGCTGAACTGGGCCAACCTGATTGTTGGCTGCTGCGGTGGTTTGTGCTTGCATGAATTGCAAGAGCATTTCTTGCATTGCTCTCATTCCTTGTGCCAATTCTTGTATGATTGGCGTATTGTCAACGGGCTGTTGCGCTGGAGGTTGCGCTTCGGCTATTTCGAGAGCAGGGAAGTGATGAGCTTCTTCTTCGTGGTCGGACATGGCTTGCTGAGCCCGAGTGCGGATTATGCTGCGGAAGGGAAGCTGTATCCGAACACGTTGAGCCCGAGGTGGCGCAATGGTGAGGACTATACTCTTTTTGGGTTTTGGGATTTTCTATTTTTTGTTGGTTTGGAATTTTCTATTTTTTTTTTTTTTTGGGTTTTGGGTAGAATGCTATGCAGATGAGATTGTATGAGGATTAGTGACTTTCAAGTATGGGAAGGATCCTGTTTTTCAAGTCGGATCACGACTAGTGGGACTAGCTCATCCCCAGCGGAGTCGCCATTCTGTGGACCCTCGCCGATTTCTCCGCGCTCCCACACGACGTTCTTCTCCCTTCCCCTTTCCTTTCGGAAAAGAAGGAGATGAGGATGCGTGAGTGCGAAATCGCCGTTTGTGCCACTGGCTTGCCTCGTTCTCGAGGGCTTCGTTTGGTTGTCGTATTGAGCTGGATGTGTTTAAGTGAATTTATATAAGACCAGAGTCGCCACTAGCCAGTTACTTCGAATCTACAGTCGGCTAGACCCCGTAGAAACGTTAGAGAAGGGAATCCGAAGATTCCTTCCTCTAAAATGACTCCTGTTGATCTGCGGTCAGAGATTCAAGGTAAGGGATCACGGTTACAGGGTGGGAAGAGGTTAAGCACCCCACACACTGCCCGTACCGAAGTACGGTCTCTACTTCACAGAATCGATCGAATACTTGAAAGTCTAGTTTAATCCTCGTATATTCTCATGGATGACATGATGCATGAATGCGGGTCTGAACAGTAAGAGTTTCTGATGGGCAGGTTCCAACAACGGGCAAGCCCAGAGCGTACGCTCGAACTGACAGGTGCTTAATGTAAGACGTATGCAGTGTGCTTGAATGATCAAGGTGTTTTATGGTGAAGCATGAATGCAGGTCTGAACAGCAAGAGTTTCTGATGGGCAGGTTCCAACAACGGGCAAGCCCAGAGCATACGCTCGAACTGACAGGTGCTTAATATAAAGACATATGCATGTGTGTTTGAGTAATCAAAGTGCTTGTAGTGAAGCAGGGGGGTTGGAAGGAAAGTAAATGTTGCACTTATGCTAGATGCAAATGAGATGATGCTGGAATAGAGTAGCTGGATGGACGGAGGTGTCGCAAGGGTTGGCTTCGAGTGGCTGGATCAAGACTTGGATGGCTTGGGAGGCTTGGACCAATGGTCAGGCTGGGCTGGACCAGGGTTAGACTCTCCTCACTCGGGCTCTCCTTGGTGGAAAAATGGGCTAAAGGGTGGAGAGATGGACTCAGAGCTCTCGGGCTGAAATGGACTCGAATGGCTTCTTGAAATGAGAAGGGGAGGGGGGTATTTATAGCAGCGGACAATGGCAGATTGCGTAATTTTGTCCGGGCGGCCTGCCATGGGCCGCCCGTACGGCCGCTCCTCGGTTTCCAGCGAGTACGGCCGTTCCCTCGGGGCTGCTGTTGGACTCGCTGGTCGACTCAGTGAGTTGACTCAGCGGGTCGACTCGGTGGTTTGACTCGACGGGTTGACTCGACGGGTTGACTCGGTGTTTTGACTCGACGGGTTGACTCGACGGGTTGACTCAGCGGGTTAACTCAGCGAGTTGACTCAGTGAGTTTGACTTTTTTTAGGATTTTTTGACTGGACTTTTTTATGGGGGGTTTTTCAGGGTGGTTTTTAGGACTGGGTTGACTGGGTTCAGGCTTGAACTGGGCTATGGAATGGGGCTTACAAGGGTGAGTTTGGCTGAGTTTGGACTTGGGATTTGGGGGTATGGTCCTCCGTTCAACCAGCTGTCTCTACCAACAGTGTAGCCGAAGGTGGGGTGTCTACAATACCTTTACCACTCACCAAAGAGGGACCACCTTGCTGTCCCAAAATGTCTCTAAGGGCCACCACTTGAAAGAAGCAAAGGACCACCAAAGAAGAGAGAGAAAACTTGAAAAAAGAGAGAGTATGAGAGAGAGAAGAGAGAGATTGCACGATGGAGGGGGCAAGGGTGCCCCATGTTATATAGAAAAGGGGAGGGCACCCTTTTACCCAGCCCACTGAAGAGACCAGGGGTCACAGACCGGTCGGGCGGCCCATGGGAGGCCGTCCTAGCCCCTACCTAGGTGAGGTGACTTCTCACCTCCTCTCCTTGGGAAGAACTCCTCCTTGGGAAGGGTGGTTGCAAGTGAATCTTGTACCTTCATGTAAGAATGAAGTGATGGAAGAGAATGGTGAGAAAAAAGGAAGAAATCTCACCAAAATCTCATCTCATGAGAAATGAGGTGAGAAATTGGGTTGATGATGTGGAAAAGTTCCATGGAATTTTCAAAGAAAAGAAAGAAGAATTTGACTTGGTCAAACAATGATCTCAACCATCCAAAGGCATGACCAGATGATCCAAACCATTCCAAGAAGAATCCCAAGAATCTCCGCCCTTGATTACTGTTTACTTGTATAGATTTTGGTCCGAAGACCTTAAACTACGTCGGGATTAACATCCCGAGAGATTTTCAATAAAAGCCGGGATCGGCCGTGACTGCTCGGATCAAGATCCGCTGATACCGGATATTTTCCAATATATATATATATATATATATATATATATATATATATATATATATATATTGCCCCCTTTTGTACAGTTTCTGGTCCGAAGACCTTAAACTACGTCGGGATCAAGATCCCGAGGGATTTTCAATAAAAGCCGACATCGGTTTGGATCGAATCAAGACCTGACGATCTCGGACATTCTCAGAAAACCAAAAAAATATATACATCACATGTACAGTTTCTGGTCCGAAGACCTTAAACTACGTCGAGATCGAGATCCCGAGGGATTTTTAATAAAAACCAGCATCGATCCCAGCCCTTCAGGCTAAGATCTGATGATCTGGATCATTTCGAAAAAAAAAAAAAATAAAAAAAAAAATTTATATATATATATATATATATATATATATATATATATATATATATATATATATATATATATATATGCCCCTTTTTGTACAGTTTCATGGTCCGAAGACCTAAAACTACACTGGGATTAATTTCTCGGGGGACCTTTTCTTGCTTTCAACTAAAAACCGGCATCGGCCTCGACCGTTGGGATCAAGGTTTGATAACCCGGATCCTTTCCAAAAATACCAAAAATATTTTAAAGCTTTCCACAAAAACCAGCATCAATCTCGATCATTCGAGCTGAAATCTGGAACTTTTTCCAAAAAACAAAAAAAATGATTCACAAAAAATTTCAACTGCACAAATTCATCTCCAGTGGTCCGAAGACCTAAAACTACACTGGGATTAACTTCTCGAGGGCTTTCTTTCCTAACCTGTCCCGGACATGGCTGACACTTGATCGTACGGGTGTCTGGAATCTCCTAAACAGGTAAAGGCTGAGGCGGGCAAAACTCCGCAATCCTGTTCGTGTTGAACGCACCGTGATAGACAACCTTGATTTGGAAGTCGCTGTTGAATCTGACAGATGTTCCCTGTTCCTAAAACTCATGAAGGGGATTAAGGCTGTTGGGAGGTGAAGCTCACTCTCACGGAATTGTGAGCAACGTAAGACCCCAAACTAGATTGACTAAGGGAAATGTGAGGATGTGGCTCATCTTGTGGCCGAAGGAGTCCGTCGGACGATATGTGGTCTATGTGCATTGCACATGAGGAACAGGCAACTTTGTGGGTGTGTTGACTGAAAACCCTCAAAATCTCCTCATCCGAAGATGTAAAACTACGGCACTTAACTGTGTGAGACTCGTCTTACTCGCTGACGTAAAATGGATCGGGTGCCTTACCAGCAGTAGAAGCTGGAAGTGGATGAAAATTCCATACTTTTCCCTGCATTTCAGAAAAATCACAAAATACAAAAACATTGCAAAATCACCTCTTCAAAAATCACAAAATATTTCCCTTGCTTTCAAATCAAAATATTCTCAAAAATCACAAAAATATTTCCCTTGCTTTCAAATCAAAATATTCTCAAAAATCATAAAAATATTTCCCTTGCTTTCAAACCAAAATATTGTCAAAAATCACAAAAAAATTCTCTTGCTTTCAAAGAAAATATTTCAAAAATCACAAAAAAATATTTCCTGTGTTTTCAATAACCGATCTCTATCCTGACCTCCCAGGTAAAGATTCGGACCCAAATATCTGCAAAAATCACAAAAATTGTCAGTATCCCCAGCACTACACTTCAGGAGTCTTAAACTCAACTCTCTTCACAATTTGGGATGACAGATCCAATCGCAAGCAAATTGGAATCTTGACCAAAACTGGCAACCAAGCACCGTCTTAATCGCATTTATGGCCAGAAGAACATCTTGAAGTCGAATAATATCCTCGTGCATTCTCATTAGCAAAGAAACAGCATCTTGGGACGATGGACCTGATCGAACACGGGTCGGGATCTTGACCAACCCGCTGTCCAAACCTCCGTATCAAAAAGAAAATCCCCAGGGGAGCATAACCCTACAAGCAATAAGCTCAAAATTCTCTGCACCCACAGCAAAAGCAAAATCATCAAACGAGAAGAGAATGAGCCAAGCCATGCATTCATCATGCATCTCCATGCATCAGCATCCATCCCATCAATCATCATGTTTACCTGCTTTCAAAATAAAAGTTGGTTAGCCAAAGACCCCACAGGCATCCCTAGTGGAGGCACATGCAAACCAGATTTCCATTTCAAAAAGACAAAAAATATTTCTATTTGCAAATAAAAACCCCACGGAGTATCACTCCCCAGAGTGGGTATCTTTTCAAAACCCCAAAAATATTTTCCAGTAGAGCGTTCTGCCTCCAAAACACCAGGAGATCTTCCATATCTCTGGGTAGGACCCGACGCAAAAATCAAATAAGATCCGATGTCTCGCGGTTTCCCCGGAGACCATCGGATCTAATGCACTCAAAGTACGGTCGAACTGAACTCCAGTGTCAGTGCGGTCGTACCACATGCCAAGATACAAAAAGATGAAAAGCCAAAAGGTTCGGTCACAGAAACCATTTGAACAGGTGGAAACGATGAATTGTAACCCAAGTATCAAAATCAGCAGATTGAGTGAAAAGAGTTCACCCGCACATACCTAGGCGTGGATGCCTGAAGTACCTTGACTGAGTCCAAGTCGGCGTAGTAGAATCCCGTAAGACTATCTGACGCAGGGCGTCTAACCACTTTGACAGTCAAGCGAAACAAGTACTCCTGGAGTGATCTGGGAAAATATCAAACATCACACAATCAGTCTCAGGGTCAGCAACCTCGTAAGACTACGGACGCAGAGGCTCTGCTGTACCTTTCCGATGTTAGTACTGATCGGGAATGGAAGGGTTGCGATTGGGTACCCAAGTTGCAGCGCATGTAAGGACAATCGCAACGTTTTCTCTAAACTCTCGCGGTATGTGCGAGTTATCAATTTCCAGACAATCAACTGACTCAGATACAAAGGACAACAAAGATTCCAGACCACAATCAAGGAAAGAATGAATTACAAACTAAGCATCGAAACCAGCAGATCGGGTGGAAAGAGCCCACCCGCACATACCTAGGCGTGGATGCCTGAAGTACCTTGACTGAGTCCAAGTCGGCGTAGTAGAATCCCGTAAGACTATCTGACGCAGGGCGTCTAACCACTTTGACAGTCAAGCGAAACAAGTACTCCTAGAGTGATCTGGGAAAACATCAAACATCACTCAATCAGTCTCAGGGTCAGCATCCTCGTAAGACTGTCGACGCAGAGGCTCTGCTGTACCTTTCCGATGTTAGTACCGATCGGGAATGGAAGGGTTGCAATTGGGTACCCAGGTTGCAGCGCATGCAGGGACAATCGCAACGCTTTCTCCAAACTCCCGCGGTATGTGCGAGTGATCGATTTCCAAACGATCAACTGACACAGATGCAAAAGCAAGCAAAGATTTCAGAACATGATCTATGAATGACCGGGTCAGAAGTGGGGTGTCCACTCGCTTTGGCATTCGGTTGCACGCAACCTCTGCCAAAGAGGGGCATCTGTAGACACCCCACCTTCGGCTACACTGTTGGTAGAGATAGCTGGTTGAATGGAGGACCATACCCCCAAATTCCAAGTCCAAACTCAGCCAAACTCACCCTTGTAAGCCCCATTCCATAGCCCAGTTCAAGCCTGAACCCAGTCAACCCAGTCCTAAACACCACCCTGAAAAACCCCCCAGAAAAAAGGCCAGTCAAAAAAATCCTAAAAAGCCAAACTCACTGAGTCAACCCGCTGAGTTAACCCGCTGAGTCAACCCATCGAGTCAACCCGTCGAGTCAAAACACCGAGTCAACCCGTCGAGTCAACCCATCTAGTCAAACCACCAAGTCGACCCGCTGAGTCAACTCACTGAGTCGACCAGCGAGTCCAACAGCAGCCCCGAGGGAGCGACCGTACTCACCGAAAATCGAGGAGCGACCGTACGGGCGGCCCATAGCAGGCCGCCCAGACAAAATTACGCAAACTGCCACTCCTCGCTGCTATAAATACCCCCCTCCCCTTCTCATTTCAACATCCCTTCGAGTCCAAAGAAAGCCTGTCCGTCCGAGTCCTTCTCCACCCCTTAGCCCATTTTTCCACCAAGGAGAGCCCGAGTGAGGAGAGTCTAGCCCTGGTCCAGCCCAGCCTGACCACTGGTCCAAGCCTCCCAAGCCATCCAAATCTTGATCCAGCCACTCGAAGCCAATCCTTGCGACACCTCCGTTCACCCAGCTACTCTTTTCCAGCATCATCTCATTTGCATCTAGCATAAGTGCAACATTTACTTTTCTTCCAACCCCCCTGCTTCACTACAAGCACCTTGATTCTTCAAGCACACTGCATATGTCTTAAATTAAGCACCTGTCAGTTCGAGCGTATGCTCTGAGCTTGCCCGTTGTTGGAACCTGCCCATCAGAAACTCTTACTGTTCAGACCTGCATTCATGCTTCACCATAAAACACCTTGATCATTCAAGCACACTGCATACGTCTTACATTAAGCACCTGTCAGTTCGAGCGTACGCTCTGGGCTTGCCCGTTGTTGGAACCTGCCCATCAGAAACTCTTACTGTTTAGACCCGCATTCATGCATCATGTCATCCATGAGAATATACGAGGATTAAACTAGACTTTCAAGTATCCGATCGATTCTGTGAAGTAGAGACCGTACTTCGGTACGGGCAGTGTGTGGGGTGCTTAACCTCTTCCTACCCTGTAACCGTGATCCCTTACCTTGAATTTCTGGCCCCAGATCAACAGGAGTCATTTTAGAGGAAGGAATCTTCAGATTCTCTTCTCTAACGTTTCTACAGGGTCTAGCCGACTGTAGATTCGAAGTAATTGGCTAGTGGCGACTCTGGTCTTATATAAACTCATTTAAACATATCCAGCTTAACACGACAACCAAACGAAGCCCTCGAGAACGAGGCAAGCCAGTGGCACAAACGGCGATTTCGCACTCACGCATCCTCATCTCCTTCTTTTTCGAAAGGAAAGGGGAAGGGAGAAGAACGTCGTGTGGGAGCACGAAAAAATCGACGAGGGTCCACAGACTCGAATAGCTCCGAAGAGAATATATTCATTCTCTTGGCCAATTGCCTACCCTTGGTAGGGTTGAAATTATTACTAGTTGGTTGCTTCTTCATTCTATGGATAAAAAATAGCCCTGAAGAGAGCATACGTGCTCTCTTAACCAGTTTTCTGCCCTTGGTGGAATCAAAATCTTAATCGATAGACTAGTCTATCTCAACGCAGAGACGGTCATACGACCCCCGGATTGAGTCTAATTCACTTTTTATGAGTCAGATGCGAGCATCTCAGCTCGTGCTCAAATTAAGGGGTCGCATATCCTAAATGCGAGCAGCGCAGCTTGTGCTCAAATTAAGGGGTCGCATATCCTAAATGCGAGCAGCGCAGCTCGTGCTCGAATTAAGGGGTCGCACCGCCTAAATGCAAGCAGCGCAGCTCGCGCTCGAATTAAGGGGTCGCACCTCCTAAATGTGAGCAGTTCAGCTCGTGCTCGAATTAAGGGGTCGCATCCCCTGATGAGTCAGCATGTGATTGACACAAGGCAAAAATGAAAACCAGGAAAAATACACGGCATTGAAGAAATAGATATTCATTATAATGGACCAAAAGGTCAAGTCATTACATAGTCGTTACATACAAATTTCTTCTCAAGAGTATATAAAAAAAATAAAAAATACACGATGTAGACGAAAGAAGGCAACAAAGTCAGGGCTGGTCATCCCCCTCTTGGGCAGGCTCGCAACTCTCAGCTTCAGGACCAGTCTCGGGAGTAGGAGCAACATCTGTAGCTCCGGTGACTTCATTCTCAGCAGCAGCTCGTTCTCTAGCTGCAACCTCGAAAGCCATCCTGTCGAACTCCTCAACATTAAAGGTCGAAGCGATCTGCTGCATAACTCTGACCGCAAAATCGCGACCAGCGATATACGCTTCATATCGCTCCTCGTCATAAAGTTGAGAAGTATGAAACTCCTGGACTACGTGAGGATCCTCGTCAGATACCATCTGAACGAGAGCCACCCGCTCCTCTTCCCAGTGGATGGAGTCATCCTTCAGCTGTTTAAGTCGCTGCTGGGCCTCCTCGAGTTTGGTCTGAGCGTCCTTAAGCTGCTCTTCAAGCTGGATCTTGTCTTGGCGGAAGATCTCCCTCTCCCTCTCACTCTTAGTATGAAGCTCTTGAAGCTTTGCGTGTTGGAGATCCAGTGACTGAAAGTGATCAGTCATAGATTGGATTTTGACAAGGAGAATCCTCTTCTCTTCGTCCAGCTTGGCGATTTGGGCTTCCAAAGCCTTCACCAAGCGGTCCCGCCCTTGGACCTCGGCTTCCATCGTTTTCTTCTTCTTCTCCGCATCCTCCACGCTGCGGCGGGCTGCTTCGATGTCACGTCTGACTCGAAGCGTGAGATCCAGGCTCTATAAAAAAAAAGTGAGAGAGGAGAAAATTCAGAGCAGCCCGCCATATTAGTAAAAAAAAATATATAATGAAGAAAGACGGTGTAAGGTTGGTTACCTATAGCAATCTCACCCCGATATCTGAGGAAAGAGTTTCTAGGCTCGGTTCGGGGAGAGCTCTGAAGGAGTTGGGAGATATTTTATCAAACATGAACTCGCATATTGGATGCAAGTGCGGTGGGATGACAAAAGTTCCCGACCCAGAAGGTTGGGCCACCACCATCTCCTTCGAGCCCGCCTCGCGAGCACTCGCTGTACCCAAAGAGGGTGTCAGCAATTCATGAGCAACAGCCGGCTCGCATGTAGCTCCCCTTGGAGGGAGTCCTCCTCCTCTTCGATCGCCTTTCGGCGAGTTATCGACGACTTTGATAATTGGCTGACAATGAATGACAGCCGGAGGGGTTGCGTTGATCGGAGGGGTCGCGGTCGTACGAGAAGTCGTAGCGACCCCTCCCGAGGCAGCCACACGCGATTGAGCACCGCCAGCAGACCCCTCTGCGGGAGTAGGCGCATTTGAAGGACCCCCCGCGGTCTTCTTTTGCCTCTTCGAGGCCATACCCTTCAGACGGGGAAGTACCCTCAGGGCACCTCTCTTGTCTCCAACGTTCGTCATCTCTTCTCGGAAGATGAGACCCGCCGCACAGAGATGACGAGGTTCTAATGCAACGTTGACGTGGCATGTAGTCGCGGGGAGCTTGTAGACTCTAACTAACTTCTCGTTGAGTCCTCCTCTCAGGTTTGGCTTCACACCAATTGGGATTCTTACGAACAAAAAGAAGGCACATTAAATCGTCATGGAGCAAAGGTATTGTTTCTTTCAGACAGATAAACAAACACTTAACCCACCTTCACCAAAATGGCGATTAATGTTATGGCCTTTGGGGTCGGAGCCCATTTCGGACTCCCAGTTGCCGGAGACATAGAACCACTTTTTTCTCCACCCCGGGCAGTTGGAAGAAGGGTTTCCCAAGATAAAATTATTCCGGTGCCAGAAGCATAGGTAGTACCAACCCTTGCTAGCTGGCGCCTTCTTCAGCTGGAATAACCTTAAAACTCCTCAGCGGTTAACTCATCGTTACCCGCTTGCTTCCAGAGGACAAAAGCGCTCAGAAGCACCTGCCAGCCATTAACTATTAGTTGGCCCGGGGTAATCTTGTAGAGACGGAGGAAGTTTCGTATGAAAGGGTGGAGGGGAAGACGTACGCCCACTTTGAAAAAATATTCATAAAAAGCCACACACCCTGGTGGTGGTGCATCGGCTGTCTCCCCTCTCCCAGGTAATCTAAACGAAACAGAGTCTGGGACCCGATATGTCTCTCTAAGGTTAGAGAGCCTTTCCTCCGTCAAGATGGAGGAGTAACCGGAGGCAGAATATCTCCCAGCCGATACTCTGGCGTTGTTGGATTCAAAAGAATCCAGGGTTTCGTCTCCCAGAGGAACAATCTCTTCGTCAGAGACCTCCGCCATTACAAAGAAAAAGTGGATGGGAGAAGTAAGTAAGAAGAAAGAATACCTCTGCAAAGAGGTTTTTGCTCCGGAAACAAAGAAGGAGAAGGAAGGAAACTTCGCAGTAAATAGAATTCGAAAATGAAGGAAATTTTGCTAAGTCCGATATTTATATGCAATCATCCCGTTTGATTTGATGGACACGCGGCAGCTTCTCATCCAGCACGCCAGATGAACGGGCGCTGGCATTAAATACGGAAACACGTGGCGCCCGATGCCTCATTTCTGGCGGCAGAAAAGCTGCGTAAAAGCTGGTCATCATAAATGCGGAAGCACGTTAAGTGAATCATGCGCGATTTTCTCCCAGCAGCCAGCTGTCTATACAAACAAAACCCTTCGCATAGTTCCTCAATACCAAGGGTTTGGGGGGCATCTGTTGTAGGCAAAATTAGTTGTAAAGAGAAGTGAGGAATCGCGATCGCATCTCATGAATGCGAGCAGCCAGGCTCGTGCTCGGTAGAAGGGGTCGCATCTCTTGAATACGAGCAGCCAGGCTCGTGCTAGAGAAAAGGGGTCGCATCTCCTGAATGCAAGCATTCACGCTCGTGCTCGAGAAAATGGGTCGCATCTTCTGAATGCGAGCAGCCAGGCTCGTGCTCGGCAGAAGGGGTCGCATCTCCTGATGCGAGCAGCCAGGCTCGTGCTCGACAGAAGGGGTCGCATCTACAAAATGCGACCAAAGTATTCTTGATTCGAGCAGCTCCCGATATCTGGGTGATCGTGGTCTTTGGCATAGATGGCCTTCGTCTCATAGTACCAGCAGCTCGTATAGGCCGGTTTTGGTTTATATCTATTCTTAGCTCCGAATATCCAGAGACGTAATCAAGTAGACATCTAGGATGTTTTGACTGCATCTTTTTCCAAGGATTATCAAGATAAGCTTCTTATCCCACGAAAACAGGGCTAACCTTAACAGCTTGCGTATCGGATTGGATCATTGAGATTTGTATAAATAGATGACTCTATTGATGATAAAGGTACACGATATTCAATCTTTAACTCCGTTCTGGTTATTCGTTCTCTTTTTCCTATCTAATTTAAGCATCGAAGGGCTAACGGCTGGACGCCAGCCACCCTTACTTACTTTCTGTTTCTTTCAGGTCCATGGAGAAAACCCCTTGGAGAGAAGTTGATCATTCGGAGGACCCTGTTACAGAATTCGACGTAAACATCATATCACATATCTCTACTAATCCTTTATCACCAATATCATTACCATCATCCATCACTATCACAATCTCATACATTATTTATAATCACATTCACATCTCATTCATTACAAGATATATATTCCGTCAGTGGCTTCGACCAGACATGATTTCCACCATTAATTGGGCCTACAAGGCTTTAATTTAGGTGGGCCTTATTACTAATGGACTCACCACTCTAAGGCCTAAGTGGGCTCATCAGTAGAGTATGTAAATCACCAATTCTTTAATTAAGTGGGCTTGACATTTGGCCTATCACATATCTCAGGTCGGGCGTAGCCCGATTCGAATTTATTTCATGTTTTAAGTCCAATGGACTTTTGATATATCTCATTAGCAGGCTTGGGCCTCTTTTCATGGGTTGACAAATCGAATGGTCTTCACATACACATACTAAGATTGCCCTCATATGATAGATGGTTTTGATAAAACACGTATAATCCGATGGCTCCACTTCCGAGGGGGTTGTTAATAGGTTACATTGCAAATAAACATTGTAGTAATTCTATAACGGTTTAGAAGGCGTAGGTAACACTCCTATACTACAGTGGACCCTATATATATATATATATATATATATATATATATATATATATATATATATATATATATATATATATAGAGAGAGAGAGAGAGAGAGAGAGAGAGAGTTATTGCCATACAGGTACCTATCTTTTGGGCCATAGACGGATTAGTAACTACTTTTAAACTTATTCCAAATCAGTACCCAAGGATTGCAAACGTTAGTCATATTGGTACCCACTGTCTATCTTCCCTATGTATATGATACAAAGCCATACGGTATTTCTAAAAAAGACGATCTTATCCCTCCTTTTAGTTGCAAACAGACGGATACATGTGTGTAATCTTAGCCTGTCATCGGAAGCTATGTGGGGCTCATAAAGATGACCTCGACAAATTCACTCCGTCTATCCATTTCTATTCATCAAAAGATTCTAATAAATGGAAAAAAAAAACTTAATCAAGTGGGCTACACTGCATGAACGGTAATATCTCAAATGTGCACCATTTAAACCTTCATTGAGCCAATCTCCACTATTTTGTATACGGTGGTCCAATGGAGATTTGGATCTGCTTCATTTTTAGGCTCATCCCTTAAGTTTATTATAAAAAAATGGATAGACGATGTGGATATACAACAGATCAGCAAGGTGGGCCCCACAAATTTACAACCACTAAAATACAACTTGCCTAACCCCTCTCCCCGGGCACGGCTTCGCTGGATCCCTGGATCCACCGAGGTAGGTGGAACCCTTACCGTGTCGTCCACTGTGTGATGTGTGTGTATTGCATCCACGCTGTCCATTCATTTTGAAACTCATTTTAGAGTATGATTTAAAAAATGAAGTAGATCCAAATCTCAGGTGGACCATAATACAGTAAACAATGGTACTCAACCATTAGAAGCTTCTAGTGGGTCACAAAAAGTTTTGGGTCAAGCTGATATTTGTTTGGTATCTTCATCCAGGTCTTTGTGACCTTTTAAACAAGTTGGATGGAAAATAAACATTCCAGTGGCCTCCATGAAGTTTTTAATGGTGTGGATTCAATCACTACTATTTCATGTGGTATGGTTCACGTAAGATTTGGATATGCTTCATTTTTTGGATAATGCTTTAAAATGAGCTTTCGAAATGCATGGACAGTGTAGATGTAAGGTACATACATCAAAGTGGCCCCACAGTTGGGGATCCACTGACATCAGTGGATCCCGGGATCCTTCGACCTCAGTGGATCGGGGGATCCACCCAAACCGTGCGAAAGCCTTGCACAGGAAGTTCCTGTGCTGGGAACCAAGGTGGGGCCCAAAGTGATGTTTTTTTGATAAATCTACCCCATCCATCCATTTTGGGAGCTCATTTTAGGACATGAGAACAAAAATGAACCGGATCCAAGACTCAAATGGGCAAAAAATGTGAGGATTGAATGTCCACAATTGAAATATTTGTGGAGTCACAAGAGTTATGAATCAGGATAATATTTGTGTTTCAAGTTCATCCCAGTAGTAGTGACGTTATGAACGGTATGGATGTCATATAAACATCACTGTGGACCCTAAGGAGGTTTCAACGGTAGTAATTTACCTACCCACCTTTTCCTTTAGTGAGGCTCACTTGAGTCTTGGATCCGGTTCATTTTTGTTCTCATGTCCTAAAATGAGCTCCCAAAACGGATGGACGGGGTGGATTTATAAAAAAAACATCACTTTGGGCCCCACCTTATTAGATGGTTAGAATTGTTCAATCGCAGAATGTTGGATCCAATCCATTCATGAGGTGGGCCCCATTAGTTGGCCTTGCTTGTCATGCAATGGGTCCACACGATGTGGATAAAACATAAACATCATGGTGGGTCCCCAGATCACGTCTAGTAAGGGCGTCCGCCGGTAGCAGCGTCCTCTAGATGCTGTCTGTTTCAGCGACCCTTTCCATTGTTATCATTGTGCTTTCCCAGCAAGGTGGGGTCAACATGAAAATTTTAATTTGTCCATCGAATTCGCTAGCTCATGGCCTGCCCAAAGAGATCTGGTTTAGACATAATAGACAGTATAAAAAATCACAGTGGGCCTAAGAAGGTTTCAACGGTGGAAATTATTCTCGTTGGTATGGTCCATTTGAAATCTTGATCTTCTTCATTTTCAGCCCCGATTCGTTCCTCCGGATACTTCTGACATCAAGAAGCTCTTCACTCTTGATGATGTCCCATTTGCGGAATGGCACAACCGACTGATGGATATTTACGCATGGATTTCAGCTGACGTTGAACGCCCTGGTGGTAATCTCCGCCAAACCTTATGTAAAGTTTCGGCTCGCTTTACTGGGCGCTTACGAGATTGGTGGATGGCCCTTGGAAACCTTCGCCGTCTCCAACTTCTCAACGTTGCTTCCATCAATGAGTTCGTTGGTTGTATCTACCAGGAATTCCTCGGTACATATGAAGATCATATCAGTACAGCTCGGAATGAATTCCTCCGCATGAAAATCTGTTCATATCGCCGTGCTGATCTCGACAAACACTACATCAACATGTCGAGACGCTTCTACATGATCAACGGCATCGACGACGTCAATCTCAAGAAGACGTATCTGAACTCGTTACCAGATCCTCTTGGTGACGAAGCTGAAAAACTCATTGCCGCAAGAAATCAACACTTGTCTGATCTGTCCCTTGGTCAGATCCATCATATCTCTCTGCTGGCAATCGAGAAGCTCTGCAACAATCACAAGTTCCTTCAGAATGTCGAAAAGCTCGGCAAAGAACTCGGCACAACCTGTCACAAGCCTTATCTGCAGATCAAGTGCAAAGAGAAGGACCGATGTGATTGTCGTTCGAAGAAAAAGTCCCGTTCCCTCAAAGTCAAGGATCTTCCTCGCAAGCTCCGACATAAAAGGAAGAAAGGATTTCGCCGGTGGAAATTCTTAAAGAAGAAGGGAACACGCCACCTCACCACAGATCGGTGCTATCTGTGCGGCAAGAAAGGACATTTCGCCAAAAATTGTCACAGTCGTGGGAAAGCCAAATACGCTAAGATGATTGAACAAGCAATGGCTATGATTCCTGACGACGACGGTGTGGACCTTGAATCCGTCTTCTCCCTCTGTGATGAATTCGATCCAGGAGCTATTCTCGCAATTGATTATGACTCCGTGGATTCGATGGACATAGACTCTGACAGCAGCAGCTCTTCATCTGACGACGAGCAGTCTGAAACTTCTGGAATTAACGGAATATTTGAAGCTCTCCAAGTTCCTTCATTTCCCGGAGATCTTCATATTCAACAGTCTCCTTTGGTCAAAGTTTCGCTGTCCCTGTCTGCTGAGTCTCCTCCTCTTTTGGTAATCGCTCTCCTTGATACTGGTGCCTCTTGCTCCATTATCAATCCTAGCCTCTTACCATCTCATTACTGGAAACCATACTCCCAGTATTTCAAAGCCGCCAATGGAGATGTTTTTCACATTGACAAAATCAGTCCTCCAGTCTCCATCTCGATCTTTCCAACCCTTACCATCACTCATTGCCTGTTAGGTTCTCCTTCAGGACGTTAATGGAACCCGCCAGATATGTGGATACAAGAGTGGCTACTTCAAACAGTCTGAACAACATTACCACTCCACATACAAGGAAATTCTGCCCGTGAAGAATGGTATCTCCAAGTTCCAGTTACATCTCGTCGGCCATCACTTCATCATTGAAATGGACATGTCAGCCTTTCCAAACATGCTCCACTTCAAGAACAAGACATTGCCTCAACCACAGTTGTTGAGATGGTCGAATTGGTTTTCTCAATGGAACTTCACAGTGAACAGGATTAAAGGCAGAAACAATGTCCTCGCTGATTTCCTATCCAGAATGCAGTTACCCGAAGAACATCCTATACTTCCGGTTCATCAGCTCAGCCTTCCCTGCCTGTTCACCCTCGAGAGAATCCATTCCCTTCCTCTTGAGATCCGCAACATGATCTCCGACCTGCACTTCAGGCATCGAACCCGCGAAAACATCCGAACCTTCCTCGATATTCATCTGCGTCGGAACCTTCCCGTCTTCGAAAGAATCCCTCATCCAGCCTATCCATATCTGACTCCCCTGACCTTTCGAAATCTCCGGTTTGTTCCCCCAGAAGCTTTATGTTTTCTCTGGTATCTCACAGAACAGTGGACGATCACTGTCATCTTCGATGCAGCCCTGTTGCAGCTCTACTTCATTCATGCCAATCTTTGGATGAATCAACTGAGTACAGAAACACGTGGTCTCCTCAAATTCTTCGAATGGTTTCAGCCATTACATGTCTGGAGATCTCTGCTCGACGATCATCATTCTGACTATGTGGAAATTGAATTCAGAAATCCTCGAGATCTGATACATGTTCCAGATGGTGACTCGTACTATGTTCCTTACGCCCATGATCGCGCCGTGATCCGACAATGGCGCCCGTATAATCTCTCAAGATCATGGCAGTCACACCGAGAAGTCTTCACACTCTTCAAAAGACACATGTGTGACCTCAATCATGTCCCATGGCAGGATATCCCTTCAAACATATGGGAATATCCATTCACCGCCTCTGATGACGTTGGCCTGCAGCATTTCGCCGACTACTGCGCCGCTCATTTCGACTCCATTGATGCAACCACAAGCTCAAGTTCCACTGGAGACTCTGGCGATGAATAGTGTTTTGGTGAATAGTGCCCGATGAATAGTGCTTGTGGGCCCCACATACGCACGTGTCATGGTGGGTCCCACCAGAGTTATTGCCCAGGCCACCTCATGCCTAAAGTCCTTATCAGGAATAGTGACACTATTTACAATAGTGCTCAACTATTCATCACTATTCACAGATGGTGACGTTTCTTACTCATACAGACGCTAACGTGCCCTGCTACGTGTCCAGTTGTCAGACAGTAATAAATTCCAGACTGCTGCAGTTACTCCGATCTGATCCGTCTGATGCGACCAGAAGGGACACGTTGCCTACCAGCTCAGCTCTCCGGACTTCAACATCTTTCAAGTCCGATATCTATCCTCTCGCGGATTTGAACGGCTCTGGAATCCGCATGTACAGTGTATTTATGTTTGGCTATAAATAGAGGGCTCTCCCTCAGTTGTAAGCAGATCGGTCCCGGAGAGCTTAATCCAGTCCGGTGGTGAAGCACAGCAAGGTCATTCAGGCAGAAGTTTTTCGAAGTCTGATATTGTGGTATGGCCAAATGGGCTCTACGAGTGAACCTCCAGTGAGGATGAGCTCTTATCCAATTTTATCCTTTCTTATTTCTGTCCAGTGACTCGTTTCTCATGTAAATGCTTATTGTGTTCTCAATTTTTCTGACTGATTCTGGTCTCTGTTTTGTTAATCCAAACCCTGCAAATTTCTCCTTGGTCAGTTTAAGCCGTCCATGACGATTTTTAGGTACTACCTACGTCAGGTATGTGGGTTTTCTGATTGTTTTCTCCCCCTTCCTCCTGTAGTATCTTCAGTAAGATATCATTGTTCCTTTATTATGGTTTATAACAGTTTCCTGTTCAGTATGTCGCTCACAGTCCCTACGCTGGTTTATAACAGTCCCTGTTCAGTATGTGTATCGCCGTTCCTACGAAGTATACCTATCAACGTTTCCTGATTAGTATGCTCTGCACCTGCGCTTTCTAAGCGATCTCTTGCATCAGAAAACTGGAAATTTTGATATGTAGAAAAGTGGGTTGACAGCCATATGCAGAACCCGGGTGACCGTTACATTCCAACACGGGGTTGACAGTGCTCGGCAGAACCCATGAACCTGTTATCTTCCAAAACGAGGTTGACGGTGATGATCAGAACCGTTACTACAGGAAAATACTTGTGAACTCCAGGCTTATGCGTAAGATCCCACGAAGAGGTAAGCTAGGATCCCGATAGGCGGACGTTGAGGCAGGAGGCCGTTTAGTCTGCGACTGGGGCGGAATACCCAAGGGGATGAATACCGTAGCATGCCTGGTGTAACTATTGGTGATTTCACAAGTATGGTGCTTATGCATATTGTACGGAGACGTATCCCAGGAAAACCATGCACCTCATCTAGGACTTTTGCCTAGTTTGTCATGCTCTCAGCTTTTGTTCGACCATGAGAATGTTTTGCCTATTTGGATAACATGCTAGGCCCTATGTATCAGTTAGATCTATCATCTTTCTATCATTAATCTACATGAGACAGAGCTGCGTTTCACTGATAGAATTAAAACTGATAAAAAGGGATAACCTCGTACTTCTGTGATGTTTTCCTCCACAGCTACCTTGGCTCCACACCCACAGCCATGTGGGAAGCTTCATCTTCTCGCCAGACACCTTCGTTTCCTTCTCCTCGGAGTTGGCTCTCATCCAGCCCCATAGACATACCTGCTAAAGAAGCTAGTATTCTTCAGGCTCTATGGGATGCACAAGGCACACACACGTCTCCACTGATGGAGCAAGCTCTTACCAGGCTGTACTTGTATTTTCAAAGGAATAATAGATCTCCTCTTCCAACACCAAAAAGGGAATCCCTCTACAAGGATTCATTTTTCCCCCATAAGAGAGAAGCTATTTTCCAGTTAGCCCGACAATGCTTACCTGCACATCTTGTCTCAGATATACAGGCCCGTTCTCGCACTGACATCGACAAGTGGCTACTTCGCTTCAAGGCCCTCCATGAAATGGCTAGACCGTCTGAGCCAGGGCTGAATATTGTAGGAAACCCGTACAACAACGGCAACGTCTACATAGCAGAGTCCTTTGTAGACCAAGACTTGAAGATTTACCTCTTCGAGAATGGTTTCTTGGGTGGGATCCACACCTATCAGGCAGATGATCTCCAAGGCCTACCCAACTGCATCAGTAGCAGCTGCAACAAAATCCGAAGCGCTACAGGCCGCATGTACCTGTATCTCCAGATCACATCCGCGCCCCCAGAATGGAGTCCAGATGGCAGAATATTTTATCCATCTTACCATCACATCGATATCCAGAGCATCCAGAGCATTCCCGGTGATACTCACTGGCCAATCCGATATCGAGGACTCGCATACGACGACGAGCTACTACTCCAGATACGGGTAAATGGTTTCATGGCCATTTATCGCAAGCTCAGTCTGGCCGCGCTCAGAACAATCCAAGAGACTGACAGAATATGCATCCAAGTCCAGGAATATGGCTTGCTTGGGACATTGCGACAGCACATCTATGAAGGAGATGTTCTTGCCTCTTCAGATACAAAGCGCCGATTGCAAGAATCCATTGTGAACAAGTACGCTAAATATTGGCATAAACCTCCTAAAAATCCAAGCATCCTTCCACATGTCTGTCCCAGTTTCTACATACCCCAGTGGCTCGAAGATATAGCAAACGCTTTTCCGCGCGAAGATCTCGGCTAACATGCGACAACATCTACAGCTACAAGACTTATGTGTTACCTTTGTGCTAGTTATCTAGTTAGCTTTATTTTGTATTTCTTTTTCTCATGTAAGTCGAAAAAGATCGGTTCCATCGAGAGTGCTTAGTCTAATGAGAGTCTTTTAAGTGTGCTTTGTAGTTAGTTTTGTAAGTAGGAAATTAGTCTTTTCTACAGTCCATGTAATGAGCGATTAGTAAATACAGAGTGATGTTTTGTTTTAAAATTCCGTTTGCATATACAGCCTCCATGTTTGCAAAAATAGCAAATTAGCCCTATGATTATGTTTCATATTTAAAATAGCCCTTAGTATATGTCTGCATGCATAATAGCCCAAGCTTTTTCCATTTTGTTGTGCTTTCGTCTCTCCTGTCTAGTTAGCTTGATGTTAGTCTGTTTAGTTAGCATAATGTTAGCGTCCTTAACACGTTGCTAGGGTTTTAGCGTGTTAACCTGGTTTAGGGTTTAGGGTTTAGCCCCCTGTGTAGTTAATTGGTATCACTTGAGTTTTGAATCTGCCTCATTTTTGAGCCAATGTCCAAACATGATTTTTGGTATCACTTGAGTTTTGAATCTGCCACATCTACTGGGATGTTTGCGATTGCAGCAAATGTCTTCGTGACAACTTCCAGCTGAAGTACGAAATGACTGATCCGTTGCCGAAAGCCTCTTCCCAGGCTAAGCTACAAGCGAGATATAACGCTGGTGATCCAGAAGTTGGTCTTCTTGGAGAATCCTCTGGCAAGTTCGATTTTTATGTCCTGTATCCATCATCTAAGAGGACTGCAGCCTCTTCATCCTCAGGACCAGTAACTTTGCCGCCAAAGACTACTCTCATGCCTTATTATGAGCAAGCGCTCACTGCACTCAACGGGCGAGTATCTTTGCTTCCTCCAAAGCAGCCTTCCCTTCAAGACAGGCTCCCTACAGACTATCCTATGGTCTGCATGCAAGATCAAATCCCTCCACCAGCACCAGACTCGACTCCTTTATCGGCACCGCCTGCAACACCATCTTTGGGCACTTCCATCGCCTTTGCTCCACCTACGGATTTTGAATATCCTCAGCACCGAGTAAAGCATGTATGGAAAATCCGCACTCCCACGGGTTCATCTCCCGATGGCGCTCCTCGCCAAGTCTCTCAGGCAGAAGCATCGTTAAACTGGCAAGCCAAGAACGCTGTTCATCAGAATCGTGCTCTTCAACAGATTCTGGATGAGCAACGCAAGATTACGACTGACGTTCAGCGACAACACTCACTTATCAATCATTGCAAGTCCCAACTTGAGGACGTTGAACAGCAGTTGCGTTACTTGACAACCTCGCGTCTGGACTTCCAGACTGCCGCCGCTCTTGAGAACCAGAGAAATTACTTACAGATCCAACTGAAGAGTCTACAGTCGCCGCAACCGCCGCCTCTCCCTCTTCCTAATCCGCATCTGTCCCATCATCCTTTCTCTTACCCAGAACCAGTTCATGTCCCTCATTTCCGGCCACAGCCTCTACAGAGCAAACCCATCTTTGGTCAGTTCCCTGAACCACCTATCATACAACCCAGACCTTTGCTCTTACACACTCAGCCAAGAATGAACCCATTTCCCAGCCAAGCTTCTACCTCACAGCCAGTCCCCTCAGTAAAAGGAAAAGAACCTCTCATCTCACACCCTTTTACCGCTCCTGATGTGATGGCTTCATCAACCTACCACCCTGATAAGCTTCCAAAGAACCATCCTAACCCAGTCTACTCCTTTCTTCGTGCCCAAGCCTTACGGCCTGCGACTCCTCCATCCGTCCCTTCCAGCGACGTTGGCACTACAGAAGACGATCTTGATATAGATCTCCCGAGTCTCTTTCTCCATGAACAACATCCTGGTGCACAGTATTATCAACCTGCTCCTCATGTTGATGAATACGATGAACATCCGGACGATCAGGCAATGCCCGATCCAGATCCCCGATCCGTTCCTCCGGATACTTCTGACATCAAGAAGCTCTTCACTCTTGATGATGTCCCATTTGCGGAATGGCACAACCGACTGATGGATATTTACGCATGGATTTCAGCTGACGTTGAACGCCCTGGTGGTAATCTCCGCCAAACCTTATGTAAAGTTTCGGCTCGCTTTACTGGGCGCTTACGAGATTGGTGGATGGCCCTTGGAAACCTTCGCCGTCTCCAACTTCTCAACGTTGCTTCCATCAATGAGTTCGTTGGTTGTATCTACCAGGAATTCCTCGGTACATATGAAGATCATATCAGTACAGCTCGGAATGAATTCCTCCGCATGAAAGTCTGTTCATATCGCCGTGCTGATCTCGACAAACACTACATCAACATGTCGAGACGCTTCTACATGATCAACGGCATCGACGACGTCAATCTCAAGAAGACGTATCTGAACTCGTTACCAGATCCTCTTGGTGACGAAGCTGAAAAACTCATTGCCGCAAGAAATCAACACTTGTCTGATCTGTCCCTTGGTCAGATCCATCATATCTCTCTGCTGGCAATCGAGAAGCTCTGCAACAATCACAAGTTCCTTCAGAATGTCGAAAAGCTCGGCAAAGAACTCGGCACAGCCTGTCACAAGCCTTATCTGCAGATCAAGTGCAAAGAGAAGGACCGATGTGATTGTCGTTCGAAGAAAAAGTCCCGTTCCCTCAAAGTCAAGGATCTTCCTCGCAAGCTCCGACATAAAAGGAAGAAAGGATTTCGCCGGTGGAAATTCTTAAAGAAGAAGGGAACACGCCACCTCACCACAGATCGGTCCGACCAGAGTGTTTAGTCTAATGAGAGTCTTTTAAGTGTGCCTTGTAGTTAGTTTCTGTAAGTAGGAAATTAGTCTTTTCTACAGTCCATGTAATGAGCGATTAGTATATACAGAGTGATGTTTTGTTTTAAAATACGTTTGCATATTAGCCATCCATGTTTGAGAAATTATAGATTACTCCTTATCTTTGATACTTCATTTTATGCCCCTTTTCATCGTAATGTTTTATACCGTTCATGGCAGCATACCTCTAAGCATTTAGTATGTGTCCCGCCTGCATAATCGCCCTTTTAGGCTTTTTAATATTTGTTTTCATGTTTGTTTGTCTAGCATACTTGTATCTGTATGTATCTTCCGTCATATCTGATTAGGATTTTTCCATTTTGTTGTGCTTCCGTCCATCTATGTTTTCTTTCATCATCTAGGTTCATTTGAACCATGTTTACAAGAATTTTCTTTCCTGTCTAGTTAGCTTGATGTTAGTCTGTTTAGTTAGCATAATGGTAGCGTCCGTAACACGTTACTAGGGTTTTAGCGTGTTAACCTGGTTTAGGGTTTAGGGTTTAGCCCCCTGTGTAGTTAATTGGTATCAAAGCCATGTCTGCTTTCTAAACCGTTTAAGGTCTCGGAGGAGGTGACGACTTTCCGGTAATGCCCGGCATAAGGCATGTGGGTTTTCTGATCGGTTTCTTCCACTACCTGTAGTATCTTCAGTAAGATATCACTGTTCCTTTATTATGGTTTATAACAGTTTCCTGTTCAGTATGTCTATCACAGTCCCTACGCTGGCTTATAACAGTCCCTGTTCAGTATGTGTATCGCCGTTCCTACGAAGTATACCTATCAACGTTTCCTGATTAGTATGCTCTGCACCTGCGCTTTCTAAGCGATCTCTTGCATCAGAAAACTGGAAATTTTGATATGTAGAAAAGTGGGTTGACAGCCATATGCAGAACCCGGGTGACCGTTACATTCCAACACGGGGTTGACAGTGCACGGCAGAACCCTTGAACCTGTTATCTTCCAAAACGAGGTTGACGGTGATGATCAGAACCGTTACTACAGGAAAATACTTGTGAACTCCAGGCTTATGCGTAAGATCCCACGAAGAGGTAAGCTAGGATCCCGATAGGCGGACGTTGAGGCAGGAGGCCGTTTAGTCTGCGACTGGGGCGGAATACCCAAGGGGATGAATACCGTAGGATGCCTGGTGTAACTGTTGGTGATTTCACAAGTAATATTTGTATGATGCTCATACATCTTAGTTAACTAAGACACAAGTCAGGAAAATCACAGCTCTTGTTTGAAGTAGCCACTCTTGTATCCACATATCTGGCGGGTTCCATTAACGTCCTGAAGGAGAACAGCACCCCACTGAGTATCACTTGCATCAGTCTGCAAGATACGTGTTCCTTGTTTGTGCGAAATTTGCAACGGAGGAAGTTGAGGAACAATACGTTTCAGGGCCTGTACAGCAGTGGTGTGATCCTTCGACCAAGATGGAGCATCTTTCCTGAGAAGTCGAGAGAGGAGACTTCTGTAACGGCTGACATGAGGAATGAAGTCTGAGACATAGTTCACTATGCCTAAGAACTGCTGGATTTGCTTCGTACTGGTCAGCTGATCAGGAAACTGGAGAAGATGATGCGCAATATGAGGCTGAGGCGCATATCGTCCATCTTTGATGTGCATGCCAAGAAAATCAATGTCAGTCTTGGCAAGGTGCATTTTTGCTTCAGAGAGCATAATGCCATGTTCATAGCAGATGTCATGAAATTGCTGGAGAAGTCGGGCATGAGTGTCATGGTCTGGTGAAAATAAGAGAAGATCGTCAATATAAACCAGACAATGAGCAAGGAGTGGTTGGAAAAGCTGAATCATCGCCTTTTGGAAAAGGGACGGTGCAGTTTTCAAACCAAAGGGCATTACTGTCCACTGGTAGTGCGCATTGGGGACGGTAAATGCTGTTTTAAATCGTTCTTCCGGGTGAACACCCAATTGCCAAAATCCTGCCTTAAGATCAAACTTGGAGAAAATCCGGGCATCGGCAATATGCTGGAAGAGAGACGATTTATATGGGAGAGGAAACTTGTCATCCTGAAGAAACTTGTTCAACGGTTGATAGTTGATGACAAGGCGCATTTTTCCTCGAACTTGTTCACTTCTTTTGTTCACATAGAAGGCTTCACAAGCCCATGGACTGTTTGTGGGCTCGATGAGGGACTGAGCAAGAAGTCCTTCTAATTCAGAATTCGCAAGGGCCATGTGGTCAGGATTCATCCCTTGATGACTGGCTTTCATGGGAGTAACACGAATGTTATCCTTGAAAGGGAGACGGATAAAAACTCGGGACATGTCCAGAGCGGAGACGAATGCTTGGACTGGAATTCTGCATGTGAATTGGCGCAACAATGGTGAACGAGCTGCTGACGGATTTGAGACAGAGGTTCCGCATAATGAAGAGCTGGGATTGTGGACCATGGAAGGAAATGTGAATTATGGCGGAGACCTGTGGGAGACCATTTGAGCTTTTTGATGTTCTGGAGTATATCAAAACCAATGATAAGATCCTTTCCAGAGAGAGGAGAACCTAACAGACAATGAGTGATGGTAAGGGTTGGAAAGATCGAGATGGAGACTGGAGAACTGATTTTGTCAATGTGAAAAACATCTCCATTGGTGGCTTTGAAATACTGGGAGTATGGTTTCCAGTAATGAGATGGTAAGAGGCTAGGATTGATAATGGAGCAAGAGGCACCAGTATCAAGGAGAGCGATTACCAAAAGAGGAGGAGACTCAGCAGACAGGGACAGCGAAACTTTGACCAAAGGAGACTGTTGAATATGAAGATCTCCGGGAAATGAAGGAACTTGGAGAGCTTCAAATATTCCGTTAATTCCAGAAGTTTCAGACTGCTCGTCGTCAGATGAAGAGCTGCTGCTGTCGGAGTCTATGTCCATCGAATCCACGGAGTCATAATCAATTGCGAGAATAGCTCCTGGATCGAATTCATCACAGAGGGAGAAGACGGATTCAAGGTCCACACCGTCGTCGTCAGGAATCATAGCCATTGCTTGTTCAATCATCTTAGCGTATTTGGCTTTCCCACGACTGTGACAATTTTTGGCGAAATGTCCTTTCTTGCCGCACAGATAGCACCGATCAGAAAACCTACATGCCTAATGCCGGGCATTACCGGAAAGTCGTCATATCTCGCTTGTAGCTTAGCCTGGGAAGAGGCTTTCGGCAACGGATCAGTCATTTCGTACTTCAGCTGGAAGTTGTCACGAAGACATTTGCTGCAATCGCAAACATCCCAGTAGATGTGGCGATCTTGGCTCTGCAGCCATCGAGTGTAACATACTGAAGTCGGAGCTGGATCCATAGCGTTCAGAAAGTGTTGCTCACCGTCTGTGAGAGACTGGGTGAACATCAACGGAGTGGGTTCTGAAGCTGCTGCAAAGGGCGTCGGAAAGACTGTGGCTGACTCAGCTTCGTCAGAAGGATTGAAGCGAGTTTCAACCGTCTTGTCCTTATGGCGAATGTAGATCGGGTGATCTTGGTGTATCACCTTGGAAGACGCAAAGTGCTTCTCATAGTGTGTAATCCAACTGTAAGGAAGGATCGATTGAAGCTGTTCAGTAGAAAGTTGACGGGGAACGAACGTGCACTTGGGTACAGTGTTCCTGTCTACTGAAATGAGAAGAGCATCTTCATGGAGTCGATTATCCGGTACGGGGAGATCGATAGCATGATTCTGCACCCGGAAAGCGACCTGATAATGTAGAGTGGCGGCCATGGTGTTAACATCTTGCAAAACACCGGCTATCTAGATCTGGACTTTCAACGCATCAAAGAGACGTGAATCGCTGAATGGAATGTTATAGTTTGGATACAGCGTCACAAAGACCGTGCCAGCGTTGAGTGTAGTCTGGATCGTGCCTATAGAGGCATGCTGATATTCTTGGAATCGGGTATCCAAGAGCGCCATCTTTGTTGAGACCGGAAGACCTTTTCGACCATGGAAAGTGAGACAAAGGCGTACTGCACCAAAGTGGAGATGGGAGTACCCTTCTGCTTGCCACTGAGGGAGTAGTTCGTGAGGCAACTCGATAGGAATGAACTGTTCGAGTTGGTTGGCCGGGATGCGACATTGGCCAAACTTTGAAGCCATAGCATACTCCTTTTTCTCAGGGTTTGGAGATGAGATGAGTTTTCGAACAACAGTGGAAACGGTGCGATGCGGTTTTTGAAAATATTTATAAGGGTCCATGATGGGATAATCCGTAACAGGGACCTTACTATCCTTATATGCAACCTCATATAAATAATCTAACTTATGGGCAGACCTACTATGCAAAGACAAAGATGATGCAGACGGACTGGACATCTTGAAAGAAGATTTAGAAGCCATGAGATGAGAGAAGGATAATGGTGAGATGAGTAGATCTCGAGGTTGGATCAGACGATACAATATTGCCGAAACAAGAGCTGTGATTTTCCTGACTTGTGTCTTAGTTAACTAAGATGTATGAGCATCATACAAATATTACTTGTGAAATCACCAACAGTTACACCAGGCATCCTACGGTATTCATCCCCTTGGGTATTCCGCCCCAGTCGCAGACTAAACGGCCTCCTGCCTCAACGTCCGCCTATCGGGATCCTAGCTTACCTCTTCGTGGGATCTTACGCATAAGCCTGGAGTTCACAAGTATTTTTCTGTATGAACGGTTCATCCACGCGGATATCCTATAGTGCAACCCACTTGAGTTTTGAATCTGCCTCATTTTTGAGCCAATGTCCAGTTAGCCCACTTGAGTTTTGAATCTGCCTCATTTTTTAGCCAATGTCCAAACATGATTTTTCAAAACGGATGGACCGGTTGGATTTCTCACAAGCATCACGGTTGGCCCGACCTAGCTTCTGCAGCCAAAGGCTTTGGCATGCAATCCTCGTCCGAGTGAGATGTCCGAGTGAGATGGGGGCGCGGCAATCTCGTCGAGTGGGTGACCCTGACTAGTGATGCATGTTCCTTAAATCCACGCGGTTCATCCGTTTTGATAGCTCATTTTAGCGTATGATCTAAAAAAAGAAACCAATCCAAATCTTCGGTGGACCACACCATAGGAAAGTAGTTATTGAATACCCACCATTAAAAACTTCTTGGGGGCCACTGGAATGTGTTGTTTCCATCCAACCTGTTAATAAGATAAAAAAGACCGGGATGAAAAAACCACACAAATATCAACTTGATCCAAAAATTTTGTGGCCCACTAGAACTTTTTTAATGGTGGGTATTCAATAACTACTGTTTCCTATGGTGTGGAAGATTTAAATGTACTTCATTTTTTGGATCATATCTTAAAACATGCCATCAAAGTGATGGATGGCGTGGATGTATGGCACATACATCACAGTGGGATTCCGGGTTCAGCGAAGTTGCACACGGAGCGGATTGCCTCGCGTGGCACAAACCGCTGAACTAAGCGGTGGGTTGAGGACACTAAGTTCTGTGGGGCCCTCTATGATACATGGTTTATATCCACACCGTCCATCCATTTTAGAAGATTAGTTTAGGCATGGGCTAAAAGATGAGGCAGATCCAAATCTCAGGTAAAATGCACCACAAAAAGAAGTGGCTATTGAACGCTTACTTTTGAAAACTTCTTGAGGCCTACATAAGATTTAGATCATGTTGATATTTATGATTCTCCTTCGTCCAGGTCTGTGTGACTTTGTGAACAGGTTGGATGGAAAATAAGTATCATGGTGGGCCCTGGATAGGATTGAACGACAGCCTCATTGTCCCCATTGGTTTATGCAGTACGGTCCCCTTGATCGGTGGATTTGCCTCACGCAAGAGAGTAGCGAGTCTCTTTCCACAGTAGCGAGTCTCTTTTGGCAGCCTGTCTTCTGCACGCAAGCCGTTAGAACCAAAAGTAAGTGCGGAAATAATGGAAACGGATTGGCTGGTGCACCCTACACCAGTGAGGGTGCTGGTGTAGTGACGTCATCAAGTTCTGTGGGTCTCACCATGAGGTAATTGTTATATCCAAACCGTCCGTCCATGTTTTGGGATCATTCTAAGGCTTGAACCAAAAACTAAGACAGATCCAAGGATCCAATGGACCACACTGCAGAAAGCAGTGGGAGATTGAACGTATACCATTGAAACCTTTTTGGAGGTCCTAGAAGTTTTTGATCAGTTTGATATTTATTTTTACTCTTCATCCAGGTCCGTGTGACCTTATGAACAGTTTGGATGACAAATAAACATCATGGTGGACCCTGGGTATGTTTTAACGGTGAGAATCATTGTCCCCACTGTCTTTATTGGTGTGGTTCACTTGAGTTTTGGATATGACTCATTTTAGGTACCATGCACTAAAATGATCTCATAAAATGGATGGACGGTTTGGATGTACTAAATACATCATTGTGGGGTCCACAGAACCTTCATCTTCTTTGAACCGTTAGTACAAACACGGTGCTCGAGGACTGCACACTCGCTCTGCGTCCGCCACGTCCCGACACAGCTGGTGTAGGGTGCACCAGCCAATCCATTTCCGGAAATAACACCTTACGAAAAGAATTTTGCTACACCCACGGCTTGCGTACGCGGCAATTCCAGCCGTGCATGGGATCCGAATCTCCATGGGCATAGAAGGCGGTGAAGGCGAGTCTCTCTCCTCTCCAGTCTCGCGCCTCCGAGAATCTAACCTGGCATGAATCGGAAGTCGGTTTCGTGCGAAAGCCTTTGGAGGCTTTTGGGCGCTGGGAACCCAGGTGGGTCCCACTGCTGATGTTTGTGAGAAATCCACCCCGTCCATCTATTTTGTAAGCTCATTTTAGGAAGTGAGACAAAAAATAGTCTCCATCCGTGAACCTAGTGGGCCGCACTAAAAGTAAAGGTAGTTAGGGAAATTCCTACTGTTGAAATATCCCTGGGTCCTCTTTGATGTTTATATGCCTTCCATACCGTCCATAATGTCATTCCTACTGGGATTAACTGAAAACACAAATATTAGCCTGATTCAAAACTTCTACGGCCCCACAAATATTTCAATTATGGACGTTCAATCCTCATGTTTTTGGCCCACTCAAGTCTTGGATCACAATCATTTTTTATCACACGTTCTAAAATGAGATCACAAAACAGATAGATGGGGTGGATCTCTCACAAACATCATAGTGAACCCCACATAAGCTTCCATCGCAACTCCGTGCCAAAGGCTTTTGGAGGCCTCCGTAAGCTGCAGCGTTTTTCAAATGGGCCCATCGCAACTTGTTCAAATAGGCCCATTGTTCAGTGATTCAAACCATAGATGAGAAGGGCCTCACCATTGATGGCCACACAAAAAAAAAAAAAAAAAAAAAAACCTTGATTGGAATACCGCACAATACAATATTTGAGCTTTTATAGCTTGAATATGAATGGTTACCTATGTTTTTTTTTTTCCTTAACTATCTGTATTGTACTTCTATATTGCTGGAGAGTTGAGTCAAAAATTGAAACACATGAGAGATCAAGTGTGCTACAACACGGGAAAATTGTGGGAATAATGATTTCCACCGTTGAAACTTTCCTAAGGCCGGTGTTTCTTTGTCATTATACCTGTTCATAATATCACACAGATATGGATAATGGTTAAAAAAAAAAAAAAAAAAAACAAAATATCAGCTTGATACAAAGCTTTTGTGGCCCTTAAGAATTTTTCAATGGTAAATGTTCAATCCACTTTATTTACTATGGTGTGATCCCCTTGAGCTTCAGATATGGTTCATTTTTTTATATCAAGCCCTAAAATTATATTGGAAAATGGATGGACAGAGTGGATAAAATACTCACAACACAATCAGTTCCTTCCCTATCCACCTTTACCTTTAGTACGGCCCACTTGGTTCACGGATGCATCCCATTTTTTATCTCACGTCCTAAAATGAATTCATAAAATGAATGAACCAGGTGGATTTCTCACAAACATAACTCACCTGGTCCCATAGTCCGCACAAAACCGACTTCCAATCCTTGCCAGGTTGGATAGATTCTTGGAGGAGCGAGAGGGGAGAAGAGAGAGACTCGCCCTCTCTGCCTTCTATGCCCCTGGAGATTCGGATCCCACCCATGGCTGGGATTGCGGCGTACGTAGCATACGCAAGCCGTGGGTGTAGCAAAATTCTCCTCGCACCTTACCTGCCAGTGTGCGTGAGATCATTCTCTCTCTCTATATGATGGGTCATACTTCCAAGTGGTCTCGCCAACAAATGGGTTCACACGTAAACATTACAATGAGTCCATAATAAGTAGAGGGCATAGGTAACTCATATACATTATGGTGGATTAATGATTAATAGGATAGATGCACAATGCACACCTCAAGGTGAGGTCTACAGCAGGTTCCACAATCAGGACCGTTCAATTGGCGAAATGGTTGAATAGTGTGGATAAAACACGTGCGTTATAGTGAGGTCTGGATATGTAGATTATGGATATAGTTATATATGTCATGGTAGGGTTTACAGTGGGCCTCAGGGAAACTTTAATTGTGGCCATTCAATCAGAACCGTTTCCTGTTGTGTGGTTCACCCGAGATTTGGGTCGCCTGTTTCAATTTTTGTGATACGGCCCACTTGATGGGCGGTGTCATTATAGGCATCAAGCGGGTCCAGAGCAAGCCCATGTTTTGAAGTAGTTTGGATGACAAATAGAGTTAAAGTGGCCTAGGGAAGGTTTTAATGGTGGCCAATCACCGCGGGTTTCGGCCCACTAGAGATGTGGATGTATTTGATACCCTAGGGCCCAGTGAGATATTGGGTCCAGCCGATATTAGTGTCCATGGTCCATTCAGCCTAGTCCACTTGGCCTCAACCAGAGGATTGGACGTCAAATAAATGACAAGGTGGGCCCCAACGGTCATTTCGATGATGGTTCTCCATTCACTGTTGTTCCTTGGAGTGGAGCCCACTTAGGCTTCAGATATTCAATGTTTGGATAACGCAAGACATGGAAGATAACTTCATTATTGCTCTTACGGTGCTCTATCATTGGCAGGAGCGGATTGCCTGCGACCCGGCACTCTCTGCCCTGGGTTGTGGGGGGTCCATAAAGCTGTCTATGATAAAATCATTCCGTCCATCTGTTTTGAAGGACAACATTACGAATTCATTCTAAAAGTCATACAGATCCAAAATCCAGGTGGGCCTCCAAATACCAGTGAGATAAATTTTAGGAACAAATATCATCCAGATACAAAAGCTTCTGTCACCTCCAACGTTCAATCCCAACTATTTTTAGAAACCTTTCTTGTTGTGGTCTGAAATCCACACCGTCCGCAAGTTATGACCCCTCCTAGGACATCATCCAAAAAATGAAGTAGTTCCAAATACCTAAAGGATACTGAAGGTGATTGATCATTGAAACATGTTCTGTGCCACAAAAGCTTCGTTCAAAATAATTCACTAAAAATGGGCAGTAGAGAAAATCTTGACGCTTTGGCAGAGTAGTGATGGATGATACACGGCCACAAAAGCATCCAATGGTCCTATTTCAATAATCAAGTGTCCATGAATTGGAAGTTAGGATTGTTCAACCCATATGATTTTGGGACTATAACTTATAATAGTAGGTTTAATTTTACTTATTCTATAGCACGTGTACAATTTTTGAGTGCCTGCATCATATAACTACCTCCTCATATGGGATCCAGATTCATTTGGTAGTTGGGGTTTAATGCCATAATCAGATTGGAATTGAATCATATATTAAGCCACTGCTTAGATTCCTTCATACGGGTGCATGATCAGAAAGGTGTGTAGCTCTCCTGAAATGGCCCAACTTGGAGAATTTTCACAGCTAGTTGTAGATGAGAAAATTATGCAATTAATTGGGTGTGTGGCATCCAATCTCTTTAGTAGGAATTATGTCCCATGAAAAGGGTTGTTGAACAATTAGGGGTGTCAACTGGCTGCGTTAGGGCCGGGATGGGCTTGGCTGGGCCTGCATCATTCAACATAGGCCTGAGCCTAGGCAGGCTCACGGGCTAATTAAAATAGTCCAGCCTAAGCTCAGCTAGAAATGTTTATTTTGGGCCGTGCATGAGCCCAAAGGGTTGGTCTGATTGGAGAGAGAGTGTGTGTGTGTGTGCGTTACCTTGTAAACTCTAAAGGGCCAAGCTAACAGATTGTTGTGCACCGTAGGCCTAATTGATTAATGGGCCTACAATTTGAGCAGCCCAAGTCCAGCCCTTCGGACTAGTATTCCAGCCGAATCCTGTCCTGAGGCAGGCCAGCCGGTGCATTGACAGCCCTATGAGTAATCAGCTAATTCAATCATCTGTTCTGCTTGGGAGTTTTCCTATGGTTATTGCAGTGTATTCTATGGTGTGGCCCACCCAATGGTTGGAATTGCCTGATATTTTCTGCGTCCCACACCCTCTCCCAACTATAAAATGGGACAGTCAGAGGAGGGCACGTGGATTGGTGGGATCTTGAAATACAGCCATCCATAGCAGAGCCGTCTTGTTGTTCTCTTTGGAAGGAGGCACATAGGAAAATATCTCACGCATTGAGAAGGGGATAGGGTAACAAAGGAGCCGAGGTCAACATTTAGACGGGTTGGATCCCTGGATCCACAGAGGTGGGTGGGATGTTAGTGGAGCCTTCAATCTGGGATGTTGTCGGTCGGCCAACCAGACTGCCGAATTTTCACCCCAATGTGCAGATACTCCCTGGACAGTTTTGAGGCTCTCACGGCCAACCGACAGGGGTCCAGCGATCCGCCTATTTTAAAGATATCTCTCTGGACTACCATCAGTTGACCGATAGATGGGCGTTGGTCGGCCGACAAGGGATCAGTGATTTTAGAATCTCAGACATCAGCTGTAATTAAAAAGGTTTCCTTATTTGGATTGCCTAATGATATGATATGATTAGAATTTTTGACTGTCCACACGGCTCTGTTATTTTGACAAGTAGGGTCCATGTGTTAATTTAGACCATTGATATGTCGAGCCCCATAGGGGCTAGATCAGTCCTTGTAAATATCTTCTACATGAGAATATTCTTAATCTTTCTCTTCAGGTGGTCCAACATCAAAAGAATGACCTAGTACAAGAAATTTCCCAAATTGTGTACCACTCGATGAGTAGCTAGCTTGATTTTAGCCCACTGAATAATTACGATGGGTCCCACCTGATAAAAGTCTTTATCCAAATTGGATTGCGTACTGAGTAAATCAATATATGGCTTTATCATATTGAGTAACAATCAGTCTAGAAGTGAGACTACAACTTGTGTATGTAAATTTACCTATCAAGTGTATAGCATACATTCCATTCAAGCATTCATAATTAAGCAATTAAACATATAATGTTAGAATAACAATGTGCTCAAAACATCACAAATATAATGATGTATAGTGGTTCAACTACGTGTTTACTCCACTAATGGTTGCTGTAATCAACCCTTAAGTACACCAGATTTCACTAGAGGGTTTTAAATTAGGTTCACCTAACAACCTAGGAGTTTTAAATAGGCTCATCCCAACCTTACAATCTTACACAAGGATCGGGTCTAACAATCGAACCTACACGTATGCACCCATGTCGGTAGACTACGTACACACCCGTATCGGTGGCTTTCCTTTGGAGACTTGACAATTTAGGCTCTACACTAGACCCAAGGTCCTACAACTGAACTTTAATTTAGGCTTACTCAAACCAAGGTCCTCCAACCGAACCTCAATTTAGACTCACCACATGAGTTAAGGTCCTACAATTGAATCTCAATGGTTTTAAGTTTTACAACCGAGCCAAGGTTCTACAACTAAACCTAATGTATACTCCGGTCAAAGAATCCACACTTGGAGACTTGATTCGACCCTACTATCGGGCGTAGGTCCTACAACCGAACCTATCGAGTTTGAAAATCAAACTCTACACTCAATTCCCCACGGAAAAGAAGTGGCTGAACTCTTACAAATTGAAAACTTACTTGTTGGATTTGAGCCTTGTTTGATGCGCCGCTTGGGTTTCTTGATATCCTCTCTCCCGTGCCTTAATCAACTCCCTTTTTCTCCCTCGATGTTGTTGCTGATGCGTTGTCGATGCTTTAATTCTAACGATTAGCTCCCTTGCATATGGTGCTCCATTGGAGATGCCCAATGTGCTAGGAGGTAGGTTTGAAATCTCTACAACTAATGAAAAGTGATTGCCTAGAGAATCTCACCTACAAAGATCTCTCTATAAAGTTTAGACAATGATTTAACTATCTAGTTTATGTTATAAACTCTAAAGATCAAGAGGGAACAAGACCATCTTCTTCATAAGCTTTGAATGCTACATGCTTGTGATGAATCACAAGGAAGATGTCTTGAATGGGTTAGGATTAGAGCTCCTAATGTTCTTCAACAATGGTGGCTTCTAATTTATCAAAATCCCTCTTTTTTACCCAAAAACGAACTCCCCCCCCCCCCTTTTACAGATAAATCCAACGGTAGAAAAATGGGCAGATTTGCGCATCTTTGATCGATCGGAGATATCCTTCAATTGATCGGAGGTATCTTCAATTGATCAAAATCCAACTTCGATTGATCGGAAAACTATTCAGAGAGTATTATAAAATTATTGGAAATATGTTCGATTGATTGAAATAATCTTCGATTGATCAAAAAATCAACTTCGATTGATAAAAAAATCAACTTCAATTGATCGAATAACTGTCCAGAGAGTTCAGCAAGTTGTTGGACATATTTTCGATTGATTAAATTGTTTATCCGATTGATTGAAGTACTATCGAATCTGAACTCTGATTGATTGAAGTCCACTCGAAAACTGCTATTTGGGCTATTTCATTTACAACAGCTTGCACATCTTTTATTAGCCTAATGTATCATGTTTTTCTAAGTATTTTAAGGCTAATGAAGATGGCTAAGGATTTTCCTAATTGGATCAAGTCATCTAGAGGTTTAGGGTGTTTTGGTTCAAAGGGTTAGGGTCACTAAGGCATCTCTTTTACCCGTTCTTCTTCTTTGATAATGCTTGTCCACTTGAATCTTCAGTCTTCAACTTGCCAAGGCTTAACGTCATTACAACACATGGACGCGCATGATTAACAAATAAGGTGCACTAGTATACCACAGAAAAGTACACTAACAAGGGTGACTTGGCAGAATGTAAGTCAATGTGGAGATTGTTGTACCAGTACCTTAGATTCTGTCAATTTTATTGTGTAGAAGAGGTAATCGGTTCGATCGAATATTGGCTCGATCAGACCAAATTTTGGCTGAAATTCAAGTTTCATCGCTGGACAGTTTTGGCACTTTTCAGTTCGATCAAGCAGGGGCTTGGTCCGACTGAATTATGAAAGATTTTTAGTTTTGTAATTGTGAAGATTTGGAGGTTTTTTTGTCCGACCGAAGTGTTAATTCGGTTCGACCGAAGGTTTAGCCGTAGGGATTACGTGGTTTTGCGCAAGTGCGGATATTTAAGTCCGTTTTTCATTAGGGCTTAGTTAATATGATTGTTACGAGTTTTCTCTCTAAGGGTTAGGGTTTTAGCAAAGTGAGAGAGGGTTTCCGACACTTATAAAGGCTTGTGAAGGAGATCTCAAGGGGTGCGCATCGCAGGGGGAGATTGGGAAGTCTGTAATAGAAGAAGGTAAGTGGTCTAACTCTAAAGGTTTTTATTATAGTGGATCTCTGTCGCTTTGTGCCATGATTTTTTCCCACAAGGGGTTTTTCACGTAGAACTTTGTGTTTTGTGTGCTTGCTTGATTATCGTTTGGTTATTCTATTGTTATACTATGATTGTTCCATCTTTCATATTCCAGAACGTGCTTCCGCAAAGCGCACGGCTCGACAGATGGTGTTAGATCTAAATTTCTAACACATAGGGTTGATCCGGTTTTGTTGGGTGGGTCTAAATCCCAACATTTGTGCTTGATGGCTGGCCCCTGTCCACATTGGCACGTATGCCACCAATCACCCCTACATTTATCTTGTTTGAATCATAGCGAGGAACTGACCTATATTACTACTATACATTGGATAATGTCGTTGTTGCATGCCATGCTTATGAAATCAGTTTAAGAGCGACATTTTCTAAGATTCTTATGTATGGTTTATATGTATGAACTATGTAAATTTTACCTGATCTCATAGAAGGTTATAATTTATTGTATATGAAGACGTTAACATATCTAAAAATCGAAGCATCTTCAGCCGATGATTGTTATATAAGATCTTTTGTTGTTGATCTTTATCTTGTGGTTATGATTTAAGATCTTCCTATCCATGAAACTGGAAATTTTTTTACGGAGAATATGTCACAAAGGGAAGAAGAAGAATGGGAGCTTACTTTGTCAGAAGTTCCTTTTATTGAACTCTCTCTTCTTTGCGAACATCACAACTAAATTTTGACCTCTATTCCAAATCAATGTTTGGATTGAGAGAATACTTGGAAATGAATTTGATATCTATGGCAATTGAGTTTGCCGTCATTTTTGTGAGAAAGTAACAGTGGAATTCAATTCATATTTCCAAGAATTTGATTTAAAAATATGAATATTGATTTTGAAGAAAAAAAGAGACATTTTAAAATGTTCATTTCTGAAGTTATGAGGTAGCTCTCGCCTTTTGATCATTGTCCTTTAAATACTTGTAAGAAAAGCTGCACTCCAAACCAAACAATCTAATTATTGTTAGATAAAATTCTTAAGAGAGAAGCAGCATTTCCAGAAGATCTCCAAGGTTCCATTATGACCCAAAATTACAAACTATGTATTGCGAGTCATATGATCCCATGTTTATCAAACCAAGATTTGAAAGAAGTTCTCAAAGAGTACACAATGGAGATTGCTGGGGAACTCAAGCAGGACCAAAATTACAAGACCAAATCAGATGATTGGCTTACTATTGGCCCACGATGGTGAAGATTAATGCTATTGAATATGCACAACAATGAAAGGATTCTAGTTCCATGCCGAATTTATTCATCAAGCACCAGAACCACTTCATCCCACAGTGGTGTCATGACCATTTGAAGCTTGGACAATGGACATCATCGGTTCCATCAATCCTCAACCAGCTAATGGCCATTTGAAGCAGCATCCTTTGCCAAAATCAAAACTTCAAGAGACCTTCATTTCCTTAAACCTAATATCACCGGTTCTATAGATTTTGCACCCAAAAAAAAAAAAAAAGGCGAAGAGTTTGTCCTAAACTGCATATTATGCTCCCACAAATGGTCTGGTAGAAGAATTCAACATGACCATCATTAAGATTCTCACGAAGATGGTATCCAGAAACAAAAGAGATTGGCATAAATAATTGCCCAAGGCACTTTGGGCATGCAGAACAACAATGCAAGAAACCACACAGGCTACTCCATAATATTCCTTGGTGTATGGATGTGAAACGGTCCCTCCATGCACAATTTCCAAAGAATCAACATTTATTAAGATTAAACAAAAAAAAAAAAAAAAAAAAAAAACAGTAACAACAAACCATATATAGATAAGTTGTTTATACTGGCTTTTCAGAGCAAACACATTTAAGACATCCTCTGCCTCAACACTATATTATTTCTAGAAGTGAACATTATAAACTGATACAGATGTATTACCCAATGATCAGTTACAATCCAACATAGAATGAGAGGAAGAGAGATGACATATAGGCTTTCCTTACCATCTAAGATATGCTGTAGCCTTTAGAAGCATAACTTTATTTGAAAAGAGGACTCGATCAAAAACTCCATGGTACATGCAGTACTAAAACCCAAAGATACAGCAAAGAAGCAATATGCATGAATATAAATACACATATATGGATACGCACATATATTAGACGTGTTCCATGCGGGACCAACGTTGTTGAACAATTGCATCCATTGAAGGTAGCTTGTTTCTCTGTATATATATGAGGGCATTAACTTTCCTGGCCAACCATATAATGAAGCGAAAGAAATGTGCTGCAAAGAGTAGACCAATCAATACGAGCCACGAAAGGATAGCAATGAGAGCACCGTAAATAGAAATTTTTTCTCCAGTGGAGGAAGTTAAAAAGGCCAGCGCATAAGTAACGATCATGGAAGAGGTGGCAATCCATGTGATGACCATCAAGACCCACATAAAAATCGGTTTCTTGAGAGAGAATCCACTTATCAGCAATAAGATAATGATCAAAGATGCAACGAATGCCATCGCATTGAAAATTGCATACAACGCGTAGTTTAGTGGATAGTAAGAGGCCATGATCGACTGCCCTGCAGAGTAACCACTTCTCCAACCCTCATGATCGGGACTATCATCCTGCCAAAGCCCACCAGGAGGGTTGATTCCAGCTTGGAATGTGATGGTAGAGATCAATACTGCCACCACCATTAGTGCATTCCGTGTCTCATTCAACCAATCAGCATGCTTCTTCCACCTATTCTTCTGAAGAGACAATGGTTGAACTGTCCAGTCGTCTCTCATGTGATGCAGGGCATCAACACTTTCAGCTCCGGCTCTTCGGAGGATTGCTTTAAGTTTCATGTCCTTCGATTTGCTACAATTTTTTTTCAGTAAAACATCCAAGGCTGTGAACCCGTGTACGTTCAATGCATTCACCTCGGCCCTCATCTTGGTCTTTCGGAGCAAAAGCTCCGTGAGCTGCACAGGTTATTTCGTCATTATAAATAAATAAATAAATAAGAAAAAAAAAGAAAGAAAGTAAAAGAAAAGAAGAAGAAGAAATGCCCCACTGCTCTCAAAGACTGCATTGGGACACTTTGACAATCCAACGCTTGATCTAGACTGTAAAGTAAGTTCATGGCTGCAAAATTAAGGAAAAATCAGGGATGGATTGGATCATGCAATCAGTTGTGATTTTTGCCTAGTAGCCTATAAAATATGCTCTGGTCTTAAGCCTCTGTTTGGTGGTCTGTAAAATGTAAATCACTTACAGATTATTGAGTTTGGGAAAGAAAATTCACTTGTGAGTTACTTACAGCCTGTAAGTCACTTGCAGGGAAATCTACCAAAAAACTGAAGGGATGGGGTGAGAAGTCACTTCCCTGTAAGTGACTTACAGGCCAACAGTCTGATTTTTGAAAAAAGGGGAAGAGGGAGGAAACACAGCTCCTTTGCAGCAAGCTCCAGCTACAATCGGCTTCTCTCTCTCTCAGTTGTGTGCCACTCTCTTCCCATGTCTCCCTCTCTACAGGTAGGGTTACGAGCTGCTGCTTCTTTTTTTTTTTTTTTTTTTTTTTTTTTTTTTTTTTTTTTTTTTTTTTTTTATTTGAGTAGGCTGAATTTGGTTTTATTTGAGTAGGCTGAATTTGGTGAGGCCATACATTGGCCGACCTTAATGTATTTTTATGTATCCACACCGTCCATTAGTTTTGCCAGCTCATTTTAGGGTTGTGCCCAAACATGAAGCAGATCCAAATCAGCAAGTAGGCCACACCACAGGAAACAGTGGTGATTGAACGTCCACCATTAAAAATTTTCTAGGGCCATCATAATGTTTATTTGCCATCCAACCTATATATGAGGTCACACATACCTGATGAAGAAAAAACGCATATCACATTGATCCAAAAGTTTTGTGGTCCACAAGAAGTTTTATTGGTAGGTATTCAATCACTGTGTTTCCCGTGGTGTGGCCCACCTAAGATTTGTACCTGCTTCATTTTTGGGTCCAAGTCCTAAAATAAGCGGATAAAACTAATGGATGGCATGGATTTGGAACTCGGCCTTCTTTCTTATAGCCATTGGTTTTTCAATTCATGAATGACATATTTAGCCATTGATTTCTGACCTGGTTATAACATATTGTAGGCAACAACAGAAAATCAAGGTACACAAGTTATCGCCTTTAAAACTCTGCGATTCAATACATATAGTGAACCTAAGACAGATGCATTCATTTCTGCATTACTTCTATAACGAAGATAGATGGTGAAAAGTTATAATGCAATATAGGTGGTGTTGTAAATTTGAAGAAGAAGAAGAGGAAAAGAGGATCCATACCGGGATATGCTTCTTATCAGCCGCGAGATGGAGAATGGTGTTGTCATCATCATCCTTCATGTTCATAAACTCAACTTCTTCATCATTGTCTACACACTCTAAGAGCGCCCTCACAATCTGGAACTGGTCATGATTCACACAAAAGTGCAAAATTGGCTCCCTGCAACCCGTCAAAACCCGAGTTACTATTCTATTTTCACCAACTAGCACCTTCACCACCTCCACCCGGCCCTTGAGTACTGCTGCATGGAGAGGAGTCCTTCCATCTTTGTCACAAACAAGGCACATATTTGGGTTGGTCTTCAAGAGCTCTTTTACCATCTCTACATGCCCTTTGGCTGATGCCAAATGCAAAGGAGATAATCGTTCAGAGTCTAATACACTAGCAAGTTCTGGATTTCTACTTAAGATCGCCTGTGCAAACTCAACGTGCCCAAAGAGAGCTGCTACGTGTAAAGGGGTCTCCCCAACAGCAGCTGATCTATCGAGAATGAGCGCATCCTCTTCAAGCAATCTAGTCAAGGAATCAACATCCCCCATTAGAGCTGCTTTGTGAAGCTGAAGATCCATTCTCTTCTTTCTCAGCTATAGATGGATCCTAAACCACAAATACACTAAACCTAAATTGTAACTGTGAGCGCTTCATCACTGCTTCTTAACCATCTAGTTATAGGCTTCTGATTGAGAGGTTAGAATTCTATGTACAGGAAATTTCCCATCACTGAAGATGGGCCCACAGCTTGTATGAACTGTGAAGACCATAAAATTCGTCCTCGACTTTTATGTCCTGGAAATTTCTCATCACCGAAGGTGGTTCTACCGACCGCAACCTCATTGTGATCACCTAGCGCAACATACGTGGAACTTGTTGAGCCGTATACTTACAGGCAGCTGTTTAAAGGCTTAGAAATTTGTGAAGATATTTCCCCACAACATGTATGCCTGAAGTGTGAAGATCAGATTCAGATTATTTAGTGTGACCCTCCAGTACCAAGTCGGGTGGGTGCTGGAAAATCCCACAATGTTGTATGTGTTTTATACATGCCATCCGTTTATGTTCCCATATCACTTTAGGGCATGAGCCCAAAAAAATATGGCAGATCCAAATTTCAGATGGACCACACCACAGGAAACAGTAGTGATTGAACGCCCACCATCAAAAACTTCTTGGGACCTCAAAAGTTTTGGATCAAGCTAATATTTGTGTTTTCCCTTCATCCGGGCATGTGTGACCCAATCAAGGTGTTTGATGGCAACTAAACGATATAGTGGACCCTAGGAAGTTACGTTTTTAGGGCATTCAATCATCATTGTTTTCCATGATGTGGTCCACCTGAGATTTAGATCTGCCTCACTTTTGGGTTCATGCCCTAAAATGAATTGGTAAAATGGATAGACAGAGTGGCTTAGGATCCATTCTCTTTTTCGTTTTCATCTATATCACAAATACACTAAACATGAATGGGTAACTGGGAGCGTATCATTACTGCTTCTTAACCATCTATTTGTACGTTCCTGATTTAAGGGTAGCCTTTTATGTCCTGGAAATTTCTCATCACCGAAGGTGGGCCCACAACACGTCTGAAGTGTTGAGAACATTAAATTATCTACGACTAATACTTTTCTACGGGTGGACCGGGACCTAGCTGTAAGCATCACTTTCACTCACTAGTACTTTTCTACGGGTGGACCGGCTGATTGAAGGCTTAGAAATTTGTGAAGACATTTCCCCTCACCCAAGGTGGGTTCTAACATGCCTCAAGTGTAAGGATCGGATTCAGATTCGTTAGGGCTCGTTTGGGAGCTTGTAAATGAAAATAAATGGGAAATGAATTTGGAGGTAAATGAATTTTATAAGATCATTATAAGATATGGGCCCAAAAACGAGGTAGATCCAACGCTCGAGTGGGCCACACCAAATATTGATTGGAACCTGATGGCGTCATCACTAAAGTAGCGCGCTACTGTAGTGATGATGTCAACAGGTTCTTATCACTATTTGGTGTGGCCCATTTGAGCGTTGGATCTTCCTCCTTTTTAAAATCATATCTTAAAATGATCTTATAAAACGGATGGACGGAGTGGATAAAAGGATACATCACGGTGGGCCCCTTCACAGGTCTGCTCAAACGGTAATGCGTCCGGGCGGGGGCAGGACTCAATCCGCATTGGAGTAAATGGCTTTGCATAGTTGTGTTTGGATGGGAGTAAATGGGAGGAATTTGAATGCATTTGAAAATTTTAATATATTCACATAAATATATGTGATATCCAAAATGTATACTACAACAAAATATGAGGATATTTCGAGGCTCAGATAGGCCACAAACATAAGGATCACAAACAAGCAACTTGTGAATGTTTTTTAACCGTCTATTTATATGGCCATCCTTTAGATGGTTTGGATTCTTTTGGTGTGATTTTAGTAATGTAGCTAATATTTGGATTGTTAGGGAGCATAATTAGTGTGACATGTGTATGGCGGACATGTGCATCGTGGCACTTTTGTTTACCCGTGCGACTCTCCAAGGGAGCTCAAAGGCATTTTACCCCCATTTACTTCCAAATCCTCTATCATAAAGAGGATTTCATTTACATGCACATTTACTCCTATTTCATTTCATTTACTCCCACTTACTCCCATCCAAACACACCACAATACCGTTTTCCTCTATTTACTTCCAATTTCACCCATGTACCTCCATTTACTCCTATCCAAACGGACCCTTAGTGACTTTCCAGTACCAACTTGGTATGGTAGGTGCTAGAAAATAGCACAATGTTGTATGTTTTTTATCCCTGCCGTCCATTTATTTTCCCATATCACTTTAGGATATGAGCCCAAAAAATTTGGCAAATCCAAATCTCAGATAGACCACACCATAGAAAACAGTGGTGATTCAACGCCCACCATTAAAAACTTCTTAGGGCCCCAAAAGTTTTGGATGAAGCCAATGTTTGTGTTTTCCCTTCATCCTGGTATGTGTTAACTAATCGATGCATTTGATGTCCAATAAACAATACAATGGACCCTAGAAAGTTTTTAATGGTGGGCGTTCAACTGTCACTGTTTCCCATTGAGTAGTCCACCTGAGATTTACATCTGCCTCATCATTGGATTCATGCCTTAAAATGAGCTGCTAAAATGGATGGTCAGAGTGGATAAAACACATACATCATGGCGAGGCCCATAACAACGACCAACACCAATATTACCAGAGGGTCACTAAGTCTGAGTTTGTATGACCTAATTAATTTGGGAATGGATTAGATGCAGGCCAGTGCGGCCCTTACAATGGGGCCTACCTTGATGCATGTATTTTACATTCATTTTTCCATAAGCATAAGCCCAAAAATGAAACAGATCCCATTCTCAAGTGGCCCATATTATAGGCAAGGGTGATTATTGACTATAACATACTTCTTGTGTGCTTATATTTGTTTTTTTCCTTCATCCAGGCTTGGGTGACATTATCAACAAGTTGGATGTTAAATAAACATTACAGAATGTAATGTGGGCCCTTGGAAGTTTTTAATGGTGTAGTGTTCAATCACAATTGTTTCCTATAGTATGGTTCACCTGAGATTTGGATTTGGTTCATTTTGGGCTTATGCCATGAGATTATGTGGCAAAACGGATGGGTGTCATGGATATAGAGTATGAACATTAAGGTGGGCACAATAAGGTCGCACAATGTTGGGTGAGGTCGGGCGTACCAAATTCCACTCTTAAAAGGAGAGATGAGGATTGAAAAGTTTAATGACTTGAATTTCAAATTCTAAAGATGCATATGGAAAATTAATTACCTCTATTAGAAGGATCTTTATCTTCCTCTTAGAGGAAAATAAAAAAATAAAAAAAGAATCAAAGAAGATGTCCAATGGCGATTAAGAAGTGCTCGACAAAAAGGCTTTGGGAACGATTTGAATTTCTATGGTAAAATCTGTTGCATTCAACATCTCAAAGAAGAAGACCATAAAGGATCTTATGGCATATTAGGGATGTACAAAAAATCATCTGCTTCCAACAAGGTTCTTCTAATGAAGAGGTTGTTCAATATGAAGATGTTTGGTGGAGGAAACGTTGCTAAGCATCTTAATGACTTCAACACAGTCACAAGCCGATTAGAGTCTATAGAACTAAATTTTGATGATGAAATCAAAGCTCTTCTAATCTTATTAGCATTACCAGACAGCTGGGACAGTTTAGTGGTAGCTGTAAGTAAGTCTACAAGATCAGCGAAGTTGAAGTATGATTACGTTGTATGCTTTATGAATCTCTAAGGAAAGCCTCGGGATCTTCAAGTGAAACATCAAGGAATGCTCTAAATGCTGAAGAAAGGGAAAAACACCAAATAAAGGAAGAAAAATTGTGGTCGATCAAGATTGAAGAAGATCAAATCATCCAAGCCTCCACAAGGAAAGGGCAATGATTACTAAAATTGCGGTAAAATGTTGCACATGAAGCAGAATTGTAAAGATCTAAAGAAACAGCAAAAAAATAATAATTAGGGACGTAAAAATTCTGTAAACATCTCTAAAGAAAATATTTCTAATGCCCTAATTTTTTCTTCAAAAGGCAATGGTGATAATTGCTGAAATTGTGAAAAAAAAAAAATAGCACATGAAGCGAGACTATAAAGATATGAAAAATAGTAAGAAAATAATAATTAAGAAGGTAAAGATTCTATAAACATCTCTTAAGAAAGAATTTTTTATACCCTGATTCTGTCTTTCAATACTCATAATGATTCTTAGGTAATAAATTTTTGTGAGTCGTTTCATGCTACTTCAAATAGGGATGTTCTTCATAATTTTGTACAGATTAATCTAAAAAAAGTCTATCTACAAGATGATAAACCCTTCTCTATTATTGGAAAGGGAGATATTCAAATAAACCAATCAAATGGGACAGTGCTGAAGTCGAAAGATGTCAAGTAAGTTTTAATTCTGAAAAGGAATTTGATCTCGATTGGTCAATTTGTAAATTCTGGACACATGGTGACCTTCACTAGTGATTCATCGAAGATCATGAAGGAGGCTTTGGTAATTGCTTAGTAAGAAAGAAGGAACTCTTTTCTTGACTTTTGGCTCTAATAATTCTACTTCAGTTGCATCATTGGGAGTGGACACACGTATTTGGCATCATAGACTTGGGCACATGAGCAAAAAGGGGATGAAGGTTCTACGTTCGAAAGGAAAACTACTAAGGTTGAAATATATTGATATGGACTTTTACAAGGATTGTATCTGTGACAAATAAAGGAAGGTAAGCTTTTCGAAAGTCGAAAGGACTTTAAAGTTTAAGTATTAGAACTAGCTCACAATTATGTGTGGGGACTAGCAAAGGAATCCTCTCTCGGTGGCTCTCTTTATTTTTGTTATCCCTATTGATGATACTAATAGAAAATTATGAGTTTATTTCTTGAAGTGTAAATCAAATGTATTTGATGTGTTCAAGAAATAAAAAGCTTTGGTTCAGAATGAAACAGGTCTAAAGCTAAAATATTTTAAATCAAATAATGGGGGAGAGTACTGTAATAACAAGTTTGAGGAATATTATACAATTAATGGAATCAAGAGACAAAAAATTACTCTAAGAATGTCACAACAGAATCGTGTAGCTGAGCGCATGAACAAAATCATTCTAAAGCGGGCAAGGAGCATTAAGAATCCATGTTAATTAACTAAACAATTTTGGGCAGATGCTATAAATATTACAACTTACTTGATTAATAAAGGACCCTCAGTTACTTTAGATAGTGGATTACTAAAGGAAGCATGGACTAAAAAAGAGGTAAATGTATCTCATTTAAAAGTATTTGGTTGTATCTCTTATGTCCATATCGATTCTAAAAATAGAACCAAGCTTGATCCTAAGTCCAGAAAGTGCAAATTCATTAGATATAGCCTTAATAATTTTGGTTATCGATTTTGGGATGATGAAAATTGACAAATCATTAGGAGCAAGGATGTGGTATTCAATGAAATTGTCTTACATAAGCATAAGTTAGAACAGGAAGATGAGAAAAATGAGAATACTTAACTATTACAATGCTTAGTAATCTTGAAGGGTTTTTACCTCACTATGATAGCATTTGATGTTGTCAAATCATACCAGTTGTTGTAAGTACAGACTAGTGTGCAATGATAGAAGGATGAAGGAACTCGATGATCTCAAGCTTAACTTTACTTGCAGTTTACTTTAGTGTTTGTTTCGTGGTTTTATTTGATTAAAATTTTGAGACATTTATTTTGTACAAGCCTTATGGACGCCACTTATACATTTTTTTATATGTTAGACAATCCTTTTTTATGCCTTGGATAGTTCGACTGCCATGCTCATTAAAAAAAAATACTTGTGAATGGTGGGCTATCTTCATAAGTTAACACTGAGTTTTCGAAATACGAGTCTACAACTCGAGTTACAAAAATTGGGGCATTACAAAATGGTATAAGAGCAGTTTTGACAAACCAAGCCCTGAAAAAAGGAAACTTATACAAATTACAAGTGTCTCAAGTCAAGTTAATGGAAATTAGAGACTTGAATTTAAGTGCATTTTCTTTTAGACCCTAGGTAAATTGAGAATTATAGACACAAAATTAGGCTCCCTAAAACTATCAGGATAGCCATTGAAACTAAGAAACGATGTTTAATTACTATGGGAGAATAAGTGCCCACCATGATGTATGGAAGATCAAACAGGAACATTATTTGAACTTGACCCTCAAAATTTTTATAGAAATCTAGAATTTGAATTTTTCCAGAATCTTCATTTAGTGATGTGTTGAAAATATTTTACAGATGCATTACGAAACGAATGGTAATAACTGTGATCCCCGATAATATTTATTCAATGTTTTATATCCAATCCAAAATCCATATCAACAATAACAATCCTACGAAAGAAACCCTTGATTAAAAGGTAAACAAAACCATGGAAACTCATCTATTATATTGTATAGAGTAGCATGATGCAAATAATGCATAAAAATCATAATCATTATCCCTTATCTTCATAGTGTTCAGATCATTGATCCCGTTAGGGCATGAGCTACATAACCTTTGGCGTCTAGGCATCTCATATAGCTAGTTGGGCATCGGGATACTTAACAAATGATGTTTGTTGTGTATCCTAAGAGGCATATGCTTTTTATATCCATAGCCTCATGGCATACACTACTTCAGATCATTTCAATAGTGTTGTGAAGACCTCAAAACTATACATATTCAAAGTCCATCGACCGGCCAGCCGGTGGACAAGTTTGCACAAAAGGTCGGACAGATTTCTGAAGAGTCTCAAACTGGTTTGTTGGAGGCTCCAACCGGTCGCCTGATCGGTCGAATTAATTTGGCAACAGGATGAATTTAGGCAAAACTCGCTGGATCGTTTTGGTCGGTTTGCGACCGGTCAGCCGATGTGCGGGATTTGAAATCGTTGCGCGGTTTTGCGGTACAAGTTTCCAATTTCGGTTTTTCTCTTATAAATACCTTTTCTAATCGTAGTAGGCAAGTATCTAAGCAATACCTAGGTGATATAAATGAGATTAGGGTTTGGGGGAGAGAGGTTTGAGAGCTTTTGTTCATCTTTGGGATCTACTTGGGTAGATTAGCTCTGTAATCATATGAGATTCATAGTGGAGGTGTCACTTTGTGTCGTGGTTTTTTTCTAGCAAGGGTTTTCCATGTAAAATTCGTGTGCTTTTGCGTTGATTGCTTGTGTGGCTGTGTGGTGATTATTTGATCTTCTTCAATGCTTCCGCTGACCGGAGTTCCAACAAGTGAGATCAGATCTATTGTTTGAAGGTTGAAGAAGTTTTCTGAATCGATCTCATGGCTTCAAGTACGAATTTTGACGTTAATAAGTTCTCGGGCAAAAATAACTTTGAGTTGTGAAAGGTGAAGATGCATGACGTCCTAACTCAATAAGGGGTCGTGAACACCCTTGGAAAGCGACCTGCCGAGATGAAAGATGAGGAGTGGACAAAGATGGATGAGAAGGCTATGGCCTCAATCCAATTGTGCTTTGTTGATGACGTTCTCTATAAGGTCATGAAGGAAAAGACCGCTGTAGAGACATGGACCAAGCTAGAGAACATCTATGTGAAGAAGTCTCTAGAAAATCGCATGTATCGAATGATGCAACTCTTCACTTTGAAGATTGCGGAGGAGAGGGATGTGGAGGACCACATTAGCACGTTCAACAACCTGATTTGTAAGTTGCTTGATTTTGGAGAGCAAATGAAGGACGAGTATTAAGCCTTGATCTTGTTGAACTCGTTTCCTAGTTTATATAAGTCACTCAGGGACTTGTTATGCTCGGGTAGGGACACTATCAGTGTCGTGACCATTGTCTCAGCCCTTCAATTGAAGGCCATGAGACAGAAAAGCGGTGATGTTAATTCCTCCTCCGAAGCACTGTTTATGAGAGGAAGGAATTCTGAGCGAGGTGAAGGATCGTCGCGTTCTCGATCCAAATCAAAGGGCAATGGCAAAGGTAAGTTGAAGTGTTGGGGATATGGCCAAGTTAGGCACATGAAGAAGGACTGCAAGAGTCCTAAATATAAGAAGGAGAAGTCAGGTGACTCTTCTGGGAAAGCCAATACTGCTGAAGCTAAGGAAGGTGGTAGTGATGTGTGCGAGGTCTTAATGATGTCAAAGGTTGGATCTCTCAGCGATGAGTAGGTCATGGACTCCGGGGCCTCGTATCACATGCGCCCAGATAGGAGGGTCTTTATTTCCTGCAGGGAGTATGAGGGAGGCTCGGTATTTCTAGGCGATGATTACGCCTGCAAGGTTGTGGGGATTGGTACTGTACACATCAAGATGTTCGATGGGATCGAACGAACCTTGACAGAAGTGAGGCACGTTCCTAGGTTGAGGAAGAATCTGATTTTCCTTGGTACACTTGAAGAATTGGGGTGCAAGTTCACCGGTTTTGACCGGTTTTGCAAAGTTTCAAAGGGAGCCCTTATAATTATGAAAGGACAGAGGCATGATAACATTTATAGACTGATTGGGAGCACTTCAGTAGGTGGAGCTGCAACGATTATAGCGGATTCCACATCTGCATGTATGTGGCATGCACGTTTAGGCCACATGAGCGAGCAGGCATGAAGGTACTCTCTGAACGATCTTTGATTCCTTCTTTTAAATCTGTAGACTTTAGTATATGTGAACATTGCATGTATGGAAAACAGTCTAGATTGTCATTTAAAGGGGGGGAAAACGTGTATGTAAAAGGGTGCTTGATTATGTCTATTTCGATGTATGGGCCGTCGCCAGTTATTTCTATTGGGGGGTCATCGTTGTTCGTGTTGTTCATTAATGATTATAGCAGAAAGGTTTGAGTTTATTTTCTGAAAAATAAATTCCATGTCTTCATGACCTTCAAGTATTGAAAGGCGATGGTGGAGAATCAGTCAGGGTAGAAATTGAAAATTTTGAGAACCAATAATGGAGGTGAGTTCACTTCCAGGAAATTTAACATGTATTGTAAAGAGGAGGGGATTGTGAGGCACAACACAGTGCACCACACGCTAGAGCGGAATGATGTGGCAGAGCGGATGAATTGGACTCTCTTGGAGAGAGCTCGATCCATGATCAGTAATACTGGGTTGGGCAAAGAGCTATGGACTGAGGCCGTTAACACGTCTTGTTACCTGATAAACCGGTCACTCTCTATGGCGATTGAATGTAAAATCTCTGAAGAAGTTTGGAGTGGTCGTACGCTTGACTACTCAAGTCTGCGGGTCTTTGGTTGTGAAGTTTACTCTCATGTACTGTCAGTTGAGAGAGATAAACTGACCATAGGGCCAGAAAAAGGATCTTTGTAAGCTATGGTGATGGTGTGAAGGGTTATCGTATTTATGATCCTGTCACACAGAAGATCACCCTGAGCCATGATGTCAAGTTTGATGAGGGTTCTTTGTTCCATAAGGATACTACAAAGGAACTAGAAACACCAAACTCGTTGATACACAAGATGACAGAGATAAGACACAGGACGATACTGAAGCGCAGACAGAGGTACAGGATCAGGTGAAGTAACCACCTGTGTGAAGAAATCCATCCAGGGATCACAGGTTACCAGCAAAGTACAAGGATGACTCGAACATTACATTCACTCTCATTACAGATGAGAGGGATCCGTTTAACTTTGAGGAGGCATTACAGGATGTAGATGCTGAAAATTGGAAGACAGCAATACAAGATGAGATGTACTCCCTGAACAAGAATGAGACTTGGGAGCTTGTGGAGCTTCCAGTGGGTCGAAAAGCGATAGGGTGTAAGTGAATCTTTTGGAAGAAACAGGATAGATACAAGGCAAGGTTGATAGCGAAAGGGTATGCTCAGCGTGAAGGTGTAGACTTCAGTGAGATTTTTACACCGTTGCACCAGATTTTTGCACCAGGTTCGTGTTGGCACTAGTTGCCCAATACAACCTCGAGCTAGAGCAGATGGATGTTAAAACTACTTTCTTGCATGGAGAATTGGAAGAGCAGATATACATGGTGCAACCAGAAGGTTATATAGTGCAAGGAGCCGAGAACAAGGTTTGCAGGTTAAGGAGATCATTGTACAGTCTCAAACAGTCGCCTAGGCAGTGGTACAAGAAATTTAATTCCTTCATGGTGAGTCACGGCTTTACCAGGAGCGAGTACAATTATTGTGTCTATTTCAAAACACTGAATGATGAAAAGTTTCTCATACTGGTGTTATACGTCGATGACATGTTTATTGTCAATCATAGCATGTCTGACATCGATGTGTTGAAGACTCAGCTTTTAGGGACATTCGAGATGAAGGATCTGGGGGCTACAAAGAGGGTTCTTAGCATAAATATTCATAGATACAAAAAGAGGAGCAGCTTATGGTTATCTCAGGAAGAATACCTTGAGAATGTATTGAAAAAGTACGAAATGGACAAGTCCAAACCAGTTAGCGTTCCCCACGCAGCTCCCTTCAAGCTTTCTTCTGAATAGTGTTCTAAAACAGATGAAGAAAAGCGTGTTATGTCTTTGTGGGCAGTTTAATGTATGCCATGGTCTGTACAAGATCAGATATTTCATAGGCTATGGGTGTTGTAAGCTTATTCATGTCTAACCCGGGCAAACAACATTGGAAAGTTGTGAAATGGCTACTTCGATACATTCGGGGTACGCAGGACTACGTCTTGACATTTGAAAAGTCCAAAGACAAGTTGGTTGGTTACGTCGATTCTGATTACGCAGGTAGTATGGATAATAGAAGATTGACTTGAAGGTATTCGTTTGTATTAGAGGGTGGAGCGATTAGTTGGATGTCTAAGCTTCAGTCTGTAGTGGCTCTTTCCACTACTAAAGCTGAGTATATGGCAATGACAGAAGCTTTCAAGGAAGTTGTTTAGTTGAAAAGAATGATAAATCAGTTGAGGCTTCAGCAGGAAGCCGCGCGTGCCGGTTAATTGTGATAGCTCAAGTGCTATCATTTTGACTAAAAATTCTGTTTATCACTCACGTACTAAACATATTGATGTGCATCACCATTTTATTCGACAGGTGCTTGAGGAAGAAGATGTGACTCTGGACAAGATTCACACTAGCGTGAATCCGGTGGATATGCTAACCAAGGTGGTCCCTACAGAGAAGTTCAAATTCTACATAACTTCTCTAGGATTGGCGAAGGCTTGACGAAGACGCAGTAATGCATGAAAAGTGGCGACACTATGATTGATGAGGAGCTGATTTTGAAGAGTAGAGAAGGTGGTTTGATGTTTTGATGCCTTGGTGGAGTTTATTGTGAAAACATCAAAACTGTACATATTCAGAGTAAGGTCGGACAGATTTCTAAAGGGTCTCAGACAGGTCGGCTGACCGGTCTGCTTGAGGCTCTGATCGGTCGGCCGATCGGTCAAATTAATTTGGCAGCAGGATGAATTTAGGCAAAACTCGCTGGACCATTTTGGTCAGTCGGCCGATCGGTCGGCCGACGTGCGGGATTTGAAATCGTTGCGCGGTTTTGCGCTACAAGTTTCCAATTCTGGTTTTTCTCTTATAAATACATCTCTTAATCGTAGTAAGCAAGTATCTAAACAATACCTAGGTGATCTAAACATGATTAGGGTTTTGGGGAGAGAGGTTTGAGAGCTTTTATTCATCTTTGGGATCTGCTTGGGTAGATTAGCTATGTAATCATCTAAAATTCATAGTGGAGGTGTCGCTTTGTGTCATGGTTTTTTCCCGCAAGGGTTTTCCACGTAAAATTCGTGTGCTTTTGCGTTGATTGCTTGTGTGGCTATGTGGTGATTATTTGATCTTCTTCAGTATTCCGCTAACCAGAGTTCCAACAAATAGCCTCATGGCATAAACTATTTAAGATCATTTCAGCACCACCATGGGTCTCACATGCTGGATATGTAGGAGGCAAAGGGGTGCATTCAAATCATTGTTGACTCCTGTCATCTGGTGGCATGGCCCTTAGTGCCTAGCCCATAGGGATTTACAACTAGCATAGATGTCTGCGTCCAATGAAGGCCAAAGCGGAGAGGAACACGTTCCTATTTTAATGTCAGTTGTTCATGAAACAATAGTTGGGGATGGTGTTCTATATCTGACATAGATGTTGTAATAGATTTGTGCTGTGTCATAGGGCTCTTCCCCAAGAGGTCTGATGCACTTGGTTTAAAGCCTTTCCCTACGAAGCTTACCATTAGCGTAGAGATTTCCCAGTGAGAGCAGGAGTGTTTAGACTAATAAGGCTCACCTCATAGAGAAGACGAATGCCTATGTTTGGTCCGAAGAATATAAAAATGAAAGAGAGTGATCCAACAAATGATGTGTTAATACAGGAGCTTGATTTCCTTCCAAAAGTTTATTAGATAATTATGTTGATCTTACAACCTCTCATTAGATGAGATGAGGCTTTATTCAATAGGATCTAAAAAACCAAATAGGTTAGCGTAGAGGCTAGGATTTACACCTGACCCTTAATAGAAAGTCACAAACGCTTTTTGGCCTTCCTAGCAGTGTCGCTATAGTAATGGTGCAAAGGGTTGATTTTTCGGTACATAGCATTTGGAACAGAACTAAACAGGTTCAAAGGGTCCATTAGATGTGTTTAGGCTTGTTTCATCAAAGTAGAAATCATATGACAACATGTGGCACCCCCTAATTGGGTGCCTGTACAGACGTCGATTGATTAGTCCATAGCGCATGGCGCACACTAATTGGATTGTCAATATGATCAAGGCCTAAAGCTTTTAACACCTGCATTGTGGGATGTAGAGCTCATGGCCTTACACTATGACCAGTAGGGAGAAAGCATCGCCATTTGCAACATTGTGCTGTACCAATGTCCAAATTATCTGTGGTACGGGAAGCAGCATCCACACGCTAGCTTTAGTGCAGTGCTAGGCCTTGTGTCTCCACTTTAGATGAAATGCTAAGACAACCGCACCTTTCTTAGGATGATGCTAGATGTTGCTCCAAGGTATTATCTGTTGAGTATGGATCCAATCACAACAATTTGTGGTCGGGCGCCCGATGGTCAAAGTGATCGGGCGCCCGATAATAGGCTATTTTGGCCTGTCACTCGCTGGACGATTTTTGTTATGGGCAAGCGCCCGACCTAGTAATGACCGAGCGCCCGACCGGCCGCAGGCTTAACTGCGGGGTTTCTTATTTTGTATTCTAATTTCAGGGTTTGCTATATAAAGGGATGTAAACCAGGATTAGGCTATGGGATTAAGGTTTCTATATGTTCGAGGTGAGAAAAAGGCGAGAGAATTAGCAAAAGGGCCATTTCTGTGCATGGGAGCATAGGAGAAGGTAAGTGTATTGCTTGTAACTTCGTTCTTCTTCATAGTAGAGTTTTGCACCGTGGTTTTTTACCCTTGTTTGGGGTTTTTCCACGTAAAATCTGTCTTGTGGATTGTTGGTTTGTGTAAATTCCCCTTCTAGTTATTATTACTTCCTATTTATCGTTTGTGGGTGAGACCGGAGATTAGATCTCGGTTCACTAGCGTTGTTGGCGTGCTACGCAACAACTGGTATCAGAGCTATTGGTTTAGTTCAAGTGGCAGCGATGACAGAAGAATGGAAAACTAGAATTGAGAAGTTTAATGGTTCAAACTTTACCTTGTGGAAAATGCAGATAGAGGATTATCTGTATCAAAAGGACCTCTACATTCCTCTAGGAGGAAAAGAGAAGAAACCAGAGAAGATGACAGATGATGAATGGGCTTTAGTGGATAGGAAGGCTTTAGGAACGATCCGACTCTTTTTGTCTAAGAGCATCGCCTTAAATATATCCAAAGTAAAGACCACAAAAGAATTAATGCAAGCTTTAGCAACGATGTATGAGAAACCCTCGGCATCCAATAAAGTTCATCTTATGAAACGGCTATTCAACATGAAGATGTCAGATGGTGGGGCGTGGCTGAACATCTAAACGAGTTCAATACAGTCACGAGCTAATTGGAATCCTTTGGCATCACTTTTGATGATGATGTCAGGGCACTATTGATCTTGTCCAGTTTGCCAGACAGTTGGTATGGTTTGGTGATTGCCGTGAGTAATTCCTCAGGATCTACGAAGTTAAAATTCGATGATATAGCCGATTTAATCCTAAGCGAAGAATCTAGAAGGAATGCATCAGGAGCTTCAGGGGATTTAGGGAATGCTCTAAATGTTGAAGGAAGAAGAAGATCTTCGAACAAAGGAGGCAATAAACACGGGCGTTCTAAGTCGAGGTATAAGTCCAAGGGACCGAAAGACAAGGACGGGTGTTGGCATTGCGGTAAGAAGGGGTGCATTAAACGTAATTGTAAGGCGCTTAAGAAACAAGAAGGAAGCTCTCAAGGTGGGAAGGATTCAGTGAATCTATCTGAGGAGAGTGACACAGAGGTGTTAATCTTGTCTCTTGATGCCCGGAATGAGTCTTGGGTTATAGACTCGGGTGCTTCGTTTCATGCCACTTCGTTAAAAGAAGTTCTTCGTGATTATGTGTCGGGTAACTTTGGAAGAATCTACCTGGGTGATGATGAGCCATGCAGTATTGTTGGCAAGGGAGACGTTCACTTAAGTCAGAAAGACGGAACGGTCTTGAAGTTGAAGGATGTCAGACATGTAGCGAGTTTGAGATGAAATTTGAGCTCAGTGGGGTAGTTGGCCGATATCGAATATGTGACGACATTCACGAGCGATGCATGGAAGGTCATAAAAGATGCCTTGGTAATATCTCGAGGCAAGAAGGAAGGTACCTTGTACGTGACTTTCGGATCGTATAGTTCACTCACAGTCGCATCAACTAGAGTGAACGGGCAGTTATAGCATCAGAGGTTAGGACATATGAGTGAGAAAGGGATGAAAGTATTATTGTCAAAGAGGAATCTACCAGGGTTGAAGTCAATCGATTTGGAATTCTATGAGGATTGCGTATATGGCAAGCAGAAGAGAGTAAGCTTCAAGAAGACAGGACACGCTCCGAAGACACATCTGTTGGAGCTTATACACACTGATGTGTAGGGACCGGCATAAGTATCATCTCTTGGTGGTTCACGCTATTTTATTTCTTGCATTGATGATGCTAGTAGAAAACTGTGGGTTTATTTCTTAAAGTACAAGTCTGATGTATTTAATGTACTTAAGAAGTGAAAAGTTATAGTAGAAAATGATAATGGTAAAACTTTGAAGTGTCTCAAATCGGATAATGGGGGAGAGTATTGTGATAAGAGGTTTGAGGAATATTGTGTAGTAAATGGAATCAAACATCAGAAAACGATTCTAGGGACACTGCAGCAAAACGGTGTGGCTGAGCGCATTAACAAGACCATCATTGAGCACGCTAGGAGCATGAGGCTACATGCAGGGTTGCCCAAGACCTTTTGGGCAGATGCTGTGAATACCGCCGTATATCTCATAAATAGAAGTCCCTCAGTACCATTGGATGGTGGGCTACCAGAAGAAACATGGACTAGAAAAGAGGTGAACCTTGCACATCTCAGAGTATTTGGTTACACTTCTTATGTTCACATTGATGCAGAACACAGAAACAAGCTGGATGCGAAGTCCAGAAGGTGCACGTTTATAGGCTACGGGCAAAATGATTTTGGCTACCGATTCTGGGATACTGAGAATCGAAAAATCATCAGAAGCAAGGACATAGTCTTCAATGAAAAAGTGATGCATAAAGACAGTTTACAGCAAAAGCAGAATAAGGCCGATGAGAAAGAATTCGTAGAGTTGGAAGAGTTATCGGACATGGGTGTCACAGTGCCACAGGATGGGCATGCACAGGAGCATGATGAGGCAGAGCCACAGACACCGGTTGTGAGGAGGTCTACTCAGGAGAGGAGACCCAAGGTCCGATACTCACCCTCCTTACATTATCTACTGCTGATAGATAATGGTGAATCAGAGTGTTTTGAAGAGGCATTATGGTCAGATATGCGGGTTAAGTGGGAGTAAGCCATGGATGATGAGATGGACTCTCTTGAGTCTAATCGCATGTGGGAGCTAGTCACTCTACCTAAGGGTAAGAAAGCTCTTCATAACAAGTGGGTTTACAGACTGAAGGAGGAGCACGATGGTTCAAAACGGTACAAGGCTAGACTGGTTGTGAAAGGATTCCAACAAAAGGCAGGTGTCGATTTCACATAAATATTTTCACCTGTGGTGAAGATGTCTACGATTCGCATGGTCTTTAGTATAGTGCCTACAGAGGACTTACATTTAGAGCAGCTAGATGTTAAGACAGACTTTCTTCATGGAGACCTTGAAGAAGAGATATACATGCATCAGCCGACAGGATATGTGGCACCAGGAAAGGAGAACAATGTGTGTAGACTGAAGAAGAGTCTATATGGCCTGAAGCAGGCCTCGAGGCAGTGGTACAAGAAGTTCGACAGTTTCATGTTGGAAAATGGGTACAGGAGACGTCATGCAGATCACTGTTGTTACTTGAAGAAGTTTGATACGTCGTACATCATTCTTCTTCTGTATGTAGATGATATACTTGTGGCCGGATCAAGCATGAAGGACATCTCAGATCTCAAAAGACAAATGTCTAGAGAGTTTGCCATAAAGGATTTAGGAGCTGCAAAACAAATCCTAGGCACGAGGATAAAGCGTGACAGGGAAAACAAGAAGCTAGTTTTGTCACAGGATGAGTACATAGCCAAGGTACTTGATCGATTCAACATGGGAGGTGCAAAGCTGGTTAGCACTCCATTAGCCAACCACTTCAAGCTTTCTAAGGAGCAAGGAGCTAAGACACAGGAGAAACGGGACTACATGGCTAAAGTCTCTTATGCGTCAGTTATAGGGAGCCTCATGTATGCTGTGGTTAGCACGAGGCCAGATATTGCTCAAGCAGTGGGAGTTGTTAGCAGGTTTATGAACAACCCCAGGAATGAACATTGGGAAGCTGTGAAGTGGATTCTCAAATACCTGGTAGGTACTGTGGATGTAGGGCTGTGTCATGGAGGATCGAAAATCAAGCTATAAGGCTACGTCGACTCAGATTTGGCAAGGCATATCGACAGTAGGAGCACTACAGGGCATGTCTTTACCCTAGGTAGTGCTGCAGTCAGTTGGGTTTCTCAGTTACAGAAGATAGTATCCATCAGTACAACGGAAGCAGAATATGTTGCAGCTACAGAAGCGTGCAAGGAGATGGTGTGGATGCAAGGTTTTATGGAAGAGTTAGGGAATAAGCAAGAAAATTACAAGCTGTACAGTGACAGTCAGAGTGCAATACACTTGGCTAAGAATTCAACTTTTCATTCGAGGACCAAGCATATTGACATCAAATATCACTGCATACGTTCGTTACTGGAAGATGGATCGATTGCTTTTGAGAAGATTCATACAAGTGAGAATCCTACAGATATATTGACCGAGGCGGTCACACGGGAGAAGCTGAAGCTCTGTTCAGCTTTGATTGGTCTTCAGGCTTGAAGACTGGGAGGTGGTGTACTCCGGATGTAGAAGACGAAGGATCATATAGTGATGTGTCTCCAAGTGGGAGATTGTTGAGTATGGATCCAATCACAACAATTTGTAGTCGGGCACCCGGACGGTCTGTGGACCGGGCGCTCGATATTCATGATTTTGAGATAATTCGTCTCTGAACTATTTTGTCAACAGGCGGGCGCCCGACGGTCAAAGTGACCGGGCGCCCGATAATAGGCTATTTTGGCCTGTCACTCACTGGACGATTTTTGTTATGGGCGGGCGCCCGACCCAGTAATGACCTGGCACCCGACCGACCGCAGGCTTAACTACGGGATTTCCTATTTTGTGTTCTAATTTCGGGGTTTGCTATATAAAGGGGTGTAAACTGGGATTAGGCTATGGGATTAGGGTTTCTATACGTCTAAGGTGAAAAAAGGCGAGAGGATTAGCAAAAGTATCATCTTTGTGCATGGGAGCATAGGAGAAGGTAAGTGTATTGCTTGTAACTTCGTTCTTCTTCATAGTAGAGTTTTGCACCGTGGCTTTTTACCCTTGTTTGGGGTTTTTCCACGTAAAATAGATCTTGTGGATTGTTGGTTTGTGTGAATTCCTCTTCTCGTTATAATTACTTCTTGTTTATCGTTTGTAGGAAAGACTGGAGATTGGATCTCGGTTCACTGGCGTTGTTGGCGTGCTGCGAACATTATCATGATAAATTCTCAGTGGCTTGGTGTAAACACCCCACCTTCGGCTACACTGTTGGTAGAGATAGCTGGACTAATGGAGGACCATACCCCCAAACCCCAAGTCCAAACTCAGCCAAACTCACCCTTGTAAGCCCCAATCCATAGCCCAATTCAAGCCTGAACCCAGTCAACCCAGTCCTAAACATCAGCTTGAAAAACCACCCATAAGAAAAGCCAATAAAAAAATCCTAAAAAAGTCAAACTCACTGAGTCAACCCACTGAGTCAACCCACTGAATTAACCCGCTGAGTCAACCCGCTGAGTCAACTCATCGAGTCAAAACACCGAGTCAACCCGTCGAGTCAACCCGCTGAGTCAAATCACCGAGTCGACCCGCTGAGTCAACTCACTGAGTCAACCCACCGAGCCAAACAGCAGTCCCGAGGGAACGACCGTACCTCGCTGGAAATTTAGGAGTGACCGTACGGGCGGCCCACAGTGGGTCGCCCAAAAATAATTACGGGCTCTGCCACTGCCCGCTGCTATAAATACCCCCCTCCCCTTCTCATTTCAACAGAGCAACCCAGCCAAAGAGAGCCCGTCCGTTCGAGTCCCCTTCTCCACCCCTTAGCCCATTTTCCCACCAAGGAGAGCCCAAGTGAGGAGAGCCTAGCCCTGGCCCAGCCCAGCCTGACCACTGGCCCAAGTCTCTCAAGCCATCCAAGTCTTGATCCAACCACTCGAAGCCAACCCCTGTGACACCTCCGTCCATCCAGCTACTCTTTTTCCAGCATCATCTCATTTGCATCTAGCATAAGTGCAACATTTACTTTTCTTCCAACCCCCCTGCTTCACTGCAAGCACCTTGATTATTCAAGCACACTGCATACGTCTTATATTAAGCACTTGTCAGTTCGAGCGTATGCTCTGGGCTTGCCCGTTGTTGGAACCTGCCCATCAGAAACTCTTACTGTTCAGACCTGCATTCATGCTTCACTATAAAGCACCTTGATTATTCAAACACACTGCATACATCTTATATTAAGCACCTGTCAGTTCGAGCGTATGCTCTGGGCTTGCCCGTTGTTAGAACCTGTCCATCAGAAACTCTTACTGTTCAGACCTGCATTCATGCATCATGTCATCTATGAGAATGTACGAGAATTAAAACAGACTTTCAAGTATTAGTTCGATTATGTGAAGTAGAGACCGTACTTCGGTACGGGCAGTGTGTGGGGTGCTTAACCTCTTCCCACCCTGTAACCGTGATCCCTTACCTCGAATCTCTGGCCGCAGATCAAAATGAGTTATTTTAGAGGAAGGAATCTTCGAATCCCCTTCTCTAACGTTTTTACGGGGTCTAGCCGACTGTAGATTCGAAGTAATTGGCTAGTGGCGACTCTGGTCTTATATAAACTCATTTAAACACATCCAGCTTAAACAAGACAACCAAACAAAGCCCTCGGGAATGAGGCAAGCCAGTGGCACAAACGGCGATTCGCACTCACATATCCTCTCCTTCTTTTCCCGAAAAGGGAAGGGACGAGAACGTCGTGTGGGAGCGCGGAAAGGGCGAGGGTCCACAGAATGGCGACTCTGCTGTGGAAAAGCTAGTCCCACTAGTCATGATCCAACTTGAAAAACAGAATCCTTCCCGTACTTGAAAGTCACTAATCCTCATACAATCTCATCTGCATAGCATTCTACCCAAAACAAACAAAAAAAAATAGAAAATCCCAAAAACAAAAAAATATAGAAAATCCCAAAACCCAAAAAGAATAAAGTATAGTCCTCACCATTGCGCCTCCTCGGGCTCAACGTATTCGGAAACAACTTCCCTTCCGCAGCATAATCCGCACTCGGGCACAGCAAGCATGTCCGACCACTAAGAAGAAACCCATCTCTTCCCTGCTCTTGAGATGACCGAAGCGTAACCTCCAGCGCAACAGCCAATTGAGAATACGCCAATCATACAAGAATTGGCACAAGAAATGAGAGCAATGCAAGAAATGCTCTTGCAATTCATGCAGCAGCCAACAATCAGGTTGGCCCAGTTCAGCAATCTCAGCAGCCACGCTGGGTCCTTCCGGCCTCCAGTTCAAATCAAGCACAACCATCGGAGTCTGCCCAAGACTACCGACAGCAACCGTCTTAGCCCTTCGCTATGGGGCATCCTCCTCAATACCTTCCCGCGACGACAGGGCCATCTCAGAGCACTCCAGTCGCAGGAAATTCCAGTCAGCTTCCAATCAATCTTGTAAACAACAGTCTCAGTAGATCTCAGCATGTCCCCACCGATGGGACACCTTTTCAATTTCAGCACATCCCCGCCGATGGGATTTCAATTCAATTTCCAGCAACAAGGACAGCACTGGCGAATGCCCACAATGGGGGTCAGTGTCAAGCCCACACCAATCAGCGGACAGTGGTGAATACCCAACAACGGGGTCACTTCCCAGCATCTCAGCCTCCTGCAAACAGGAGCACTTTTCAATTCCAGCACATCCCCGCCGATGGGATTCCAGTTAATTTCCAGTAATCTTCAATTCAGCAAAATCCAGTTGATTTCCAGCAATCTTCAATTCAGCAATCTCCAGTTAATTTCCAGCAAGTTCCAGTTCAACCTTCAGTACAGTCTCCAGTTCAGCTACAGTCCTTTCAAGCACAAGTTCATCAGAATCCAGTTCAGCCATCAAATCAATTTCAGCAACCCGCGGTTACTTTTCAGCAAGCACATAGGGTCGAAGACATCGACCACTATGCCGAAGAAGAACGTGCCTTACTCCAGGAGGCATCAGTCGCTCGAACAGATCACTCAGGACTGGAAGAGTTGCGAGAGCAGTTCCAGATCTTGCAAAATCAGCTTCAGCGACAACAAGGAATCGACTTACCTTCGACCAAGTTTAGAGACTTGTGTCCTTTCCTAGATGCTCAAGTACCTCAAAACTTTGAGGTACCAAAATTCAAAAGATATGACGGCAGCGGTTGTCCCACAGCACATCTCAAGGCCTTCTGTGGAGAGCTGAGTGCAATCTCAGGAAATGAAGGGGCCCTCATTCGCTTGTTCCAAAAATCTCTGAAGGGCGATACCCTAGATTGGTACACTTCATTGGACTGCCACCGCATCAGGACGTGGGAACAGCTTTCCCAGGCTTTCGTCGACAGATTCACGTACAACCTCGACATGGCACCCAGAAGAGCTGACCTCGCGGCTCTCAGGCAAAGGAGTGATGAAATACTATCAGCTTATGTGGGACGTTGGAGAGCTATGGCAGCCAGAATGCGGACACCTATCGACGACGAAGAATAAATCTCCATGATTGTTCATTCAACATATCCGGGCATATCTGGATATCTCATCTCGCATCCATATGCGAACTTCTCGCAGCTAATCCGTGCTGGAGAACAAGTCGAAGCAGGAATCTGTGCCGGGACAATCTCCCCATGGCCTCATCAAGCCACTCCAGTCAAGAGGAACAGAGTGGAGGGAAGACCCATCGGATATGGGAGCGGAAACCGCAGCGGTTATCCTCCCCGCCCGACAGAAGTAAACAACATCAGCACCACTGCTCAGGGTAATCAATATGCTCTCCCGCAGGGTCATCAACAGCATCCGCAGAATCAAGTTCAGCACCAACCTCAGAGGTATCAATCACGACCAAATCAGCAACCACAGCCACAACCACCTCGACAGCAACAGCAGTTCAGAGGAAATGGTCAGTACCCATACCAGAATAGGCAGAATTACAGGGAGCTCAGGAAGTTCACTCCACTCACTCAACCACTTAGTCAAGTCATGACTATGCTGGTACAGAAGCAGTTACTCACTCTAATGGCACCCAGGCCCCCTCCTCATCCTCTACCTCCGAACTACCGAGAAAATGAGTACTGTGCCTACCATCAAGGACGTGGCCATGCTACTGATCGATGTTTTACTCTGAAGAATGCCATACAAGATCTGATTGATGACCGCAAGATCGTCATCTCAGTCCCTGGGACTCCTGCAGCAGCTTCCACCTATATTCTTCAGAATCCTCTGCCTCAACATCCGAAGGATCCCAGTTCATCTCGAGGCCCCACCGTCAACAGCATAGAAGAAGAAGAACGCCTCGATCGCTTCTTCTCCCCCATCTAATCCATTCATGCCTACACTTATGGGCCGACAAATCCTCCTCCGATCATGCAAGGGGTAAGTCCCTTTTCTCCTCCAGTCCTCGAGCCAGTAGTACTCGAAGGAGCACTTCCGTATGATGTACCAGTTGTTCAAGGGGCACCTTACAACCATTCATGCTGGGAACCAGTCATCCTGGAAGGAGCGCAATCATACATCGAGCCCACATACGAACCTGTCATCTTACAAGGGGCAACTCCAGTTCAAGAACAATCCAATCCGCAATTGAGGGATTATACTCATCAGCAGCGAGAACCCATTGTTTTGGAAAGAGCTCCTCCAGTCAAGCCAGTCATATTGCAAGGGGCAAACCCCGAAGGCGTGTCAATCACACTACCGCAGCTAGGACGAACAGAGAAACCCCCTGCCATATCAAGAGGACTAGTATTCATTCCATGGGAGCCTCCTGCTCCAGGAACGGTCAAGCCAGAACCGCAACCTTATGTGATCTATGAAGACAAGCCTCGATATTACCCCTTCAGCACAGGCAACAATGTAGTTCTCAAGGCAAAGCTCCATACGAGGAAGATTTGGTACCCACACCAGCACCGTTGCAAGAACCGGTGATCCTAGAAGGCAAAGGTGAGGAAAATTATAAAGAGGTCCCGTGGCACTATCTAGAATGTACGGAAGTGGGGAACATGAATCCCAATGGGCGTTGCATCCGAAGAGATAATCAAAACAGAGGAGATCCCAAAGGCACTCCCTCAGGCCTCAGCAACAAAAATGAAGCCGCATACGATGTGACGACTCAGCTCAAGTCAATCCCTGCACAAATCTCAGTATGGGAGCTACTCTGCACATCTCGCATACACCGAGAAATGTTTGCCAAAACCTTGAACAATGCTCATGTCTCCTCCGATACGGCACCAGAGATGATAGCATTGATGATTGGACAGCTCCTGGCTCCACGTGCCATCACCTTCACTGATAATGAGTTGCCACCAGAAGGACGCGATCATGGGCGATCCCTCAACATAGCCTTACGATACAAAGACCTCTGTGTCCCGCTGGTCCTTATTGATAATGGCTCAAGCTTGAATGTCTGCCCGCTCAAGACTGCGGAACGTCTGGGAATCAGTCCTTCTTCATTCCGACCCAGCACCATATGCGTCAAATCATTCGACAACACCCGCCGATTAGTGGAAGGGGAGGTCGACATAGAGGTACAAATAGGTCCGGAAGTCTCCACCATCACATTCCAAATTCTGGATATATCAGCCTCTTTCAACATGTTGCTCGGACGACCTTGGTTGCACAAGGTTGGAGCTGAGCCGTCAACCTTGCATCAATGAGTGAAATACATTTGTGGAAATCAAGTGATCTCTATCCATGCAGAGAAGGAGCTCATCATTCTTTCCAATGCTACTGCCACTGAACCAGACATCCCGGTCATTGATATCCAGCACTCTGAAGAAGACATCCCGTTTCACAGTTTCGAATTCGAGACTGTGAACTCTATCGCCAATCCAGAACCGATAAGGGTGGACCGTGTATTTTCACCGGCAGAGCGTCTGAGCCTCAAATACCGAATGAAGAATCACTTCAAGTCCAGAAAGGTACCACTGATATATAACCAACGCAAATGGGGACTCGGATACAAGGCAATCTTCATGGACAAAAGAAAGAAGAAATTTCGGTGCTCACCCATCCAATTCGTCAAGCCAGGAGAACCTTATAAAGATCCAAGAGGGAATCAACCGACTGCACTACACAAAGGCCTCCCGATGAGCCTAGTTTGGGCCACGTGGCCCCCCATTCGATGGAATCAGATTCTTGAACTATCTAAGCCTCCAAAAGAAGAAGGAAATAATGAAGATGAAGAAGAAAGTCAAATACAGCAGCTTCAGGACCAGGTTACTCTAACAGCTACTCCCAACCAAGGGCACAACCTGCCCACTTCAGCATCAATCAAACAGGGGCACAACTTGCCCACTTCAATTCCAGCCAGTCAGGGGCACAACTTGCCCATCTCAACATCAATCAGCAAGGGGCACGACTCGCCCATCTCTGCAGAATCAACATCATCAATCACCAACCAAGGGCAGAAGCAGCCCATCCATTGGACCAAGAAAGAGAAATGGCCAGCCTTGGATTGGTCCGATGTCCAGATTCTGAACTTGTGTCTAGCCGTAGAACCAGATGAACTGCAATGCGAGGTAAGTGATCCGGGAGGGACTGAGTACGACTTAGATCTCGAACCCGACCAGCGAGAAATCATGGTCATTGGGCCAGACTGTGATTCTTCTCCCGAATCATCAACCCCCACCTCTTCAGGGGAGGAAGTGTGGGGTCCTAAATGGTCATCCGTTCTCCTAACTTTTGAATCAGCCAAAGAGCCATCTGAGGGCTCTGGCTTCCAAAAAAAATGCCTGTTTAAGTAGCGATCGGAACTTTGGGACAAGCTGGGCTCAATCATGGTCTGCAATGCCTACTTGTTCAAAGTCCCGTAAATTTCAAAAATCCAAAAAAATCAAAAACTTTCAAAAGCCAAAAACATCTAACATTTCCATTTCAGAAAAATGTCAAAAATCAAAAAATATTTCTTTTCCTGCATTCAATAGTGTGCCAAGTTCGCCTAAAGAGTCGCATGAGTTTGAAGTCGAATCGTATGACTTCGACATCGAATTAGACTTCGAGCTCATGGGTCTGGACGAAGCTCGGGATGAGGAAGATGATGATCCGGCTCTCGAACTAGAGGATCTCCTCAAAAAGTTCGAATCTAAAGCCAATGTTGTAGCCAATGATTTCGAGATAGTAAACTTAGGGACGCCTGAGATCCCTAGGGAAGTACGCATCGAAAAATCGTTGCCACCTGAGATGAAACAGAAAATGATAGAGTTCCTAGCTCCAAGATTGTCCAACTTCGAGTTCTCATATGAAGACATGCCGGGGCTCGATGAAGGGCTCGTTGTACACCATCTGCCAACCAAGGCAGATATGAAGCCAGTGAAGCAGAAACTTCGAAGAATGAAGCCAGAATGGGCTCTGAAAGTCCGAGATGAAGTCATCAAGCAGTACAACGCGGGATTCTTGGTAGTCTCCAACTACCCTGAATGGCTCACCAACATCGTACCAGTACCAAAGAAGGATGGCAAGGTTCAAATGTGCATCGACTTCCGAGATCTCAACAAGGTCAGTCCTAAAGATGACTTCCCTTTGCCACATATCGACACTCTGGTCGACAATACTGCTAGATACAAGGTCTTCTCATTCATAGACGGGTTCTCAGGTTACAATCAGATCAAGATGGCTGTCGAAGATTGTGAGAAGACATTGTTCATCACTCCCTGGGGAACCTTCTGTTACAGGGTAATGCCGTTCAGTCTGAAGAACGCAGGGGCAACATATCAGCGAGCAATGACAGCACTATTCCACGACATGATGAACAAAGAGCTTGAAGTATATGTGGACGATATGATCGTCAAATCTCGTACAATTAAAGGACACTTTGAAGATCTGAAGAAGTTATTCAACAAATTAGAAAAGTACAAACTCCGTCTCAACCCTCAGAAATGTGTCTTCGGTGCAATGGGAGGTAAGCTCCTCGGCTTTATGGTGAGCGAGGATGGCATCAGGGTCGACGAGACCAAAGCCAGAGCAATCATCGAGATGCCCCCTCCTAAAACAGAGAAGGAAATTCGTGGCTTCCTCGGCAGAATTCAATACATCAGTCGCTTCATCGCACAGCTCACACCTATTTGTGAGCCCATTTTCAAGCTCCTCCGGAAGAACATTCCAAAAGAATGGAATGATGATTGCCAAGTCGCCTTCGACCGCATCAAGAGATATCTCATGAATCCTCCAGTCCTAGTGCCACCCACTCCTGGACGTCTACTATTGTTATACATCTCGGTAGCAGCAGAAGCCATTGGCTGTGTCTTCAGCCAGCATGACGAGACCGGAAAGAAGGAACAAGCAATATATTATTTGAGCCGAAAGTTCACTGACTACGAGACCAGGTATTCCCCGATCGAGAAGACTTGCCTCGCCCTAGTCTGGGCAACTCAGCGACTCCGTCAATACATGATTGCATTCCCTATTCTCCTCCTCGCTCACATGGATCCGCTCAAGTACCTGTTCGAGAAACCGGCACTCACTGGAAGGATAGCCAAATGGCAGCTACTCCTGTCTGAGTTCGACATCACCTATGTCACTTAGAAGGCAATCAAGGGGCAGGCCCTCGCCGATCATCTTGCGGCCCACTCCCTCCTGGATTATCAACCGCTCAAGACGTTCTTCCCTGATGAAGATCTCTTGCTTATTGAAGAAGAAGAAAAGAAGAAAGATGAGTGGACGTTATTCTTCGACGGCGCATCAAATTCTAAAGGAAGGGGTATTGGAGCAATCCTCTACTCTCCAGATGATGTCCCTATTCCTATCTCAAGACACATAGCATTCGAATGCACCAACAACATGGCAAAGTACGAAGCATGTATCGCTAGCTTAAAGGAAGCCATAATCCTGGAAGGGGTATTGGAGCAATCCTCTACTCTCCAGATGATGTCCCTATTCCTATCTCAAGACGCATAGCATTCGAATGCACCAACAACATGGCAGAGTACGAAGCATGTATCGCTGGCTTAAAGGAAGCCATAATCCTGGGCGTCAAGAAGCTGTGAGTATTTGGAGACTCACAGCTTATCATCAATCAGACCAATGGCGAATGGAAAACCAAGGACGAGAAGTTGATACCATATCATGTGTATCTTGAAAATCTGATCGAAGAATTCAAAGAAGTCACCTTCTCATACATGCCCAGAGCCAAGAACCAGTTTGCAGATGCTCTCGCCACACTTGCATCAATGCTCGAGATACCAAAAGGAGCTTCAGAATGGGAGCTCACAGTCGAAATTCAAGAAGAACCTGCTTTTTGCCTGCAAATAGAAGAAGCCGAAGCTGTCCCTGACAAACCCTGGTATGCCGACATCAAGCAATATCTCGAAACCCAGGGGTATCCAGAGTCAGCAACAGCAACAGATCGCCAAACCATCCAGCATTTGGCCGGCCAGTTCACCATCAGTGGCGAAGTTCTTTACAAGAGATCTTATAATCACATCCTCCTTCGATGCGTCGATGAAACAGAAGCTGCAAAGATCATGAAAGAAATACACGAAGGAATCTGTGGCCCACATATGAACGAGCACATGATGGCAAAGAAGATTCTACAACTCGGCTAGTATTGGCTCACCATGGAGACAGACTGCTGCCAGCACGTCAGAAAATGCTTCAAATGTCAGGAGCATGCAAATCAAATCCATACCCCCTCATCAGAATTATACAACCTGACCACCCCCTGGCCCTTCTCCATGTGGGGACTCGACATCATCGGCAAGATCAATCCCAAAGCATCAAATGGTCATGAGTACATACTTGTGGCAGTCGACTACTTCACCAAGTGGGTAGAGGCAGCCTCTTACACCACGATTGCAGCATCTCAGGTGATCAAATTCATGAAAAAACAACATCATATGCCGGTATGGAATCCCCAATGTTATCATTACAGATAATGGGACCCCGTTCGTCAACAAGAAGATGGATGACTTTCTCAGCAAATTCAAGATTCAACGTCATCGATCAAGCCCCTACCGTCCTCAGATGAATGGTGGGGTAGAAGCCACAAACAAGACAATCGTCAGGATACTCGAGAAGATGGTCGTGACCTATCGAAATTGGTCAGATATGCTCCCATATGCACTTTGGGCCTATCGAACGTCTGTACGGTCTGCTACGGGCGTTACTCCTTTCGAGCTTACTTATGGAATGGAGGCAGTTCTGCCAGTCGAGGTGGAAATACCATCACTACGAGTGTTACTAGAAAGTGGAGTTGAAGAAGGAGAATGGCAACGGGCCAGATTCGACCAGTTGCAGCTAGCAGATGAAAAGCGCATGCGTGCACTAAGTCATTCACAGTGCTATCAGAAAAGGATCGTCGGACTTACAACAAGAGAGTCCGAAAAAGAAGTTTCAAGGTAGGCGGCATGGTTATGAAAAAAATTCTACCGTCGCACCTTCCAGATCCCAGAGGAAAGTTCAAACCCTCGTGGGACGGGCCACTAATCATCAGAGAAGTACTTCCTGGAGGCGCCCTCAAACTCACCAGCATGAGAGGGGTGGACCTTCCTGAGCCAACCAACGCCGACAACGTGAAGATCTTTCACAAGTAAGTTATTCTGACCTTATCAAGAGTTACTTTAATAGAGCTGAAGTCAAGAGGACGAAGCTAAGACCTCTGAAAAATTATTTCCGTCCACCAACAAGTGTTTCAAATAAGGGGATTCAAAGAGAGAAAAATACAAAAAGGGGGGGGGGGGGGGGGGGGGAATACAAAAAAAAAGAGAAAAAGAATACAAAAGAAAAAAAAAGAAGAAAAGAGAAAAAGGAAGCCAAAGCAAGGCACCCAAGAAAAAACTCAACCCAAGAAGAAACACAGTCATCCATCCATTCATCTCAGAAGGTTGATAGCAAAGACCGACAGCTCTATCATCGTAACCTAGAATAAGGGCTGAAAGACTGCCATCGGCCGGCAACGACGGATTCCCGACCTCTAGCCGCCACAGTTATCCAAAGATCCAGAAAAAAAAAGAAAAGAGAAAAGGAAAATGTATGCCTAAACAAAGAGGGCGGAGTGAAAACCCGAAAGGGCGCTCCGAGTAAAAACGGTGGGCATACAGCGAACTTGGTGAAAACCCGAAAGGGCGGCAAGGGTAAAAACAGCATAGCTGCCAAGGGGCAGGCAAGATCAAACACCCGGGACGTGGTAAAAATCCGAAAGGGCGCCACAGGCAAAAATGACGGGAAAAGGCCGGCTGTGATGAAAACTCGAAAGAGCGCTGCAAGCAAAAATGGCTGAAATGAAAAAAGAAAAAAATGAAAAGTGCAGGTACCAGAAAGTCAGGCAGTCCAGATCGGTTCAAGCCATCACAGTTCAAGAACAAGAAGAAGTGCAGTCAGGAACGAAGAGCTCTACAAATTCTGACATTCTCAAGAGGCAACAGTTTCCATTACCTACCCCTCTAGGGAACCAAAGGAGCACACAAGTCAAATCTCGAGGCACCGGTCAAAGCATTGGTCGAGCCCCAGCTCTGATTCCTATATCCCGACACAAAATCCAGACACACTCACAAGACAACTCATGGCACGATAGATTCTCAAAAAGTTTTCTTCTTTTTTCATTAAAAGCCTCATATTTCTTTTACACATATCATGTCATTTTTTTCAAAAAATACAAAAAAAATGCATCATCATCAATCATATACGCAAAAAAAAGGGAATGTGCAGGTGGCCAACACAATCAAACTCTACCCTCCTCCTCGGCCACATCAGGTAAGTCCTCTGACTCATAATGAAGTAGTCTCGCTCTCAACCTACTCACCTCCATACGCAGGTAATGCGCCTCATCGCGCTCAAGGGTACGGATCGCTGTCTCCTCATCAGACAATCTCTGATCGGCAGTCAATCTCCTCAACATCATCTCACAATGATACCGAAGTGTAGAAATCTCAGACAGCAGATGGCCATGAGTGGCCAAAAGGAAGCAAGGATCAATGAATGGGCGCTCCTCAAAAGGTTCATATGAACCAGATGAAGAGCCAGCATCTCCAAGGATATCCTGGTCATCCTCATCAACAGTCTGGTGCCAGAAAGGGATACGTCGATACAAAGACTGCTAAGCAACCTAGTACTGATATGGGGCGGTCGCCATCGGAAAAGTCCGCAGCTCAAAACCCAGCAAATCAGCAGTCAAGTAACTCGCCCAAGATCCATCAACCCGGGTCCTAAAGTCAGAGGATCTAGATGGAAGTGCTCGACGCCCGATACCCGTGAAAGCGAAAAGAGGAACATCCTGCTCATACCCAAACTGCCGCAGGAACCGAATGGGATGGTAAGAAAAGTAAGATCGAAAGCCTACCAACATCAGAGGAAGGCGGTGTGCATCGCAAAGCACTGGAGGAAGTGAAAGCCAAGATGACTCCCAACGAACATTCCAGTCACGAAGTTCAGCGAACATCCTGCGATACAAGGGCTCGCTCATCCTAGCTGTATGCGGAAGAAACTCCATAATGTGCCGCATAAGGTCTGGGCGATGGGTGTCAGGAAATGATACAGGAACAGTCAAAGAAAGACGCTCCCATAGCCAGACCTGATCACAAAAAGGAAAAGAAGTTCAGCTAGAGCAAAGCAATTCCTAACAAAGCAAGAAGAAAAAGGTGTAGAAAAGATACCTGAAGAAAGGCAAAACAGCCGCGAAGGACACGAGTGCAGCCCAGGGCGCAGTCGGTCAGCCCATTAAACAGCTCGGCCAAGATGAGAGAAATGATCCCCTGCCGTCGGATAGCTCGGCTCATCACCTCAAAAAGCAGAGGAGTCTGGGACCTGCGCCATCCCGAGAACAGCACCTCAGCTATCAAGCAGAACATCAGTGCGTTCCGAGCAAAGGTAGAATCGGCCACACTCCGAAGACCCGAAAAAAGGTCATACAGTAAATCCAAGGAGAACACTACAACATCCTGGCCGACGGTTGCAGGCCGAATAAGATAGGGGATCCCGAACCAGTTCTGTGGTGTAGCAGTCTTCGGCGACGTCTTCGGCAAGAAATACTAAGTATAATCCCAAGGTAGGCCTGTCAAGCAGGCAAGCTCCTCCAAAGAGGGTCACATCTCCATATCGTTGAACGCGAACAAGTTCAACGAAGAGACCCAGTCAATCAAGGCAGCTCCGAGCATCCTCCAATCAATGTCAACTTTAGCCATGTGGATCAGACTGCCGAAGCCATAGGACTCCAAATCTCGAATCTCATAAGCTGACAAGCTGTCAAGCCAAGCAAGCAGTCGTGGCGAGCGAGAAGGACGAGGGAGCAGCTGACAAGTCCTCACTGGTACCCCCTCCAGAACAAAAGGCTGAGAAATCAATGATGACTCATCGAGGATCGGAAGGTCAACGGGCGAAGGAGAAGGAAAAGCTGGAACCTCTACAGACTCGACAGCCCCTGACCTGCCCTCAGTAACGGCTATGTCTAATATAGTCACATCACTATCTGAAACTGTCATAACCTCAGCCGCATGAGAAGACTCGCCCACCTCATGAACGGAGTGCACAAAAGACCGACGATCAGGAGAAGGACGATACTCTCCATCAAAAGGGCTACCAGCGAAGATCACACCACACATAGTGGCATCCTGGCCAATCTGACCGTCGAAAAATGCATCTGAACCATCAAGAAGGGTCCCGGCAACCCAGATCGAAGAACCAACAGTCAGATCTGGACCTGCGGCCCTCTCCAACAGGAAATCATGAATCCAATCATCATCCTGGCCGATCAAAGAGATCATCGAGGCATCCACACCATCCATCATCAGGGGGACATCATCAATGATCACATCAAATCTACCCAAACAGGTGTGCAGCACATCCTGGCCCTCATCAAGAGCATCCAAACCGTCAAAGGTATCATCTGAACCATCCATCCCATCTAGACAGGAGATCAACCCATCTATGTCCATCATGGTCCCATCACCTCCATCAATCACATCATCCATGTGGCCCATATTCAAGGGATACATAGCCTCACCTATGTCACATCCTCCCATCTCATCCATGCCTCCATTTCTCCCACAATCAAAGCCCCATTCAAATCTGGAATTTCAGCATGGTTGCCATTAATGGGGCCATTCAAAGCTCCACCAACCACCATCCCTAACCCCTCATCAATACCCCCTCTTAATGCCCCATCTACCCCGGCCATTAAAGGCATCCCCCCATTATCAAAGCTCAGTTGAAAATCTGAAGTGTGGGACCCACCTTGGACAGCCCCCATAGCCCCTAAATCTCCATCGTCCATTGCTTGGGAAAAGACAAGCCAAGAAAAAGACAAAAGGAGAAAGGAAGATGAGACAAGGAAGAGATTCATGGCTGAATCGAAGAATCGGATGCAAGGGTGAGGGAGACAGCAGCCAGAAGAATATGCTCACTGTCCGAACCAGAGCCAGCCTAGGCCGCACAAGAGGCGAGCCTTGGGCGGCCCGCTCTGGGCCGCCTTTACGGACGCGCTCCCTCTCTCTCCGCGGGATTGGCTCAAGGGTTCTTGGTAGGTGAGGCTGACAGTTCACATCAGCAGATGGCACCCTGAGGGTCGCCCAAGGCTCCAGTCCACTCCAGATTTTGATTGAGGTTGATCAAGATCATCTGGAAGGTACCCCACTGGTCCAGTCACGAAGCACTGCGGCCAGAATGGGTCTGATCAAGTCAAAGAAAGGGAAAGATGATCAAGAGGGGGCCACAAGCAATCCAAGACTAGATCATCATGATCTAAACCATGGAAGAACCTACATGAGCCATCAAACAACAAGATCAAAGGTTGGATCGTCAAAGGAAGGGTCGGAGTCCAAGATCTGATCATCAAGTGGGCCCACAAAGCCAAGACAAGCGATCTGAGACGTTCAAGTCATCATCCACACTGTGAGAAGCCTTCTTAGCCTCACAAATCATAAAAAAAAGAGGTGCCCCAAAGTAAAGACGAGGTCTCAACTGGGCCCACAGGGCCGAATCTAGCAATCTGAGCCATTCAAAGACTAGATCAGCATGATCTAAATCATGGGAAAGCTTACACAAGTCATGAAGCAGCAAGATCAAAGGCTTGATTATCAAGAAAGAAGGCCAGAATCCAAGATCTGATCATCAAATGGGCCCACAGGGCCAAATCAAGCAATCTGAACCGTTCAAGTCGTTATCCATGCAGTCAAGAAGTCTCATCTTCCACAAATCAATAAGGAATGAGTCAAAGGCCAAAACATCCAGACATCATCAAGGAATTTGAGACAAGTCAAAGATCGTATATTCATTCAGAAAATTTTACAAAAGAAGGTAAAAACCAAAAGAAGAAGGTCATCCATCAAGTAAGCTGAATACAAAAGCAGGCTACAAGTCGCCAACATAGTTGTCATCGTCCCTCCTCTCGTCCCGCTCCCTATGATAAAGATCCATTAAAGGAGCAGTCACCGAGCCTCCAGCATATCTACGACGGCCCCCTGGAACATAGAGCGAAGGAAGCAAAGGCCCCTGGCCGTACAGCAAATACCACTCATCATAGTCACGATCTGGGATCGTGAAACGAAATCCGGGCTGGCCCGCAAGAGCATCAGCCATCTCGCCAGCAGGAATCCGAGCAGCTGGAGGAGGTGCAGAACAAGGGACCCGAGCCACCCCAGTGACTTGCCGAAGCAACCTCTCACCCAAATACCACTGAAAAGATTTAGCGTTGGAAAGCATGATACGGAGACATGAAGCGTCATATGCCTCCACACGCTAAGGGGTGTAATAGAGAGGGAAGCTGGCATACGGCATCCGAGCGAGCTACAGCAAATGAAGTCACCACGATCAGTTACAGTGCAGCACGAGAGGTAAGGAAAGCAAGATACTTACGTCATCAACGGTCAACCCCTCTATGTCAGCGCGCCAATTGTCCCCAGAAACTCGGGAGTTCCGCTGACGGTTTTGCTGGTGCCAGTATATGTGGCGATACAAAGAGGGCTCAATATCATCCCGCATCCTCGGCGCAAGATGGGGAAAATGGTCATAAAAGCAGGTCTGGGCAAAAGCACACCTAGTGATCAGAGAGAGAAAGAAGGTAAATGTCTCCAAGAAAGGTGAATGAAGAAATACCTCGACGACAGGCCAGAAACCGGTGTAGGACTGGCTGTTCTGACAGGTCTTATCCAGACCCTGGAAAATATGAGTCAGGATAGCCCCGTTCCAATTGTAGGGGTGGTGTAGATCCTCAACCAAGCGAAGGAATTTAGGATCAACCCTCTCATTGGCGTGGCAGAGAAGATAAGACCCGAAGGCATAAGTGATCATGGCCCGTGCTTTGTGGAGGGCCTCTCGCTCGGTAGTGGGGATGACGGAGGCAAAAGTGTTGTAGAACCATCGCATCTTTACTTGATGGCCTTAGAATTCATCCTCGGGTGGGACATCACCGACGAGCCATAGCCAGTCAGTGGAAGTGATGGGAGCCAGAGAGCTGACTTGAGGGACAACTGTCCCATGAAACGAAAAGCCTATTTGCATATAAATGTCCAGGGGAGTTATTCCCCATTCACCACAAGGGAGCTGGAAGGTGTGGGTCTCGTCCCGCCACCTCTCGCAAAGGGCCGCGAGCATCATGCGGTTGGCACTGTTGTTATGAAAGCGTAAGGTGAGGAGGCCAGCAAAAGGAGTACCAGCCAATACTCGTTCAAGCAAGGGCTATGGATCCTTCACCCAGTTGTCCCAGTGATCCCTGGTGCCTCGACCCTTGATGGCGGGAAGAGGTTGATGCTCCATAGCCAAGGAACACATGTGGTCCCCTCGGCGGATGATGAAGGCAGGATCATCTTCGTCAATCACTCGACGTCCCCTGGTACCGTCTGCCATTGAATCCTACAAGCTTGGCAAGGTAAGTCCCTATCCCTTACCCGTTAAAATCCAAATTATCATCCAGGAAACCCATGGGATTGGACTCACGTTCAAATGCAAGATTTAAAGTCCAACTCCATGTGTTACCTAGGATATGTGTTGGGCCCAATGAAGAAAGCAAGGCCCACCTTAAAGAAGGTCGCATGGCATGCCTTAGGCAAGAAAAGTCCATCATCCAAGGACACATTTTGGACAACAAATGCACTCAAGTGCCATGAGATCAACAAAGGATAAGAATCCTACTTCACATGAGAAGCTCCTCTTCAAAGTCCATATGTGGCCAGGGATTGATCCACTTTTTTATGCCAAGGCCATGATTCTCACTTAAGATGTTCCCATCTTTTTACACATGTACATGGACAAGTGGGGGATAGAAAGGAAGTGGGCCCCCAAGAGTAACCCAAATGCCTCACCTCAATGGATTGAAGGGAGCACATAGCCCACTTGAAGAACATGAGGACCCATTCATGGGTTAACCATGGGCAACCCTATGTGCACCATCTTGATGAAAGTGTTGACCATGAGAGTACAACATGGCGGTCTACCCACAAACATATGAACCAAAGAAGCTAATGGTAAAAAAGTTGATGCACATAGCCCACATGAAGAACCAAGTTGAAAAAGCCCATGAAAGGGCAAGTTTGGGCAACTTATGTGCACCAATTTCTTTACCAAAAAGGGAGACCATTTGAGCACAAGAGGGCATGGCTTAATGGGTCACCCAACCATCATGAAAATGGATAAGAATGGTATACATAGCCCACTTGAAGATCAAAATCCAAAATGTCCCAAAGCATGGGACAAAAGTGGGTAACTTATGGGTATCATTCTTTCTCACAAATTGAAAGGAAAATTACTCATCTTTGAGAATGATGGTGGATGACCCACCAAGCACCCCAAAAGGAAGTTCAAGGAGCTATGGTTACATGGATAGCTCACTTGAAGAAGAATCATTCACTTGAGATTGATGACATTAAAGGAAACTCTTGGAAACCACTTTCCTACCACAAGGAAAAACCATTTGAACTTAGTGAGATTGTTGGAACAACTCACTCATGGGACTTGTAGATGATCAAGTAACTCAAGTCCTCCATCCATCAAAAGAAAAGGCATGAAAGGAAAAAAGCCTACATGGGTAAAGTGTAGTGGTGCACACATGGTCCAAAGAAATCCAAGCTTCAATGAAGGCCCAAAAGCCCATCCACATGGAAAAACTCCAAGGAACCCACCACACTTTGTACAAGGATGTGCATCATAATCAAGAGATGGTGGAAGATTTGGGCTACTTGTCCATAAAGGCCCAACTAAGAAATCTAGCCCACTTGAGATCCAAGTGAAGAATGGGCTAGTCACCTTGGTCCATACATATGTGAAGCAAGATGGGGTCACCCAAAGTGAGCCCCATGAGCCCAAAGCTTGAGATGGGCCCTACCATGCCCATGGGCCCAAATCTTGGAAAGAAGATGAAAAAGAAAAAGAAAGCTCCAAAGGAAATGACAAGAGCAAGAAAGTAAGAGGGAGCCCAAAATGAAGCATTGGGCCCATCAAATACACCAAGGGCCATGACTTCACTTTGAGCCCATTTGATACATATGAAAATAGGCCCAACTCCCATGAAAAAGATAGAATATTTTGTCATGCACACTGGATGACATGGCAAAATCACCCTTTACATACACATGAAGGGAGTGTGAAAAGAAGAAAAGGAAAAATGAAATAGAAAGCTTGCAATGTCCTTCTCCATGCACCACCTTTGAAATAGATTGGAGAACACTTGGGCCCACCTTCACTCCTTTTGGAATAGCTACATGGAAAAAGAAAAGAACCATGAGAAGAGAAGATGAAGAAGGAAAAGGACAAGAAAGAGAAAGGGAGTGGTCCATACCTTTACCACTCACCAAAGAAGGACCACCTTGCTGTCCCAAAACTTCTCTAAGGCCCACCACTTGAGAGAAGCAAAGAACCACCAAGAGGAGAGAGAAAACTTTGAGAAAGAGAGAGTAGGAGAGAGAGAAGAGAGAGATTGCACGTTGGAGGGGGCAAGGGTGCCCCATGTTATATAGAAAAGGGGGGTGCACCAACCAGGGGTCAGGAGTGGTCAAGGGCGGCGCCCAAGGGGGCGTCCTACCTCCTACCTAGTTGAAACGACCTCTCCTCCTCTCTCCTTGGGAAGAACTCCTCATTGGGAAGGGTGGTTGCAAGTGAATCTTGTACCTCCATGTAAGAATGAAGTGATGGAAGAGAATGGTGAGAAAAAGGAAGAAATCTCACCAAAATCTCATCTTGTGAAAAATTGGTGGGAAATTGGCTTGATGATGTGGAAAAGTTCCATGGAATTTTCAAGGAAAAGAAAGAAAAAATTGACTTGGTCAAACAGTTATCTCAACCATCCAAAGGCATGACCAAATGATCCAAACCATTCCAAGAAGAATCTCCGCCCTTAATTACTGTTTACATGTACATAGTTTGGTCCGAAGACCTTAAACTACGTCGGGATCAATGTCCCGAGGGATTTTAATAAAAACCAGCATCGATCCCAGCCGTTCAGGCCAAGATCTGATGACCTGGATCATTTCGAAAGAATCACAAAAAAAATGTTTGCTCTGTTTGTACATATTTTGGGTCCGAAGACCTTAAACTACGTCGGGATCAAGATCCCGAGGGACTTTCAATAAAAACTGGCATCGGTCTTCATCAAGATCTGATGACTTCGGACATTTTCTAAAAAACAAAAAAAAATGTGTGATTTCCAACATCGCTTGTACATGTTTTCGGTCCAAAGACCTTATACTACGTCGGGAACAAAATCCCGAGAGATTTCCAATAAAAACCAGTGTTGATATTGACCGCTCAAATTGAGATTTAACAGCCTGGAACATTTTTCGAAAAATCACAAAAAAGAATGTACTTTCAGCATGTACATAAAGTTTTTTTTGGGTCCGAAGACCTTAAACTACATCGGGATCAAGATCCCGAGAGACCTTTTAAATAAAAACCGGCATCGGCCCCAACCGTTGTGATCAAGGTTCAATAATCCGAATCATTTTCAAAAATACCAAAAAGATTTCAAGCTTTCCATAAAAACCAGCATCAACCTCGATTACCCGAGTTGAAATCTGAAACTTTTTCAAAAATACAAAAAAAATAAAAAATAAAAAAAATAAAAATTTCACCATCAATTTCAACTGCACAAATTTATCTCCAGCGGTCCGAAGACCTAAAACTACACTAGGATTAACTTCTCGGGGGCTTTCTTTCCCCAACCTGTTCCGGACATGGCTGACACTTGATCGTACGGGTGTCCGAAGCCTTCTAAACAGGTAAGGGCTGAGGCGGGCAGAACTCCGCAATCCTGTTCATGTTAAACGCACCGTGATAGACAACCTTGATTTGGAAGTCGCTGTTGAATCTGACGGATGTTCCCTGTTCCTAAAACTCATGAAGGGGATTAAGGCTGTTGGGAGGTGGAGCGCACCCTCACGGAATTGTGAGCAACGTAAGGCCCCAAACTGGATTGACTAAGGGAAATGTGACGATGTGGCTCATTTTGTGGCCGAAGAGTCCGTCGGACGATACGTGGTCTATGTGCATTGCACATGAGGAACAGGTAATTTTGTGGGTGTGTTGACTGAAAACCCTCAAAATCCCCTCATCCGAAGATGTAAAACTACGGCACTTAACTGTGTGAGACTCGTCTTGCTCGCTGACGTAAAATGGATCGGGTGCCTTACCAGCAGTAGAAGCTGGAAGTGGATGAAAATTCCACACTTTTCCCTGCATTTCAGAAAACTTACAAAATACAAAAACATTGCAAAATCACCTCTTCAAAAATCACAAAAATATTTCCCTTACTTTCAAACAAATTGTTATAAAAAATCACAAAAATATTTCTCTAGCTTTCAAAGAAAATACTTCGAAAATCACAAAAAATGTTTCCCTTGCTTGCAAGCCAAAAATTTTCAAAAACACAAAAATATTTCCTCGCTTTCAATAACCGATCTCTATCCTGACCACTCAGATAAAGATTCGGATCACATATTCACAAAAATCACAAAAATTGGCACTATCCCCAGCACTACACTTCAGGAGTCTTGAACTCCACTCTCTTCACAATTTGGGATGACGGATCCAATCGCCCGCAAACTGGAATCTTGACCAAAACTGGCGACTAAACACCGTCTCAATAGCATTTATGCCCAGAAGAACATCTTGAAGTTAGATAACATCCTCGTACATTCTCATTAAGCAAAGAAACAGCATCTTGGGACGATGGACCTGATCGACCATGGGTCGGGATCTTGACCAACCCGCTAACCAAACATCCGCATTAAAAAGAAAAACCCCAGGGAAGCACAACCCTGGAAGCAATAAGCTCCAAGTTCTCTGCATCACTAGCAAAAGCAAAATCATCAAATTGAGAGAGAATGAGCCAAGCCATGCATTCATCATGCATCTCCATGCATCAGCATCCATTGCATCAATCATCATGTTTACCTGCTTTCAAATAAAAGTCGGTTAGCCAAAGACCCCACAGGCATCCCTAGTGGAGGCGCATGCAAACCGGATTCCCATTTCAAAAAGACAAAAAAATATATCTCCATTTGCAAATAAAAACCCCACGGAGTATCACTCCCCAGAGTGGGTATCTTTTCAAAAATCCAAAAAAAAATTTCCCAGTAGAGCGTTCTGCCTCCAAAACACCAGGAGATCTTCCATATATCTGGGTAGAAGCCGATGCAAAAATCAAATAAGATCCGATGTCTCGCGGTTTCCCCGGAGACCATCGGATCCAATGCACTCAAAGTACGGTCAAACTGAACTCCAGTGTCAGTACGGTCGTACCACATGCCAAGATACGAAAAGATGAAAGCCAAAAGGCTCGGTCACAGAAACCATTTGAACAGGTGGAAACGATGAATTGTAACCCAAGTATCAAAATCAGCAAATTGGGTGTGTGGACTCTCGCCGTTTCCGCGCTCCCACACGACGTTCTCGTCCCTTCCCCTTTCGGGAAAAGAAGGAGAGGAAGATGCGTGAGTGCGAAATCGCCGTTTGTGCCACTGGCTTGCCTCGTTCTCGAGGGCTTTGTTTGATAGTCGTGTTTAAGCTGGATGTGTTTAAATGAGTTTATATAAGACCAGAGTTGCCACTAGCCAATTACTTCGAATCTACAGTCGGCTAGACCCCGTAGAAACGTTAGAGAAGGGGATCCGAAGATTCCTTCCTCTAAAATGACTCCTTTTGATCTGCGGTCAGAGATTCAAGGTAAGGGATCACGGTTACAGGGTGGGAAGAGGTTAAGCACCCTACACACTGCCCGTACCAAAGTACGGTCTCTACTTCACAGAATCGAACTAATACTTGAAAGTCTATTTTAATCCTCGTACATTCTCATAGATGACATGAAGCATGAATGCAGGTCTGAACAGTAAGAGTTTCTGATGGGCAGGTTCCAACAACGGGCAAGCCCAGAGCATACGCTCGAACTGACAGGTGCTTAATATAAGACGTATGCAGTGTGCTCGAATAATCAAGGTGCTTTGCGGTGAAGCATGAATGCAGGTCTGAATAGTAAGAGTTTCTAATGGGCAGGTTCCAACAACGGGCAAGCCCAGAGTATGCGCTCGAACTGACAGGTGCTTAATTTAAGACATATGCAGTGTGCTTGAAGAATCAAGGTGCTTGCAGTGAAGCAGGGGGTTGGAAGAAAAGTAAATGTTGCACTTATGCTAGATGCAAATGAGATGATGCTGGAAAAAGAGTAGCTGGATGGACGAAGGTGTTGCAAGGGTTGGCTTCGAGTGGTTGGATCAAGACTTGGATGGCTTGGGAGACTTAGGCCAGTGGTCAAGCTGGGCTGGACCAGGGCTAGGCTCTCCTCACTCGGGCTCTCCTTGGTGAAGAAATGGGCTAAAGGGTGGAGAAGGAAACTCGAATGGATGAACTCTCTCTGGCCGGTTGCTCTGTTGAAATGAGAAGGGGAGAGGGGTATTTATAGCAACAGGCAGTGGCAGGGCTCGTAAATAATTTTGGGCGGCCCACTGTGGGCCGCCCGTACGGCCGTTTCTCGGTTTTCAGCGAGGTACGGTCGCTCCCTCGGGGCTGCTGTTTGGCTCGGTGGGTTGACTCAGTGAGTCGACTCAGCGGGTCGACTCGGTGACTTTACTCAGCAGGTTGACTCGACGGTTTGACTCGGTGGGTTGACTCAGTGAGTTTGACTTTTTTAGGATTTTTTGACTGGCTTTTCTTATGGGGGGTTTTTCAGGCTAATATTTAGGACTGGGTTGACTGGGTTGGGCTATGGATTGGGGCTTACAAGGGTGAGTTTGGCTAAGTTTGGACTTGGGATTTGGGGGTATGGTCCTCCATTCTTCTAGCTATCTCTACCAACAGTGTAGCCGAAGGTGGGGTGTCTACAGGGTGGAAAGAGTTCACCTGCACATACCTAGGCGTGGATGCCTGAAGTACCTTGACTGAGTCCAAGTCGGCGTAGTAGAATCCCGTAAGACTATCTGACGTAGGGCGTCTAACCACTTTGACAATCAAGCGAAACAAGTACTCCTGGAGTGATCTAGGAAAACATCAAACATCACACAATCAGTCTCAGGGTCAGCAACCTCGTAAGACTAGAGACGCAGAGGCTCTGCTGTACCTTTCCGATGTTAGTACCGATCGGGAATGGAAGGGTTGCGATTGGGTACCCAGGTTGCAGCAAACTGCAGGGACAATCGCAACGTTTTCTCCGAACTCCCGTGGGATGTGCGAGTTATCAATTTCCAAACAATCAACTGACTCAGATACAAAGGACAACAAAGATTCCAGACCACAATCAAAGAAAGAATGAATTGCAAACTAAGCATCGAAACCAGCAGGTCGGGTGGAAAGAGTCCACCCGCACATACCTAGGCGTGGATGCCTGAAGTACCTTGACTGAGTCCAAGTCGGCGTAGTAGAATCCCGTAAGACTATCTGACGTAGGGCGTCTAACCACTTTGACAGTCAAGCGAAACAAGTACTCCTGGAGTGATCTGGGAAAACATCAAACATCACACAATCAGTCTCAGGGTCAATATCCTCGTAAGACTAGCGACGCAGAGGCTCTGTTGTAACTTTTCGATGTTAGTACCGATCGGGAATGGAAGGGTTGCGATTAGGTACCCAGGTTGCAGCGCATGCAGGGACAATCGCAACGTTTTCTCCAAACTCCCGCGGTATGTGCGAGTGATCGGTTTCCAAACGATCAACTGGCACAGATGCAAAGGTAAGCAAAGATTTCAGACCATGATCTATGAATGACCGGGTTAGAAGTGGGGTGTCCACTCGCTTTGGCATTCGATTGCAAGCAACCTCTGCCAAAGAGGGGCATCTGTAGACACCCCACCTTCGGCTACACTGTTGGCAGAGATAGCTGGATGAATGGAGGACCATACCCCCAAACCCCAAGTCCAAACTCAGCCAAACTCACCCTTGTAAGCTCCAATCCATAGCCCAATTCAAGCCTGAACCCAGTCAACCCAGTCCTAAATATCAGCCTGAAAAACCACCCATAAGAAAAGCCAGTAAAAAAATCTTAAAAAAGTCAAACTCACTGAGTCAACCCACTGAGTCAACCCACTGAGTTAACCCGCTGAGTCAACCTGCTGAGTCAACTCGTCGAGTCAAAACACCAAGTCAACCCGTCAAGTCAACCCGCTGAGTCAAATCACCGAGTCGACCCGCTGAGTCAACTTACTAAGTCAACCCACCGAGCCAAACAGCAGCCCCGAGGGAACGACCATACTTCGCTGGAAATCGAGGAGTGATCGTGGGCCGCTCAAAAATAATTACGAGCACTGCCACTGCCCGCTGCTATAAATACCCCCCTCCCCTTCTCATTTCAACAGAGCAACCCAGCCAGAGAGAGCCCGTCCGTTCGAATCCCCTTCTCCACCCCTTAGCCCATTTTCCCACCAAGGAGAGCCCGAGTGAGGAGAGGCTAGCCCTGGTCCAGCCCAGCCTGACCATTGGCCCAAGTCTCCCAAGCCATCCAAGTCTTACTCCAGCCACTCGAAGCCAACCCTTGCGACACCTCCATCCATCCAGCTACTCTTTTTCCAGCATCATCTCATTTGCATCTAACATAAGTGCAACATTTACTTTTCTTCCAACCCCCCTGCTTCACTGCAAGCACCTTGATTATTCAAGCACACTGCATACGTCTTATATTAAGCACCTGTCAGTTCGAGCGTATGCTCTGGGCTTGCCCGTTGTTGGAACCTGCCCATCAGAAACTCTTACTGTTCAGACCTGCATTCATGCTTCACTATAAAGCACCTTGATTATTCAAACACACTGCATACGTCTTATATTAAGCACTTGTCAGTTCGAGCATATGCTCTGGGCTTGCCCGTTGTTGGAACCTGTCCATCAGAAACTCTTACTATTCAGACCTGCATTCATGCATCATGTCATCTATGAGAATGTACGAGGATTAAAACAGACTTTCAAGTATTAGTTCGATTCTGTGAAGTAGAGACCGTACTTCGGTACGGGCAGTGTGTGGGATGCTTAACCTCTTCCCACCCTGTAACCGTGATCCCTTACCTCGAATCTCTGGCCGCAGATCAAAAGGAGTCATTTTAGAGGAATGAATCTTCGGATCCCCTTCTCTAACGTTTCTACGGGGTCTAGCCGACTGTAGATTCGAAGTAATTGGCTAGTGGCGACTCTGGTCTTATATAAACTCATTTAAACACATCCAGCTTAAACAAGACAACCAAACAAAGCCCTCGGGAACGAGGCAAGCCAGTGGCACAAACGGCGATTCGCACTCACACATCCTCTCCTTCTTTTCCCGAAAAGGGAAGGGACGAGAACGTCGTGTGGGAGCGCGGAAACGGCGAGGGTCCACACTTGGCTTAAGTATCAACAATTTCGAATGGTGAGATAATTTTTTACAATAATGCATGACTTATGTCCTCAAAACATGCCATGAACTTGGCTACCATAGTTTAAGCAATGAACTCGCACTCCTTTAGGAGATTTCTCCAGCTACTAGGAACATAAAGCCTATGATAGATATCCTGCTGTATGAGCACCCAACAAAATCTAATTCTGAAATTCAATGACCTCTAAATGGTCGATCAGATATCTTGCATATGAGCTACTAATCCTTTATTCCTTATGAATATTGCATCATTTTTACTGTAGCCTTGCAGTGATACATTCTAGGATTATTCTACTGCCTTACTAACATGCTGACTACTGCTGTCTGGGAGCGCACATCTCTACATGTACATTCAGCTCTCGACTACTAAGGCCTACGGAATCCCTTCTGTATATCTATATATGTTCTAATTTGTTCTTTAGATATTGCAACTTATTGAATTTATAGCTCTTCTTCTTCTTCTTCTTCTTCGTCTTACACAATGTTAGCATTAGTTAGTGTACAATTCTTCATTCTATTACTTTTCCAAACTTCTTTCGATATAAGCCCTTTAAAATACCCTAGTAATCCTTGAGATCTATGCCGTGATAAAGCTTGCTTGAGAACAACTTCTAGCTTGTAAGGCTTGCTTCTCTCTCTCTTAATTGTCCAACAACCGTTGGGCCCATATGATAGAGTATAAGTTCATGTGGGCCACATTTTTTATCATAATCATAGATAGGCTTACAAGATGGTTGATCTAGTCTTTGTCATTGATTGGGCTAACTCGGCCAATATTGAAAATCAACAGCGCAATTAGACCAATGTCAATTGATGGGCTTACAAGATGGGCCAATGTCAATAGATTAGACCAAGAAGCCTACAAGATTAGACCATTGTCGATCTATAATCATAGATGGACCGACAAGATAGTTGGACTAGTCATTATGATTGATTGGTCTAGGTCGTAAAAATCAACAGCATGATTAGACCAATGTTGTAGCCAAATGGTCCAATTCGACCAATACGAAAGATGAACGATCATATTTGACATATAGAAAAGAATGGTATAATTAGTCCAAAATTAATGGTCCAATAATGAGGATGAATGGTTTATTGTGTTGAAATTGTAGATAAATGGTCCAATTGGGCTAATATTTAAAATAAATGGTTGGATTGGACTAATTTCAAATTTAAATGTTACTAAAGATGAACAATCAGATTAAGCTAATATTAAAGATCAATGGTCTGATTAGGCCAATATTAATGACCAACTGTTGGATTGTGCTTATATTGAAAATGAACAATTCGATTGGATCAATGTTAGATATGAATGGTCCGAATGGCTTGACGTTAATGATTAACAATCTAACATTGAAGATGAACAATTTGATTGGATAAAATCGATTACCAAACTTTAACATCAATCTGTTGATCATCAATATCAACCCAATAAGGTTGCTGGTCATTGGCCCCGTCGGATCATTCATCTCTAATTTCTGCATAAGCAGACTGGTCATCTTTGATACCGATCCAATCGAATCGCTGATCTTTAATCTGAACCAAACAGATTATTTCTCTTCAATATCAGACCAATCAAACCATTCATCTCCAATTTTGGCCCAAACATTGTTCTTCTGACATCGATCCAATCAGACTATTGATGTTAATATGTACTCAATCAACATTCATCTTCAGTATCAATCCAATTGAACCATTGATCTTCAATTTTAGACAAATCAGATCGTTAATCTTTGATGTCAGTCCAACTGGGTCGTTCATCTTCCATATCAACCCAAACAGACTATTGCTCTTCAACTTCAGACCAATCAGCCCATTCATCTTCAATTTTTCCCCAATCACTATTCCTTTTTTACATCGATTTAATCAGACTGTTGATGTTAATATACACCCAGTCAACCATTCATCTTTAATATCAATCCAATTAAACCATCGATCATCATTTTAGACTAATCAGATCATTAATCTTTGATGTTAGTCCGACCGGATCATTCATCTTTAGTATCATTTGAAAGACCATTTTCCTTGAACATCTATCCAATCAATCCTTTGATTAATATCAGCCCAGTCGGACCATTCATCTCCAATTTCAACTGAAACTAACTGTTCATATTCAATACTAGTGTGATTGCACCATTGATCTTCAATTTTGGACTAGTCAGATCGTTCATAGTTGATATCGATCCAATCAGACTATTCATCTTTTGTATCAATCAAGTTGGACCATTCTAATTTGACATCAGTCCAATTCGAACTATTGATTTTCAATATTGACCCAATTGGACCATTCATCTCTAATTAATTACAATTAGTCCATTTATGATCTTCAAAATCGGTCCAATCAAATTACTGACATTCGATCTTGGACTAATCAGACCATTCATCTTTGATATCAATCAAATGAGATGATTAATGTTTAGCATCTTTCAGATCCGATCGTTCAGCTTTGTGCAGTTCAGTTTTGGACTAATTTGATAATTCATTTGTGACGTTGGTCCCATCAAACCATTCATCTTTAATTTAATATCATTCTAATTACTTTCAATATTAGCCTAGTTGGACCATTTATCTCCAATCTCAATACAATTGAGTTGTTCATTCTTAATATCAGTCTAATTAAACTGTTAATTAATCTTAAATCTTGGACTAATTGTACCATTAATCTTTTATGTTGGTCCAATCAGACTTTTCATCTTTACTAATTTTGATTCAACCATTAATCTAATTCCATCAGTCCAACTGAGTAGTTGATTTTCAACATTAGCCTGTTCGACCGTTCATCTCCAATTTCAAAACCAATAACCTTCATTATTAGATCAATTGGGTTGTTGATCTTCATTTGTAGACTAAGATCATTTTTCTTTGATATACATTCAAGTTGACCGTTCATTTAGTATTGTCCCCATGGGTCTATTCAACTTCAACATTGGTTTAATCAGGTTATTGATTTTCAACATTGGCCTAGTGGAACCAATTAATGATAAAGACTAGAAGAACCATCTCATCGCCCAACCTACAGATCAAAAGTGCAGCCCACATGAACTTGGACTATCTATCATGTGGGCCCAACAATTATCTGTGAGAGAGAGAGAGAGAGAGAGAGAGAGAGAGACTAAAACAACCATTTTATCGCCCAACCCACATATCAAAAGTGTAGCCCACATGAACTTGGACTATCATCATGTGGGCCCATCAATTATCTCAGAGAGAGAGAGAGAGAGATCTAATGAGTAGGGCTACCAATGGGCCGAGCAAGGGTTCATACTACTAAATCCCAGCCCCAAATCCCCTAGGCTAGCCCAAACTCGGCCCACGTCCAAAGTGTTGCCCATCCCAACCCATGTGGCAATTCATGAGCCCCTGACCAACACGGCCCGGCCATGACCACTTGCACATGTTAAATGTGAATAAAAAAATGTAGAGATTAAAATAAGAATCTCATGTTACATCAGTCCAATTAAATGGAAAAAAAAAATATTGCAATCACCCAAGTACATTACTACATGATCCAGGAGGGAAACATCTCATTTGGAGACTCCTTAAAAAGCATTTTCATCGTGTTCTATGACTATGTTTCACATGTTCATTTTAATTGAACGGTTGACCGGAGCTCAAACGTACACCCCATCATTAATAGATGTAATACTATGATTAGAACTGTACATAAGTCGAATCGAATCGAGCTTGGCCCAGCTCGGTTCTACTCGACCAACAAAGCAGTTGGGCTCGAGCTCGGATTAGCTTGGTCATCGAGCCCAATTGGACAACTCAACTTGATTTGGACAAGCTTTCAAGCCGAATTCAAGCCAGTTCGAGCCCATCTAAGTTCAAGCTTTCGAGCCTAATTTTGATTTTGTAAATATATATAAAATAAAATGGGCACTCGTTTTGATTTTGTATACATATATATAATATTAATTTATTATATATTTAAAAAATTATATATTCAAAACCAAACTGAGCCGACTTGAGCCTAGTTCGAGCTGAACCGAAGCTGGTTTCGAACCAAGTCAAATCAAACTCGAGTAAGTTCGATCTTGACTCGAATTTTGAACAAGCCTCAAAAATAGGCTCGGCTTGACTTGTTCCACCCAACAAATCCACTTGACTTGTACAGCTCTAAGTATGATATGTAACATATGCATGTATAATATACATTAGAGATATGGGGTTATACCAAGCTCGGCCCAAAAGTTTTCAACCTTTTATATCTAAGCCCATGCCCAACCAACGGGCCTCAAAGGCAAATAAACCCAATCCAAATACTTGTCCCAACCATTTATGTATCGACTAACATTCCTCATATATTTTGATTTACAAGAATTAAATATCGAATCGAGTCAGATTTAGTTTTCAAGTTAACCTAACCTGCCGCGTAAACATTAGGTTGAGTTTCGGGATTTTGAACTATGCAATAGACCAATCATCTAGACTAATTAACTATGGGACGCACCAGTAGAATCTGAAAAACGAAGCATCTTTTGCATATGTTAAGGGAGATGATGAATTTCAAAATCCCATTGTCAGGAAATAAAAGCCATGCAAAGTCTACCATTATCCTCAAAGGCAAAAGGCTATCAAATATGGTCCAGATAAGAAACACATAAAATAAAAGCAAATGAAGCAGACCCAATGCGTTTTAGGTTGGCAATGCAGTCTCCAAGAATAATAATAATCTACCCGTAAACATACTAAAAATGAATCCCCTTCAACCACACAGCTGACTGCAAGGAAACTTTCTCATTCCCACCTAATAAAACCCCAAGATCAATCGAGCCACTATGTTGTGGGTGTGACGTCCACTTGATCCATCAGGTGACCCTTTGGCTATAGGTTTTTGTGAGAGGGCCCACCTAATTTTTTACAAGAGTTTATTTTTCTTATGATATGGTTCATGTGATGTATAAAGTGGATTTCACACAAACATCATATTAGGCCCAAGAAAGCTCGGATGTTGTAAAGGCTGCATACAGGCACACACAATCCACCTTAACCAATCAAATGTGATATATATATATATATATATATATATATATATATATATATATATATATATATATATATATATATATATATATATTCCAAAAAAAATTCTTAAATGTTAATTTCTATGGTTCCGAGAGGAAGCTCTCAGCATTTACCCTTTAACCTTTTAATATTTTCATTGACCACAAATTTCTCTATCACAGGACTCCTACCACTGTGGCTTTCCATGTACACATGTTGGTTTCTCCCTATCTAAACAGGCCCACTTGCACCTTCTTGGAAATACATTTCCTACAATTTAGTTTCCTACAGTTATCCAGAAAATAAGATTCTTCAAGAAACACCATTTCCTTTCAAATAAGCCCTAATCATTTCTGCACTCAACTCATTTGGAAGGATGGCCAGTATATCCCATTCCAGTGAAGAATGTCCCTACAATGGCAAGTGTCCCCAAGCCCAGAAGAAGAAAAATGAAATAAAAATCATTTATCGCATTTTACAGTCTAAACAAAAATTCCACCAATTACCAACAAACTAACCAAAAAAGTTCATCTATTTAAGGAATCCTTACGGATATGATAACATCAACAAATGAATATTATTGTAAAACTGGGAAAATGTAATTTAGTTTTGTTTTCCATTACAAACATTTCTGCCTTTGTATATATAGAGAGAGATTGGTTGCAGTGGAGAATGGAAATGGAGATCCGAGAGAACTCAAAGAGAAGAAAATGCCAAAGATGGGAACTTCATTTATCTTCCACTAGAATAGATGCAAGATATTGAAAGATAAAAACTAGAGCTGAACACGAGCCAAGCTAGCTCAGTTAACTCGCTCAACTCGAACCAGCTCGATTCGGCTCAATTTGAAGGTTGGGTTTGAAACAAGCCATGCCATTTTTCCAAGCTCGAAAGGATTTTCAAGCCAAGCTCGAACTAACCCAAGCTCAATTCGGCTCGGGCTCGATTTGGCTCGACTCAGTTGGAAGTTGACTCGACTAGCTAGAAATGTATGTTGTTTAGTCCTACATGGGAAGAGAGCAAAGAAATGATAGGTGATTTTAAACAGTTTAGGCTTTGTGCTGCCTTTGGGCCGACATTTTAAAAAGTTTTAGGCTGAGCTTTTGGGTTAGACCTAATTAATTTTTTGTTTTTTTCAGGCTTGAACTCTTCTCGAAAGCTCGGTCGAGCCAGCTCAATTATGTCAGTCCAGCTCGAAGGCCAAGCCCAGCAGAACAGGTCATTGAATGAGCTTAGCTCGAACAGGGCAAAGCTCGGCTCGTGTACAGCTTTAATAAAAACCACTTTCCATATCTTCTACAAGGATAACTAAATCTCCTCTTTGCATCCTAAATCTCAAATACCGCATCACTGTGCCTTTACATAACACGAGGACTTCACTGATGCTTGGCTGAGCTAGAGGCACAACATGCTCGGAAGTCAGACAAGACGGTGACAACCACGCCAACAACCATGACTTTCCGGGTAAGTATAACATTCTTGTTAGTTTTGTATTCTAACTTCAAACTACAAAGTACCAAAACAAAGCTAGTCCATGTCAATATCTCATTTGTTTCATGAATAAAAATGCCCAAATGCAAATAAGAGTGTCTATCAACATATTCTTTGTGAAATGATCACATACAGCAGCTATATGTGATCATAGAGCCATTAATATGCGAATATCCTATTCATGGAAAAGGTTGGCCACAGAATATTTGATCACTTGGTGGAAAGAGGGCTAGACAAGTAGACTGGGTCCTACCAGCAGCAGTCCAAATGAGTTGGACGTTATATCCCACCCCCGTTGAGCGATTTTCATGCAATGTGGCCATCACAGCATGGCCCATCTTGTGCACGCATCAGATATTCCGTGGATACAAAACACTTGCAAGAAAGAAATGGATGATTTGAAAGTTCACACATGGATAGAGTTGTACATGAACCGAGTCAGCTCAGTTAACTCACTCGACTCAGCTCGGCTCGAAATTGGGTTCAAGCCGAGTCGAGTTGGTTTTGGAGCTTGAAAAAATTTCTAGCTGAGTCTGAGCTTGCCCAAGCTCGACTCGACTCAGACCAGACTCAAACTCGACTCGATTTGCACAGTTATCACTCTTATCTATGCCTATAGCAAATGTTTAACTCCAGAAGACGCTCGCAAAGTATTCGATGAAATGCCCCAGCGAGCCGTCGATATCATTTCATAAACTGATCTCATCTCATGCTCGAAGACTGCTCGCAAAGTGATCAATGAAATACCCAGTGAGCTGTCTAAAACTCGAGCTCAAACTCAACTCGAGCTCAAACTCAACCCGAGCTGTTGACCGAACCGAGCTGAGCTGGCCAATCAGGCTCGAAAGCCAACTTCGATCTAGGGTTGGTTGCTGGCCAATCCGAGCCGAGCTTGCCAAGCTTGACTGGGTTCAGATTCGTGAACAGCTCTACACACAGATTCGGTATTTGATCATTTCTCACTGTTACCTGACATTGACAATTGAATGAACTAACAATCTGAGTACAGAGAACCCACTAAAGGTCTTTGACATTGATAATTGAACGAACTGACATTCAAAGTACAGAGAACCCACTAAAGGTCTTCATTCTGGTCACATTTTCTTCTGTCTGAATTCAAAACCTCAATGAAATGGGAAGGTTGAACATGGTCCGATACACAAAAATCATCAGTGTACTCCAATACCATTTTAAAAATGGCATCAACCGATCTGTAAACTAGGAGATCGGCACGTGCAAAGTGCTTGCAGAGAGAGAGAGAGAGAGAGAGAGAGAGAGAGAGAGCATCACAGTTGGGTCCACAGAAAACTGGGTCCAAGATGGTAATAAATAAAAGGAAAAAAAAACACTTATTTTCCTCTTCTTCCTTGGGTTCAATCTTCCGCTTCCTTAAGGTTCAGAGAGAGAGAGAGAGAGAGAGAGAGAGGAAATCAAGAATGCTAGCGCGCGCGCAAACAGAAATCATGACGGCATTCTTGCCGGTAAATTCTTGGCTGTTGATGGCCTTTATGTAAAATTGAAACAGAGTTAAGCAGGGAAAATCCTAGCCATCCACGGGCCTTTTGCAGTAAAAAAATCTCAGCCATCTATCGGAAAGCACATTGTTGGAGTCGATCAAAATGACCTGAATGTGTATTTGATTAAAACCCTCCCCGTATCCTTCAATAATGCATAGTTTTCGGTCACCTCAAAAACTAACTACGGAAAAAGCGTTGCCCCTGCTACTCACATTATATATAGTATAATAACATCATGCAAAGGCCAACATCATCCTCAAGGTGAAGAGAGATCAAACCAATCATAGCCAAAGAAACACATGGCACCAAGCAAATGAAGCCAAGCCAGCAAAACCAAAAAGTTTTAAGTTAGCAATGCATTTTCATTCAATATGATTCAATATGGAGTGTTTGCCATAAAAATGAAATAATTCCTGTGTGAATAACCAGTGCCTGTACAAAAAATGGTGCATTTAGATGAAATAATACGTACTCTGAACATCATCAGCAACTCCACATCAGAAGCAATGTGCACTGTCTAAGTGACCAGGAACATCAATGTCGTTGTCATCTTCATTATCCAGATTCAGATATGTTAGTTGCCCATCATGCTTCTGCAACCACCATCCTCCATTGCAAAGATAACCAAAACTGCATGTCCGACAACCACCATGTATCATGAGAATATTAACACTAATCACCTAAGTTCCCTTATGTTTGGTGGATAGTCCAAAATAAAATCCACATCAAACCATTTCTGCTTCAATCCAGCTTCCATTCCCAATATCACAATCCACTTTCTTTGCCTACATCACGCAGTACTCTCAAATGAAACTCGAGCATCTGTATGTTTTGGCTGCTGACTCAAAGCATCAGCAAGACCATAAAGCAATTTCACAACATCCACTGTATCATCTAGATAATATTTAGCCTTGCTTGGCTTCTGCCCAACTGTGCATGCAAAAATCTCGGGGGCTTCATGGAACGATGGATTAGCAACTGTACTCGAGATGCTTTCAAACATATCCTCATCCGATCGGTCATCTCCAATGCACAAGATGAAATCCGGTTGCTTCCCACTACCCACCATTGTCGAAAGAAGCTTCTCCGCTACCAACCCTTTACTCACTCCCTGCAATGTTATCCGAGCGTGACGACTTTGGTTGTCATGAAAAATACCCAAACATGTAAACTCTGTGTGTGTGTGCGCGGGCGTGCGCGCCGGTGGGTGAGGGAGGCCTGGTCTCCTGTGAACCAGGCTGTGTGATGTGTTTCTTTACAAAAACCATTCCACCATCAGATGTGTCAACCCACATTAGGCCCAAGGCCCAAAAATCAGCCACATCCATGATTCAAGTGTCCCTCCATCCAAATTAGGTGGGGCAGGAATTTAAAACCTATTTTCAAAATGGACATTTGGAATCCTGTTTTGAAAAAGATATTTAGCTGTTTTTTGGATCCACACACTTTGGAGATGTGTATGCAGCAACTATCAAATGCACACCGAGTACATGCAATCTTTTCCCTCAAGTATATTGCAAAAATACTGTACCTGAGGTTTAACTTCCACAATATGCTGACCTCTTTTAACAACAACGGGCTCATTTGCAAGTACATTCTCCAGATGATCTAGCAGTTCCTTTGCTTGGCAGGATCCAAAATCGGGATCTGCATCTTGATGATGCCAGACCAACGCACTTTCCTTCGATTCTATGTAAGACCCATCTGTTGTCTCTGTATATAGTCTCATTACAGGTTCCACAATTGTTTTCCAATCAAAGTCAGCAGCTAGGGAACAGGTTTCCCAATCAGAAGCCTTACCCCACCTACAACAAGATAAGGAGCATGCTCATTAAAATAAATAAATAAAAAAGGACTCAGAACATTCGTGTGGGAGATCAGAGCCGCTCATCAGATTACCACAACATAGATGCCCTGAACTAGAAATCCGACTGATTTGCTCATCAAGTGGGTCATGTCTGTTCAAAAGAAACAAACATAACAAAATGGCCAACTGTCCATATTCGAAATGCATGGGTTGCACCAGATGAGTAGACATTCCTAATCTTCTTGCAGGGCATCTATACACAGGGTACACACATGGTATCAAGTCGACAGACACATCCCATTCCCATTTCATAACAATCCTTGATACTGCAATTTAAATTATTAAAATTCCAAGCTAATTAAAAATTGATAAGGCCAAGCTGATATACCTTATGAAGAAACCATGCTCAGCCGCAATTCCTAACGTCTCGCATGGGGCAAACCACTCGCTCAGGCTGCTCCGCCCCCTGCCGCTAACAATAAATACGGTGTTCTTAGGATCGCTACACAAGCTATTCAGCACAGAAATAACCTCGTCACTGGGAGTTTTACTAATGGATGTTTGGGGCATTACGGTACCATCGTAGTCCAAAAATATTGCCCTCCTATTCGTTCTCTTATATGCTGAAACAATGTGATCAATGGACAGCTTCCTAAAATTTAGATCAAGGGCAATGACCCTGAAACCCAGACCCAGACCCAACCCGATGCCCCAGCACCGCCTATTGTAGTGATCTTTGCATGCCCTCTCCAGATCTTGCTCAAAGCTGCGTGCCCAATAAGCCACATCATGAGAGCTGACATACCGATAATGCTTTTCATGGCGTAGCTGCTGCTCAGATTCAGGCATCATGACTGCCTTGTATAAGGCTTCAGCGACATCCTCAACATTCCATGGATTGACCCTGACGGCCCCGCTCAGAGATGGGGAGCAGCCTATGAATTCAGACACAACAAGCATGCTCGTGCGAGGGGACTCCTCACCAATGCCCAGAGCTTTATTCATCTCCCGAGTTCCCTGCCTGCAAACCACGTACTTGTAAGGAACTAAGTTCATGCCATCCCTCACAGCATTGACTATACAACAGTCTGCCGCGGCATAATAGGCGATCTTTTCATAGAGAGGGACAGGCTGGTCAATCAAAACCACCGGATCATAGCCAGGAGAGCCATATTTTTCATTGATCCTTTCAACCGTCGACAAGGCTTCACGTCTCGCTTCTTGAACATCCTTCCCATTACTCCTTGCTGGATTAGTGATTTGAACCAAGACTACTTTTCCATCCACCTTCTGCAAATACTGCTTCAAAAGCTGCTCCATCGCTAGAAGCTTCAGACTGATACCTTTAAATATGTCCATGTCATCTACACCTAGAATCAGCTTTTTGCCCTTGAACCGCTCTTGGATCTCTTTAATTTTGTTGACTGTAGAGGGAAGGTTTAATACAGTTTCAAGACGGCCCATGTGAACACCGATGGGGAGAATCTTAATATATACTGTGCGGCCGTAATATTCAATCCCAATGTAGCCCCGCTTAGATTCATAGGTCAGGCCTAGAATCCTGCTGCAACAAGAAAGGAAGTGCCGTGCATAATCGAATGTCTGAAAACCAATTAGATCAGAATTTAGCAGCGACCTCAGAATTTCATCTCTAATAGGCAGAGTCCGGTAAATTTCAGATGTGGGGAATGGACTGTGAAGGAAGAATCCAAGCTTAACTCGATGGGCCCGCTTTCTTAAAAGTGTCGGGAGAGCCATAAGGTGATAATCATGAATCCAGACATAATCATTATCGGGATTAATCACCTCAAAGACCCTGTCGGCAAATTTTCGATTCGCAGTTTTGTAGGCTTGCCACAGAGACTTGTCGAACCGATCACCATGATCTGGGCAAATGGGAAGCATGTAGTGAAAAAGGGGCCAAAGCTGTTGCTTGCAAAAACCATGGTAGAACTTTCTCTGAAGGTCAGGATCCAGAAATGTGGGTATACAACGGTATTCTTCCAGCAGTTTTTGAGCGATTTCTTCCTGTTTCTTTGATTCTATATCAACCTTTAGAGAACCAACATAAATAACTTCAGTACCAGATGAGAGACCATCCTTCATTTGCAAGAGAAGAGAATCCTTGTCCAAACTGAAGCACCAGCTTCCAGTTGCTGGATCCCTTTGAGCATGCAAAGGAAGCTGATTGGCCACTATAATTGTCCGTCGCCGGGATACAGAAGAAAGAACATCTGAATTCCCATCTGTAGTGCCATAGTCATCTAGGTCAGGAATGATCCCAGGAACAGTCATCACTCGAGGAAGTATTCTTGGAGTCCTGGGAATATCCAACAGGTCATCAGGCACCAAATCTAAAAGGTTTGCATACGACCTTGACACCATAATTGCTGCACAGAGATAAAATACTGTTGAGCCGCTTGGAAGATTCAATCATGAAAGGAGCAGAATGGCACCTCAAGTCCTGCGTCGTAGTAAAAAAAAAAAATCCACGAAACCTGTAAAAGATCCCCAATAGGTAAGCTAATATCCCATTATATTAGGACACATCATAAAAGCCATACTATGATATTCATAATTCTCATCTATGACTATTCACATTCAGATTCTTGCGAATGAATGTTTGTATGGATACACTTTCAGATAGCATGCATAGTTATGCATGTGGAGTTCCCGTATGTACTGTGGATTAACTATTAAGGCTGCAAGAAAGACATAATGCCTGTGATAACAAGATAGGAAACATCAATTTCCTAATACCATAGTAATCAGACAATTAAATGCATCAAAATACAACAGCAAGAACCAAAAAGAAAAAAAAGAATGAAATATCCATGGTTCAGTACAATGGTGTTTTCAGGAATGCAATTAAGTCTGACATGCACTGAACATGGAGAAGCATCATACTATTTACTATTTTACCGGTATGTAGTTGCAGTGTTGGACACATCCATACGAAATTTATACAAACAGGATGACCCAGTATTTTAGGGGTATGGCACAAGCAACGCACATGGAAAGAGAAAGTGGTTTGAAAGATGTGGTAAGAGGGGTGGCGAGGAAGGTGAACCGGTTCAGTAAATAGGGCCCACTTTTTCTTCATAGAAATTATATCCATTCTGTACATAGGCGGCCACCTCGATTAGGCCTTGCGGTTAAATATCTGCCCAATCCACAACTCAGGTGGGCCAAACCACAGTGAAATTTTGAAATGGGATGCCAACAATGAATTCAAGTGTGAGGCTTGAAGTGGTTTTTATATTCCATCCAACTCGTCCATCAGATGCTAATCACATAGATGAAGAGATTCCCCAAAAATCAGATTGATTCAAAAGTCAAGATTGCTACAACACAGATGAATTTCGAGGTTTTAATCATATTTTAACATTGTTCCTCATATTGTTGACCAATGAAGTTTCAGATCAGGCTGATTTACATGAGGGTCTTCATCTGATGGACACAGTGGATGTGAAACAAACATGGTCATTGGTGGGCCCTAAAAATCTCGGGTGTTGTTCCAACTTTTCACAACACACTGTAGCATATTCAAATTTGGTGTTTAAGGGATGTGGGTAAAATCTAAATGGTGCTTTTGTTTGTTACGGAGTGGTTAATATCTCAACTGTTGATTGTGGAGTGAAGATTCGGTCACACCCACAAATGACTTAAATAACATTCAGTTTCTATATAAACCCACCCCATGTCTTTAATGATGGTAAGATCCGCAAATCCAAAATAGCATTTTCTGAAAAAACTTTGCCCCTGCTGCTGGTATTATAAATAGTAGAGATGTACTACAACAGAATGAAAGACAATGGATGGTAAACTCAATGTATAAGGCCACTCTTGAATGATAATGTAGCTGCAAGTCCAACTATACATCCTACTAATCTTATAGGCACACATGCTTGAAGACTAACAGCTGAATTCAGCTACCAGCTGCATGGAGAAAATTCAACAATTAACTTTAGCAAAGATCTGGTGCTGACACACTATGAAACACAAACAATAATGAAGAAAACTACCATACTAGGTCCTTCAACACAGACAACACTAAAGAAAATTGCCACATCAGGCACTAATTAAGACCAGCTATTAGGAAAAAAAAAACTTGTATTAGTTTCTTCTTTATTTTCTGGTATTACACATATGCTGTTTGTGCATTTTGAGAAACGTTGTAAGAAGACACCATAACAAAAGAAGAAAGAAAAACAACCATGGACATGGGTCATACAGCCTTGTAATACAGGATCAATAGAAGAGATCCCACGTTTATAACAATATGCCTTTCAAGACTAAAATAAGATCAGCTCATTTAATTGCTTGTAGGACAGCATCAATAGAACATTTCGAGACTATCACATGATAAGCATGCATGGCATGCTGCTTTGCATCTAAATATTGTTGATTTTGTTCAGATAAAAAGGCACAACTATAAATTCAACATAATTACCAGCGCCAGATCTTTTCATCTAACCACTACTCAACATAATAGAAGTCCCATCATAAATAACGAATGAAAAACACATCATTCGCATAATATATTTTCTCTGTCCTCTGAAGATTAGCAGCTTCTAGTGGTAAGAGCTTGAAATAGACCCCACATGATGTCTGCATACATCCAAGTTAGGGCTGTCAATGGGCCAGGCTCAGGCTTGGCAAAATCAAAATTTTGAATAGGCCCGGCCCAAACAGTTCAAAATCCAAGCTGAAGCCAACCCCAAGCCCGGCCAGTTGATAAGCCTAATCCAAACTTGTCCAGCAGATGTGCTATCCCACATTGAGCCCAAAGCCCAAAAGTCAGGCCCATACACAACTCAGGTGGGCCACACAACAGGGGACACCAACCCTTAATTGCGTGTGGGACCCGCCATGCTGTACATTCATGATCCAAACCATTTATCTGACACATCCCACATGGATGATGTGACAGCTCAAAAATCAAGCCATTCTTAGACCTAGGTAAGCCCAGCAAAAGCAGTGGTGCAGCGTACCAATTCCTTCATCTGGCATGCAGCACAAAATTTGGACAAGTTACACATCTCTTCACGATCCAGAAGGTTCATCAGGTCTTCCACTCCACAGATCAGAGCAGTTAGAAATTTCTAACAGCGTGGAAAATCCTAACCATCCTACTAGTGACCAACAAATCAACAACATAAAAGAATTATTTACAAAGGCCCACCACCAAGGGGTAGGGTCCTCCAACATGTGCAATTGCCCATGGTAGGACCCACCTGATGGATGGCCTAGACCTGCATGTCCAATATGAGTGCAGCTTACCAGATAAGCAAATCGTGCACTGTGTTCAAATAAGCTTTTCTACACACCTACATAGTTCCATAAACACATGCCATAGTTCCACACATATATCCATCTTCTGCATGTATAGCCTCGCTTGGTGAAAACAAATTCATATTATTATCTCTTCTTAATTATGCTAAGAGAACTGATCACCACAAGCAAGCTACCACAACTTACAGTACCATATATACCATCTCTCCCGCCAACATTCCTCATGCATATGACATCGGCACCACCAAAGAGGTAGGTCCCACCATGATGACCACCTATCACAAAAATCAGGCCTTATCAATCACCAGATGGGCCACACTGTTGGAATCAACAGACAGTGGATGTTTAACTCAACAGTTCATACACCTTGTACGCAGATCAGCCTAATCATCGAGGAAGTTGATCCTCATGGTGGAGGCAGCATGTTGGCAGGAAAAAATGGCAGTGTACAACCAAGTTGTGGTACAGTTGCCTGCAGGGTAACTCTTATCTATTCTTAATGCCCCACAAAAAAAAGGTAAGAAGAAAAAAATATATCCTTTTCAAGTACCCTAGAATTTCAATACAATGCTAAAAACACCCAACTGCACCCACTAAAGAAAATCCAAAGAAACAGACAAAACAAAGATACATTTTCTAAACTCAGACAACTCTATCAAGTACTCACCGAGTTCTAGAATCTGACTCAGACTCGACCACTCCAAGTCACCGGGTTATCAAATCCATAAGACAATACTTGGATTATATATACAAGGGGAGAAGGAAGAATGCCATCTTACTAAATCCCTAATATATCTAAAAATAGAGAAGAAATATGGATAGAGGATTGCTTTCTAATTAAAGAGAAGCCAATCTGATATAATCCAAAATAAAGTTTAGGTAATTGACATTGACACCCAACCGACTAAAATATACAGCCATCCTTTTCTACTTATGGTAAAAAAATCTCACAACTTTACACTTATTTATTACCCAAAAACAATGGTTTACTATTTAGAGATAATAAATAAGGATTTCACTAAATCTATTAAAATTTTCAGAAGATTTAGATTCGAAAACGTATTATAATTCTCCTTTTTTTTCATTTTTACTATTTATAGATTATACAGCGGAATTTGGAAAAGGAAAGAAAATTTCCTTCTGATCTGTCCTAAAAAAAATTGTATTTATAGAATATTTTGAAGATAAAAGATATTTCAACACCTAAAATTGATATTCACCCCCAAAATAGAGAAAATATGAAATCTGTACCTGGATTTCCTTCCATTCTTGTACTTTCAAGATATGTTCACAGCCTTTTAAAAAGTCCAACCCCAAAAATTGATATTTACCCCCCAAATAGGTAAAAATATGGAACCTGCACTTTGATTTCCTTCCAATTTTGTATTTTTAGGATATTTTTACAACCCTTCTTTTGAAAAAAAAAAAACACAGTAGAACCTTCAAAAATTGCTATTCACCCCAAAATAGGGAGCTGTACCTTCATTTCCTTCCAGTTATGTATTTTCATGATATTTCCAAAACTACCCTTTTAAACAAAGAAAAACAAAGAAAGAAATTTCAACCCCCTAACTTTTGATAGAACACCCACAACTTTTGATAGAATACACTCTTTTATTAATTTGTACTATTTTATTGACAAAAGTAGCGAAACGAGGGGTATCTACCAAAAAAGAGGGTCTAAATATTTAAATTTTCTGTATTTTTATCTGAATTTTTTTAAACAATTACACTTTCGTATATTTTCATTCTATCTTTCAGAATCGGAATTCCTAATTCCTTTCAACTATCGCAAAAAATTGCAAAATTCTCAGAAAAAAGACTCGAATTTTACAACAATCAGTTCAAGCAAATACAAAATTCCAATCCACGAAAACATCCACAACTGGAAAAAAGACCACAAGGATCGGAATCCTAACATCACAGACACGAAAAACAACATCAAAAAGAAGAGAAATCCAGCTTATGGAAACGGATTCCGTACGAGGAACCGACTGCGGTGGAAATTCAGCAAAGAGACACGAAAAAATCAGCACAAAAGCACGAGAAATCGCGAGATGGAGTGGAAAGAGCGAAGGAACGAGATTCAAGAAAGAATACCCGGAAAGAGCAGGAGATCGGAGAGATCGAGATCTGATATGTGAGAGATTCGGGGATGAAGTTCACGGCGAGATTAATGCGATATTTTGGCGTGATTTTCGTTCGAGAGGAAAAAGCAGCTTCCGTCTTTTTTTCTTCTCCAACAGAAGCGAAGTTGGAGATTTTAAGGAGAGAGAGAGAGAGAGAGAGAGAGGGGAGAGAGAGATTAGAACCGGAATAACATAATATCGGGTGAGATTTTAACCCAGGTTTGGAAATATGATTAAACTGGTTTTACTGGAGAGAGAGAGAGAGAGAGAGAGAGAGAGAATGCCCTTCTATATCAAGTAAATTACTTAAATTGCCACTACGCGTGCGGGTTTTTCCATCTTTGACGCTATTCGACAACTGTGATTGTTGACGCTGTTTTGAATGCGGTGGTGATTCGTTGATGCACACTGTATATGGAAGGACGCGGATTGCCTACACGGTGCTCTGTGGGCCACACCATGATGTATTTGTTTCATCCACGCCGTCTATTTATTTTTCTAGATCATTTAACGTTATGAGAATAAAAACGAAGTAGATCAAATTCTCAAATGGTCCACACCAGAAAAGAACAGTACTGTGGTAATTGAGGACATACAATTAAAATTTTCTTAGGGCTCATTGTAATGTTTATTTACCATCCAACCTTTTGATTTGGTCACACAGACCTAGATGGAGGGAATCATCTAAAACTTTGTGGCCCCAAGAAGTTTTTAATTGTAGGCGTTCAATGACCAATTTTTATTGTGGTATGGTCCATAAAAGATTTGGATCTGCCTTATTTTTGGTCTCATGACTTAAAATGATCTGAAATAATGGATGGACGGTGTGGATGAAACACATATATCATGATGACATCTTTAGGGCACCGTCCAGTAGCCACTAGCTACTGACAGCGTCCGCAGGCAATCTGCGTCCGCTCATTGTTTTAATTCTAAACATCAGTTTAGCTGATAGGATTTTTTTATCGAATAATTTTAGAAATATATCTCCTTTTTTTTTTGGGAATTACAATTTGAATGGTATAGATGGTCCTTCTTTAGTAACACGCGGCGTAGGATGCGGATTGGGTACTGACATTGCCTGTGGGACATCCTTAGTAAACGGTGCCATTTTATATCATTTTTTAAGGTATAAGGTCAAAAATGAGGGAGATCCAAATATCAGGTGGGCCACACTATTTTATTATAGTGGTGATTAAACACCCACCATTAAAAACTTTCATGGGCCCACTGTGATGTTTATTTGTCATCCAACCCGTTAATCAGGTCAGAGAGACCTGGATGAGGCTTGATCCAAAATTTAGTGGCCCTAATAAGTTTCTAATAGTGGGGCATCCAATCACCACTGTTTCTTGTGGTGTGGTCCACATGAGATTTTTATCTGCCTCTTTTTTGGGCTTGTACCCTAAACTGAGCTGGGAAAATGGATGGATGGCTGGGATAAAACACATCCATCGTGGTGGTGGGGCCAACAAAGGACCATTTGACTACTAGCAGTGGAGGAGGCAATCTACTGTCAATGGTGGAAGTGGGCAACGATATACGTCTAGTCGAAAATGGATCAGATTGGATTATTCGGCTGCTTGAGTGGGTGTGTTCGAACAAACATTCAACACAAGGTGGCTATGGTCAAACTCAATTTGGTTTGACCCATGTAAATTTCAGACAAATTTTACGGGTTTGAATAAGTTCGAACAATATCTCTTTTTTTTTCTCTTGAAACTATTGAATAGTGATTATCGATTTATTTATAAATTATATATTACAAATGACAAATCATAAGGTTTAAAGTTTTTAACTAAATAAATAAAAAATTAGAACATATATAGTTAACGTCTCCACTATTTCCTTTGGTATGGTCTACTCGACCCTTTGATCCACTTCATTTTTTAGATAATGCCATAAATGATCTTTAAAAAATGAACGGATGGCTTGGATAAGCAAATATATCACTGTGGGCCCCACAGAGCATGACAGTACCGTTCTATCTTTAGATAGGTCCTAGTGGGGGTAGACTAGTATTACCCGATCCACGATCCACGGACGTGAGTTGGTTGATGACTCGAATACCAGCTAACAAGTTGGTGTCAAAAGCTCCATGGGTCCCACCATGATGTATTTGTTTTATCCATTACATCCATTCATTTGTACAACTTATTTTGAAGCATTAAATAAAAAATAAGGCTAATACAAAGCTCAAGTGGACCACACCACAAGAAATAGTGAGGAGAATGATGTCCACCATTGAAACCTTCCCAGGGTCCACATTCATGTTTATTTTTCATCCAACTCTCTCTCTCTCTCTCTCTCTCTCTATATATATATATATATATATATATATATATATGGGAAATGGTACTATGAGGTTGACCTCATAGGAAGTTCCCATGAGGTCGAGCTGTGTGGGCCCCACCGTGATGTTGATCGGACATCAACACCGTGCACTTGATGGGTACCCTTTAGTTCATGGGATATCCCTAAAATCAGCCGTACATGGAACTCAGGTGGGCCATGACATCTAAAACCATGTAAAGACATGCCTAAAACATCTAAAAGCGCTTGGTGGGGCCCACCTGAGTTTTGGATGCCGCTGAAAGTTAGTATGACCCCTCGCCTAAGTGGAGCACACACAATGGATGGTCTGGATTTGTGAACAACATGTTGGTAGGCCTAATAAACAATCATGAAGGTTTTAATGGGTGGATCACCTCTGTCAACTGTTATACGTGGTGTGGCCCACCTAAGTCATGAATTGACCTGATTTTTAAGACGTTCACCCATCACGTAATGATGCATCTGACCGATGGAGTAGATGTCTGATCAACATCACAGTGGGCCCCACACAGCTCGACCTCATGGTAACTCCCCATGAGGTCAACCTCATAGTACCATTTCCCTATATATATATATATATATATATATATAGCCAACTTGGTCAATATTCGAGTCGAGTTTGAATTCGAGTATAACAGAGCTGTGATTGAAATCGACTCGATTTTTTTTCAAACACAGATATTGAACACCCACTATTGAAACCTTCTTAGGCCATGGAGGGTTTGGATCTGGCCAATATTTGTGTTTTCCCTTCATTCTGGTTGCGAACCTTCGGGGGTTTCGGAGTCTCACCTCGTAGGTAGGGGGTCTTGGTTTCCAAACCCATCAGTGGTGAGAATCCACGCTCCTAAGGAAGGTGTTGCAAGAAACTAGCGTCTCTTGCACGAGAAGGGGAAGATGGGCCACGTTTCAATGATCAAAACCGTTGGTATCATGGCCTCCTCAGTAGGTGGGAAAGGAATCAAAATCCATCGATTTTTACTAATATTAACAGTTAATAGATGATCCATAAATAGATGGTTGAGAGAGAAAATTAATACACCAACGGATCAATTTCAACCAAGATAAACGCCAATAATCATTCTGACGAGATCACTTCCAAATTTTGGATCATCGAACTATATATGTAAATTTAGACCATCCAAATTGTGGGTCCCACTGGATGCCACAAGGCCCAAAAATCTGAGCGATCAGGATCCTAAGTGGACAAAAATCAGATACTTGGATCAGCTGATCACCAGGATTTATTAGCGATGCAGTATTCATTGTATAAATCTGCTTGGATGATATCAACGATTCAGATGTCCTGCACAATAGATGGTAAGACAACTTTTACCTCCGTCCATTTGGCAGTCCCTTAATCCAACGGCTTTGATTATCCAATCCTGGGTGGTTTTTTTGGCTATCCAATCCAGTAGTCGTCACCGTAGCGGCCCCACTGGACCCCAAATAGGAATCAGTATCCGGTGCGTAAAAGAGGACACGTGGAAGCTCTTGAACGGTCCACTGTCCCGACCTGCCTAATTAGAGGCATGGGCTACTATTTTCAGGACGCGGAGTGGCTAGTGACCCCAACACTGGCCCCGGGGCTGATGTCAAAGCTGTGTGGGCCCCACCATGATGTATGTGTTTTATCCACGCTGTACATCCATTGTTTCATCTCATTTTAGGGCATGGGCCAAAAAATGAGGCAGATCCAAATCTCAGGTGGACCACACCACAGGAAACAGTGAGAATTGAATTTTCACCGTTGAAAACTTCTTGGAGGCCACAGAAGTTTTGGATCAAGCTGATATTTGTGTTTTCACTTCATCCAAGTCTGTGTGACCTTATCAACAGGTTGGATGGTAAATAAACATCACACTGAACCCTGGACAGTTTTTAAAGGTGGACGTTCAATCAACACTTTTTTCCAGTGGTGTGGTCCACCTGAGATTTGGATCTGCCTCATTTTTGGGCCCATGCCCTAAAATGAGGTGGAAAAATGGATGGATGGCGTGGATAAAACCCATACATCATGGTGGGCCCACACAGTTTTGACACCAGCCCCGGGGCTGGTGTTTGGGTCACTGGCCAACCCGCCATTGTCCGAAATCAGAGAGTTTGCCTTATGAAGCGTATATAAGATGATGCCCACAGCAAATCACCGATTCTGGAATATACTTCGGTGCCACGTGTCTAAGTTTTTGACGACGCACGGGAGAAAACAGTGGGAATTGAACGACAACCGTTGAAAGATTCTTATGGCGATAGAAGCTTTGTATCAGGCTAAATTTTTTCTGTTTTCTGTTCATCCCAGTGGAAATGACCTTATAAACCGTTTGGATGGCATATAAACATCAAGTTGGAGCCCAGGAAGGTTTCAATGGTAGGCATTTGTTTCCTCTCGTGTGGCCTTCTTGAGTTTTGGATCGGCCTCATTGTTGGTCTAATATCCTAATATTCACTGGAAAAATGGATGGACGGGGTGGATTCATTACAAATTTCACGGTGGGTCCCACCTAGCTTCCCAAGTGCAGGAACTTCCAGCGAAAGACACTATAGTTACTTATCCACAGTCAACAAGCCGAAAGGCCTATCGATCTGAAGATCAGAATCGCCTAATAAATGCATAGGTTGAGCAATGGCCTACCCCTTGTGGGGCCCATGCTTTGAAACTATATGGATCAGATTGCATGTGAGACGTACACTTACTTTTCTTGTTGGTGGTGGGGGTGTTGTTGACTAATCCTACCGTGTTTGGTTAAGGAGACAGAAGATGTGTTACTTGCATCTTATCCATATCTATGGATGAGAAATGATATGGTGGGATAGGTGCATGGAAAATTTCATGTGCAGCCACTTGCAGTTTGAATTCGTTGATGCCTACATCACCTATCTGAACCGTCTATTAGGTGTAGTCCCTTCAAGTAATCGAGTGGTGTAAACATCTGTAACTGGACTTATCTTCTACATCCAATTTAGTTAATCCATTTTTGCATTTTACTGATTGGACAGTTTTGATCATCTTAAATCTTCACTAAATGAAAATTATTTAAAAACAATCCTAACCACATGGCATGGATGGACGGCCCATATTGGTCCACAACGGTTCAGATTTATCAAAACAATGCAACCCAAAAATTTGATAGAGGAGCCCAGATTTTAGGAGGTTGAAAAGGATAAGTGCATACACCTAAATTGCAATGTGTGGAGATGATAGTTTGGTTCACCTAAGCACCTACTTACTTTTGTTATATAGCCATTAACAACACTACCTTACCAATGATGTTTTCACTTGTCTTTTTAACCATCTTGGTAGAAAGGCCTGCAGATCCAACGGTTGTTATTCATTTGTAACAACTGCCTAACTACCGGATTAATTTCAACCTGCAGGTTTGAACAAGTCATTTGATTAAATGAGAATGATTCAAATGTAAATATGGTCTTATATATGCAATGCCAACAATTAGATCATGAGTGTCCACGTGGACGAAAGCATCTGCATTTATGGTCCACCTAATGGATGACTTGGGTGTTGAACGTTTATACAATTATAGAACGTTGGTGCAATGTGGACAGTTTGGCCCACCATATGATCATGATCATGATCTAATGGTTGTGTATTGTGTCTACATAATATAATTGCATGCTCCATGCAACGAATTATTCTTCTTGGGCATCAATTGAAGGTTTGGATGACTTTTTATTAACTTTTATAAAATAAAATAAAAATTCCGAATGTCTGACATTGTTTGAAAATTAGCTCATTACTCTGGATAAAAAAGGAACTTATCCATTAGGTGTTCCATCACATGATCATTAGCAAAAAGAAACATTTCTATTTATTTATTGGATGAAATGTAATAAGCACCACTAAACATTTCTATCTATTTATTTATTTGTCAACAGCTTGTTACCTTGCTGGTTGTGTCCAAGCTTGACAACCAGCAGGTTTCAGGCTCGATACACCATGACAGCTACGGGTAGGGCTGAGTACCGACCGGGATTCTAATAAATTAAAAAATGAATAAGTAAAAAAAAAAAAAAAACTACAACAACACCACTATTAGGGTACTACAATTTATATGATTTTTATTTAACATGATATTATAGCAGTTAATTTGAGTTGATGTGCCTTAACCTGGACCAAAACCCAACCCCTTAACCTCTTTGATGACCTTGACCATATTAGGGAACCTTTAGTTATCATAGATTGGCCCTAGGTGTCCCAAAACATCACCTAAATTTTGGCCTAAGTGAGAGGGTTGAAGAATGGATGGGTCGGCAAAACAGTGGGCTGAACCCAGGCCTGTCCGACTGGTCACGACCGGTCGTGGACCCTTGGCCGACCGGTCGGACAGACAGTCCAGATTGGACAGTAGCTACTGGAATGAGATGGCCATTGGGCCGACCGGTCATGGACACTGGACGACCGGTCGTGGACCCTGGCCGACCGGTCGTGCGACCGGTCGGCATTAGCCGTTTTCTCCCCGTTTTGTATCCGTTGTGCACTTTTCTATATAAGGGCTTGGCTTGTTGTGAGGAAAAAAAAAGGGATTTCGAGAGGAGTGAAGCCACCATTACTGGAGACCATTTGAGTCTCATTCTCAACCTATGCAAGGCATCTTCATTGTGCTTTAACACAAGCTTGGAGCATTCCAAGCTCATGAAGAAGATGACCTTCATCCCCTCTTGATCTCTAGAGTTTGAAACCTTCTTGATTGGCAAATCCTTGTCCAAAACTCTAAGATGAGATCGTTGTAGGAGAGAACCTCTAGGCAACCCATTCCCATTAGTTATAGAGTTCTCAAACCCACCCTCCTAGCACCTTGGGCATCTCAAAGGCATCACATGCAAGGTGTTTGATCAAGTGTGGCTGAAGCATTGGCGATGCAACGGCGACACGATCGTGGGAGCAAGGGAAGCTGATTGAAGCACGGGAGAGCGGAGATCAAGCAACCCAAACCGGCGCTAAACAAGGGGCTCATCCGACAAGTAAGGTTGTCTTAATTGAGAGTCCATTTAGAGTTTGTTTGTCAAACTCGATCTAGGGACGTTAGCCGTTCCTTGGCCCGTTAGCCGGGCCTAAACTAAATCTCTAAGGGGGAGCCTCCGACACCGGAGTGAACGTGCGTCGGGTTGAGAGTTAGCCTATGTCCAAAACTCCGTTTGGGTTGAGAGTTAGCCATTTGTCCAAAACTACAGTCATGGTTGAGAGGTGAACCGGTAAAACCTCCGTGTAAAGGTTGAGAGGTGAACCTCATTTAAAACCTCCGATAGTGAATGCCGATGTGTTCAAAGGAGTTGAATACTTGAACCGGGAGTGGAGTAGATCCAAAGTCGAACCACTATACATGCTTGTGTTTGTGATTCAATTGAGCACATTAATATCTTAGCATTGTTAGTTTAATTGTCTAATTATGAATGCTTGATAGGAATGTATGATAGGCACTAATTAGACACATCCACACACAAGATATACTTTCACTAGTTGTGTAGACTTGAGCTCATTGATCCATTCTCATAAGTCGACATAGGTTGCATAGGTTAGGAGCTTGATTAGTTAAATCTTTTGATTACCTATGCATGCTTTAGACTAGGTTGTTTATTGCTTAATCATATGCTAGTTTTGTGATTAGACCCACTTAGGCTTGGAAGCCGAAGTGTTCTTGCTTACTTAGTTTGATTTGTTGAACTATATAAGTAGGCGAAAAGAATTTCAAAAAAGGCCCTAATCACCCCCTCCTGTAGGTTTAGCCATAATTCTAGTTGCTCTTTAAGCTTCCACATGTGTATGCATAGAGTGTCATGTTAGACTACCCGGCACAATTTCAAACTATATGCAGAATTGAAAGGATCAATCAATGCATCGGTGATGGTGATCTAATTATCTTAATGAAATCCATATCTCGTTGAGAGGCCATTGCCGAAGGTTAATTGTCAGAGTCTTCTGCACCTTCCACGCTAGGGAAGCACAAGGATGAAAAGAATAGCTTCTAAACATGTGTAAGTTTGTGTACCTAACTCAGTTTAAGTAGTTGCAGAGGAGAGGAGTTTAAAACCCATCACAACTCATCTCATTTAAGGCTCCACATGATTTTAATTACCATTCCTTGTCCAGCAAGGAGAAACCGTGTGTATCATAGTTTAATTGTAGAAATTTAAGACTAACCACAACCTTAGTGGGGCCCACCATAGTGCTCAATTACAATATCCAACCCTTAGATGGATTTAGACAGTTGATCAATTAGGCCCACCTTGTACTATTCTTACATTGTATCTTCATCTCAAGCCTTTTGCATCCCTTCTCGGCATTTGGCACTATACATCTTACATCTGACCCATCCCACTACCTGTTATCTCTCTACCACGAATAGTTGTGTCGGTTGCCTCACTGTCCCACCATCCTTTTAGATGTTGATAAACAACCCATCTAACCCCTCCACCACCTTTGTTATCGACACACCAGCTTCCTCTCCATCCTCAATAGCATTTCATCCCAATGACCCAGCACCATGTGGGACCCCGGTCCTTTGTAACACGACTTGAGTTCACTCGTGACCCAATCTTAGCCATGAATAGACTGTACGCCGCACCCTTGTACACCCAACAACCCCACCCAAGTATTTTGTGTTAGATAATTCCTTCAAGAGCTCTATTATGTCGACGCAGTTACCTTGTTCAGAAACCAAATTTGCTATTCGAGAAGTTCGCTAACCTGTTTACCAAGTTTGACAAGTGGCAAGGAAGCTGCCGCAACCCGAGTTCAATACTTGGGAAGTAGTAGGGCCCGAGTTCCAAATTTTGGGCGTGACACACCACCGCCATTGCTAACTCATTTCCCTCCCTGATAGCATGAGAGCTTAGTAACCTATTCACTTTGTTTATGTTGAAGACGAGAACAACTATTTTACCCCTCCTTCAAAACATGCTCGCAAGAGTATTCTTAGTAGTACCAGTACAACTGTCCAACAACCTCGTGACTGTCAGTTGGACATTCATGAAGTACTTTCTTAGATACCCTTACTTCAGTATCTCTTCGGAATATTTCCTTAGATTATATCCATGCCTACTTGTGGGCTTTTAAAGATATGCACCATCTTAGATATAACTTCAAAAAAGGTAAAATGTCAATTAATAAGTTTGACGAGGAAAGCATTGTCGATTTTTTGCACTTATTGTCGTGCCTTAGTGGTACACTCACATGACAAGATCATGGGTTTCGAGCACCCCTTGGGGTGCGAGTGCGTGAGTGTGTGGGTGTTAGATGCTCAATTTTTACACATTTTCCCCCAATTTTACATCACTTTCGTAAGCAATTCATGTTAATCTAGCCTCATTAAGCTTCTTTTCGGTGTAGTACAGGTAAATGAAGAGAGGTCCAAAATAATTCATGACAAAGTTGAACATTTAAAGTCCAAGAGGAGTCAAGGTTTGATTGCACAATGAAGAGTTGAAGAATTAAAAAAACTTAAATTAAAAGACTAGAATTTCAAGGCCAAAAAACACAAATCCATAAATTTAGAAAATGACCCTAGAGTTTCATGGTCGACTGCCAATATCCACGGTTGACCATCAAACGTTGACATAAAACAGAAATTCACAGTCTATCGTGGATTTTTCACAGTTGACGGAGGGTTGCTAGACAGAGAGTCATAATTGACTGTGGATTTTTCACGGTCGATAGAGGGTTACTGGACAGAGAGTCATGGTCAACAATGGACAGAGCTAGTCGACTGTCGAAGTGCGGAAACCGTTGTGCGATTTTGCAAAATTCGATGGAATCCTATGGAAACTCAAGGTCGGTGGAAACTTTTCTATATAAGGAGGTGCTTTAAGAAGAAAAGAGAGGAGCTCGAGGGTGGAGCGGCTAGTCCGCCATCCCCGCCACGTTATCCTGCTTTTCTAGTCTAGTTTTTTTCTTTTTCCTTTTGAGATGTTAATTATCGTTAACTAATCTCTTAGCTGGGGTTAAGGGGGTGAAGCTTCTAGTTTTAATTATAATATTTAGTTTGTTTTAATTCATACATGGGATTGATGATGAATAATTAATTGAATTATTTTTTAATTTACTTTAAAGTCTTTGAGTTACCTATTTCTAAATCTTTTTTTTTTTTTTTTTTTTGGGGGGGGGGGGGGTATTACTCATATCCCACTGTTAGTACACACACCCAAACTATTAGTCACACTTCAATGTTAGCCAACCCCACGTTGGGAATCGATACCATGACCTCAGTGTTGAGACGAGGTTATCTTCACTCAGTTTACCACTGTCCTAAAGGTGCGGGTTCCTATTTCTCGGGTTGAGTTACCTAGCTATTTCTAGATCTGTCGTGAACTCCAGTTACATCGGATGTTTAGCTTAGTTATAGAGTGCTTAGAATTGAAAATTATAGTCCCTGTGGATCAACTTCAGATTCACCGAGTTATTACTACATCGCGACCTTGCACTTGGGGTTTTCGAGCAAGTTCTGGGTGCTGTTGTTTGGGATTGTTTTAATGGTTTAGTGTTTTCATTATTTAAGATAGGTTTAATTTTTCATTACGTTCTAGGGTTAAAAAAATTTCTGTGTTTTTAAATTACTAACATACTTTTGTTTAATTGTTTTCTGTTTTGTAGGACTCCTTAACCTAGATAATCATCTCGGGTACTATCCTTCTAAATTTCTTTTTAATTGCTTTTACATTTCTGTTTTTTTACAGAAGTAAAAGTAGAAATTGGGGTTTTATCATGTTCATACCTGAGTGGACACGAGATAGCTCTAAAATACTTCTAAGAGAAGGTATATTAGTTGAAGGGTTGTCAGATCACTTTGTTAGGAAATGCCCTATAACTTGTAAATTAATTGGAACTATGACTGAAAATTGACCTGTTTATGATGAGAACAAGTTATATGATGTTCCACTAGTTAGGACGATGCGTGATTACGCTTATCAACAACCATTAAGTTCTCCAATATATAATACATACAATCTTAATTGAAGGAACCATCAAAATTTCAGTTGAAGAGATGGATCAACTATGAATGCTAACAATTATCCCTAAGGACCCTCTACTTATGTGCCCCCATTGACAAAGACCGTTGAGGATATATTACAAGCGTTTATGTAAGGGCAAGTGTAAATTAACCAAAACATCTCGCAAGCCACTAAGAAAATTGAGTCACGCCTCATCGTTAAGGAGGAAAGGACTTTTTAAGCCTAATCTTAGCCTAACTCAGGAGAACAATGTGAGGTGAGTAATCTCAATTCTCCCAACACACTTGTTAAGCATAATGAATCTACCACTACCCTTAAAAGTTGTAAGGTGATCAATGGAGATATTCCAAAGACTAGTTAAGCTAGTACATGATTAAGTTAATCTGGTCTATGCATGGGCCTCTTGTACTAGAAACTCAACGTGATTCTCTAATGCAAATACTCAATTAAGCCTAACCATACTAACTTGTATATCATGAACACTCACAATCCCATGTAGGGAAGGACATAGGCACCAACTCATCATTAAACCTGACGGTAGAGATATTCCATGCCAATTCATTGGTAGCCCTCCATCAGGATAAACAATTAAACTTTTCACAAGTAGCACACTCCCATTATTATGTTCATGAAATTTAGAGTATTGAAATTCATGGAACACATCTTTCTCTTACTCAATAGTCACTGTTTCTAAACTCATAATAAAGGAAACCTTCTCCTTTAACCCATAAATATCTACATGTTTTGGTAGTTCCAAAAAATAATTAATTAAGGCAAAAGAATAAGCATTCCATTAATAAAATAACTAAGGCTTAAGCACGAAATATTGACTTTTTAAGGTGCACAAAATAAACAACTTCACATTGCAAAAAGAAAATCTTGTGTATTTATTTCAATCATCTTGGACATATTATCACAGAATATTGAACCACTCTCAAAGAGAAAATCATTCTACCAATTCAAAATACTCTCAACTAAAGCATATTAAGCATGCTGTCGCAAGGATTTGGACAACAAATCTAGATGGCTGGGATCTACCTCCCTTCTTAGAAAGATCTCTCCAACACGATTGAGAAAGAGAAAGAGAATCTTTTGTTAGTACACTTTTCTGTGGCATACTAGTGCACCTTATTTATCAATCACGTGAGTCTTAGTGTTTAGAAGTCGGTTGAGCATTTGGAAGATGAAGATTGAAGACACATGAAGACAAGCAGCATCAAGGCGAGAAGAATAGGTAAATTAGAGGTGTCTTGGTGAGCTTAACCCGTTAGAACCAAAATAACATTAACCTCTAGATGACTTAGATCCATTAGGAAAACTTTTAGTCATCATAAAATGGCCTTGTGAGTCCCAAAATACCAACCATTAGAAGGCCTTAGAGGTTAGCTGTTGTAAACAAACAGCCCAAACAGCAAAGCTCATTGTGCTACCGGCTAGTTAATTGACCAATCGACAGATGCCGTCGATCAATCAACGGATCCAAGCCACCGATCGTCAAAGTGCAAATGTGTCAAGCAAGCTTTGGCCCAAATGTCAACCAATCGATTGATCCATCGACCGATTGACAGTGGTCGTTGATAGATCGACAGTGATCGTCGACTGACCAAATTATGGCCCAAACACACTAGCCTATTCTTGGTCATTTTCGATCAATCAATCCTCAATGTCGACTGATCAACAAAGGCCATCGATCAGTCTATAGGACATGTCGACCGATCGACAGCTAACCATTGACTGCAATTTTTTAATCATTTGAGCCTTTTCTCTATATATTTGCAGTCCAATTTTTTAATTTTTTAGAGGGATTTTATTGCATTAGAAACCACCCACATTCCTACTACCATTAGGCTCTAATCCTAACCCAATCAAATCATCTTCCTTGTGATTAATCACATGTTGGAGCATTTGAAGCTCATTTAAATATGAACATGTTCCCTCTTAATCTCTAGAATTTAGACCTTGAACCCAATAGTTAAATCCTTGTCTAAACTTTATAAAGAGATCATTGTATGTGAAATTCTCTAGGAAACCACTTCTTATTAGTTGTAAAGATTTCAAACATACCTCCCATCAACATTGATCATCTTAAAGAAGATCATATGTAAGGCGATTGATCGGAAGAGCTGAAGCCTTGGAAAAGCATCGGCATCATTGATCGGGGGAGCACAAGGGGAGTTGATTTGAGCACGGGAGAGCGAGAAGAAGAAACCATAGAAGGCGTATCAAAGGGGCTCAATCCGACAAGTGTCATTTATAAGAGTCCGGTTGCACTCTTTCCTTAGGTAGGATTGAGTGTGAGATTTTGTAACCCAAACTCAACCAAGTCTCCAAGTAGAGAGCCTCCGGCGGGAGAAGCAGATAAGGTTGATGGTTAGCCTATTGAAAGATCGGGACAACTAAATCGATGAACCGATCAACAACAACCCTGTGGAAGAAATCCACATGATCTTCGATGGGCCAACTACTGGAGACGCCGGCAACACCCGTAAAGCGTATGCACGGCAAAGTAGGACATCCGAACCAGGATTGTAGGTAAACATTGCGAGCCAACCTGCGAAAATTGCTAAAGTCGCTTCTCGCAAGCTAACTTTTACTGAGGAAGACGCTAGAGGGATTCTCCACCCCCACAATGATTCACTCGTAGTATCGATGGTGGTGGCCAACAAAAAACTCCATAGAATGGTGGTCGATATAGGCAGATCGATGGACATTCTGTACAGTGCGGCATTGGAGAAGATGAAAATCGACCGATCCAGGTTGAGGCCAGTGAAAACAGTGTTGAACCTCCAATTTATACATTGCATTGCCCAATACATCACATTATATGCAAGGTTTTCATGTTTAAAAGGCTTATCTAATGCATGTTTTGTGATTTCAGGAATGAGAGTGGAATCCACCCAATTGGAGACTAAAAAGAGCCATTTGAAGCCAGTGGATGAAGAAGAAAGAAGGACCAAAGAAAGTAGAAAGAGAGGAGAAGAAAGGAAGAAAGAAGCAAAAGGAGAAAGCAGAAACAGAGGCCAAGACCGGTCGTGCAACCGGTCGTTCATCGCCAGGACCGGTCGTCCGACCGGTTCGATTATGCACAGAAGAAAAAATTTCAGGGAAGGTCACTAGACTATTCACGACTGGTCGTGCGACCGGGCGTCCGATGCCCAGACCGGTCGTGCGACCGGTCTTTGAATTAAAAAATTAAATTAGAATTTTGGCAAAACTCTCTGGACTAAAAAGTGACGTTTTGCGACTGGTCGTGCGACCGGTCGTCAGGGAGCTCAGACCGGTCATGCGACCGGTCGTCTGCGTAATGAAGCTTCTCCGTGAAGCAACGAAATTTTCTGCGCAATGCGTAACCTTACGTAATTTCTGGATGTTTCCGACGCAAGGGGCTTCCACACTATAAAAGGACACCTATGGGCTCTTCCTAGGTCATCATAGAAGCCAAGGAAGGTCGTGGGAGAGGAAGAAAGTTGTCATGGAGCGTCAGCAACCCTCCAATTTCTGGTTTTTCTAGTTTTTATGCTTTCTTATTTGAGTTCTAGTTGTAGTATGACAATGCTCGGCTAGAATCTCTCGGCTAAGGCTGAGAGCTGAAGCTTGTAGCTTCTTTCATGTTTGATTCAGTTTAAATCAAGTAATTTCAATTCAAGTTTGGATTTTTATTTATTTTAGTCCCTTAAGTTGGTAGTTTGAGATGTTTTATGAGAGTTTATGTGCTCCGGACATGAATTCCTTGCAATTCTCTGAGATTATCATATGATGCTTGTTTAGATTCGAATTATAGTAATCCTTGAGCAGGCCATAGTCCATAGGCATGACTGTTACTCCGAAGGCTATGATTTTGAATTCTACATTGATTGAATGGGACTAGAACTTGGAAGTTCAGCTTGAATGGAATTGAATGTGTTTGAATGCTTTATTTTCCAACTAGATGAGAGATAGGACTTCAAATCTAGTTGTGATCTATACTTGGATTGATTGAATTGACATGGGATTGCTGCAAGTGGATCCTTGAATGCCTTAGTACTTTAAATTACTGATTTTCCATTAAGTTACTGTTTTAGTTTAATTACTCAATTGAATCCTATTTCTTGCAAAACTGAGTTGCTAAAATAGTTTGAAAGTTGTTCTAATTCCCTGTGGATCGACCTCGGTCTTACCGAGTTTTATTACTACATCGCAGCCTTGCACTTGAGGCGAGCGAACAAACAGCTCTAACCGGATTCACTAGGGATACGATCATGCCGGAGGGAGAAATATCTCTTCCAATCACAGCAGGAGATGAACTTAATCAAAAAATGATCATGGTCGATTTTCTTGTCGTCAACACTCTGTCCGCCTACAACGCGATAATCGATCGTCCCATCCTCCGAGCCCTCAAAGCTGGTATATCCATATACTACCTCACCATGAAGTTCAACGCTGATGAAGGCATTGGAGTGATATGGGGCAATCAACAAGAAGCCCACCACTGTTACGAGCTGACCTTGCATGGGAAAAGCCTTGTCTCTGCTTCTCGCACACGACCCCCTTGGATCTCAAGGAAGAAATAGAGGAACGCGGATCACCCGCTAAAGAGCTGATCGAGGTTTCGTTGGCAGATGACGATTTAACCTAGGTAGTCAGAATCGGTTCCCAGTTGAACGACGAGCTGCGGGACGAACTGACCGCCTTCCTAAAATAGCATGCAGATGTGTTTGCATGGTCTCACCAAGACATGCTGGGCATCAGCTCGGAGGTCATGGTCCATCGACTAAATGTCGATCCGACCTTCAATCTAATTCGTAAAAAATGGTTACCTTTTAGTACAAAAAAATATGTTGTGATCAAGGAGGTCAAAAAATTGTGCCAAGCAGGGTTTATCGAAATGTACGTTATCCAAATTGGCTCGCCAATGTTGTTTTGGTGAAAAAAGCCAGCGAAAAGTGAAGAGTTTGTGTGGACTACACCAACCTCAACGAAGCCTGCCCGAAAGACAGCTTCCCGCTGCCTAGGATAAATCAGCTCGTCGACGCAACTTTTGGTTTCAACCTACTCAGTTTTATGGATGCCTACTCTAGATACAACCAAATTTGGATGCATTCGCCTGACAAGCAGAAGACGACGTTCATCACTGACCGAGGCCTATACTACTATAAGGTAATGCCCTTCGGACTAAAAAATGCAGGGACGACCCACCAGCGCCTGGTCAACAAAATGTTTGCCGAACAAATCGGTAAAACAATGGAAGTCTACGTGGACGACATGCTCGTTAAAAGCTTATTGTCGGAAAATCATATTGAAGACTTGGTACAATGTTCGGTATTTGAAAAAGATACCACATGAAACTCAATCCCAACAAATGTGCCTTTGGAGTAGGCTTGGGAGAATTTCTCGGCTTCATGGTGAACCAGAGGGGAATATTAACATGAGGTCGCCCACTACCGTGAAAGAAGTCCAACGTCTCAAAAGGAGGATTGCGGCTCTCAATAAGTTCGTCTCAAGGGCTACAGATCGGTGCCTCCCTTTCTTCAAACAACTTCGTAAGTGCAAGGAAATGACATGGATGTCAGAATGCGAGCAGGCATGTCTCGAGCTCAAAGATTATTTAGGCTCCTCACCTTTGTTATCCAAACCAATGCAAAGGGGATGAGTTACTTTTGTACTTAGCGGTTTCACCAGCAGCGATCAGCTCCACTCTGGTCCACTTCTGTTATGGGCAAATACGAGCTGACCTCCTAATTGTAAATACGAAGTGACCTAAGCACGAGTCAGAATCCTCCAACCCGATCTGAAGACAATTTCACCGAGGAGGGACCCAAAGGCCAATATATTATGTCAGTAAGGCTCTTCTCGACGCTGAGACACGGTATCCAAGCATTGAAAAGCTAGCCTTGGCATTGATCACAATGGCCAAACGATTAAGACCCTACTTCCAAGCATACTCGATAGCTGTTTTGACGGACCAACCACTATGACAAGTGTTGCAGAAGCCTGAAATCTCAGGTCGGCTCGTCAAGTGAGCCTTTGAGCGGTGAGTTCGATATACGGTTCCGACCTCGTACTGCGATCAAGGGCCAACCCGTGGCTGATTTCATTACCGAATTCATCAACCCTTCGAACGACCAGCACAATCATGACTCAAGCCATTCCTCTGCTGAACGGATTTCGACAATCCCTTTGAAACATGGATCATCCATATGGTCGCTATATGTGGACGGGTAGTCGAATTCGCAAGGTAGCAGGGGAGGTCTCATCTTACATTCTCCAGACAAGGTCGTCAAAGTTCAATACGCGCTCAGATTCAGCTTCCAAGCCTCCAATAATGAAGCTGAATATGAAGCTCTCCTAGCTGGAATAAGCCTTGCTTCTGAAATAGGGATCCAAGAGGTGAAAGTACATAGTGATTCGCAATTAGTGGTCAGGCAGGTGACCGTAGAATATCAAGTAAAAGGAAAGAAGATGTGCGCGTATCTAGCCAAAGCCCCAGAACTGCATCACGCTTCGATCACTACGAGATCATTCAAGTCCCTAGAGCTCAAAATACTAATGCAGACTCACTTGTAAAGTTAGCATTGACAGTGGATGACGAGCTCAGTAGGATGATCCCCATTGAATTCTCCCCCATCGAAGCATATCTAAGGAGGAGTCGATCGAAATACTCCCGGTATCAAATAGCACGATCTGGATGGATCCCATCATTCGTTTCCTACAACAAGGCAAATTACCAGAAGACAAAAAAGAATCTCAAAAAATTCGATACAAGTCAGCCGGTTACACTCTAATCGACGGGATCCTTTACAAGAAAGGGTTTTCTTTCCCTTGTCTATGCTGCGTCGGACCTGATCAGGAGGCTGACTATGTCCTTAGGAAAATACATTTCGGCAGCTATGGAAACCATTCCGGGATCAGGGCACTTGCGTAAAAAGTAATTCGACAAGGATGCTATTGGCCTACAATCCAACAGGATGCCCGGGAAGTCGTCAAAAAATGCGACAAGTGTCAACAATTCACAACAGTCCCTCATCTGCCACTAGAGGAGCTCATTCCCATGGTTGAACCATGGTCATTCGCCCAATGGGGAGTCGACATTATTGGTCATCTCCCAACAGGCAAAGGGAAAACAAAATATGCAATCGTGGTCGTCGATTATTTCACAAAATGGGCCGAGGTAGAGCCACTGGCCACGATCATAGAGAGTAAAACTACGAACTTCATCTGGAAGTCAATCATATGCCGGTTTAAAATTCCGAATACTATAATCTTTGATAACGGACGTCAATTCGACAGCACAAGATTTTGAAAGTTTTATGGTAATCTAAGCATAAAGAATGTGTACTCATCTCCCCACCACCCACAAGCGAATAGCCAGGTCGAAGCCGTCAACAAAATCATAAAAAACCATCTCAAAACGAAACTCGGAGAGAGGAAGGGAGCATGGGCTGAAGAGCTCTCCGAGATACTCTGAGCTTACAAAACCACAGCTCGATCCACAACCGGTGAAATACCTTTCTCTTTGGCTTTCGGAGCCGAGGCCGTGATACCAGTCAAGGTCGGTATGCCAACCCACCGAATAGGTCATCATCGGCCCGGCTAAAATGAAGATCAGCTACGAATGAGCCTCGACCTACTCGACGAAGTGAGAAAAACTTTCCAAGTACGAATAGCAGCATATCAGCACAGGGTATAACGATACTACAATTCTCAAGTCAGGAAACGGCGATTCAGAGCAAGGGACCTCGTCTTCGAAAGGTCAGAAAAGACGTCAAAGAAAAAGTGGGTGTGTTCAGCCCCAATTGGGAAGGGTCATACAAAGTAATCAGCTCGTCTCGTCCAGGCACTTATTGGCTTGAAGATTTGGGAGGCAGACCTCTGCCTCATCCATGGAATGCGGAGTACCTTAAAGTCTATTATCCGTGAATAGGTCGGATATTCGAATAAGGTGAAGACTCATGTACAAGAAACTTTTTTTCGAATAAAGGTTAAAATTCCTTGAAATCGAACATGTTTATGAACTGAGTTTGATACACAGAATGTCATTAGCAAAGGGAATCTGAGCCTCGGCCATAAGATCATAAGACCAGATTCACCAAGCTACATCATGATTAGGAGATAGCAAAAGAAATCTAATCCGGCTATCAGGTCGTAAGACCAGATTTGCTATGTTACACAGGACAAGCATGACCGTTGATGACCAGGAGCTTGACACGAGCTTGAGGTCGGAAAAGCTGAAAAGCATGAATACAGGCTACGAGCTATGAAACCGACCTATCCCCACCACTTAGATAAATTTCTATTGTCTGAGACAGGATAAAATAAAATATCACAACAATCACAAAAGCGTAAATGCACCAATGATGAAAGTGAAAGCCTCAGAAGGGCTAAAAAAATAGCATATATTTTCTGCCCCATAAGGGCTTAAAAGTATCTACAAAAGTCCCTTAAGGGACCTAAAAAAAATATATGTCTTCCTAGCCCTTAGCAACCTCCGACGAACCAGCTTCCGTCACCTCAACTCGAGCCTCGGCCTGAGCACCATCGACAACCACGTCCTCGACCTCATCATCGTCGACTGGAGTTAGGTCGAGATTTGGGAAGTGCTTCTGAACAAGGTTTCTGTAGTCTTGGAAGCCATAATTGTATAACTCTTCTGATACTGCGTTCACCTTCTCCAGCTCAGCCTTCAGACCCTTGACCTCCGCCAGAGACTTCAGCTGAACTTCTTTCTGAAGTTTGGCCAAATTTATCTTCTCCTCCTCGGCCGTCTTCAGCGCAGCTTCAAGCGACTCCGCCTTGTTTTCAGCTGCTAGGCCTTGGCTAAAAACTCCTTCAACGCCTCCTCTAGAGATTGGGCCTGGGCTTGAGAGACCTCCAACTCAAACTGGGCGACCTTTAGCTCGGACTATGCAGTTTTTAGCTCGTACTGGTTCTTCTTCAGCTCCAGCCTCGCTACTCCGTCTTCTTCTTCCACGACAAAGCTGCGATGAGCACCTCCTACATCTGATGGGTCTGTTCGGCCAAAGCTTGACGAACCATGATCAACAAACCCAAGTCCTTCACAGAAACAGACAAATTATCAGATGAATACCACAAACAAGCTCAAGAAAGAAGCAGAAATATAACTCACCCGAAGACTACTCTCTATCACGACCCCAATCATCTAATCGGGATCAGAGACGGCCAAGGAATTCAGGTCTTGTGGGATGTTGTTGTTCACACGAGCGTACGCGGTGATCCCGTCCATCCAGGTTTGACACCTCTCCGTGATTGGAGACATCTCGACCTGGTCTTTGCAGGGCTCGTTTGCCCAACTGCTAGTAGGAGTTGGAGATTGTGAGGAAGGGCGAGCTGGGTCGGCAGAAGTTCGAGATTGAGGAGGGCTAGGTAGGTCAGCAGGAGCTTGAGATGGTGATGGGGAGGCTGACGAGCTGGCATAAATCACGGGGCAACTTGCGGCCGACTCAGTCCGAGAATCAGACGTGTCTGACACATCCACAAGGAGGCCGAGTTGCCAAAGGTTCAGCCCTCATTAGAGAATTCAAACCCAAAGGCTGCCCAGACCCGCATATGAAGGACTGGGGCAACTTTTGTTGTTTCCTCGGGGGCTCAGCGAAGGACTGCCCGCAGTAAAAAATGCGAGTAGGGATCTTGCAAACCTTTGAAATCGCCTTCGGAGGCATGTCTGTCTTAGGGAAACAAAGAAAGAAGTGTCAGACAATTAAGTAAACAGAGTTGGGAAGAAACTTCAAACATCACTACCATTCAGGTTACCGATCTGACTCGCGAATAGAATTGGTGGTGATCACGTGGCGGAAGTCCCTCTCCTCAACAGAGCAGCTCCTCGCAGCCCGGATCTGCCTCTCCTAAACAGTAGAGAGGGCCACCCGGATGGTCGTCGAGGCTATAAACACAAATGAAAAACATCAGAATAGCCAAAGGCAGACAAAAATGTCAACAAGGCAAGTAGGTCAGAGTATTGTCTGACCTGACAGATTGAAATCAACTCGGACTCTGTACTCCAAAGGCCAAGGCTCGTCCGATGAAGACTTCCAGTCCTCGGATGCAAAAAAACCACTTCCTCTTCCAAGTTCTGGTGGAAGATGGCAAACCGGTTACAACCGAATCACCTTGGACCGGATGTGAGGAGAAGTAATAAAGTCTCTGACCTCCCAAAGACTTGAGGCAGTAGATTGAAAATAATTCATTCGAGATCAAATCTTTATTCTCAACCATTTTCTACAAGATGTAACATTCCACCATACATCTCCAGGCATTAGGTTTCAACTGACTAGTGTAAAGACCTAAAAGGCTAAGGACCTCACGCATAAATGGGTGCAGAGGTAATCTCAGCACAGCCTCTAGGTGCATCAAAGAAATTACTACTTCCCCAGGACGAGGTCAGTTCGGTCTGTCACCTTGGTCAGGAACCCTAAACTCTATGGAATCGGGGATTTTATAAGTTTCTCTAACCACATCTAGCTTGTCCTGAGTGATTTGTGAGACAACGCAATATAACTCGAAGAGCTCTTTCTGAGCCGTTGCACTTCCAGCAGTCGATTCGGGAGGTTCAGACTCCCCTACATTCACAAGATCTGCTGTCCTGAAATGGGATTCCCTAGGGTCTATCTCCTGGGGGCCCATTGAAGGCAGGTCCGACTCAGAGTCTCCAAACCTCACCTTGGGAATGGCGTCAGAGTCCGAGGTTTCCGACATAATGAAATAAAAGAAAATGAGAAGACTTTTCAAGATAGGAAAGCGTACCAAGAACGCCGGTACACCGGCCTGAGGAAGAAGATCAGAGAAGAAAAGAAGATCAAAGAGTCCAAGAGCAAAAGAAGATGAGAATTTCTGATTTTTTAGCTAAGTTCGGAGTTTTATACTCAAAGGACTTCCTTGCATCTAATGCAGCAGCACCACATGGTAAGTTTTGACTTGATTATATGAAAAGTACCGCATGACGCCTACACGTGGTGGCATCCCGTTCCTTAAAGACTCTACAGACGCACTCGCGCCGTACTAGCGAATGATGGCGCCTCGATTTTTCAAACGACGCATTTAATGCCAGTTTCCCGCCCGCCTAAATGACAGCGGTACAGCTACCAAAAGCTAAAAGCAACTAGGTCAGCTTATCTTCTTCGACAAGTTATTCCCGAGCCAGACGAGCTAGACTTGAGAGTAAGTGGGCTTCTGTTATTAGTAAGGGGGCTTCTGTTATGAGTAAATACGAGCTAACCTCCTAATTGTAAATACGAAGTGACCTAAGCACGAGTCAGAATCCTCCGACCTGACCTGAAGACAATTTCACCAAGCTTGTCAGTGAGACGACCTTGTCGACGAGACGACTTGACGAGCTAGTCAGCAAGACGACCTTGCCCATAAGACGAGGTCGTCTGCGAAACGACCTCAGCCTTGTCAGCTTGAATCTCGTAATCTTAGGCTTCTGGCAAAATAGCAGGAGAAATATCCGAAGAATTATCAATTGAAAAGGAAATGTCTTCGGTAACAACGAAGAGGCCCAAAGATCTAGGAGATCTAGGATTCCCTATATGGAAATCACATCTCCTAAATGAGAGAATGATCGGGCAACCTAAGCTTATAAAAAGATACGTTCTCTTCACCATCACGGTACGAAAAAACTTCTACTAAAAGAAAAACTCTTGACTAAGAAAACTTCGACTGACTTAGGCATCGGAGGACTAACGGCCGGTCCCCAGTCCCCCTCTTAGCCATTATTATTCTTTGCAGATCACCAACTGAAGAGTCAAGGATCTCGAGGCGATCACCAATCTTACCTCTCTTGTTGTTAAGAAATCAGCAACAACACATGCCTTTGATTGTATTTGTTCCATATCTATCACAACATTTGAAAACAAAATTTTCTATCCAAATGGCACTGTGGTTTTATGGGTATATATTGATGACCACATGAGCTTCAAATATATATTAAGATCTAATGGCTTGGCGAAGTTGAGTCTCTCAACATTTTATCTTCTTAAACCATGTATTCTATTGCCTATTTGTTGAAAAATCTTGTTCATCCTCTATTGTTGACATATATGATTTCACTTATTTACAGGAATTAAGCATTGCAAAACTTGATTAGTTATTAAAGGATTCAAATGGGAATACAATATTAATTATATAAAAACATTTGCTATAATTGCCATACTGATAAATAAATAAAAAAACAAAAAAAACAACAACAACAACAACAACAATTTGTAACATAATTGCTAATCTACTTAGTGGACTATCTATCAGATGTTGAAAACATGCTAAAAATGCTTTCTCCGTATTATTTTGAAATATGAAATATATGCGCCCTCCACATTAATATTATTCTGAAAAATTGATAGTATGTTGCTTAAAGAAGCCCGTGTATAGAGCCAAACAGCTCCATGAGCATGGTTTGAATGATTTAGCCATGTCTTTCTAACTATTGGGTATATACAAAGCATCATGACTATTCTCTCTTTACCCCTCTTGGAGATTCTTGTCTCGTGGAAATGCATGAAACAATGCACAATTTTCAAGTCCGTAATAGAAGCGAAACAACAAGCGCATACATTGGAGTAGACCGTCACTTCATTAGTAAGAAATATAGAAACATATTTAGTTGGTATATTCATTCTTACTCAAATTGTCTACTAAAATCAGCCTCGACTTGGAAGAATTGCTAATAGATAAGCTTCTTTTTTTCTTTTCTTTTTTTTCTCCTTAGGCACACACCCTCACACACACACACACCACACCACAATGGGTACTCGAACCCATGACCATAGTGTTGAAACTCTTGTGAGTCTACCACTAAGCCATGAGTAATAACCCAATTGTAGAGATAAGGATGTATTAAATGCATAATAAGATGCAAAATCAATCTTAAACTTAAAAATCTATTATTAGATCTTTTATTCTAATTTATTTTATGCGGTCAATTAGCATATTCTCTGGTATAAATTCCTTTGTTGGGAGGCTGTAAGGCATATGATCTTCCACCATTGTGAATCTGACATGTTTTACTGTAGATCTACACATGTACCATATTGTCTCAGACCATCAATTAGAGGCGTGTTATCACGTGAACATTCCCTCACTAGAGGCCATTTCATTCATCAGGTCGGCCGTGACAATGAAATGTCTGAATCCAATGTCAATGAGGACACCTCGTTGGAGCTGTCAGACAGAATTGAGTTGAAATGCCTCACAAACGCCTGAAAAAATTGACCCTTGATCGAGCTATGACCCAAAAGATGAATGGCCTGGATCGCCATATTGGGAGAGGCTGGCGAGGGAGGCCGCAGATTGGCTACTGGACAGTGCTCTGTGGGCCCACCATGATGTATGTGTTTTATCCACGCCGTCCATCTATTTTTCCAAATCATTTTTGGGATTAACCCAAAAAAGAGACAAATCTAAAACTCGAATTGACCACACCACAAGAAAACAGTGGTGATTGGTCGCCCACATTTAAAAACTTCCCAAGCCCACTGGAATGTTTATTTACCATCCAACCTGTTGATGAGGTCACGAAGACCTGGATCAAGGGAAAACACAAATATCAGCTTCATCCAAAAGTCCCCAACAAGCTTTTAATGGTGGGCGTTCAATCACCACTGTTTCCTGTTGTGTGGTCCACATGAGATTTAGATCTTACACATTTTTGGGCTCATGGCCTAAAATGATCTGTAAAAATAAATGGACGGCGTGGATAAAGTACATAAATCATGGTAGGGGACATGGAGCACCTTCCAGTAGCTACCGGCTACTTACAGCGTCAATAGGCAATCCGCGTCGGCGGGGGATTACATAGTCAATTCGGTGGACTCGCCAATATTTATAAATGGTGGCACTAGATCTTTCATACGTGTTTGAAAATCTACGCGGACCATCTAAATCAATGGGCCCCACTGAGGACAATGGTCAAAACTAGCCGATTGGTGGTCAAAAAATGACAATTGGAAGGGAAATTGTCAACCGTCCAAATTCAACATTAAGATAAATCAGTCATTCAACGCGATTTTCAAGCTACCCTGTATTGATAATGGGCCCCACAATATGGATGATTTGGATTTTTCCAATGGATATGCAACCATCGTTTCATAAATGGGAACAAGTGCACACGTACAAGACCCCAACACCGCTGCCGTTGCACTGCAAAGCATACTCCGCTTTTGTTTCACGCAAGCGGAGCCCATGATCCGTTAATCCCAGCCGTTGGTACGCTGCATCGAACATTGGATCACGTACCAAAGTATCTGTACTCGTTTTATTTTGAATGCTTAACCGTCCATTTGAATGTCTCAGATCAAAGGCTAATATTCTTCCATTGACGATATCTCATTCTCATTATCCATCCAGGGTGACATGCGACATACCAACGGCATCGATTACGAAACCATGGGCCCCACCCCTCGAAAATAAATACCCGGATATCCTGGGGTCTAAGGTCTTGGAGGCAAGGGGCGTTTATGTAAATAACGTGAACGACAGGGGCTTTTCGCTGAGGTGGGTTGGTGTTGACAGCTGTGACACGCATCGAAAGTTTTTAACCGCGACGACTCGGTGAGCGTGACTCAGAGTGCACGCCGCTGCCCGACCACGTGACTTCCTAGCTGGCATCATCTACGGATAAGGTCGGTAAATCTAGAGCCCTTATTTCCTTCTTTTATTACGAAAACACCATTAGCCATTCGATTGGTCACGTGTGCAAGGCCCCTGAAGGAGACGTCGACACGTGGCATTACGTAGATTTTTGTTCCAGACGTCCGCATCTTGCCGCGGAAAGGATATTCAACAGAGAATGGCAGTTCCGTAATTATGACGTAAGGAGGTAGCCTTTTCATTGTGCGATTCCCGAGATGGATAAAATCGTCTCGACAAGGATTTCCACCGTTCTGGTTCGCTAGAATACATCCCTACGTACTATATTACTGTACGTCACGACCATAGCCGTTCGATCAAGACCCTTTTCAATGATCTGAGTCATTTATTGTATGGAAGATTTACATAAAATATTGAATTAATATATTTCAACCGTTCGATTATTCAAAATCTACAAAGACGGTTCATTTCCAAAAAAAAGGACAAATAATCAAAGGTTTGAAAATATTTCAATCTGGAAACCCTTTTCTTCCATCATCCAAATATAGATTCATAAAGTAAACGGTTTGGATCACTAAAATCTAATAACAGATCCAACCCTTAAAGTTAGGATGTATGTTACGTCAGTACGTCCGGATGTAATCTAGAAAACCTATCCCTTTGGTTCTCTTTCCATTTTCCACATCCCACTAGTCGTACTGCCGGAAGACACGTGGACGGATTCCTCGTTCGAGAGCAACCTAACCTGCAGGGGCCATGATCTTGCCACGTGTCACATGTGTCTACGTCATCGGGTGGAGAAATACCAATCCCACTCGCTCATCTCAACACGCCGAAGCTTCTAGTCGCGCAGACACCAAGACAGTACGCGTGCACAACATCTAGACCGTTCATCATGTGTAAACGATATCAGATTTACGGCTGTAGTGAAAACATCAGGCAGATCACTCTTCAGACGAGCTACACATGCGAAAAGTTATGGGCCCTACTTCGGAGGTAAAACCATCAAGAGGATGACCCGATGGACGGTGTGGATCTCGCACAAGTATGCTAATTGCCACGTGTATGGCGAATGGCATCAGGGACCCGGGATGCGCTATTGAGTATGTGGGGTTGGCAGATCGGATGTCTTGGGTTGTGGGTGGCCCATACCCGCCACGTGGGAAAGCACGTGACGAGGGCGGATGACATGAGATGGCATTGAAAGCGGGTGGGGCCCTCTTTATCTGTTCGCCGCGTTTCGCGGCACTTTCCTGATGGCGTGTGGGGTGTTAGAAACGGTTGGCCTCGCCCTCGTCCTCGTCCTCGTCCCTATCCAAAACCAAAGAGGTGGGGCCCGCACAATATGGAATGTTCTAAACGTATCTTCCACGCCCTGTCTTCCTTTCTTCTTTTTTTTTTTTGCCCTTGCTGATATGATAAGAAGGAAGCCAGTAGATCTGGGAAATGTACGGCCATATCTTTAAATTGTATTTGGAATGATTGCTACTCATTGTAGGTCGTCGATCTAGTATCCCTTTGCCGGGGGTGGAACAAGATACGAAAAAACACATGGATCTAATGGACCTATCCATCTGATCGGATGGCCTAATGGACGGTTGAGAAACAAAATTGGTTAACGGTTGATAATCATTGAAATGCACGGGAAAAAAAAGTGATGGGTAGGATTGCCTTGGAACATGAACGGTTGTGGGCCATCCTGATGGATGGTCTCTTTAATATTTGAATGGATTTACCCTGTTACATCCACTTTCTTTCTCCTTTTCCCTGAGATAGACTCTGTCCGCAGGGACCTAAAAATCTCATGAATCTGATCGAAAATCTAGCAATAGGAACCCATGGAATATATAGTCGTCCGACCAAATCTGTGTGAGGCCCACCTTAATGTATCAGTTTATCCACACTATTCATTCTTTTTGTAAGATCATGTTAAGTTACCGGAAAAAAAAATGAGGTAGATCCAGCGCTTTGGTAGACTACACCAATATAATTCTTGCATCCAAGCTTAATATTTGGTGTGATCCACTAGAGCATTGGATCTACCTCATTGGATCCATACCTTAATAAAATCTTTAAAAAAAGGATGAATAATGTGGATACATGACAATGGGCTCACACACAGATTTGCTCAAACGCTTAAAGGTCGCAATCCACATTATCGGCGGGGTCCTATAGCATAAAACGAAAGCAACTCGACTGTGAAGACATTGATGTTTTTAAGCCGTGGATGAGGTGGGTAGGACAGTGCCATCAATGTAACTTTTGGACCTTGGATAGTAGAGCCCAGAAGATAATTGTAAAAAAACTATAACTTATATGTGGTTCTCGATTAAGGGTTTTCTTATTTTATCTCGTTGTTTTTAAGCCCTCAATTTTTAACAAGGAAAATTATCTTGTTGATTTTAATAAATCTATATAATAGACTATTAAATAGCACATAATTAAAATCAACATATGTAATAGTCTTTACATTATGCATGTGGGAGTTTTGTGCTCTAATTGCTGGTCCAAAACATGGATAAAAGTGGAGATTTGTGTTACTCAACGAATTTCATCCAAAGTCAAATATAGTCCTAGATCATTCATCTGGAGGGTCCCACAACTTAGAAGTCAAACCAGCTTGATGATCTGGCCAATGGATGCTTGTAGGCCGTAGATCAGGTAGGTAGGACGGTCCCATCAGTATGTTTTTTGGGCCTCGGATGGTAGACCCAGCTTGTGACCATCGAGAATTCTAATGTGCATGTGGTTTAGGATTTAAGTATTTTCTTGTCTTATTTTATTTTTCGAGCTCTTCATTTTTCTAGACTTTCTTCCTTTTTAAGAAGGGAGAAATAGTTTATTAATTATAATCAATCCATGTAATAGACTATTAAATAACAAATTATTATAATCAACTTATGTAATAGTCTTTTCATTGCACAAGCGCTCTAATTACCGGTCGGAAGCAAGGATAAGAAAAGGAGCGTTGTGTTACTCTAAGAATTTCATCCGAAGTTTAAAACACCTCTCCTCATCTCAACGCTGAGGTCCTGGCATCAATTCCCAACGTGGAGGGTGGCTAACATTTCAGTGTGACTAATAGTGTGGGTGTGTGTACTAACAGTGGGATGTGTCTACTATATAAAAAACTATATAAAAAAATAAAAATAAAATAAAATGCATTTTGTTTAGGATTAAGGTTGTTCTTGCTTTATTTTGCTATTCTTAAACTCTTAATTTTCTAGGCCTTTTCTTTTTCTTTTTAAGAGTAGAGGTGGTTGATTGTAATCAATCCATGTAATAGGCTATTATATTGTACCGGTGGCATATTTAATACTTTCCGAACTTGAACACGGGACCTTCCATTTTGACACTGTAGACACCCCACCTTCGGCTACACTGTTGGTAGAGATAGCTGGATGAATGGAGGACAATACCCCCAAATCCCAAGTCCAAACTCAGCCAAACTCACCCTTCTAAGCCCTAGTCCATAGCCCAACTCAAGCCTGAACCCAGTCAACTCAGTCCTAAACATCAGCCTGAAAAACTTCCCATAAGAAATGCCAGTTAAAAAACCCTTAAAAAGTCAAACTCAGTGAGTCAACCCGCTGAGTCAACCCGCTGAGTCAACCCGTCGAGTCAACCCACTGAGTCAACCCGTCGAGTTAAAACACCGAGTCAACCCGTCGAGTTAAAACACCGAGTCAACCCGTCGAGTCAACCCACCAAGTCAAATCACCGAGTTGACCCGCTGAGTCAACTCACTGAGTCGACCTACCGAGCCAAATAGCAGCCCCGAGGGAACGACCGTACCTCGTTGGAAATCGAGGAGTGACCGTACGGGCGGCCCACTGCGGGCTCTGCCACTGCCCGCTACTATAAATACCCCCCTCCCCTTCTCATTTCAAGAACAATCCGCCCAGTTCAGCGACCGTCCGCCTGAGTTCTTCTCCACCCTTTAGCCCATTTTTCCACCAAGGAGAGCCCGAGTGAGGAGAGCCTAGCCCTGGTCCAGCCCAACCTGACCACTGGTCCAAGTCTCCCAAGCCATCCAAGTCTTGATCCAACCACTCGAAGCCAACCCTTGCGACACCTCCGTCTATCCAGCAACTCTTTTTCCAACATCATCTCATTTGCATCTAGCATAAGTGCAACATTTACTTTTCTTCCAACCCCCCTGCTTCACTGCAAGCACCTTGATTATTCAAGCACACTGCATACGTCTTATATTAAGCACCTGTCAGTTCGAGCGTATGCTCTGGGCTTGCCCGTTGTTGGAACCTGCCCATCAGAAACTCTTACCGTTCAGACCTGCATTCATGCTTCACTATAAAGCACCTTGATTATTCAAGCACACTGCATACGTCTTATATTAAGCACCTGTCAGTTCGAGCGTATGCTCGGGCTTGCCCGTTGTTGGAACCTGCCCATCAGAAACTCTTACTGTTCAGACCCGCATTCATGCATCATGTCATCTATGAGAATGTACGAGGATTAAAACAGACTTTCAAGTATTAGTTCGATTCTGTGAAGTAGAGACCGTACTTCAGTACGGGCAGTGTGTGGGGTGCTTAACCTCTTCCCACCCTGTAACCGTGATCCCTTACCTTGAATCTCTGTCCGCAGATCAAAAGGAGTCATTTTAGAGGAAGGAATCTTTGGATCCCCTTCTCTAACGTTTCTACGGGGTCTAGCCGACTGTAGATTCGAAGTAACTGGCTAGTGGCGACTCTAGTCTTATATAAACTCATTTAAACCCATCCAGCTTAAACACGACTACCAAACAAAGCCCTCGAGAACGAGGCAAGCCAGTGGCACAAACGGCGATTCGCACTCACGCATCCTCCTCTCCTTCTTTTCCCGAAAGGGGAAGGGACAAGAACGTCGTGTGGGAGCGCGGAAACGGCGAGGGTCCACAGATACCAAGTCAAATAACCACTTGCTCTAAAAGCTTGAGCTGTTAGAGGATGGCGTAAGAATGTATATCAAGGGACTACAACATTAAATAGCACAAAATTATAATATAACTATGTAATAGTCTTTACAATGTGCATATGAGAGTTTTGTGCTTTCATTGCCATGGAAACACCAATAAGGGAGGAGAATTATGTTACTGTAGCTATTTCATCAATAATCTAACTAGAGGCATGCATGGAAATATAGTTTTAGATTGTTCATAGAAGTGAAACCAGCTCGACGTTCTTGTCAATGGATACTTGTAGGGCATCCATTAAGTGGGTTGTACCATACCATCAGTATGACTTTTGAACATTGGACTGGGGAGGATCGGATTAGGTGAGACCCCGGATCCACTGAGGTGGGTGGGACCCCTGACTGTGGGGCCACTGTGATGTATGTGACTACATCCATGCCGTCCATCCGTGTTGAAATTTCATTTTAGGGCATGGTTCAAAAAATGAAGTAGTTCCAAATCCCAGATGGGCTATAGTACAGGAAATAGTGGTGATTGACCATTAAAAGCTTCATGTGCGCCACAAAAGCTTTGGATCAAGATGATATTTATGTGGTCTCTTCATCTAGGTGTTTGTGACCTTATCAACAGGTTGGATGGAAAATAAACATTCCGGTAGAATCCATGAAGTTTTTAATGGTAGAGATTCAATCACGACTGTTTCTGTGATGTGGTCCACCTAAGATTTAAGTCAGCTTCATTTTTTGTTTCATACCCTAAAATGAGGTTTCAAAATGGTTGGACGGTATAGATTTAAGACACATACATCACTGTGAGCCCCACAGTTAGGGGTCCCACCCACCTCGGTGGATTTGGGGTCTCACCTAATCCGCTCCCCTTGGACAGTACATCCCAACCGGTGCTCATTGCAAATTCTCACATGTATGTGGTTTGGGATTAAGGTTTTTCTTATTTTACTTTTTTGTTCTGAAAGTCTTAATTTTTCTAGGCCTTTTCTTTTCTTTTCTTTTCTTTCTTTTGAGAGTGGGGAGGATCGTCCCTTCAGTATGACATTGGAGAGGTGAGCTACTTTAGGAAGTTCATCCAAAATCTAGCAAAAGGTAAGTGTGGAATATAGTTTAAGATCCTTCATCCAATGGGCCCTACAGCTCGGAAGTGAAACCAGCTTGATGGTCTAAGCAATGGATACTTGTTGGCCGTTGATCAGGTGGATAGGACCATCCCACAGTTTGACTTTTGGACCTTGAACAATGGAGCCTAGATGGTGATCATTGGGAATTCTAGCGTATGTGGCATGGGATTCATTGTTGCCAATTCAATCAAGATAGGCTACTTGTGTGATCGGGGAACTGGGCTACTTGTGTGATCGGGGAACTGGGCTACTTGTGTGATCAAGGAACTATATTTATGTGAGGGTAAGATGAATGACAAGCCATAATCTACTCAACTCAAAGTTTGACTAAACCGCTGATGTTTCCTACGTTGAGACGAATAAATTGGAGACTAGACTCAAGATGTTGATCCTCTCGAACCATCAATTTCGCGCTCCGTGCAGGTGATTTGTGAAAGGGTAGGGGTTAACCCTTCCGAATTAATGAATTTTGTTTGCCTTATGACAATAGACGTGAATCTATGGACTTAAGGACTTATTCTTTCACCAGTACTTTAATTCAATATTTCTCAAAGGAATAAGAATATGCAGACAAATTAAAGAAAATTAAATATTATCAATTTCATTAATATTTGAAAAATGCTGCTTATTATAACCGATAAGTTGTGAAACAACCAAATAAATAAATAAGAAAGAAAGATAAATACTTGATATATACATCTATCAGAACAAATGATCGAGGTGGATGGTCAACAAGATGTGACCGAATGGGTGTCATCAACTAAATCGGAACTTAGTCAATCAAGGTCCTAGAACTTGATGAAGTTGTAGAAATTTACTTCTACTTCTAAGGTATTGTAAAGGGAAAGATAAATTAAACTAGGCTATGTTATACTAAGAAAGATAAATTTGAAAGATAATTTAAAAGATAGATTGATATGTTTGGCATAGGGTCCCGAGCTCTTCTTCGGAAGCCTCCTTTTATAGATTGTCAAGGCGGTAAAACCCTCATTGGGTTTTCTTGTTGATCCTGGATCCTTCACTCTCACACTGTAGTTCTAGATATGGGAATCTCCTAGATTGATCGAAACTATCGGCTTACATTAAAAAGAAAAAACTCCAGTTAGATCCGGACTTTTTGGCTTCTTTGATCTTCTTCTCGTGTTGATCCTTCGCGAATATCTCCATGGTCCACTACATGGATCAAGTTTGTGACCACTAAAGTTTCTTTGATGAAGACAACCAGGTTAAGATCTGGGGACCTCAAGGGTTGATTTAGGTCAGATTGACCATGACCACTCACTTGGTGGCCCACTTCCTTCACTTCGAGGTGTTGGATGGTTCAAATCAAATCAACTCTCGAATTTAACCATCCATAAGGTGACGGTCTGGATTGACACTAGGATTTGACACCCGATACTGATCTGTTAATGGATATGGGCCGGATGGAATCTAGTTCTTCCATTCTCTTGATTCCAATTGAACCACAACCACTGAATAGGATCACCAGTTGGGGCATCTGTGTGATGTCTTTGTCTCTTCTGATCTCCTTGATGGGTGTCCTAGATCTATCCAATATTGATTTGTTATTGGATAGATCGTATCCTTCTTCGATTCACCTTCCCATTCTCTTTATTTTGATCGGAACTTGGTTTTAGGCCTAACTCGAATGATGTGTCTTAACCTCCTTAGCAGCTATTGTCCATCATGTCTAGTTGTTGGCTGGAAGATACGTCGCCTTTGGTTAGGTAGCTGATCTGGCAGACTATTCGAACCGAGGTCAATCTTTTGTTGCGATTGAGACAATCTCTGCAAGTCGACTGCTATCATATTGACCTCTATGTTAGGTGGAAATGGATCGCTATCGATCAGTATCGCCTCAATCTCACCTTCAAGGAATTTAAGCAAACCATTATAATATTTTCCTGAATAATATTCCTGAAAATCACACAATTATTGGTAGCATGAGTGCGAGTCCCATGCCATTTACAACATTCTTTCTTCTTTATTTCGTCATTAGTAGGTATCTTATAGTTACTGGGCACTTTGATGAATTTTCTAGCCAACATTAGGTTGAAAATTTCATCGGCCTTAGTAATGTTAAAAGAAAACATTTTAGGCATTTTCTGGTTATGGTCCCAATAGGTTTGACTCTGATCAAGGCTGAACATACAATTGGTTTTTTTGCTATGACCTTGGCCACCGAAATATCATAGTTGGGATCATAATAATATGTTTCAACTAATGAATTTTTCTATTTTTCTCCTTCCTAGAGAAGAGCCTCATATTTTGACACTATTTTGGTCAAGTCATACAAATCAACAAACTTCGTTATAATAAATTTCTTTTGGAGCTTGTATTCCAGACCATGTTGAGCGAGTTACACAAACTCGGCCTTAGTCATAACCACTTTAAATCGACTTTTCGATCTTTTGAAGCGTCCAATGTACCTTTCGCATGATTTGTCCGACAATTGATGAAACCGAGCGAGGTCTGCTGTAGAAATTTTCCTCTCACTGTAAAAGAAATGACATAAAAATTTTCTTGCATTTCTTACTAAGCTTGGATGGAATTGACCGGTAAATTCGAATACCAAGTAAATACTATGGCTGTCAAAGAATGACTAGATAATTATAATTTGTGACAATCATTATTAGCCAATTCTCTGCATTGCATGGTAAATTGACCTATATGTTCAATGATCAATTGATCAGTATCGCCTGTGAACAAGGCAAAATCCAGTCTCTAATTTCTAGGCAATGGGTAATGCCAGTCAATCCATTTCGGATACGGCTTATGATAAACCGGTGGAATGGTTCGACTAAGAACTTGGCCTGCCACTTCTTGGACTATTTGCATAATTCGATCACGATCCAAATGCCGCAGTTCAACCACTGGTGCCAGTTTCGAGTCGATTTGATTGTGCCCAACATTGATTGGTTGATTTCCAGGGAATAGTTTCCCTCCAAGCATCCCTGATTTCTTTCCTCTTGGATGATATTCTTAACTTCCCGATCAGGTCTCCTGAAGTCAATAGGTGCCTGAACATTCTGTGCTTCCTGAACAAGAGTTGGAGAAATATTACATGATGACATTAACACTGGTTGGATTGGTGCTAAATTTCCAACCAAACTAACTTAACCTTTGGTTGAAGCGCTATCGGCGCCCTTTCATTGATGGTTGTGCGTAGCCGATTCATGTACTCAGTTTGAGAGATCATCCATCTATTGAAACTTTCAGTCTAGGTCTGAGATTGCTTATACTGAAGATGTGTGATTTTGGCCTGTGTCCTTCCTTGTTCCGCGATATGCTGGATCCCTATATGCAAATCATGCAATCCAAGTGAAATGGCTTTAATAGGGTCATTTTGAGAAGTAGATGCCCTATTTGAGGGATCACTAGCTATTTTCGGTACAAGGTTCAGAGGCACAGGTGTTGTTTGTATAGGACCCTCCTCATGTGGAGGAACAGGCTCATTAGCTGCAGAAGCTCTACCACCTTGATGACTCATAGTTCAAATGATAGCACTTGAGATGAGATTGGTGTGTATACTTGAATTTCGAGTCCCATCGAGAGTGCAAAAAATTGTTGGTCCTCAATCGGAGCAATGCTTTTGGCATGTGTGGTGTGTTGTGCGAGCGTGCCAGAACTGACTGTACGGCTCGATTCCAACCGATTCAACTTCAACCCTACACTCCAAGATAGACAGATATGTTGTGCTTGACCATATATGACCGAAGCTTAGAGAGGTTAGTCGTCTATTTAGCTACTCGCGAATAAGTTCAGAATGAGCAGGCGAGCAGGCGATTAACAGAGTGTAGGATTTGTCCTCCGAAAATAGGTTACACCTTGCCTTCCACCATAAAGGACTTTTTCTAGATACAAAATTGATAATCGGATTCAAACGATCGAAGGATCAACAAGCAGTCAAATAATTCTACATGAAAGAGAATTGATTGCATTGAGATAGATTCATCTAGCAGGTGTGGACTTGCAATTATAGCTAAATTTGTCCAACGGGCATGGACTGAGATTATAACTACTTCCAAATTACGAACTATGCTAAGATAAACTATGAAAAGATAAATTAGATTTGTTTGTTTGTTTGGTGTGAGACCCTTTGCTCTACCGACTTCACCTCCTATAAAACTTTCTACCACGGATGAGAATCTTCTAGATCTACTCTTTATTCCGTTGTTACAACTGTAGAAATTTCTTGAAACCCTTTTTCTCTTTTGTGACATTTCACAATCTCTCTTTTGTGACATTTCACAATTTACAGCACTTGCTTGGACCGTTCATTTCCTCTTGAATGGCATGTTCAAATCAGCTAGTGTCAATTGTCAATTTGAAAAATACGCGCTCCAAGTGTCTCCACAAATTGCATGCGTGCTGCATTGCCTCTGCGATGCCACATGTCTTCTCCTCATCTGTCTTTCCGATCCCAGCCAGAAATAGGGTACATCAGATATGTCTATAGCCCAAACATGTCACTGAATGAATGAACCCAACCACCCTATCGGCTGCCTTTTGTGGTCGCTATCAACAGTCCAACAATTTTGACAAGTAGGTTAATTACATTGATGATTTTTTCGAGTGTGGCCCATCCAATAAGTAGGGAATCTATTGGACGGTCCAGATCGATGACCACTGATGGTGCAGCATGATATTCTTCAAGGTGGGCGTGAATGGATATCAAATCTGATCCAATTGATACTCCACCTTGTGATCAGATCTGGAAAGTCACAGTGATTGGATAATCCTAACCATTCATTCAATTGGCCTAACTTTTGGGCAGATGGATTGTGTAGTAAACTCTGTAGGGTATGGTATCGATTCCCATCGTGAAGATAGCCTCGTTTCAACAGTGAGGGTCATGGTATCGATTCCCATAGCGAGGGTGACTAACATTGTGATGGACTAACAGGGGTCAGTGGGTGTACGAACAATAGGGTGTGTGAACTAACCCATTAAAAAAAAAAACAAACAAACAAACCTCTGTGGGGCCCACCATGGTGTATGTAACATTATCCACACCATCCATCCATTTTTTCAGGTTATTTTAGGGCACGAGCCTAAAATTGAAACATATCCAAAGCTCAAGTGGACAACCCCACAGAAAACAGTGGGGATAAAGATGTCCATAGTTGAAACCCTCCTAGGGCCCACAGTGATATTTATTTGTCATCCAACCTTTTCATAAGGTATACGAGCATGGATGAAGGAGAAAAAAAACTCCAAATATCAGCTTGATCCAAAACTTCCGCGGCTCCAAAAGGTTTTCAACAGTAGGTATCCAATTCCCCCCATTTCCTGTGGTGTGGTCCACTTGAGCTTTGCATATGCTTCAATTTTGGTTTCATACTCTAAAATGAGCAGAATAAACAGATGGACGGAGGGGATAAAACACATACATCATGGTGGGCCCACAGTTTACTCACCATGCTTCTGCATCCACCGTCTGGATGCTCATCGATGGTCCCCAAAAAAGTCCAACGACAGAAATTTAATTAATCTAATTAGCACCAACTTCGGGCTAGAAGCAGAAGCATACGATTGGACGGTCCACATGTGCTGCACTTTAAAACAGTTCAGAACCGATTGAATGGGGATTAGAAAAACCCAATTAAATTAATGGTTGTTAATGGGTGGGAATTTTTTTATTAGCAACGCCGCCTCTATTTTGGTTGAGGTTATTGGATGGACCCGATTTAAGTAAGTGGAAAAAGGAACACGTTGGGACATGTTTTCTTCTTCAAGGTTTTGTTTTCTTATGGGCAAGTTGGAGTAGCTTCATTGATCAGCTGAGTAGGTATGTCTCTAACCAGCTTTTATTGGGTTTAGTGAGGGCTTCTAATCTCTAATTAAATCATCTATTAGTCAAGATTTCTATCGGGTACCAGACTCTAGCCTACCTAATTTAAACGGGTCTCTTGCCAACCTTTTTTTCCCTCTTTTTAATTGAGAGGAGTCGGGTCCTAGCCCATTACTAAAGGCCTATTTTAAAATCGGATCCAAGATAAAGGCAAGGGTTTGGAAGACGAGAGTGAGATTTAAAAGGAGAGAGTTATTCTAGAGCCTTGCACTCAATCAAATTGTTCAAGTTGTGGAATTACATTAAATGAGGATTTTTCTTTTTAAATTCATTTTAATTTAATGTTTCGGATCTCTGATGTATAAGGATTTATTTATTGAATTTGTACCATTTACATCCACCAATCAATGAGTTAGAAAATCAAATCACAATATCTTTTAATGAAAATTGATCTAAATCTAAATGTAGGGTTCGCACATCTTAATTTCACTGTATCAATCAACTTATTCTACTGAAGCATCGAATCTCGTAAAAAGAAGTGGTAGTTAAACAAAGGGTCCTACATTCCTTGACATCCTTAGTTCTTGAGAAAACCCTCTCATTTACTTTACATCTAATCTTGCTCTACCCTTCCACTTTATTGGGGCTTAAACTTTCATTTCATTGTAGGCATTAAGTATTTTCTTATTATTTCCATCTATGTCCTTCCTTTCAGGCTTTTCCCTTACTCTTTTAAAACATTTAAAGCTAACTATAAACCAGCACAACTCTTGATTTCTGTTGCACATTATCATGCCATATAAGTCTATTTTCCCTTGCCTTATTATTTATAAGTGCTACTCCTAAGCTCTCTCAAATACAATATTTCTAATTTTATCTTTCTACACATCCATTTTAACGCCCTCACTTCAGCTACATTCATCCTACGACCTTGCTATTCCTTAACCATCCAACATTTTATCCCAATAAGCATGGCTAATCTTATAGCTGTCTTATAGAATTTCCCCTTCATTTTGACGGGCACACAATATATTGCTTTGGAGGCACATTTAAGTATTGCTACTGAAGTGACGTATGTCACCAAGTTTTGTGGGCCCCACCATGATGTATGTGTTGTATCCACACCGTCCATCCATTTGGAGAGATCATTTATGACATTAGCAAAAGAATGAGGCAGATCCAAAGTTCAAGGGGAGCCCACCACATAAAACAGTGGGGACAGTGATGCCCACCGTTGAAACCTTCCTAGGGCTCACCATGATGTTTTTTTAGCTCCAACCAATTTATAAGTTAACACAGACATGGATGAAGGGAAATCATAAATATAAGCTTGATTGAAAACTTCCTTAGCCCAAAGAAGTTTTTAATGGTAGGCGTTCAATCCCCATTGTTTTCTGTGGTGGGATCCGCTTGAATTATGGATCTGCCTTGTTCTTTGGTTCATGCCGTAAAATGACCTCTCCAAATGGATGGACGTTGTGGATACAACACATACATCATGGTGGGCCCCACAAAATGTGGTAATGTCACTTTAATAGCGGAAGTCACTACTGTCAAGTTCAGTAGCTTTGTATTTACAACCTCTCCTGCCTTGTCAATTAAAACTATGTCATTCAGTAGCTTTGTATTTACAACCTCTCCTGCCTTATCAATTAAAACTATGTCATCTACAGATAGCTTTGTATCTACAACCTCTCATGCATGACTGTTATTAACTCATGTACCTCAGTATCTCATCCATAGCCATAACTTTGTCCTCTGCCTCATTAATTAGTGTCCCAATATTATTTTTTGGGTCCTGAACATTTTGCTTATGAAATGGCCTACATCTATCACACATGCCACCCAACTATAGGAGCCATGCCCTGACGGTAGCTGGCAGGTGGGGCCCGTTCTATCGACACCCTTTTTCCACAATAAATTGCTTATGTGCATTCTAACATCTATTGTATTATAATATTTTAAGAACTTTGCTATTAATTCCAATGGGGAATGGGGATGTCTACAAAGCTGCTAAAGCACGCACCTCCATCTGTTAATGTGTCTGACAGGTTTAATTAATATCCAAGCCATCCATAAGCTGGTTCTGACCCTGAAGATGTTATCTCCCTGAAATAAAACTGGTCCATTAAGCAAATGGGCCACAATGTTAGAAACAATTGCACGGTTAAGAAAACTTCAGCAAAGTATGTTTCATTAGTCGATTTGTTTTGTAAAATGTGGCCTAATTGACAATTGGACGGATCTGATTCTTGGGTGAGAGCAGCTAAATAGTGGTAGGCCTATGATGAATGGATTAGATCTCCTACAAATGTGCCATGGTGGAACATCTGTATCTGAACCGTATGGGTATAATAGCACCCGATCTGCACTGAACCCATTGACAGCCCTACCTGCTACGTAGATGAGATGAAAAGCATGTCCCATGCCCAACATGCAGTGCTTGCAATGCACGTTGTGTCCCAACCTTGCTTGTGATATACGGTGGCAGTCTTTTGGGAATAAATGGTACAAAGCATGCCGACATTCACAAATCACAAACAAAGTGTGGATTGCCTGGGAAACTCTTTGTGCAGGAACTTCGTGCGATGAAAGCTAAGTGGTGCCCACCATGATGCTTGCGAGAAATCCACCCCTCCATCCGTTTTGCTAAATTATATGTTAGGTCAGGGAGCGAATTAGGTGTTACCCGTGGGGCCCACCTTGACGATTTTATGTATATCCAAGCCTTCCATACGTTTCTCCCGACCATTTTAAAATTGGGTAGAAAAAATTGTGCAGATCCAAATCTCAGGTGAACCACACCACAGGAAACAGTAGTGATTGAGTGCCTCACCATTAAAAATTTCAAAGGGGACATCGTAACGTTTTATTAATATTTATTTTCAATCCAGTCGGTTGATAATGTCAAGAAGATCTGTTTGAAGTTAAATTAGAAATATCAGATTGATCCAAAACTTTTGTGGATCACAAATTTTTTTTAATTGTTATTAATCACTGTTTCTATTGTTATGGTCTACCTGGGATTTGGATCTTCTTATGATTTGGGATCGCATCTTAAAAAGAGATGGAAAAATATGTGGACAGTGTAGATATACAACAAATACATCAATGTGGGCCCCACATGATAGGGGTAACACCCACTAAGCTGTTACCTGGGTAACAGCTAATTCGCTTCCGTTAGGACATGGGTTAAAAAGTGAGGCAGATCTAAAATTCAAGTGGGCCGCACGAGTTGAAAAGGTGAGGATTGAACGTCCACCATTGAAACATTGGTCAGGCCACAGAAGTTTTGGATCGGCCTTATATTTTTGTTTCTTCAGTTCATCCCAAGTAGGAATGACCTTGTGAACCGTATAAATGGTATATAAACATCACCGTGGATCTAAGAAAGTTTCAGCCGTTGGCATTTTCCGGTCCATTTTTTTTTTCCTATTGTGCGACCTACTTGAGTTTTGGATCTGCCTCATTTTCCGGCCATGTCATAACATGATATGGAAAAACGATGGATTAGGTGAATTTCTCACAAACATGTGGGTGGGCCCATGTAGCTTCCTGTCACAGGAAGTTCCGCGTCCAACAAACTCATCAGGGGAGTTCGAGAATAAGCCGTCAGGAAATGCCCTAGTAATTGGTGCCCCAAGGGAATCGCAGCACGTGCCAAACGTAGCATGCTTGTGCGAGATCCAGGCTGTATGCCAGTAGGGCTCTCAATGGGTCAAATCTGGATTGGATCCAGTTGGATCCAACTCCTAGTCCAAATATCTATAGATGGTTCGGATCCAAAAGGTGATATCCATATCCGATCCATTTATAAATAGTTAGATCCATTTCCGATCTAAAATCTATATAAACATTGGATTCGGGTTGGATCTGATGGGGTTTTCCTCCTCAGGTGTAGAGGAAAGATTGGTGCAGCTTGGGGGTGGTCGGGTGCCCGGTGCCTAGCTCGGACGATCGAAATTTGGCAGATTTCTCACTTAACTCTCTGGACAGTTTTTTGGTTGGGCAGGTGCCCGACGACTCATGGCAGAGCGCCTGACCATGCGCGGACTGCGAATTCACAGTTTCTTGTTTTGACTTTAATAATTCCTCCGGTGCTCTATTTAAGAGGTTCCAAATGGGGATTAGGTAATCTTAATAGGTTGTTTACACATCCAAGGAGAGAGAGAGAGAGAGAGAGAGAGAGAGAGGGGGGGGAGGGGGGGGGGGGGGGGGGGGATTTCTGCTTCGTAGAGGTGATCTAATGCGCAGTCGACATCTTGGCACTTATACGTCCTTGTGCTTAATGAGATCTTTCACTTTTCATATTTTCTTATTGTTTATTCACTCCTGCGTGAGTGAGAAAGGTTTAATCCAAGCGGGTTGTGCTTGTGGTCGGTTGTAACAGTTCTCTTTCATAATGAATTGTTGATTTGGACTAGGTCCCGTGGTTTTTATCTTTTCGAGGATTTTCCACGTAAAAATCTCTTGTATCATGTGATTTGTGATTTACTTTAGATCATTGCATTATTATATCCCATAATTAAAGTTTTTTTTTTTTTTTTTTTTTGTGGGTGGGGGGTGCGAGATCCTAAGGTTTTGTGAAACGCACCAAACAAAAGTAAAGTGGTATCAGAGCGTTTAGGTTGTTTGAACGAAAGTGGGATCAGTTCTAAATTATCGAAGCTGGCTCATTAAGGATGATTAGCCTCAATGGGTCTAAATGGCCCATATGGAAGATGAAGTTGGAGGACTTGCTTTATTGCAAGGACTTCTATGCTCCAATTCTAGGCATATTATCGAAGATAAAAGATATGACATATAATGATTAGAAGAAGATGGACCGGAAGGCGGTGAGGTTTATTAGACAATGGTTGGATGATTCAATGTTCCACCATGTGTCAACAGAGACCTTAGCCGCTAGCCTATGACAGAAATTGTAAGGACTATATGAGAGGAAAACGACCGGCAATAAGATCTTCCTGATTAGAAGACTTGTGAATCTTAAGTTTAAAGATAATGATTTTGTGGTTGAACACATGAATAATGTCAATAATATTGTGAACTAACTCTCCACTATGAAGATGGTCCTGGACGATGAACTATAGGCATTATTATTGCTTAACTTGCTGCCTGATAGTTGGGAGACATTGGTAATGTCTCTTAGTAACCCCGCGCCAGACGGAAATGTTTGATCCAAGCGGGTTAGACCCATTGAGGCTAATCATCCTTAATGAGCCATCTTCCATAATTCATAACCGATTCCACTTCCGTTAAAACAACCTAAACGCTCTGATACTACTTTTTGTTGGGTGCGTTTCACAAAACCTTAGAATCTCGCCCCCCAAATTATTGAATTATGCGATATGATAATGCAATGAACTAAAGAAAATCACAAACCATACGACACAAGAAATTTTTACGTGGAAAACCCTCGAAGAGGTAAAAACCACGGGACCTAGTCGAGATCAACAATCTACTATGAAAGAGAACTGTCACAACCGATCACAAGCACAGCCCGCTTGGATCAAACCTTTCATACTCACGCATGAGTGGATAAATAATAAAAGAATATGAAAATTGAAAGATCTCACCGAGCACGAGGACGTAGAAGCGTCGAGATGTCGACTGCACAGTAGATTACCTCTACAAAGCAATAATTCCCCTTCCACAAGCTTCCTCTAGGTCCAATTCCACCCCATTACAAATCTAAAAAAAGTATATAATATAATATATTTAATTTAGTAGTAAAATGATGCAAATCCCACTATTTACTCTGATATGCTGAGAGTGGCATGTCTCAATTTTGGGACATGGCCTAAAATAATCTGGAAAACAGATGGCCAACATGAATATAACATATACAATAAGGTGACAATGAGTCGGATTTGGATCGGATTGGCATCGAACTCGGATATGCTTATGTGAATCCAAATCTGGTCCATTTAAGTAATTGGACCTGTTTTAAGATCCAAATCCAGTCCATTTAAATAACTGGACCTATTTTAATATCCAAATCTGCATTATACGGATTTGGAGCGAATTAGATCTCGGATTTGACCCGCTCCATTGAGAGCCGTATATGCCAGATGAGTCCCATCGTGAACATTTGGGGTACATAAATCCCGGCTGGTACGCTCACTCTGTGGGCCACAGTAATTACCCATTTCTAACCTTATTTTTTCGTGCAACAGCGACCTACCTTACTAGTGATATGTCCTGATCTATGCGTTAGGACATGGTATCCATCGATCTCACCTAATAATTGGTCAGGATTTCTCACAAATGTGCGACATTGGTACGTGTGCTGGTATTCACCTTTACAAGGACGTGGACGGTACTGTGGACCCCACCATGATGTATGTGTTTTATCCACAGAGTCCATCCAGTTTTTCAGCCCATTTTAGGGTATGAGCAAAAAAACGAGGCAAATTCAAAAAACGTGTGCTGGTATTCACCTTTACAGGGACATGTAACAGTGATGATTGAATGCAAAATCTTATTGGGGGCGACAAAAATTTTGGATAAAGTTGGTATTTGTATTTTCCCTTCGTCTAAGTCCATGTGACCTAATAACAAGTTGGATGGCAAATAAACATTACAGTGGGCTTAAAATGTTTTCAATGGTGGGCGTTCAATCACCACTGTTTTCCTGTGGTGTGGTCCATCTGAGATTTGAATCTCCCTCATTTTTGGGCTCACGCCCTAAAATGAGCTAGCAAAATGGATGGATGACGTGGATAGAGCACATACATCATGGTGGGACCCACAGATCACCTTCCAGTAGCAGCAGTGCCAGCATGCAATCCACGTCCCCTTTTCAATACCTCTTCCATAGTGAGAATGGAGTGGCAATTTTGAGAGAGTATTTGTACGAACTGGATCGAGTTACTGAGGATACAGTTCCTGGACCAGGTGTTGATATGGCACATTCATTGTGCAAAATCCAGGCCATTCCTCAGGTGGGGCCCATGGTGAAGATGACTTGAGATCTAGAAACTCAGCCAGTTTCACACATTGGATGGGCCACACTTGTACTATGAAGTAAAAACGTAGACCGTTCACACATTGGATGGGCCACACTTGCACTATGAAGTAAAAACGTAGACCGTTTGGGCATATCTCTATATGATTCATCTTTTATCGTACATTTGTGGTCCATTTAATGAGTGGACCTCCTGATTTTTAGGCCAGGGCATGTCCATGGTGTGCCACACACAAAGGATGACCGGAACAATTGTGATGCATTGGCACGTGAGCTGCAAATCACCTCCATTTATTTTGAAGTATAGAAATTATAGACGTGAACAAAATTCAAGTGCTCCATTTTTTAGGAGTAATGATAAGGTGTGAAACACGCTGGACTACTTTACTTGGCTCTCCACGAATCTCATCAACATCTGATCAAAGATCTGATAGTAATGAGATAAGGGGCCACCGCAGTCCCATCAGTATCAACCTCCTCGTCTTTTATTAGGATATGGTGGGGCCCAGGTATCCTCCCTCTGTTTGTTCTTAAACAATGATGATATTTGTGCACTAGGAATTTCACACTACACGAGCATTCCCTTATGGCAATAAGATATCTAAACTAATGGAGTTGCATGACCTCTGCATGCTGAGGAATATCCGTGATAGGATTTAGGGCTGTCAACGGGTCGGATACAGGCCGGATCAGTGATGATCCGTATCTGACCCGATTAAGGATATATCCGACCCGAATCTGATTCAGATCACATGTATATGATCCGAACCCGACCCGTTTAAATTTTTTAAAATTCGTTTCCGATCCGATTATGATCCGACCCGATATCCGAGAGAGAGAGAGAGAGAGAGAGAGAGAGAGAGATGCTCGTGCGTGGAGAGTAGAGACGAAGGAGACGGCTTTTTTTTTTTTAATCGGGTCGAGTCGTTAACGGGCCGGATCAAGGTTGATCCGAATCCAACTCGAATATTAAACAGATCATCTTTGGGTATCTGTATCTGACCCGATGATCCGATTATTAATCTGAATCTGATTAAATCGGAGCGGATCTGGATCGGATACGGATAATGATCCATGCCGTTGACAACCCTAATAGGATTAGCTGTTATCCAGGTAAAAATAGTTGGAATGTATTTTGTATACACATCACGGTGGGCCCTACCAAAAATCAAGTCCCGACGTCTCTCTCCATTTTTTAGATTATTTAGAAAGAAAAAAAAAAAAAGATCTGTATGAGATAGTGTTCTATAATTTGACTGGATCCACCGTGGTGTTTATGTAAGATCCACTTTGACCATTAGATATTTCGTCCCATATTAGGCCTAGAGACAAAAAAAAAAAAAAAGACTAACTTATGATTCTAGTGGGCCACACCAAAGGAAAATATTAGCAAAGAGGCGTCCACCCATGATTTTTATAGGGACCACCAGGATAATTATATGAAATTAATCCACTCCAACCATTATATTCCACAAAAAGAAATATGCTTGTGGCCCAAAAATCAAACAGGCATCCTAATTCAATTGGGCCACATGTACATTATTTTCAATCATATGGTCCATTTGAGTCACAACTAGAGCTATTTTTTGGCCCTTGGCTTAGAATGGGTGACACACCTAGTTATCAAGGTGGGTTTTAGATAAATAGAATGGTGGGGCCCACCTGAGAAACCGACTCATTTGCTCAGATGTCAGCCGTGATGAGAGGTAGTGGAATGATAATTATATTGATTAACAAGGTAAGTTTTTAAGAACCTCTCTGAAGAAGGTAATCGAGTGTAAATTCCAACATAATTAGGGTTTTTTTTTTTTGTAAAATTTCCAATCTTCTTCTTATCTATATTTGAGTAGTATGAGAACAACTAGGATTAGGGTTAGCCCTTTCCCTATTCTCTTATTTATAAAGTAAGGAAAGGTATAACCGCACAACATTCTAAGAGACTACTAAAAAAAAATATATCCTAGCTAGCACTTCCATATGAAAATAGAGCATAGATATCCATCATGCTCAGTTTGTAAATAATATAAGATCAATGAGCTAAGAACAACTTTGACGAAGCTATCAGTTAGTTGGTTCTTGGGGTACAACAAATAAGGGGTGTTAACGACTACTAATCCAATCTCAAGTGTAGGATTGTAATGTAGTAATAACTCGATGAATCCGAGGTCGATCCATAGGAACTGTGTGAATAATAGTTCTTAAACACAACTAGATTTAAGCTAAACTAGAACTAATAAGTAATTCAGATAAAATTAAGGTTTCTGAGTTTTTAATCCAACAAAGAAAAGTTAAGTAAAATAATTTAAGCACAACTAACGATCCAGGAATCCTCACTTAACTAATTCTCAACTTAATTCGTCTTTCTCAAGTATATATAGCTCAACTAGAACCGGATTCCAATCCATTCTAATTAAAAGATAATACAATAAATCCAATTACAAGTATCCAACAAGATATATGAATCAAGGTAGATTGATCTCTCATGAAGATCTATACAATCGATCGTAGGGAATCAAAAACATCTATTGTACTCAAAGTTAACAATAGATCAATCAATTTTACAAATCAATTCCTTCTCAAATCTAAGAATTCAACCAACACAATCACAACTCAACATTAAAAGACAATGACTTGAATTAAATAGAAGAATTCATCAATAGGTTCATACCTTAGCTTTAGCTAAGAGATTAATTAGCCTAGCATAGGTAGCATCTTAAAATAAAAATAAAGAAAATAAACTAAGAAGAAAAAAAAAACATTGAAGTAGAACTTCATGAAGCTCTCTCTCTCTCTCTCTCTCTCTCCCTCCTTGCTTGGATATCCCTAAAAATGAGTTTAGGACCCTTTAAATAGTCTTAAGAACCGAATTAAGTTATACTGCCTGGAATATTCCCAATCAAATTCAGAAAGAAATTCCGCACTTTTGCAAAAAATTTGTAAGCTTTTTTTTTTACCGAGGAGCCCAAAAACATCCAGCAAGCTTTTTTAAAAATTCGTTGCACTGTCGATCGATCGAGCCTCAGACCTCGATTGACCGAACATACCAAATTTTGTCTAGTGAGTTTTAGTAGAAATTTGAATTCTTTCGATACATATGGTCAATCGATCGAAATTGCTCGATTGATCAAACTCTCTGGTCGATCACTCGAACTTTATTATTTTTCTCTAATTTTTTTGTACTTGATCTTCGATTGATGTCTCAACTCCATTACTGAATTTCCTTGGATCTTTGGCACTTCATATTTTTAACTTTAAACTTCAATCCTTCAATTCTTCTGTCGATTATCGTACAGGTTTTAAATTATCACTTTAAATAAGTATTTACCTTAGACTTTAAAATCACCTTACATGTTGAAAATATACTTAATTAGATCAACTTAACGCTTAAATGCACGGAAAAATAATGCATAATAGGGGTTAAATATGCAATATTTAAGTCTCATCAACTTTTAAGATGAGCTTTTTGCGAACAAAGTGACAATAAACTTCAATGTGTTTCATCCATTTGTGAAAGACTAGATTATAGGTAATGTGAAATGTAACTTGGTTATTGCAAGACAAAGATATCGAAGAGTGAACACCAATACCGAGATCATAAAGAAGAAAACAAAGCTAAAAAAATTCACTACTATCATACCCCATAGACCGATTCATCTTCAACAAAAGAATAAGCAATGATAGATTGCTTCTTATTTTTCTAAGACAAGGTTTTCACCAATAAAGGTACAAAAACCTGACTTTAACCAACGATCAACAATAGAACCAGCATCACAATATGCATGTTTGCCAAGATCGTTGTAAGTAGCATAAAAATAACCTTTTTCAGGTAAAAAAAACTTAAGACAATAGAAGATGTGAAACACGACATCAATATGGTGCGAGCATAGAGCCTTCATAAATTGATTAGCCACACTAAAAGCATAAGCAATGTTGGGTCAAGTCACAGATAGAGAAATTAACTTATCCATTTTTTAATTGACGATACATCTCAAGGTCAGTAAGCAGCTCATATTGCATGGTGAATGATCGGCAATTAATTTTAATAGAGGATTTAGTGGGTTAAGATTCAAGCATGCTAGTAAGCTGTAGTAGGTCAAGGGCATATGCCATTCATATATGAAAATTTCCTTCAATCAACCAATGACTTCAATTTTGAGAAGAATAGAAATTAGACCTAAATCCTTTATTTCAAAGCCCTATATTAAATATAATTTCACCATGACCTAAATCCTTTATTTCAAAGCCCTATATTAAATATGATTTCACCATGACCTAAATCCTTTATTTCAAAGCCCTATATTAAATATGATTTCACCATATACATGATAGGGTGGTGTATGCCTGATTCTGCTAGTTATGTGTCATATTATCGTTCCAGTAGAGTAGCGATCTACCTGTTACCACTAGTTGGTTAGTGTCAAGTTGTCGCCGATGGTGCACAACTCAGAGCTAAGTGCTACCATAGCTTCGACTAGTTAGAGAGAGAGAGAGAGAGAGAGAGAGAGAGAGAGAGAGATGCTACAAATTTAATATGATATGTTTTGAAAAAGGCTAGTTAGGGTTATGAGCCTATCCCTCTTCTCTTATTTATGAAAGCAAAAAAGGTATGATACTCAATGTGACTACCAAAACATGTACGTCATACTAAAATTTTAGATTATTTCTAGTGCAATTAAATTTTCATAACAGAAGAAGCCAACTAAAAATTTAAGATAGTAAGGTTAGGATCATCCAATGATGGTCTCAATCACACCATTTTCATGCTAGGCCATGCATTGAGGAAATCTAGTAAGCAAGTGTCATATACTGGCATGCGGTTTCACTAAAATACATCCCTAGTTGTTATTATAGTAAAGTCCTAGCCCTATCTTATAACAATATGCCAGATATATTCTAACAAACCCTTAATAGTATTAGGCATGCTAAGGAAATGTCACATGCAACACACATGGAGAGAAAGAGAGAGGGGAAAAGTGCAAAGAACAATAGGGGAGAGAGAGAGAGAGAGAGAGAGAGAGAGAGAGAGAGAGAGAAGGGGGAGCTAACATGAGATAATGCAATCGACATACAAATTGGGTGTCACAAAATCATCATTGTGGCTCCATAGTCTTTGTTGCACAACCTCCCTAATAATAGGCTTCATGCAGGCCACATGCGAAGATGAAGAGAGATGATTGGATGCCCCTTGTGTGTGAGTACGTAGATCAGCCTTTCACCTCCCCAGCTTTCTTTATTATTGGTGTACTTAGAGTGATTGTGGTGTGGTATTAACTTAGATGTAAATAAGCATATAATTTGGAGTCACCACTAACTAAATGAAGCTTAGAATCTATAGACGACTAGATTGTAGAATTGCTTAAAGGTTGGGAAATCGAAAAACTCCCCAACTCAAGTGATTCTTGTGGTTAGTCTACGACTATAGATTCCAAGTAAGAGCCTTGGGGATAAAAAGAAAGTGGTTAGGTACCATTTTCTGTTCGTGCACTAATTAGTGCATCGTATTGTCAATTTCGTGATTGTTTAAGTCAGTCGAGTCTTGTGAGCCCCGACGAAGATTGAAGACTCCAGACTTGAAGACCAAAGCAGCGTTCTGCACTCAAGTTCAAGCTAAAACAAGTTCAGAAGGTAAGTTGCATATAGACAGCCCATAGGATCTCAAAACACCCGTATTTATGGCATTCTAAACATACTAATCTTAGCCATTTAATCCATGGTCTTAAGGTCAAGATGATCAGTCTTGGACCTTCATTAAGCAGGTGCCCAACTATGAAATACAATAGAAAAATCACCTTAGTGGGGCACAAATTGTTTAGCTAGAAATCAGCTTGAATATGGGCATAGATAAGGCCGCCGACCGGTCAGTCACACTGGTCCTTAACCAGTTGCTTTTAAAGAAGATATCATCAATCAGTCGACCGGTCTAATGACCAGACGGACAGCAGGTCGGATGGACCATCCGACCGGCCGAACATGTGAAAATTGTCCAAATACAATGCTGGGAGAGGTCTTCCAACCGGCCGGCCAACAGGTCGGACAGCAAGTCTACTGCCCTATCAGACCGGCCGGCCGGCCAGCAGGTCGAATATGCCAAAATTGGTCCAACAAGTTTGTGGTTTCTGGACCACTTACCTGACCCATTTGAGGATAGGCCGGCTGACAGGTCGGACCTCAAATCCGACTGGCCGGAGGGGGTCCCAGGCAGGTCGGAATTTGACAATTTTATATCCGTTTGTACTCATTTTTTGGGCCTCTATAAAGGCAAATCTTGAGGCCTTTAATGGTAGAACTTGCACACCCATTAAGAGGATTGAAAGGGGCAATTAAGGGCGTTATCTAACCTTCCTTTGTTTATCATTACTTAGACTTCATCACTCAAACCAAGTGATTCATGTCACTTCAATGAGCATTCAAAGCTCGGTTTAAAGTATGAACTCAAGCAAAGTATTCATGGTTGACCTAACCCATTTTGTTGAATCTCTTGGTCATCAATAGCCATTGAATACTCAGAGTTGGTAGTTCCTATCATCACCATTGTATTAAATAGGCAAAGGAAACTCCAACACCTCCTCCAACCTACCCGGCATTAGTGTAGGAACATCATATGTATTGGTAGCTGATCGTGGGAGCTTGAAAGAGGAATTGAAGCATTCGTGGAAGCTGAAGCTACTCAATGGCTCTGAATTGGGGCTCATCTCTTGTAAGTGGTTAAGCTTATAGAGTCCATTATTTGATTCCCCCTTCTTATTGAGATTGAGATCTAGAGATTGTGACCCAATCTCGGAGTTGTTCTTGTGTAAGACGTGGAAGTCCTTGTGTAGGCCTCCGACACGGGAGAATACATGGGTGTTCTTGAGTAGGACTTATGGAAGTCCTTGTGTAGGCATTAACCTTGTGTAGGTTGTAAAGGTTGAGAGGTGAACCTCGTTTAAAACCTCTGATAGTGAATGCCAGTGTACTCAAAGAAGTTGAGTACTTGAACCGAGAGTGGAGTAGACTCATCGTCGAACCACTATACATTGTCTGTAGTATGGTGAATGCATTTTATCTATTATTATGCCTTGTTGATTAATTACATAAGTACTTAACTGAATGACCATCTCATGTTTGACAAAATGCCCATATGCCATCTTTGAAAGATTAGTTCAAGCATGCATATCAACTGTTTGATCAAATGCTTCACTTAGTATAGTTGATCATTTAGAAAGATCTTATTTGATCTATTTACTTGCATTTACATATATTATATTGGTAAATTGATTTGTAAATGCTTTGGAGTTTTTAATTGATAAGGAATTTGTAAAAAGTCCTATTCACCCCCTCTAGGACATAAGCATACCTTCAAGCTTATCTCAATAGCGATGCAAACTACAATTTTATTTTCTACCTGCACAATGTGTTTTCTCTACTTTAGATATTTAATGGTTTTCTTGGGATTCAACAAAACTTTGACATCAGGCCATACTTTACAAAGCACGAAGTAAGAAATAAAATGAAAGAAATATAATAATAAAGAAGAGATAAAATGAAAAAGTTAGGGTGTGCAATTTATGTTGTTGGTATCTGTGGAATAGACGATAAGTTGATTTGAGATGTGAGAAGGAAAAGAGAAACCTAAACACCCTTCTTTCTAAAAGGGATGGTCGGATATCCCTAATTCCAACTCTACTCTTTGACTTTAGTAGGTTCTTTTGCTTAAAATATTCTCACATTTTGCCTTTTTAAGTTGGTGAGGTTATAACTGCTAAACTATTCTCCAAGATTTTCATAAATTTATTCGAAATCAACAAATGTAGCTGCTAAACTAGCATGGCCGACAATCCTAACAACCTTCAAAACTCTTTATCTCTCTCCCTTCTCCTCACTACCTATTCTCTATTACTTAGCCTCTACCCCCTTCGAGATGGTTTGTTGTGATGTGGTGCCTTCAGACAAGCCTATAACTATCTTTTTGCTTGTGCAATCTCGTTTAGGTTAGAAAATCATTTCATTAGCGGTGGTAGCTATTTTGGTTAACTAGTACTTTAAGTACTTGTAGTGTACTTTGTCTTTTTCTTCATTACAGCAGCTATGCATGAGAGATTTTGAGGTTTTTGAGGGTCTATCTTTTACCAGACTTGAACATTATACAATCAAGTCTAGTGATTATCTTTAAAGGTGGTGTGGACAATTTTAACTCAACTTCCACAAACTTTTGGTAACTTTGAAGTATGAAAAATGTGATTTGATTGAAATTGACAGTGTCCAAATATATCGTGTAATCAGATGACATTTGATTTCATCACGTTGAGAACCCATCAATTTGATCCGCTGATATTTTTTTAGTCATGCGAAGGACCTTTTTTATTCGATCCATATGGATTTTCAAAGCCTTACAAACTGTATAGAGATGGTTTTATTAGTGCTGTATGTTTTTCGGATCTTTGAAGGTCTAAGAAATCTCTGGTTAAGATCCAATTGGTCGAGCTAATGATCTGACAATCTGGTTCACTAGTTGTTCTCAAGACTTGCCCAAAGCGCATGCTATCCAACTCGTGTGGCCATCTAATGGGTATCAAGCCGTAAGGACATGCTTTTGTTGAAGCTTGATTGAAGTCGAAGAATAGTTTAATCTCATGTTGGGTAGAGTGTTTAGCGGTGAGCTACTTGCATTAAGTGAAAGAATAAAAATGCCATTGGAAAAGGTAAAACCTATCTCTTTTCTTGCAATAATCAAAGTTATAAAGCGAAGGAATACAAATTAGGGAAATAAATTTGGCCAAACGCCACTTATGTCATATATAGAATATGTTTGAGTTAAACCTTAAACGACCTTGTCTTGCACCTCATGTACAACCTTACTTTACTGTGCATGAGGCATTATACCTCGTTTGACAACATTTTTGTGAAAAATTCATTTAATGCTATTATCATGAGAATATCATGGGATTGTAGAAATTTTTTTTTTTTTTTAACTTCCCATGACTTTATTACAAAAATATCACGACATTCATGAAATAAATATCTAATCAAATAAAGTCATTTTTACCCAATTCTTTAAATTTTAAAATTATTTATTATTTGTAATATTTTATTTTCAGCTAGATTTTTCCAATATTATCATGAGAAATATCCTAAGAATTCTCATGCTATGAAATTATCAAGAATTGGATTTATCACTATGATTATACCATGCTCAGGTCAAGGGTAGGCATAGTATTCTCTAATCGTTAGTTTGTTCAAGCAAGGCCCATGATTTAGTCCGTTGTCTGATGGCCTCAACACTGGATGGACAATGTAACGCCCCAGATTTTCGAGATTTATTTGAAAATTTTTGAAAATTCATTTTTAATATATTTTTTTATTAATTATCGTACATTTACCGTTGATTTGTGAATAGCGGGACATCCGTAGGAGATCCGATAGGAGACCCTTTACAAAAGTTGCTTAGAATGATCCCATAAACATCGTAGAAAGATCAGATTTCAAAAATCACGCACTTTTTAGATAATTACGAAAATGCCATTAGTTAAACTTAAGTTAAGATGCCATTTTTAAGTATTATAATTTCTGACGATCGCTTTCACGCAAAACCCTGGATTTAAGCTTTTGGGCACATATTTACCATGCACATCAAATTTCAGCCCTTAAATCATAGTAGAAGTGGTCCGATTGTCAAATCAGCCCCTTAACCCTTGATTTTCATCTCCATCGAGTGAGGAAAGTAGATGGTTAGTCGTAGTCGAATATTTCTCTTCATATGAGTGACTTAGATCGTCTTTATCATGGACCAATAGTGTGATTTGAGTGCCCCACCTTGATAAGCATCTTTCTTATGCGCGAAGTTATCCCGTTTTAGAAATTAACGAGTTACCAACTCTTTTTAAATCTGAACCTTTCAATTTACCCACTTCTCACCATCAATCGCTTCTCAAATTTGGACCACTTATTATACTCATATGACTACGAGTTTACACAAAGTTTGGACCCCGATCTATAATCCTACACCGTTGAACCACAAAGTCAGCCCCTTCCTTTTCAGCCAAAAGTTGAAATTTCAAATCTAGGCATTTCTCACCATCAATCAACCACTAAACTTTGTACAATTATTTTCCTATCATGACCATTTATTTTTCCAAACTTTGGGCCCTGATCATCAAGCGTAGACCGTTAATTGATATCTAACCCATTTTAGCACCCGTTAGGCCATTTTCAAGGATCGGCCAATCTAGAATGTGGATCATCAAGAAATTTACGTATTCTGACTCTACTCTTCGAGCTTGATAAGATGAATGGATTGGAATTGATCATAGATCATCCGAATATTGAGATTTGAGAAACCCACCTCAAGAAGTTGTTACACAAGACCTCGCCTGCACATCCCTCTCCATATTTCTACTACGCACCTCCAAATCCTTCTCCTAACCCTAGCCTCCATGCCTTAGAGAAAGAGAGAGAGAGAGAGAGAGAGAGAGAGAAGAGAATGGAGTTCTTTCTCATATTTTTCCAGCGGCTAGGATCTTCTACAACCCTCTTCTAAGTCCATCCTAAGGTGAGGATTTTCCTTCAAGCCTTTCATTAATAATATTATAATTATCATAAGTTTCTTTTGTGGCATGTGAAGTTATTTTGTTTTGAATTTCTTATCCATATAACATGAAGTTCGATGTGAGATTTGTAATGAATATCATTGTATGGTGATGTGATTCCTTGTTTAAATTTTTACTAAGAAGCATGTGTATTTGTGTTATTTTTTTGAAATCTATGCCCTTATTTTCTTAGTCCATGTATTACAAGTAACATTGATTTTCATATTGTGATATGAAATATGTATATAAGATCATCATATGGACATCCCATTATTGTATACTCTTTGTCCCTAAGTTGGTAAAATTATTCGATGTAGAGAGATGGAACCCATGAGAGGTGTCCATGATGGAAGAATATATCTTGACTTAACTGAGAGAATAAAGTGATTGCTTGTTAATGGATCCTTACATGTACATGATGCTTGATTTGATCCATTTACATTACATGGGTATTTTAATGAATTTGATCATGATGTACAACATTGGCTTTTTGGGACACGATGAAATCATAAAACGGGACAATGAGTGGACACTAATGGTATACAAATTCTCATGAGCCGGGGTTGGTGCTATGGACACTAATCTCGTGCTGTCGGCCTATGCTGGGTTGCTTGCGACTCCCCATAGTGACCATTGAGTTTTATTTAAATCAGTTGTATGCGAAAACACTTAAATAAAGGTGAAACTAAAGTCATGCATTCACTTGGCTCCATGTGGGTGTACGGAATTGAGAATAAGCTAGAGCGTCCTACTTCTCCCGTACACTGTCACGTGTAGATTTGGGCTATGAGCGTCCCGTTTCTCATGTGGTCGGGCAAAACTATGGGCTTGTGCGTCCCAGGAACCTCTGGTGACTAGTGGCTAGCATGAAGTCGTAACAGGGAGTCTCCCACTTCATGTATTGTGATTCTAGCCAGGGTGCCTTAGCCAGAGCATGCATTCCATGCATCGCATTAACAAAGATTTTTAGTTGGTTGTTTTGATTTGATTAAATGATAATATACTGCTCGCGTTTACTCTGTACTGTTATTATTATTATTGATTGTCTTGGAGGAAATATTCCCCACTATGATAGCGTTTAACGCTATCCAAAACACAATTTAGATGATGCAGGTGAAGATCCAGGTATTGAACCTGATTTTTAAGGAAAAGAGTTCGATGTTCGTACAATCACATGGCGGATGACGATGTTAGATAAACTTAATTGATGTTATCATTTATTAAATATTTCTTTTAAGTAATTGATACATTTATGGAATTGTAATAAGTCTTCAAGAGAAGACATGGTTTTGTATTTTAATTAATCAGTATGGATATTGGTTGGTTCCCTTATTTAAACATTGATGATGACGTAGTAAGTTTGATAGAATAAGATGATAATTGTTTCCGCCATTGTGCTTGAATGCTATATTTCATTATTTAACAAATCAATTAGTCAATGATTTAATTGGGAATTCGGCGGTCGTGTTATACACGAGAGTCGAAAATCTCGGGTCGTTACAGACAATGCCCCATAAATCTCCTACTTTATAACCCAGTGTAGCTAAGATGGTTAACTAGAGAAATACAGCAATAGTCCACATTCAACTGAGAAAAAGCCTATGATTGTATGGTTAGGATCTTCAAAATTCAGATACTTTTGGAGCATTACCCATCTACAGTAAGAGAAATCAGATCAATGATTAGGATCATTGAACCGTGAGACCAGCTTATACAAACTAAAAACCTAAGAGGACTACCTACATTGATATCATGTAGGTACCATGTCACATTTGCACAACATCCCCCTGAAAGGTAGGCTCTAACTTGAAGCTTGATTATTATAGAAACTATATACCGTCACTTGTTTGTTACATGGGCTTAGGAGGGATTAAGTCATTGGAATCGCGAAAGCACAGAGGTGAATTAAATAAGTAAAACACAAACACAACAAGCAAATCCATGTAGAAACAATCTGAATTTTACGTGAAAAAACCCTTACGGGAAAAAAACCATGGCACAAAGCAATATGCACTATAAATTCAGAAGTTTATAAAAGATGAACTCACCCAGATCAAAGCCCCAAGAAAAACATTAGTTTTTTCTCTCACCAGAAACCTCTTAAACCTTAAGCAAGTCCTTATCCTACCCTAGTCCTAATTGCACCCATTTATATAAGCAGAAAACTGAAATTAAAAACAATTTACGCAAAAACCGTATAAAACTTCAGAAACTGACTTACTATCGATCGGTCGATCGACGCCGCCCGATAGACCTTCGATCGCCCGATGTTTGATGTCCGATCGCCCAGACATACCGAAAAATGTCCAAAGAGTTTTGCCAATAAATTAAAAAAAAAATGTTGATCGCCCGAGCCTCCAAGTTCGGTACCCAAACCTATCTACAATTCTTTAGAGACCAATCTACAATATATGAGGTAGTTTCGATCGCCTGACCATAGTGGTCGGTCTCCTGAAAGCCCCTAACTTATCTAGATTAAAGGCTCTATTCAACAATCTCCACTTAGGCTTCAATTGACAATGACATTCTTCATTTACTCAATTCCATTCATCATATCTACTTCATCATAATTCCATCCTTCTTGCGCACACTGCATCTTCATTTTGTCTTTATCAGACCCGGAGAAATTGTGCAAAATTTGAACTTCTCTATAAAGATCACCTTAGTGAGCACGTTCGTCAAATTCACGCTTGTATGAATCTTTTCCAGAGTCACACTGCCTTCCTCAAGTACCTGTCGAATAAAATGGTGAGACACATCAATATGTTTAATACGAAAATGATAAACATAATTTTTTGCCAAATTGATAATGCTCGTATTATCATAATTAATTAACACGGCCTCTTGCTGAAGCCTCAATTGATTTATCATGCGCCTCAATCAAACTGCTTCCTCGAATGCTTCCGTCACTACCATATACTCTGCTTCTATCATGGAAAGAGTCACCATAGACTGAAGCTTCGACATCCAACTGATTACTCCACCCACTAACACATACGAGTACTTAGAAGTCGATCTCCTACAATTCATATTGCCCGTGTAATTTGAATCTACAGACACAATCAACTTATACTCTGACTTTTTAAATGTCAAGATGTAGTCCTACGTACCTTGAGTATATCGAAATAGTCATTTCACAGCCTCATAGTGTTGCTTGCTAGGTTTAAACATGAATCTGCTAATAACACCCACCACATGTAAAATATCTCATCTCGTACAGACCATGAGATATATCAAACTTTCAACTGCGCGCAAATAGTGCACATGAGATATACTAAATATGAATAGCTCTCAGAAGAAAGCTTAAAACGGGCTACGTGTGGAACGCCAACCATCTTAGCTTTATCCATCCCATACTTCACCAATACATTCCCAAGGTATTCTTTCTGAGATAACTAAAGCCTACTATTCTGTCTATCTCTATGTATATCAATTTCGAGAACCCTTTTTGCAGTCTCCAGATCCTTCTTTTAAAATGTTCCTGATAGTTAAGTCTTTAATATGTTGATATCAGACATACTGTGACTAGCGATGAGCATGTCATCAACATATAATATTAGCACAATGAACTTTTCATCACTTGGTGTCTTGAAATAAACACAATGATCATACTCACTCCTGATAGACCCTTGACTCATCATGAAGGAATCAAACTTCTTATACCACTGGCTAACCAACCGTTTTAGGCCATACAACAACCTCCTTAACCTTCAAACCTTATTCTCTGCCCCTTTTATTTTGAAATCTTCTGGTTGCTTCATGTAAATCTGTTCTTCCAATTCTCCATGCAGGAAAGTAGTTTTAACATCCATTTGTTCCAGCTCGAGGTCGTATTGGGCAACTAGTGCCAACACGAACCTGATAGATACTTGCTTCACAGCTGGCATGAAGATCTCACTGAAGTTGACACACTCACGTTAAACATATCCCTTCGCCACCAACCTTGCCTTGTACCTATCCTGTTTCTTTCAAAAAAATCATTTACACCGAATCGGTTTATGACTCATGGGGAGCTCCACCAGCTCCAACATCTCATTCTTATACAGAGAGTCCATCTCGTCATGCATCACTACCTTCCACTTCTTAAAATCTATATTATCAAGTGCCTTTTGAAAAGTAAACAATCCCCCTCATTTATAATGAGGGTGAATGCAACATTCGAGTCATCCATATAGCTCGCCAATAACCTGCGATCCATTTATGGATTTCTTTGCATACGTGGCTGCTCCACCTGATCCTGTACCCTTGTCTCCGTCTCAGTATCAGCCCGTGCCACATCTCTATCTATCTGAACGTTAATAACCTCTAATTTTTTTGGTTGCTTAGGTTCATCCTTATGGAACAAGGACCCTTCATCAAACTTGACATTCCAGCTCAATGTGATCTTCCGTGTGACAGGATTATACAACCTGTATCCCTTCATACCATCATCATATCCCACAAAGATGCACTTTATGAACCTTTAGTCTAGCTATCTCTCTCAACTAACGGTATATGATAGTAAACTTCATAATTAAAGACTCGCATACTCGAGTAGTCTACTGGCTGACCACTCCACACTTCTTCTAAAATCTTATATTCTATTGCCATAAAAGGGGACCGATTTATCAACTAATAAACTATGTTAACACCTCAGTCCATATATCCTTGCCCAATCCATAATTACTTAACATGCATCGGGACCTCTCCAAGAAAGTCTTATTCATCCGCTCTGCCACACCATTCTGCTCTGCTGTGTGACGTACTGTGTTGTGCCACATTGTCCCTTCTTCCTTGCAATATTGATTGAATTCCCTTGAAGTAGATTCTCCACCATTATTGGTCCTGAAAACTTTTAACTTTTTTTTTTTCTGTTTGCGTTTCCACCATCACGTTTCAATGCTTGAAGATGGTGAAAACCTGAGATTTTATTTTTAGAAAATAAACCAACACCTTTCTGCTATAGTCATCGATGAATAACACAAACTAAGATGACCCTCTAACGAAAACTATGGGCGACAGCCCCCATACATCTGAACGCACATACTCTAACACCCCATTACATACATGCTTCCCATATTTAAAAGACAACCTTGACTATTTACCATACATGCAATGCTCCCATATACTAAAATAAAAACTTTTAAAAGCTGGAATTAAGCAACGATTAGAGCGTACTTTCATGCCCCGCTCGCTTATGTGGCCTAAGTGCGTATGCCACATGCGTGCAGACGTGGAATCCGCTACAGACGTTGCAATTCTACCTGATAAAGTACTCTCGATCAACTCATAAAGGTTCCATTGCTGTTGTGCTTTCATAATGACGAGTGCTCCCTTTGAAACCTTGCAGAACTGATCTTAACCAATGAATTTTCACCCAATTACCTCAAGTGCACAAAAAGATATCAAATTCTTCTTTAACTTAGGGACATGCCTCAGATCTGTTAGGATGCGCTCGATCCCATTGAACATTTTAATGCACACCAAACCAATACCTACAACCTTACAGGCGTAGTCATCGCTTAAAAACACCAAACCACCATCAAACTCTCTGTATGCGATGAATGAACTCCGATCGTGACACGTGTGATACGAAGTCCTTGAATCCAAAAGTCATTCATCGCTAAGATACTCAGACTTGGATACAGTGAACACCTCACAACCATCAATAAGGTCCTCTGTAGATTCTGCGGTATTAGCCTCTCTAGAAAGTTCATCTAACTTTTCTTTCTTAGACTTGGGATTCTAACAATCCCTCTTCATCTGCCCCGTTTGTCCACAACTCCATCACTTCAATGTTTCTTTGCCCTTGCCCTTAGATTTCGATCTCAATCGTGAAGATCATTTATCCCAATCACTTCAACTTACCCTTGCCCTTACACTTCAATGGTCCTTGAATGAGTCATATGATGTTAGGAGAGAGTTCAACAGGATGCATGCTTGATCTTCATCCTTGATCACCTTATCCACGTCCAACAATTTACAAATATACCTGTTAAATTTGCTAATGTGGATCTCAACATTAACCCCCTCAGTCATCTTCAGATTGAACAACTACAACTTTAAGTATAAATAATTTTCAAGAGATTTCTTCGTCTAGATATTCTCTAACTTCACCCATGTCTCAGCCGCCGTCTTCTCTCGCATGACGTTATAGAGGACCCATCCTTTAGACACAATTGGATTGAGATGTTGGCCTTCTAATCCATCTTGCTCCACTCTTCTTCTTTTATAATCTTCGGTTGCTTCCCAAGGAGTGCTTCTTCCAATCTTTGATGAATTAGAAAGCCCTTCATCTTGACCCTTCTATAGTCTAAATTTTTTTTTTGCCGAAGTATTTCTCAACATCGAATTTCATGCTTGATGTCATTAAAACTTGTCTTCATATTTAAACATGTATCCCAACGCATTCTCTGATACCACTTGTTAGGAACCACGGAAGTATAGAGGTGAATCAAACAAGTAAAACACAAACACAACAAGAAAATCCATGCAGAAACAATCTGACTTTTACATGAAAATTAAAACCCTTGTGGGAAAAAAAAAACCACAGCACAAAGCAATATGTAATATGAATTCAGAAGTTTCCAAGAGATGAACTCACCCGATCAAATTTCCAAGAGATAACCCTAGCTTTTTCTCTCACCAAAAGCCTCTCAAACCTTAAACAAGTCATTGTTCTACCCTAATCCTGATTACACCCATTTATATAGGCAGAAAATCAAAATTAGAAATAATTTACACAAAATCATGTAAAACCGCGAAAATCGACTTACTATCGGTCAGTCAATCAACTCCGCTTGATAGACCTTCGGTCGCATGACATCCGATTTGCGATCACCCAAACATATCAAAAAATGTCTAGAAAGTTTCGCCAATAAATCCAAAACACATCGATTGCTTGAACCTCCAAGTTTGGTCTCCCGAACCTATCCAAAATTGCTCGGAAACCAATCTGTAATATATGGGGTAGTTTCGATCGCCCAACCATAGTAACTGGTCGCCTAAAACCCTTGACTTATCCAGATTGAAGGCTTCATTCAACATTAAGTGGGATCGAATTGCATTTGGTTCTATACAAATTCCATAGAACGGTTGGAGACATGGGAAAGAATGGGAATAGATGGAAGAGAATTGCGTTTAGTTCCATGTGGGATTTCTGGTGGATTTGTCCACTACATTTGTGGGCCCCACATTGATGTGTACGTGTGTTTTATCCATGTGGTTCATCCATATGCATCCTTTACACTGACATTTGAGTTGTATACATGTGCAAGTGACTGACATCAGTTATAATTACAAATACACCGTCCACCAAATTGGGTTTTGCTCGCTACAGTGTCTTTGTTTGAGGAACAATCTGATTCCAAACATGGGAATGGATAGTTAAAATACCATGATATTTACGGACATGCAATCATTGTGCAATAATGGTGTTAATCCCATATAATGTGATTCCATACCATTTAACCTGCAGGCCCTTCAAGTGGGCTGGGCTTGTTTTAGTTGTGTGAAAAGAAATGTTTCACAATTACTCAACTAGGTATATCCAATAAATTTCATGAATATTATTAAAAAGAAGAGTTCGATGAACTTTACTTTTAGTCTTCTCGTTTGAATAGTTAGTAAAAACTTATATTCTTTTTGCGGTGGTCACCATTGTATCTTACAATGCATAAAAATGACTAAAGAGATTCTTATGAATCAATTTTCTTGATTTTGATCCACTTACCTCCAATGTGGAGCCCACCTTTTCAGTGGCTAGGATGTGAAATATATAAAATTCCGTTGGATGATGAGCTCAATGTAGGGTGACTTTATTTAGAATAATAGCAAGGACTTTTATTTAAAAAGGAATGGCAATATAAAAAGAAGCGTCCTTTTTACGTGAGTATTATATTTGCACGTATCTTTGTCAGGTTGACTAAGTAAATGAATAGAAAAAAAAAGTCGGCTACTTTAATTAGAAGAAATGAAACGATGCATGCGTGACAATCTTTCAAGTGGAATAAATTGAGAGTTTAAGTTTTCTTTTTTACAAGTAAATGAGTTCAACCCTTATCCAAATTTTGGTGTATATCCAAAGCATAAATACTATTATAAGTGAATATGATTAGATGTATATTTGTCATTACCATTTGTTTTTAACTTTTCAATATTTCATGCTAAGAACAGTATTTGAATACTATTCAAAGATTGTCTGCAGGCATGTATTCAGTAATATGATGTTACCAACTGTTTTCAATATTTCATGATAGGCTGCAACTCTGGCGGCTCGATCGGGTTGTGAGGGTCAACAGCAGCCCAAAGCCAACTTCAAGAGAACCCAACCCGACCTGAATTCTAACCTGAGTTGCCAACCCGAACATAACCTGAATTCCTCTATAATAATCGAACTAAAGTATATGTGATTATTGCCAATCTGACCTAATCTGTTTGGTCTAAGTGAACCCAACCGGATTTCAAATTGTGTTGGTGTTTTCCAACCTTAATCAAATGTAGTAATTTGATGATCGACTCAACTCAATGTTAGAAATGTCATTTTGGTCTAATGAATTATATATATTTCATTAAGACTTTATTTATTGCTCATGATTAAGAGAAATGGATTTAATTGGGAGACTTTATCTTAGTTTCTATATCTTTAAAGAGCAATATAAAACAAGTTAAATGTGAAATACATTATATGAATATAATGTAATTAAATTCAACGCAGTGCCTCTTAATTTAATCACTCTATGTTAGATAGCATGATAGAGGTTGAGACCTTTTGAACTTCTTTTAAGATAAGCGTGCTGGATACTGGCATTGCTATGATTTGTGGCCACTGCTGGATGATTCGGATTCGGTAGTGATACTGTGGGTACCTAATACTGCCTTGTCGGTGCGGATAAAGCTCTACGAGCCCCACCATGGTGTATGTGTTTTACCCACTCTATCCGTCCATTTTGCAATCTTATACTAAGGTACTAGACAAAAAATGACACAAATCCAAATATGAGGTCATCCACACCATAGGAAACAGTGGTGATGGAATGGCCACCATTAAAAACTTTCTAGGGCCTACTAAAATGTTTATTTGCCATCCAACTTATTAATCAGGTCACTCATACCTGAGTGAAGGTGAAATATAAATATCAGCTTGATCCAAAGCTTTTGTGGCCGTCAAAAAGTTTTTAATGGTGGGCATTTAATCACCACTGTTTTCAATGGCGTGGCCCACGTGAGAATTAGATCTAACTTATTTTTGGGCTCATGCTCTGAAATGATCTCGCAAAATGGATAGATGGAGTAGATAAATCATGCACATCATGGCGGGGCTCATGAAGCTTACCGAGGTCAGTAGGCCATGTAACTACCGAATCCAAGTCGACTAATGAAAGCTAGTAAGCATATGTGCTGGGCTATAGTGCGTTTTCGGTACCTACTTCCGTATTGCACCGTCACTTAAGCCGCGAGTGTTGGGCTCACCTGCTTGAGTTGAGCACCGACATTGGATTGAATCATGCTTCAATCCATGCCAACGGATGGCCAGCAAAAATACAGGGAAATAAATGTTGTTGCCGGCTTTCTGTCAAGTCCGCAATGGATGCTGAAAGAAGTGAGGGTAATAGATTACACGCATCATTGCATTTTATCTTTGGTTGGATATGGCCTGCTGTAAAATCATATAAATTTTTGAAAATCACCGCACAATACGGATGGCCCAAGTGTGTTCACGTGGCATTGTTTCATGGGCCCTACCATGTGTATGTGTTATATCCACACCGTCTATTTTTCCTGCATTATTATCTTATGAAATGAGACAAAAAATGATGTGGATTCAAACCAAAAATGAACCACACCACAGAAAACAATGGAATTGAACGTTTGCTATCCTAAGATTCTTGAGGCCACGCGAGTGTTGGATCTTATTCAATTTTTATGACATGCCTTAAAATGATATTGCAAAATGAATAGACGGTGTGTGTGTGTATAATGGGTATAAAAGAAAGTACATTCACAGTACAGGAGGAGTATTGCCTACTACCACTATCATGGTTTACCTCTAGTGTGGTATCAATAATCATTACTCATTCACCATATACTACAGTTCATTACCATGGTAATAACAACTGCTAAAGTAATTTGAGGTTTGTTAAATAAGTGAACCAGGTGGCACACGTTTGTGTGGGATCAGGGTCATATGACAGATGGGTACCATAGTGAACATTTCCTGGGACGCTGATGGGTTGGTGACCCCTACACCAGCCAGCTAGCTGATAGAAAATCTCTGGAGGCCTCAACACGATGTACGTATGTGTTTTATCTACGATGTTCATCCATTTTACCAGTAGAACCAAAGCTCAAGTGGACCACACCACAGAAAACAACAGGATTGACTGCTTAGGAGCCCATGGCAATGTTTATTTACCATCCAATCTGTTCAAAAAGTCACGTAAGCCTAAAGAACCTAATGAAGTGAAAACCCAAATATCAGGTTGGTCTAAAACTTTTGTCACCCCTAATAACTTTTCAACGGTAAGCATTCAATCCCCACTGTTTCATGTGGTGTGGTCCACTTGAACTTTAGATCAGCCTCATTTTTTTACATGAGCCTAAAAATGATTTGGCAAAATGAATGGATACCGTGTATAAAACACATACATCAAGGTGGGGCCCAGAGCTTTTTCCGGGTCACCAACCAAACGGGGTCTCATATTTCCAGTGCTTGAATCCAGACTGGTACGCTCATCATCTGGGTTACATGTATGTTGAATATTGGCCATCTGCAATTTTGGTTTGAAGTATTTATTTTAGTCATATATTTACGGCCCACCTTATTAGTGGATCGGCCTGATTTATGTGTTCGGACACAGTACTGGGTAGTGGATTAGGTGGGACCCACCTAGATGTATATGTAGTATGTCCATGCCATCCATCTGTTTTTCTAGCTCATTTGAGAGCATGAGCCAAAAAATGAACAAGATAAAAATCTCAGACCACACTATACTAAACAGTTGCGATTGAACATTAAAACTTCTTATGGGCATTTTTTTTTTTGGGGGGGGTGGGGGGGGGGGGGGGGGGGGGGGTGGGGGGATTGGCGGAGAGGGGTTAGTTCACACACTCCATTGTTAGTGCACCCACCCACCCCTGTTAGTCACATCACAATGTTTGTCACCCCTATTATGGGAAACCTGGGTGTAACGCCGGTTGAGGCCCGAGCAGAAGCTTGTGCATTGACAAATGAATTGCTCTTTTATGTGGAATGTGGCTACCAAAATTGTGGTCGACATGCTTAACAAAAAGCTAGACAGCCTCTATCTCAAGTTTGTGCTACTTGTGGACCCACCCTGTTGGGTAAGGCGTCCTAAGAAATTGGATTTTTTACAAGCTTCATCTCTCCCAAGCCATCTGAGGGAACATTGTCCTTTACAAAATGGAATCGGTTGCCTTAGGATGAGTGATTTAGTTAGCTTGTATAAAGGTACATTATAGTCGCGCCGCTTCATTTTTGTTAAGTGGGCCACTTGAAAGGTCTCTGGGCTGCAATTAGCTTTGCATTTTCTTTAATGAAATAACTTCTTTGCTTTTAAAAATAAAAAAAAAAAGTTGGATGTCAAAAACACATTATGGTGGACCTAATAAGTTTATAATGGTGGCAATCAATCACTAGTCTCCTGTCATGTGGTTCACCTGAGATTTGTACCTCCATCAATTTTGGGCTCATGCCTTGAGAGGATCTGGCATGACATGGATATACTACACATACATCAAAGTGTGCCTTGCGGTCATGGCTGCACCGTGTTGAGTGAGGCTTGGCCGCACCTTATCGGCTCCCACAGTAATGACAGTATGTGCCAATTGATTGGCTAAGATCTTGTACAAGTTTGCCACATTGGCAGAGTGTTGTGATCCACCTTTTCAATCTATTCTTATTTATTTTTTTATTATTATTATTTTTTGTTAGGCATGCAACGCATCCAGGCTCACTCAACCGCTAGGCAGCTTAGGCGGTCACCTAGGGCCTCAGGTTGAGTAAGGCCTCTATTTTTTAGGAAATTTTAAGGGAAAAAAATCCAACTCTCTAGATGGGGATTGCATTGTTGGGACTGGTTATTGGCATGGTTTCCCAAAACGGTTATAGAAAACGGTGGTGGCCGTTACGCATAACGAGGTCATAACGGCCGTTACAGAAAAAACAGGTCGTAACGGCCGTTACGGGACCGTTATGGCCATGTAACGGACCGTTGCAGCCCCGCAACAATCCCATAACGGTCATGTAACTGTTTTTTTTCAGAAAATAAAAAGGGGCCGTAACGGCCGATACGGGGTCCATAACGGCCGTTACAGCCCGTATCGTAACAGTAACGGTGGTGGCCGTTACGGCCACCATTACTGTTATGGAACACCTTGGTTGTTGGTCGCTGCTCTGTAGGCCCCACCATGAAGTATACTTTTTATCCACACAGTTTATCAATTTCTTCATGTCATTTCAGGGCAAGAGCTCAAAAATGAGGAAGATCAATCTCAGGTGGACTGCAATATATGAAACAGTTGTGATTGAATGCCAACCCATAAAAACTTCCTAGAGCCACCTTAATGTCGACCACAATGTTTATTTTCCATCCAACCTTTTATTAAGCCACTCAGACCTGGATGAAGGAAAGAAACAGATATCAGCATCATCCAAAACTTTGGTGGGCCCTAAGATTTTATGGCGGGCATTAAACACCACTGCTTATTATGGTGTGGTCCACCTGAGTTTGAATCTGCCTCATACTTTGGCCCATGCCCTAAGATGATATGGAAAAATGGATGTATGACATGGGTAAAACACATAAATCATGGTAGGCCCATAGAGCACCATATGCAATCTGCGTTTGGCAGTGTCTTTGCAGCAGGTTTAGGCCTGCACACGGGTCGGATTAGTGTTGGGTTGGGCTCTCATCCTGGACCGAACCTAAACATATTTTTAAGGGTTCGGGTTTTGGTCCAGGTTGTGACTGGGTTAGGCTAACCCAACCCTAACCCTACCCTACTTGCAAAAGGGTCGACCCTAACCCTACCCAAGCCTATATGCTGAATCGGGTCAGGTCAGGTCGGGTTAGGACTGGGATGGAACATCCACCATTACTTGGGATGGAAGACTAACCTATAAAAGTCCAAATATTCTATTGTGCAATATTATAATCGTCCAAAGTATTTTTTATGTGTGGCTATCCACGATGAGGCCCTTCTCATCAATGGTTTGGATCACTAAACAATGGCCCTATTTAAACAAACTGAAAATGTGAATGTAATTGTGCAAACTTTCAACTGCAAACTCAAGTGGGCCAAAAATGTGATGATTGAACGTCCACAATAAGATGTGGGGCCACAAAATTTTTGAATCAGGCTAATATTTGTGTTTTCAGTTCATCACAATAGAAATGACAATATTACGAATGGTATGAATGGCATATAAACATCATTGTGGACTCAGGGATGTTTCAATCATAGGAATTTTCTAGGCATACTTTTTTTTAATACTCTGACAAAACTCAGGGTGGTTCGGGTCGGGTGGAACGGGTTGGGTATACACGGGACGGGGTACAGGTCGGTCGAGTTTGGCGTGTATCCTAGACCGTACCTAGATTAAAAATGGTCCAGCCGCATTCACCTGGGACCGGACCCTTTTCTTTGCCGGGTTGGAGCGGGGCAGATCAAAGTTCTATCGGGTCGGATCGGGCGGGTTGGTCGGGTTGACCCGACAGATGTGCAACCCTAGCAAGGTTAAAGGATTTCCGAATTAGGTGCACTCGGCCTCACCCAAAGCACTGCGATCCTGACCATGGGGCCACCTTGATGTATGTATTGCATATCCAAGACCTCCATCCGTTTTTCTAGCTCCTTTTAGGGCATGAATCCAAAAATTAAGCACATCCAAATCTTAGGTTGGTCACACAGTGCTAATTGAATGGCCATCATTAAAAAATTTCTAGGGCTCACTATAGTGCCCACCATTAGTTTGAACCTGTTGATAAGGACACATGGACCTGGATGAAGGGAAAAAAACAAATATCAACTTGGTCCAAAAGTTTTATAGCCCGCAAAAAGGTTTTTAGTGGTGGGTGTACAATAACCACTGTTTCCTCTAGCATGGTCCACTGTTCAATAACCACTGTTTCATTTTTGGACTCATGCTCTAAAATGATTTGGAAAAATGGATGGACGGCCTGGATATACAATAAATACATCAAGGTGGGGCCCATGGTCAGGGCCGCACCGTGTTGAGTGAGGCCAGGCCACACCTAGTCCAGATATGAGATATCCTTTAACCTGCTGCAAATACACGATGGTAATTGCATTCGATGCTATGTTGATGGAAAAATATTTGCAAATTCATGATGGCTATCACATATGGTGCTATTTGACTTTCATTATGAATATGTTTATTGTTGTCATTTTGTTCCATTATTTTATTTTTATTTTAGAGAGTTTGTTTCTAATTAAAAAAAAAATTCCAAAAAAATAAAATCAAGCTTGATATTTTAAAATTCTATATAAAATTTTCTTGTCGACACCAATTCCACCCATATGAGCTCCGCCACCTTTTTTTATCCATACACTCATCTAACAGTTCTTAGTAGTTAGGAAAAACCTTCTCCAACGACTAAACCCCGTCTAGTTTATCATTTTTTCCATAGTATTTTTATTATATATAATTTTTATTTTTATTTTTTAATTAATATTAGTTTTATTGATATTTTAAATAATAAAAAAGCCTCATTTGGATTCTCGCCTAAGGTCTCAACTTGCCTTGAGATGGCCCTGTACGCACCCACCCTATTAGCTCAGCAACGCACCCACTCAGTCACACGATGCACCCACCCACCAGTGGAGTTAGTGTGTCTCCTTAGCACTCGAACCTAAGACCTGTTGAAACGCCTAGGTGTCTTCCAGCTAGGCTAGCAGGCGAGACACCTATTCTTAATTTAAATGGCCATAGAATTCCCATTGCAGATGTGGTTTGCACATGGTTTCAATGTTTGGGCCATTCTTCAATGTGGCACATGAGTACCTAGAATACTGATCATTACTCATATCTTTTTATACCCATCCATCTTTTTCACCGTTCATTTTTTTTTATACCTAAATCTTAGGCCAGGGTAGGCCTCATTAGACCAAGCAGGTGGCCTCATTGGCATGTGTTGAACGAAATCAACCTCTTGTCTGTGAACAAGAACTTCAACTTTGCAAGTGCTCTCTTTAGAGGAACGCTAAGGTGTGAAACACGCATAATGACTTGGAAATCAACGAATCTCATCAACATCCAGTAAAGATCTTATAGTAATGAGATGTGGGGGCCACCACAGTCCCCATCATAAGAAGTTCCTCATTTTTCATTAGGATATGGTGGGCCCCATCTCCAACGTCCTTTTATCATGATTGAAAAATGATGCGAATTTCATACGCATACCATTCCCCTATGTATGGTAGTAAGATGTGTAAGCTTATGGAGAGCATGCAGGATGTGTGCATGCGTGGGAAGATCAGGACCATTGATTTCGTAGGTTTTGACTAGGTGGGCCACAGACCAAAGTCAAGAGATAAAGAAGCTATTCGATCAGGAGGGGCTGCAATATGTAAGTTAGATACCAAGTTAGGATCATCCATTGATCGGAAGATAAGAAGTATTCAACAGAAACTCATCACAACGATTACAAGCCCAGCCCATTGCCATGATCCCTAATTACATTTGTTATACCCCTGCTTGGCTTGTAAATCATCCAATGCTCAGATTCATTTGGTCATAAAAAGGATGGTTCTCACCATCTAACCTATGCCCATAAAGTCGACGGTCAAGAAATTTATACAGAAATAGTACCGATAGACAATTTGACACCGTTTGTTTGCCCGGGCCTATCGTGATCGTTTTTGGTTTCATAAGATCATTTGCATATTTTTATCAGCTCATCCTAACCATCCGATTCATGCATGACTTTGGATGGTATTTACATCCAAAGCCATGCATGAATCGGATGGTTATCTTCCATCAGTTTAAAGTATACTTTTGCCTAACATGATGAATAACAAAAAAAAAAAAAAAAGAAAAACCCAATTATACTTTTGCCTAAAATGATGAAAAAAAAAATCCAATTGATAAGGCTGTTAAGAAGAATTGAAAAGGTATGTAGCTCTAAATATCATTAAAGAGTGGTTTTTTTAAATTTAAAAAAAAATAAAAAAATTTCCAGAGGCCAATTGCACAGGGACGTGGCTATTGGTTGTTGCTGCAGCCATATATACACAAATATGTGTGCATGTGTCTATGCATGTGAGCCTGACAACTAGTGGGGTCCACAAGTTGAACGGTTTGGATTTCAAATAAACATCACGGCGGATCCATGATTATGACCAAGCTGAAATTTCGGTGGTCCCTTCATCTGGTCATCTATGACCTTATGGACGGGTTGGATGGCTAATAAACATCATGGTGGAGCCCACGGTCAGTGGGTCTCACATGAAGTTTGGGCTCAAGACGATTTTTGTTTATTCCCTTAATTCAAGTGTGTGACCCTATGAATGGTTGGATCACACTCAAACAACACAGTGGGGCCACTGTCAGTGGTTCCCATATCATCATCACCATCAATCAACGTCATGATCATTATCATACACATTATAAAGAAAACAAAAGGAAAAGTGGAAGGGGGTGTACTCACCTTGATCTGCTAGATGGATGGCTTGGATCTTCTTGATGGATGGTCCACCACCCCTCTCTCTCTCTCATCTTCTTGATGGATGGTCCACCACCTCTCTCTCTCTCTCTCTCTCTCTCTCTCTCTCTCTCTCTCACAGCTAGGGCTAGAATTTAGGCACTTATGTGCTCAAAATTTTGGTTAAAGGATGGCTATTTTTAGAAAAATTGATAATTAGAGAGGGGGTTTTAGATTATGGCATAGGCACCTCTTTGTTTTAAGGGTGATTTGTCCCACCTAATCAAGGTTTAAGGGTGTTAATGACACTCTAATTAAACTTAAGTTGTTATTCTGAAAAAGGTAAATGACAAAATACTTAGTCCGCCTTAAATTTAAGAAAAGATAGTTTACTTCGGTGAATGCACTTTATTAACCTTAATATAGTTATTATTTTGGTCTAATTAATCACACTTATAGGACTTTAATAATACTTAGATTAGGCCTAAGTATTTTTAAACATGTGTATTGACAAACTCTCCTTATTCTAGAGAATTTGGTTGACTTTTGATTCCTACCACTTTATTAAACTAAATAATGGTATATTGATACCATCTAATTTATGAATTAAGACTTTTAAACATGGTTTATTAATACTTAATCATTTTCTAAAAAGATATAAGGTGACTTACTCTCCTTATTTCAAGGAAAAAAAATTATTTTTTTATAAAATAATTATCCTTATCCTTTTTAAAAACTAATAATGATAGGTTAAGCTAGCTTAAAGCAATATTATGGCACCATTAGGGTTTAATAAAGGGGCCTTATTAATTCTCAATTTTTCAGAAAAATGTGAAATTATGACACTATTCAAGGGTTTTAAGGCTCCTTGCGCACATAAAAGTTAATCATTCTTCTCACGATAACTCGAATTCGGGTGCACGCATCGACACACGAGAGGTATCGTTGGGTTCGTAGTGATGACGCGGTGGCGCTGATGTAGGTTTCGAATCTTTGGGGGTTCCATTCCCTCGGGTGTGTGCTTACATGCTTGATTCGGGTCATTCCAGAAATGTCGGGTGACCTATTAAAGGTACTGAAAGTGTACAATTCATATAGGCTCAAGTTATGGGCGGTCTAACATCGGACATTTTGCACATGCGCTTGGAAGGTCATTAGAAGAAATTAGGTGTTGCAGGTTCTCTTTGTAAGAACACTTTAACAGGTTTAACACCTTAATTAGCAAATTGGCGGCAGTCGATGTAAAGATTGACAATAAAGAAAATGTCACACCTCTGCTCTATTAGATGTTAAATTTGTGGGATGGTTTGATTATGAATCTCAACAACGGTTCAAATCTCACTATATAGTTAGTCGTGTCCACATTGTTTACTAAAAAGTATGGGAGAAAAACTCATAGAGAATCCGCTAGTGATGCTAAGATAGTCAGAGAAAGATCTACTAAAAAAGGTGTCAATGGAAGAGATCAGATAAAGTCCAAATCAAAAGGGCATAGAATAAGTAAGTGTTAGAACTATAGAAAAAATAGTCACTTGCATAAAAATTATAGACTCAAGAAACCAAATCATGAAAATTACAAACCAGATTCGCATGATCAAGCATCGAATTCAAAGGTTCCTAAGGAAATTTAGTTGAGAAACACAATTCATCTGAGGACGGTGAAGTGTTGTCTATAATAATTCCACAAGAAAATCTGAGCCATTAAGAAATCTTAAATTTGAGAGTTTTGTTCCAAATAACTCCACACAGAGATTATTTCTACACATCAGTTATGTGATAGTGGCACAGTTTATATAGGTGATGATAATACATATAAAATTGTAGGGATTGAAGATGTTAGAATTAATATGTTTGATGGTATCATGCATAAAGTTTGTAGCACGTAGCACGTACCGAACCTGCAAAAGTATCTTTTGTCATTAGAAAAGTTTGATGAAGATGGGTATAAATTTTCTAGTGAAAAAAGTCGATTGAAAATTATAAAGGAGATAATGGTGGTGGCAAAAGGAGATTTAATGGGCGACTTATATCATTTGATTGGAAATACCATGGTTAACAATGTTATTGTTGCTGATGCCATGACATACTGTCTTATAATCTGGCATGGGCAATTGAGCTACATAAGTAAGCAATGACTAGAGGTACTTCTTGATCGAAATTTACTTCCTGATTTAAAGTCTATTAATTTAGATTTTTATAATGATTACTTGTTTGAAAGTTTTATAGAGCTCGTTTTTCCTCATTCACTACCAAAAGTACGAATGTTTCAAATTTAATTCATTCTGATACTTAGAAGGCTTCAGTTGAATCCTTGAAAGGTTCGAAGTAGTTTGTTTCTTATGTTAATTTTTTTACCATAAAAATATAGATTTACATGATAAAAATGTAAAGTGATGTTTTTATTTATTTTACTAAGTTTAAAGCATTTGTTGAAAATTAAAAAAAATTTAAGTGTATGAGAACTGATAATGGAAAAGAATACACCTCAAAAGAATTTAAGAATTTTTGCAGTGGGCATGATATTAAGAGGCATTACACAGTCCATAGTACTCCATAACAGAACAAAATTATAGAACGTATGAATCGTACATTTATGGATTATGCTAGAAGCATGCTAAGTTGGCTAGGCTTGAGCAATGTTTTTTAGTGGAAGTCATTAATATAGTTTGTTACTTGATAAATCGTTCTCCTACGACTACACTTGATGGCAAGATCTCTGAAGAAGTATGGTATAAAAAATCTATTAATTATTCATTTCTTCGTAGTTTTGGTTGTAACATTTATGTATGGATTCTCAAATAACACAGGATTAAGCTAGATGTGAGGTCCAAAAAGTGTATTTTTCTTGGCTATGCAGATGAAACAAAGGTGTACAAATTGTAGGAGACTACTTTCCACAAGTTGGTGATTAACGGAGATGTGGTTTTTAATGAAGATTCACTGCAAAAAGATGTAGAATTGCTGAGCTCAAAGTTACGAGAGATAATTGAATTATAATATTTAAACGATGTTCAAAATCAACTTACTGATTTAGATTATCAGCAACTTGATGATATCGTTAAAAATAAAACCCGATAAAGAGCACATAGATGAGATACTAGGTGTTAAAACTTAAAGTGATTAATGTCGATCAAAAAAAGGTACAAAATCTTTTGTTTGGCTCAAAGATTATGTTACAGCTTCCATTTGCATGACAAAAGAAGTCGAGCCTTGTTCATACCAAGCGGCATGTGAATCTGTACATGCTAGCTAATAGAGAGTATCCATAAAAGAGAAGATATAAGCTTTATATAAGAATAAGACTTGAAAACTGGTTGAGTTACTTAAAGGGCAAAAGGCTATTTGTTGTAAATAAGTTCAAATAAGTTTACAAGCTGAAAAAAAATACCAATAAAAATGTTGAAAGATATAAAATCTAATTAGTGATAAAAGGGTATGCTCAGAAATCAAGCAATGACTTAAATGAAATTTTCTTTCCAGTTGTCCATTTGAGTACTATTTATACTATATTAAGTATGACAGCAATGATTGACTTAAAATTAGAGCAGTTAGATGTAAAAAATAATTTTCTGCACGTGAATCTTGATAGAGTAATTTATATAACTCAACTCGAAGACTTTATTGAAGAAAACAAGAAAAATGTAGTTTATCGACTAAACAGATCGGTTTACGGTTTAAAGCAAGCACTAAGGTGTTGGTATAAGCAATTTGATTCATTTATTTTGAGCTTAAGATTTAGAAGATATGAGACAGACTGTAATGCCCCGATTTTCACAGCTCGAGCACAATACACTTGTAATAAAAACTCAAGTGTCATATTTAGGAAAAAAATCACACATGGTTGTATTTTTCAATATTTCCACACAGGCACATTATCATCTGTACATAAACAGAATACTATTCATTCTTACAACGGGTATCAAAAGATAAGTAAAGATAACAATACTAAAAATATCAAGGATCATATCAACATCATACAAATCTAAAACCCACTAAGATATGGACTATATACACCACATATAAACAAATATATAGGATACAAAACTAATTTTAAAAAAAGGAACTAGAATCTTCTGGTTGATCTCGAATAGCTTAGCCACTCTAGTAAAAGGCTCATCGTCTCTTAGCTCCTCACCAACTCTACATGAGCGCCCACGAGCGCACCATCATCCTGAGCTACTCCTAAATCATCTGTTATTTGTCAAATATGAAGATGTCAAAGGTCAACTCAGTGATTAAATTCCGCCAAGATTATATACACAACACATTAATCAAGTTATCATGCAACCTTATTTAAATGCATAGATGCATGAAATGCACTCATACTTGGGGATACACATCCAACCAGCAATTGCGGGTAAAACCTACCATGCAAAATAATAGTAGCTGGCCACCAGCGAAAATACTCAAAGGTACATATTGACAATGACTAGTCACTAGTGAAAATATGCAAGGTATGTACTCACAATGCTTAGTCACCAACGAAAATACATAAAGGTACATGCTTATAATGGCTAGTGCACTCCCAAAATGGACATTCATACAATATACTAGCGACCATCAAAAATATTTATAAGTACGTGCTCACAATGGCTAGATACCCGATAACACCCATATACGTTAATACAATGGATTAGTCACTAACAAAAATACAATAAGTACATGCTCAAAATGATCAGCCACCCAATAACACCCGTATGCCATATATGCATGATTAGCTCAATCGTTGTTAGTCCAATTTACAAAGCAATCTAATTATGATAAATCCTTTCAACTATTACCTTTCCCAAATCAATAGTAACATAATAATCAATTTTTTTTCATCGAAAGTCCAATTATGGATACAATAAAGAGTTCAACCCAGCAAAGTCAACTAGGCAATCAAGTCCATTCAAGGACACAAATAAAGGGTTCATCCCACAAGCTACGATGGGCATAAATGTTAAAAGATGAAATTCATAAATCAAATCTACGTAACTTCCATGACAAGACCACTAGTCCATGTTGTACTTCCATGGATTTATAGAAGTAGCAATCCAAACTACCTAAAAATTTCATAGTATCCCACAGCTTCATAGTTAGGTTTCATTTGCTACACTTTCATAATTTTAAGCATATTAACAAGATATCACATGTTACTTTTATAATAGCATGCTAGAATTCATGTTCATGTGAAACATACAAAACAAGAGTTATATTCAAGCGATTGTAGACACTTAAAAGAGTGCGCAATAGTTAAACAGGTGATGTGTACATGTATAGGTTTCTAGAATTCAAGAAATCTACCAATTATCCTACGATTAACACATGTAATGTGAATTGAAAGTATCATATGATTCACAAATTGAATTAACGTAACTATTCAGATATTAAAACTATTACTAGACTAAACATGTCATAGGAAAGCTTGTGGGGGAGATCATCACCTTATGGTTGGGATTCCTCAATTCAAATGCACCCTAGGCGTAGAAATTTAGGAGAAAGCTTAAGGCCCTATGTCCAATTACAAATCTGTAATTAATATCCTAAATTATATTCAATAACTTTCAATAAGAGATTCGGCGTTTACCTACCTTAATTACGATGATTCCTAACTCAACCCGGCCCAACTCAAAACCCAAGGAGACGCGTTGGACAACCACAACTCCTGCATGCAGTTGGGCTGCTATAAATGTCAATCAAGAGCCCAAAACCTAACATACACGAATCAACAAGTTATTAGGAACTTGAGGAATAACTTTCGAGACTAAGAAGATTACTCGCCTAGATGACTCAATCCTATACCAAATTATTAAGAACTTGAGGAATAACTCGCATGCACAGGTAGGAGGGCAGCTTACCCAGTTAATTGAAGGATTATCCAGCTCACACTTGAAGATCTTTGGCCAGAGAGACCTGGGACAACTCACATAATTTAAACTCGGTGAGGATCGACCAAGACAACCTGTATGACACATGCGACTGATGGGCTCGGACCAACAGCCCACATCTCTCTTTCTACCTTCTCCTTAGCTTCTAAAGCAGCTAGAATCATCCAAACCTGCCTAGACTCGGCCCCCTACAACTTGAAGCGGTGAGAACCGCTCCTCTCCCACTCTTAAATCTCTCTCTCTCTCTCTCTCTCTCTCTCTCTTAGATTGTATGTTAAAAGGTTTTTTAATGTAAGAAATGAAAGAATGCAAAAGGCTTTTACAGCCTCCAAAACTAATGCAGGTTTAGTGCTTCGCAAGTCCACAACCTGCGGGTATCTATCAGTTGGACCGACAATAACCAACAGTTCTGTTGATTGAACCGATAGAACACAGATTCCACTTATGTTCAGTTATTCACGGTCGGTCAAACTGATAGTGCTTTCGGTCGAACCGATAAAGCACTAACTTTTTTCTGGGTTAGTACACACACCCACGTTGTTAGTCACACAGCAATGTTAGCCACCCCCACATTATCATTTAATGGCTCCCTTTCACAATTTTAGTGCCTTAAGGACTATCTATGAACTCTATTAGTTAAACTTCTACTTAAATATTTGATTTGATGTGTTCAGGTGAAGAGTTTATCTTATCCATCATCAGGGATCTAGGGGACTATAGATCCAATGATCCAAGTCCACGAGTAATAAGAGCAGTCAATAAATACATCTGAAGTGGTAAGTTGTCTTCAGATTAGTGTCCTAGCACGAAAGTGAAGAAAGCAGATATATCTCAAGTACCATATTCATTAGTGGTAAGGAGTCTTATTTTTTTCATGTCGTGTACCAGACTAGACATTGCACAAGCACAAGTAGTGGAAGCAGTCAATAAATACATGGTGAACCCAGGTAGAGATCATTAACCATTGTGAAGTAAATCCTTTGTTACTTGAAGGGTATTTCTGGGGCGGTTATTTTTTATAATAGTCAAAATTCAAAGTTGGTTGAGAATGTAGATGCAGATTATATAGGGATTATGATAAAAGAAAATCTACCACATGTTATGTTTTCTCTTTAACCAATGGTGCCTGTTAGTTGGATGTCAATATTACAGTCAGTGGTGGTCTTATCTAAAATTACGTGGGTAGTCTAACACAACACTGACACGCTAGGCACAGAAGCTTAGAACAGGGCCACTAGAACTATGGTTAAGTCCTAAAAGGGGTCTGATTAGGACCTTTTTAAAAACTCTTACCTAATTAAAACTAATTAACAATTAAACAGAATTAAGAAAGTAACACTTAGGTTCCAAGCTTAAGTGAGTCCGATCACATAGACTATAAAAGATACAACTATCTAAGCAACTAATCTACTTAGTGAAAATACATCTTGTGTGTGAATCTACCTATCATGTGTATAACATACATTCCATTAAAGCATTCATATAATTAACAATTAAACTAACAATGCAAGAATAACGATGTGCTCAAAACAATCACAAACACAAACACAAGCATGTATAATAGTTCGGTTTCCCTACTCCACTCTTGGTTGTCGTACTCATCCCTTAAGCACACTGCATTTCACTAAACAGAGGTTTTAAATTAGGTTAACCTCTCAACCTTTACTAGAGGTTTTTACAACAGGTTCACCTCTCAACCTAGGTATTTCACATGTTCCACCAAAGCTAGAATTTAGCCATGGTTCTAGTAGCTCCACTCTAAGCTTCTGCGCATAACGTATCGGTGTCGTATTAGACTACCCATGCAATTTAATTAGTATCAGAGATTGAGCTCCAACGGATAGAAAATGGGTATCATGGCTACCTGTCGATCAGTCGACCAAGGGTCATTAGCCGGTTAACAAGGGCTGTCGGCCAATCGAATTTGGAAGTCAACCGGTTGAATATCCTCAGTGGCTTGCTATCATATTTCAGCCATTGATCAACCTATCGACCAGTTCCATCGATTGGTCAACAAGGTCTATCGACCGATCGAATTATCCCATCGATCGGTCGATTTTCTCTGGACATATGTGTTCTTTTGTTGTCCGGTTTTTATCCTTATTAACCTGTCGACTGCTTCTGTCGATTGGTCAATCATACTATCGATCAATCGATCAATTAGTCGACAACACCATGAGTTCTACTATTTTGGGTGCATTTGTACAACAGCTCATGAAACTCTTAGGCCTCCTTATGGTTGGTCTTTTAGGAATCCTATGGCAATTCGAATATGATTAATGGTATACCTATTTGGGTTTAAGCCATCTAAAGGTCAATGTTGTTTTGGTTATAAGGGTTAAGGTCACTAAGGCATTTCATTTACCTATTTTTTTCTTCCTTGATGCTTCTTGTCCACTTGAATCTTCGATCTTCAGCTTACCAATGATCAATTGACATTATAACACAGAGACGTACGTGATTGACAAATAATGTGCACTAGTATACTACAAAAAAGTGCACTAACATTGCCAACTACGTACAGAAGCAGAGTATATATCAGCTACACAAGCATGCAAGGAAGCTATTTGGTTGAAAAGAGTGTTAAAAGAATTAAAATTTAAGTAGAAAGTGGTGATGATTCATTGTGACAGTTAAAGCGTGTTACACTTAGCTAAGAATCTGATATCTCACGCACAAACCAAGCATATCAATGTTCAATATCACTTTATTTGCGACGTGATGGAAGATGGTCAAATCATATTTAGAAAAATTCACACTGACAACAACGTAGCAGCTATATGGACGAAGCCTATTGTAAGGGAGAAGTTTGTTTAGTGTAGGACTTCTCTTGAGCTTGTTATTACCTATCGAATGGTGACGTTTAGGTAACTAATTTTAGAAGTGTTTTTTACACTATTAGAAAAACTAGTCTTCAAGTGAGAGAATGTTTTGGCGATGAGGGTCTCTCATCAAGATACGTTCCTGGTGAGAGACCCCCCCCCCCCCCCCCCCCCCCCCCCCCCTCGCTCTTTATGTGTACAACTGTACGTACAGCCACATGCGGTGAAACCTACTTCCTCTAAGCTTTGTGATATGTACTCTCATGTGGTCCATATAAGGAGGGCCATAGGTACAGAGAGGTAGTTCAATTCTATTCATCTTTTGGGTATTTTTTTGTGGGGGATTTCTTGTACAAGCGAGAGAGAGATAAGCCCTATATTTTTATTTCTCTTGTTTCTAGTGAAGATGAAAGCTCTATTGTTGTCTCGTGAAGTAGACATATTGTCAAACCACGTACATCCTCACACCCCATCTCTTGTTTTGGTTTGGCCCTTTTTTCTTTTATGTTTTAGACTCGATGACATATTGCCAAACCACGTAAATCCTTGCACCTCTTATTTCTTATTTTGGTTTAGCCCTTTTTTGCTTTTATTTGGCCCATTTTCTTGTGTTTTGGCCATGCTTATATTGATCATGTGCAAATGTTTTTCCGCAATGGTATTTGCACCTGACAACCTTGACTAAAAAAAAAAACCATGCAATGAAGGAGAATTAGAGGCTTGAATTTGAAGAAATTCATATTTGGATTTTTTTTCTCTTTTTCCTTTTCTTTAAGTAAAAGATCTTGACCCCTTATCCAAATATTAGGGTGTGTCCAAAGCGCTTTTCTTTCTTTCTTTCTTTTTCTTAAAGGTCCTTTAGATGTAGAAGTCTTGGTTTCCAATCCTCGGTTATCATTTTGCATTTTTCTCATCCTGAGAGCTAAAGACAAAGAAGGTGAGGACAATCCAAATTCTTGAAGCTATAACAAAGGTACCCCTCTAAACTGGATGATTTAAGGCATGGTGATTTTGGAAAATTGGTGAAACTGATCATATGTGGTGCTCACAGTTATAGCAAAGAAACCGTTGTTTCAATGCTGTGAAGATGTCCGATTTGGGTATTGCTTCATCATAATTAATTGATTAATTACAGCAATCACAAGGTGATTGGGATAGCTGTTTTAGGCAATATTTTGGGGTTGATTAGTTGTTTCAATACATTATTGTTTGATCAACCGTTTCAAGCTCAATTATGTGATTTTCAATTCAGATGTTTAGATCAGCAAGCTTTTGGTTAGTTTTTGCTAGAAGTCATCCTACAATTTGACTTCCCCTGTATTTGCAGGGTATATGTGTGAGTTGGTTCTGTGTTGGTAACTTGGCTACTATACATTGTGGCCCTTTAGATGAGCTGCTCCCCTGATTTTTTGCCAAAGGAGTCTACACAATAGGACACATTTGATGGATTGACTGAATATTGCAACATTGGCACATGAAATGGCCTGCAAAGGAAGTACCATTTTGTAGGGAGGGATGGCATAATGTGTAAAGGTTGACCTTGGGGTATATAGTTTATGATAATTAACAAACATATTTTAGTCATGCAAAATAGGTCTTGAAGATGTTGAAATGAGAAAGGATAGAATTAGAAATGAATGCATTCGAGTGAATTTAAAGAGTACTGTCAATAAGTAATAAGATGAGCATAAGTAAATTTAGATCATTTGGTTCTGTACTCCAATTGTTAGAAGGAGAGAGTTGGTACAAGTTGAAAGCTCTAAAAGGGCAGGGAAAGGCCCAAAAGGACTGTAGATGGAGGTAACAAGAAAAGACATTAATCTATGGTCTAGGTAAAGGTCTTGCACTTGATATAGTGGAATGACATAATAGGATTTAAACAACCGACAATTAATTAGGATAAGGTATAGATGATGATGATTTTGATCGTGCAAAAGTTCTGAATAGAAATGGGTTATTTTACTTCTTTTAGTAATATAGATGCAAAAACACATGCATAAGTGTGTATTATACAAAAATGCTAATTAACCCACCTCAATGAGGACATTAACAAAGTCCCAAAGCTTTTAATTGACATGTTGAACCATTGATCACCGACCCAAACTATCCATTCATGCATAAGATTAGGCCTCATTTGGCACCATGTATTTGGAATACCTGGATTCGAAATTCTCCAATTGTGTTTGGCACCCTGAATACATAATCCCCTTAATCTAAAAATAGCTGCACTTAAATTATGTAGTATATTTAAACGAGTTGGAATTTAATTGCTAAATCAACTTTAATATACCTAATTAGTGTACATGTGATGTTTGACACTGATTGTAATAAGCCCATTGAAATATATGCCGGCAAAACTGATGAAATTGCAAGCCTTGGATGGGCCACGAGCATAGGATCACAACCAAGCTACTAACCAATGTTTTCTAACCGTTAATTTACATGGTTAATGTTTAGACTGTTCAGATCATTCTATTGACAGTTGATAATCTTATTGTTTTGGAAAATCATTAGCGGGCCACATATATAATAGCTTAGTACCCCAGTGATACATATGTTATACGTGTCACTCTCCTGCCTTTAAAAATGAGCAGAGAGAGAGAGAGTGCATTGGTAATCCAAGCAAATAAGAAGGACAGCAAAACTCACCAAAAGTGAGGATTTGAATTCCTATGGATTCGAAATACCCTCAAATCCACCCTATCAAACGACCAACAGATTCAGAATATCCTCACATCCCTCAAATCTGCGGTGCCAAACGACCCCAAGGGAATCCATGGTGCAAAATCATGTCAATCTGATGATCCTAACCTTTAAGACGTGGCCATTTTGTTAGAACCAATCATTCTTTTAGAAGCTACAGATCGGATGGTTAGCATCACAACATCAAAGTGCTTTAGATTCATAGGAATTCATGGTGGGGCCTATTGAGTAGATGATTCAAGATGATGATTGGACATTTCGTCTCCTCACAATCTTGAAATGTCCCGTCTTATGCTCTTGATCACATCCAATTAGTGTGATCTTTTCATCATGTCCCACCAATACTGGTATGGAATGAAGGAATGGACCATCTTGGCTATCCATATGTCAATTGGAAGATTTAGGGACGTTGCTGAAGTCCCTATCAACATGAGGACCTTAGCATTTCCTCCACACACACACATGAGGTCGAACTTCCTTGGTACCTAATATGTAAATGTAGGGCACATGCTTTATCTAATCCATTAATCTGGTGGCCCTCATCATCGATGAACCATGCCCAAAAGAAACTCTTCATTTGCTCAGCTCCAACCTTTCCATTGTTGGCATGTAAATACATGGTTAAGAAGAAATGCAACAACAGTACCAATGGAGAAAAGACAAAAGATGTGATAGTTGGGATGTTCTGATTTGGGAGAATTTTGGGGCATGGTTCATCTGTGATGGGGGACATCAAATCAATGGCTTGGATAAACTAATTACGGGCCCCATGTGTGCAGATTAGATTGCACACACATGTGCCACTTTGAAACATGCTTGGTGTGTAAACAGATTTTCTTACATGCTTGTTTTGTTACCGGAATAATTAACATATATTTAATACCATTAATAGTAATAGGGCTCAACTCAGACCAGACTCGATGCCACCCGATTTATTGGGTCAAAGTTGATAGCCCTAACATGAACCTGGCTACGCCTGAACTTTAATAGGTTCGACCCAAACGAACTCAATTTCTTAGGAGGTCCAGAGACATTGGACCTGGATGTGTTAAGATTGGGTCAGGCCCAGGTATTGGCAGTTCGTAGTACCCAATGACAACCTTACTGACCTAAAACCCATCTTACTGACAAACCCAGAACTCTGGACCTGCAATCACATACCCTCCAAAATGATAGCCCACACCATTGGTTTTAAGATGATTCCAACTCAGTTACTCGGTTGAATGTCTACCATTGTAACTCTCTTCTTAAGCGTCTATCACAGGCATAACGTAGGTAGACTCGGCCTGACTCGGCCCAATCACCATGTCCTTTACCGGCTCGATCGTCCCTATCAACCTGAATCTACCTTACATTTCTCAACTGGCGATGTCAACACAACCCTGGTCTGTCTGCATCGGAGTCTTAAAAGAATGGTTTGCATCCTTGTGAAATATGAGGGTGGCATCAGCAAATATTACCCTGGCTAGAAAATCGGCATCAAAGGCTAGCCCAGGTTGCCAGACCAGTTAAAAGTCTAGGCCCCAAACCAACCCAGGACCAAACAAACTCATTAACCCCTCCCATCTCCTTCACCTCCCAAAAGGCTCTAATGAAGCAAAACCACAGAACAAGATGGGGGAATTTCAATGAGGTTTACTTGTAGCTTTACTCCAATACAACCCGAAGTTGTGCAATTCAATATGTCTTAAGGATGCAAATCGGGCAGGTTGGGTGAGGTAGAAAGCCAACCAAAGCCCAACCTATCAAGAAGAGTTGGCCCAAGGCCCAAATCCAACGAAGGTATCAAGTAATAAATCCTATCAAAATTTGGGTTGGGTGGGTTTAAATTGGGTTGAGTTGGGTTGGATTGGGTCTGGTTAACACCTGCAAATAGTAAACAAATGCAATGAAACATGTAACCATCAAATAACATCACTCAGGAATGCATGTTATTACCGAAATGACACTAACAACATAAATTTTACAATCACCGTTCATAAACAGAAATTTTAAAGAAATGGCCAGAGATACAATTACCCTTTATAAACAGAAAAAATTAAAGAAATGGCTAGTGATATATGGTGGGCCGCGTAAAACAGGTAGACGTTCCACCCTTTCTAATGGAGTCATGACTAGTGAGTTGCCACTCACGAATATTCAATGAAGAGCTCCTAGTGTGAGGGGTTAGAATGCACATGAGATATCCTAACAAATGGCATGCGCACAATGTAAACATCTTGTGGACAAAACAATGGTGGTTTGCTGCTCATGCATGTCAAAGTTGCATGGATCCTATTTTCTATCTAGACCATGATTTTACTTGTATATTACATGTCCTACGTGTAAGGTTGGGTTCTGGTTGGGTCGGGTTGCCCAAGGCTTCAACCCAACCCAACCCAACCTAGTTGAGTTAAGGGTCAGGTTGAGGATTTTCAACCCAAGCTCAACCCAACACGACCAATGTTCAGGTTGGGCCAATCACATTCCAGTTGTCCCAACGCAAGTTGCACCATTGGATGCATTGGGATTTGGGACTTTAGCCTTTAAATAGGGTAAAATTGCAACTATCCAAACTGTTTATATTGACTAGTTACTTCATATAGTGGAAAGACAACAAATAAAAGCTCTCGGTCATTCAACCTTCGATGATTTGGCTCTTTTTCTTTGAACATGAACTTGTCACAATAACATTTATACAATCAATGGATTAAAACATTCAATCCAAGAGGTTTTTGGGCATCTACCATCTAGACTTTTCTTTTTTTTTAGAGAGAAATCTAAACAGTTTGTACCATTGAATAAGGCCCAAATCCAACAGCTAGAGCCCCGAAGGATCTTATTGTAGTACATATGGATGTATTCAAGGAAACCTGAGCAAACCTCACATGCTTGTCGAACTAAATTATGTGGGCCCGGTCTTTAATTGTTTAGCTTTCTTATATGGTTTCCTAACATAGGTCATGTTGGAGTTTTCTTATTGTAATGCATCAGGATGTATTCGAGCAAACCTCAGATACTTGTCGAACTAAATTATGTGGGCCCAGTTAAACTTGTAGGCTTTCTTAGACGGTTTTCTATCATGGGTCCCGTTGGAGCTTGAACATAAAATAAATAAATGGGTGTTTGGAAGCAGAAGCAGAAAAGAGTCAGTTTCAAGATGAGACCATGAACAAACTAGAACGATGTTGAAAAATCTGCTGCTCATGATACGGACAACCTGTTGAATGGGTTGGATGTTGCATGCATATGAAAAAGTCAACCACTGGGTGGACAGTTAACTTATCTCCAACAGATTAGACTTGGAGACCTTCCCATTGCACTCTACAGACCAATCCCTCAATATCGATGGTAAGTAGGGTAACTACAATTTGTTCGGTTAAATCACTTCCACTTTATTAGATAGTAATTGCAATTCCATCTAATAATGCATCCCAACAGAAGCAATGCCAAAATCCCTTGAAAATTTTGAAATTCAATCATGATTTCCAAAAGATGCACAGAACAACTTCCACCAAGAAGGAGAAATGGCTCCAATTCCTAATAGGCGTGTTTGGTTGCACCAAATATCACTAAATTTCATGATTTTTTGCACCATCTCAGTGTTTTAAATAATGGTAGTGTGTTGTGTAGCATTCAGCCTTCTGTAGAGGGTAGCGTAAATAGCATAGCCTGTAGCGCGAGCTACATGATACTTCTATTTTTTATTTTAAAGTAGGAAAAACATGATAAATAATAAGAAAAAAAAAAGCAAAAAAAAAAAAAAAGACGACCCTCCAATAGAAATTACGGGCGAGGACCCCCATACATTTGAATGCACATACTCTAACACCACATTACATACATGTTTCCCATATTTAAAAAACAATATTGACTGTTTACCATACATGTAATGCTCACATATACTAAAATCAAAACTTTTAAAAGCTGGAATCAAGCAGCGATCAGAAAGTACCTTCATGCCCTGCTCGCTCATGTGGCCTAAACGCACATGCTACATACGTGCAGATGTGAAATCTATTACAGACGTTGTAGCTCCACTTGATGAAGTACTCCCAATCAACCGGTAAAGGTTGCCTTGTGTTGTGCTTTCATAATGCCGAGTGCGCCTTTTGAAACCTTGCAGAACCGATTGTTTATAACCAGTAAATTTGCACCCCATTACCTTAAGTGCACAAAGAGATCAAATTGTTCTTTAACTTAGGAACATGCCTCACATCTGTCAGGATGTGCTCGATTTCATCGAACATCCTAATGCATACCGAACCAATACCCACAAGCTTGCAGGCGTAGTCATTGCCTAAGAACACCGAACCACCGCCATACTCCCTATACAAGGTGAATGAACTCCGGTCAGGACACATGTGATAAGAAGCCCCTAAATCTAAGAGTTACTTGTCATTGAGATACCCGAACTTTGATATAGTTAACACCTTGCAACCATCACCAGAGTCATCTGTAGATTCTGCGGTATTAGCCTCTCCAGAAGGTTCATTTGACTTCTCTTTCTTAAATTTGAAATTTTGACAATCCTTCTTCATGTGCCTTGTTTTTCCACAACTCCAGCACTTCAATTTTCCTTTGCCCTTACCCTTAGATTTGGATCTCGATCGTGAAGATCTTTATCTCAATCATAATTTTCCCCCTTCTTAACCAATGCGTCAGAAGATGACCTCACATCACTGCTTTTCTTTCTCATCGCCTTCGACTAGAGGGCTGAAATGACGATTTTAATGCTAATGGTCACCCTACCGGCACACAAAAAATCTTTGAACGACTCATACGATGTTAGGAGCGATTTCAACATGATGCATGCTTGATCTTCGTCCTTGATCGCCTCCTCTACGTCCAACAATTTGCAAACATACATGTTGAAGTTGCTAATGCGGCTCTTAACATTAACCCCATCAACCATCTTCAAATTGAACAACTGCAGCTTCATGTACAAACGATTTTCAAGAGATTTCTTCGCATAGATATTCTCTAACTTTGCTCATGTCTTAGTCACTGTCTTCTCTCGCATAACATTATAGAGGACCCCATCCGTTAGGCACAATTGGTTTGAGATGTTGGCCTTCTAATTTAACTTGCTCCACTCTTCTTCTTTCATAACCTCCAGTCGCTTCTCAAGGAATGCTTCTTCCAATCCTTGCTGAACTAGGAAACCCTTCGTCTTGACCTTCCATAGTTTAAAATTATTTTTTTCGGAGTATTTCTCAACGTCAAATTTTATACTTAATGTCATTGAAACTTGTCTTTAGATTCGAATTTGTCTCCCAACATATTCTCTGATATCACTTGTTAGGAACCGTGAAAGCATAGAGATGAATCAAACAAGTAAAACACAAACACAATAAGAAAATTCATGCAAAAACAATTCAAAATTTACATGGAAAGCAATATGCAATATGAATTCAGAAGTTTACAAGAGATGAACTCACCCGGATAAATCCCCAAGAGAAACCCTAGCTTTTTCTCTCACCAAAACCCTCTCAAACCTTAAACAAGTCCTTGTCCTACCCTAATCCTAATTACACCCATTTATATAGGCAGAAAATCGAAATCAGAAACAATTTTCGCAAAACCGGGTAAAACTACGGAAACTGACTTACTATCAATCAGTTGATCGATGCCGCCCAATAGACCTTTGGTCGCCCGACGTCTGATGTTTGATCGCCCAAACATACCGAAAAACGTCCAAAGAATTTTGCCAATAAATTTGAAAAATGTTGATCGCTCGAGCCTCCATGTTCGGTCTCTAGAACCTGTCCAAAATTGTCCAGAGACCAATCTGCAGGTTCGATCGCCCGACCACAGTGGTCGGTCGCTCAGAACCCCCTGACTTGTCTAGATTGAAGGCTTCATTCAACATTAAGTGAGATCGAATTGCATTTGGCTCTATACAAATTCCATAAGACATTTAGAGACACAGGAAAGAGTGAGAATAAATGGAAGGGAATTGCATTTGGTTCCATGTGGGATTTCTGGTGAATTTGTCCACTACATTTGTGGGCCCCACATTGATGCATGTGTTTTATCCATGTAGTTCATCTATTTGCATCCTTTACACTGACATTTGAGTTGTATACATGTGTGAGTGACCGACATCAGTTATAATAACAAATACGTCGTCCACCAAACAGGGTTTTGCTTACTATAGTGTTTTTGCTTGAGGAAGAATCTGATTCCAAACATGGGATTGGATAGTTAAAATACCATGATATTTACAAGCATGCAATCATTGTGCAATAATGGTGTTAATCCCATCTAATGTAATTCCATACCATTTAACCTACAGGCCCTTCAAGTGGGCCGGGCTTGTTTTAGTTGTGTGAAAAGAAATGTTTCACAATTATTCAACTATGTATACCCAATAAATTTCATGGATATTATTAAAAAAAAAGAGTTTCATGAGCTTTACTTTTAGTCTTCTCGTTTGAATAGTTAGTAAAAACTTATATTCCTTTTGCAGTGGTCACCAGTGTATCTTACCATGCATAAAAATGACTAAAGAGATTCTTATGAATCAATTTTCTTGATTTTGATCCACTTACCTCCAATGTGGAGCCCACCTTTTCAGTGGCTAGGATGTGAAATATATAAAATTCCGTTGGATGATGAGTTCAATGTTAGGTGACTTTATTTAGAATAATAGCAAGGACTTTTATTTAAAGAGGAAAAAGAAGCGTCCTTTTTACGTGAGTATAATATTTGCCCGTATCTTTGTCAGGTTGACTAAGTAAATGAATAGAAAAAAAAGTCGGCTACTTTAATTAGAAGAAATGAAACAATGCATGCGATCTTTCAAGCGGAATAAATTGAAAGTTTAAGTTTCCTTTTTTACAAGTAAATGAGCTCAACCCTTATCCAAATTTTGGTGTATATCCAAAGCATAAATAGTATTATAAATGAATGTGATTTGATGTATATTTGTCATTACCATTTGTTTTTAAGTTTTCAATATTTTATGCTAAGAACAGTATTTGAATACTATTCAAAGATTGTCTGCAGGCATGTATTCAGTAATTTGCTGTTACCAATTGTTTTCAATATTTCTTGATAGGCTGCAACTCCGGCAGCTCAATCGGGTTGTGAGGGTCAACAGCAGCCCAAAGCCAACTTCAAGATATCCCAACCCGACCTGAATTCTAACCTGAGTTGCCAACCCGAACATAACCCAAATTCCTCTATACTCGATCGTAATCCAACTAAAGTATATGTGATTATTGCCAATCTGACCTAATCTGTTTGGTCTAAGTGAACCCAACCGGATTTCAAATTGTGCTGGTGTTTTCCAACCTTAATCAAAAATAGTAATTTGATGATCGACTCAACTCAATGTTAGAAATGTTCTTTTAGTCTAATAAATTATATATATTTAGTTAAGATTTTATTTAATGCTCATGATTAAAAGAAATAGATTTAATTAGATACTTTATCTAAGTTTCTCTATTTTTAAAGAGTAATATAAAACAAGTTCAATATGAAGTACGTTGTATGAAGGTAATTAAATTCAATGCAGTGCTTCTTAATTTAATCATCCTATATCAGATAGCATGATAAGGGTTGAGACCTTTTGAATGTCTTTTATGATAAATGTGGGTGCTGGATACTGACATTGCTATGATTTGTAGCCACTGCTGGATGATTCGGATACAGTAGTGATACTATGGGTACATAATACTGCCTTGTCATGTAGGAAAGGCTCTATGGTGTATGTGTTTTACCCACTCTGTCTGTCCATTTTGCAATCTTATACTTAAGATACTAGACAAAAACAAATATGCAAATCCAAATATCAGGTGATTCACACTATAGGAAACAGTGGTGATTGAATGCCCACCATTAAAAAGTTCCTAGGCTACTATAATGTTTATTTGCCATCCAACCTATTAAGCAGGTGTCACTCAGACCCGAGTGAAGGTGAAATACAAATATCAGCTTGATCCAAAGCTGTTGTGGCCGTCAAAAAGTTTTTTTAATGGTGGGCATTCAATCACCACTGTTTCTAATGGTGTGGCCCATGTGAGAATTAGATCTAACTTATTTTTGGGCTCGTGTTCTAAAATGATCTCGCAAAATGGATGGATGGAGTAGATAAAACACACACATCATAGTGGGCTCACGAAGCTTACCGAGGTCAGTAGGCCATGTAAGCACTACCGAATCCAAGTCGACTAATGAAAGCTAGTAAGCATATGTGCTGGGCCAGAGTGCGTTTTCAGTACCTAAATCCGTATCGCACCGCCACTTAAGCAGCAAGTGTTGGCCTCACCTGCTTGAGTAGAGCACCAACATTGGATTGAATCATGCTCCAATCTATGACAACGCATGGCAGCAAACGTACAGGGAAATAAATGTTGTTGCCGACTTTCTGTAAAGTCATAATGGATGCCCAAACAAGTGAGGGAAGTTTAAGGGCCTGGTAATAGATTACACACGTCATTGCATCTTATCATTGATTGGATATGGCCCACTGTCAAATCATATAAATCTTAAAAAATCACCGCACAGTATGGATGTGTGATATCCACACCATCCATTTTTGTTGCGTTATTATCTTATGAAATGAGACAAAAAATGATGTGGATCGAAATCACACCACAAAAAGCAATGGAATTGAACGTTTGCTATCGTAAGATTCTTGAGGCCACACAAGTGTTGAATCTTCCTCCTTTTTTAGAACATGGCTTAAAATGATATTGCAAAATGAATGGACGGAGTGGATATAATACTTATTAATGAAAGTACATTCACAATACTGGAGGAGTATTGCCTACTACCACTATCATGGTTTACTTCTACTGCGGTATTAATATTCATTGCTCCTCATTTACCATATAGTATAGTCCATTACTATGGTAATCGGTAATCCAAACATGCCCTAAAGAGTAAGTGGTAAACAACTGCTAAAGTAATTTGAGATTTGTTAAATAAGTGAACCAGGTGGCACACGTCTGTGTGGGATCAGGGTCATATGACAGATGGGTCCCAGAGTGGATCCTGGGACGCTGATGGGTTAGTGACCCCTTCACCAGCCAGCTAGCTGATGGAAAAGCTCTGTGGGCCTCACCATGATGTAAGTGTTTTATCCATGCTGTTCATCCATATTGCAAGTAGAACCAAAGCTCGAGTGGACCACACCACAGGAAACAATGGGGATTGACTGCTTACTGTAGAAAACATCTTAAGGGCCCACCACAATGTTTATTTGCCATCCAATCTGTTCAAAAAGTCACCTAACCCTAATGAACCTAATGAAGGGAAAACCCAAATATCAGGTTTATCCAAAACTTCTGTGGACCCTAATAACTCTTCAACGGTAAGCATTCAATCTCCACTGTTTCATGTGTTGTGGTCCACTTAAACTTTGGATCAGCCTCATTTTTGGGTTCATGCCCAAAAATGATTTGGCAAAATGAATGGATGGCGTGTATAAAACGCATACATCATGGTGGGCCCAGAGCTTTTTCCGGGTCATCAACCAAACAGGGTCTCATATTTCCAGTGCTTGAATCCAGACTGGTACGCTCATCATCTGGGGTACATGCATGTTGAATATTGGCCATCTGCAATTTTGGTTTGAAGTGTTTATTTTAGTCATATATTTACGGCCCACCTTATTAGTGGATCGGCCTGATTTATGTGTTCGGACACAGTACTGGTAGCGGATTAGGTGGGACCCACCTAGATGTATATGTAATATATCCATGCCGTCCATCTGTTTTTTCAGCCAAAAAATGAACAAGACAAAAATCTCAGGTGGACAACACTATAGTAAACAGTTGCGATTGAACGTTAAAACTTCTTGTGGGCTGCAAAAAGTTTTGTATCAAGATGATATTTCTTTTTCTTCCCTTCAGGTCTCTGTGACCTTATCAAAGGTTGGATGTAGATGGGTCTGCCCAAAGAAATCCAGGGCAGGGGGATTTCCTTTTCGCTTTTGCCAATGGGTACCGGTTTTATTTTATTTTTTTTTCTTTTCTTTATGGGTTAGTTCACACACTCCATTGTTAGTACACCCACCCACCCCTGTTAGTCACATCACAATGTTAGCCACCCCCATTATGGGAAACCTGGGTGTAACGGGGGTACCGTTGAGGCTCGAGCAGAAGCTTGTGCATTGACCAATGGATTGATCTTTTATGTGGAATGTGGCTACCCAAAATTGTGGTTGATATGCTTAACTAAGAGACAGCCTCTATCTCAAGTTTGTGCTACTTGTGGGCCCACCCTGTTGGGTAATGCGTCCTAAGAAATTGGGTTTTTTTTTACAAGCTTCATCTCTCTCCCAAGCCATCCGAGGGAACATTGTCCTTGACAGAATGGAATTGGTTGCCCTTAGGATGAGTGGTTTAGTTAGCTTGTATAAAGGTATATTAGAGTGGCGCCGCTTCATTTTGTTATGTGGGCCACTTGAAAGGTCTCTGGGCTGTAAATAGCTTTGCATTTTCTTTAATGAAATAACTTCTTTGCTTTTAAAAAAAAAAAAAGTTTGGATGTCAAAAAAACATTATGGTAGACATAAGAAGTTTATAACGGTGGCAATCAATCACTAGTCTCCTGTCATGTGGTCCACCTGAGATTTGTATCTCCATCAATTTTGGGCTCATGCCTTGAGAGGATCTGGCATGGCATGGATATACTACGCATACATCAAAGTGTGCCTTGCGGTCATGGCTGCACTGTGTTGAGTGAGGCTTGGCCGCACCTTATCAGCTCCCACAGTAGTGACAGTATGTGCCAATTGATTGGCTAAGATCTTGTACAAGTTTGCCACATTGGCACGAGTGTTGTGATCCACCTTTTCAATCTATGTATTCTTTTTTCTTTTTTTTTGTTAGTCATGCAAGGCAACTCGGCTCGGCTTGACCGCTAGGCAGCTTAGGCAGTCACCTAGGGCCTCCAAGTTGAGTAAGGCCTCCTATTTTTTAGGAAATTTTGAGGAAAAAAATCCAACTCTCTGGATGGGGATTGCATTGTTGGGACTGATTGTTGGTCGCTGCTTTGTAAGCCCCACCATGATGTATACTTTTTATCCACACCATTCATCAATTTCTTCATGTCATTTCAGGGCAAGAGCCCAAAAATGAGGAAGATCAATCTCAGGGGGACCACAACATATGAAACAGTTGTGATTGAATGCCAACCATTAAAAACTTCCTAGAGCTACCTTAATGTCCACCACAATGTTTATTTTCCATCCAACCTTTTATTAAGCCACTCAGACATGGATGAAGGGAAGAAACAGATATCAGCTTCATCCAAAATTTTGGTGGGCCCCAAGATTTTATGGCGGGCGTTAAACACCACTGTTTATTATGGCGTGGTCCACCTGAGTTAGAATCTGCCTCATACCTTGGCCCATGCCCTAAGATGATATGGAAAAATGGATGTATGACATGGGTAAAACACATAAATCATGGTAGGCCCACAGAGCACCCGTATGCAATCTGCGTTTGGCAGTGTCTTTGCAGCAGGTTTAGGCCTGCACACGGGTCAGATTAGTGTTGGGTTGGGCCCTCATCTTGGACCGAACCTAAACATATTTTAAGGGTTCGGGTTTCGGTCTGAGTTGTGACTGGGTTAGGCTAACCCTACCCTACTTGCAAAAGGGTCGACCCTAACCCTACCCAAGCCTATATGCTGAATCGGGTCAGGTCGGGTCGGGTTGGGTTAGGACTGGGATGGAATGTCCACCATTACTTAGGATGGAACACTAACCTATAAAAGTCCAAATATTTTATTGTGTGACATTCCAATCAGTCCAAAGTATTTTTTATGTGTGGCCATCCACGGTGAGACCCTTCTCATCAATGGTTTGGATCACTGAACAATGGCCCTATTTGAACAAACTGAAAATGTGAATGTAATTGTGCAAACTTTCAACCACAAACTCAAGTGGGCCAAAAATGTGAGGATTGAGTCCACAATAAGATGTGGGGCCACAAAATTTTTGAATCAGGCTAATATTTGTGTTTTCAGTTCATCACAATAGGAATGACAATATTATGAACGATATGAATGGCATATAAACATCATTGTGGACTCAAGGATGTTTCAATCACAGGAATTTCCCATGCATATTTTTTTTTAAGAATACTCTGGCAAAACTCAGGGCCGTTCGGGTTGGGTGGAACGGGTCACGTATACACGGGACGGGGTACGGGTCAGGTCGGTAGAGCTTGGCGTGTATCCTAGACCGTACCTAGATTAAAAACGGTCCAGCGACATTCACCAGGGACCGGACCCTTTTCTTTATCAGGTCGGGGCGGATCGAATTTCTGTCTGGTCGGATCGGGCAGGATGGTCGGGTTGACCCGACAGATGTGCAGCCCTAGGCAAGTTAAAGGATTTCTGAATTAGGTGCGCCCGACCTCACCCAAAGCACTGCGATCCTGACCGTCGGGCCATCTTGATGCATGTATTGCATATCCAGGACCTCCATCCGTTTTTCTGGCTCCTTTTAGGGCATGAATCCAAAAATTAAGCACATCCAAATCTTAGGTGGATCACACGGTGCTGATTGAATGGCCACCATTAAAAATTTTCTAGGGCTCACTGTAGTGCCCACCATTAGTTTGAACCTGTTGATAAGGACACACGGACCTGGACAAAGGGGAAAAAAACAAATATCAGCTTGATCCAAAAGTTTTATAGCCCACAAAAAGGTTTTTAGTGGTGGGTGTTCAATAACCATTGTTTCCTCTAGCATGGTCCATCTGGATTTGCTTCATTTTTGGACTCGTGCTCTAAAATGATTTGGAAAAACGGATGGACAGCCTGGATATGCAATACATACATCAAGGTGGGGCCCATGGTCAGGGCCGCACCATGTTGAGTGAGGCCAAGCCACACCTAGTCCAGATATGAGATATCCTTTAACTTGCTACAAATACACGATGGTGATTGCATACGATGCTATGTGGATGGAAAAATATTTGCAAATTCATGATGGTTATCACATATGGTGCTATTTGACTTTCATTATGAATATCTTTATTGTCATCATTTTGTTCCATTATTTCATTTTATTTTAGATAATTTGTTCTAATTTAAAAAAATCCAAAAAAATAAAATCAAGCCTGATATTTTAAATTTCTATGTAAAATTTTCTTGTCAATACCAGATTCAACCCATATGAGCTCCACTACCCTTTTTTTTATCCATGCACTCATCTAACGGTTCTTAGTAGTTAGGAAAAACCTTCTCCAACAACTATACCCCGTCTAGTTTATCATTTTTTCCATAGTATTTTTATTATATATAATTTTTATTTTTAATTTTTAATTAATATTAGTTTTATTGATATTTTAAATAAAAAAGGATTCATTTGGATTCTCGCCTAAGGCCTCAACTTGCCTTGATGCGGCCGTGAACGCACCCACCTTGTTAGCTCAGCAACGCACCCACTCAATTAGTCACACAATGCACCCACCCACAAGTGGGGTTAGTGTGTCTCCTTAGCACTCGAACCTAAGACCTGTTGAAACGCCCAGGCGTCTTCCGGCTGGGCTAGTAGGCGAGACACCTATTCTTAATTTAAATGGTTGTAGAATTCCCATTACAGATGTGGTTTGCACATGGTTTCAATATTGGGGCCATTATTGATCATTATTCATTTCTTTTTATACCCATCCATCTTTTTCACCGTTCATTTTTTTTTATACCTAAATCTTGATGGGGTAGTCTTCAAACTATGTACGGATTGGGTGCTCCGATCGGTTGGGTGACCGGTCAGACGATGTGACCCAGATGCATGTGAAGAACCCCCTAGACAGATTTCATGTGCCTCAGACTAGTCGGCCGACCGGTCTACAAGGGGCTCCGGCCAGTCGGGCGACCGGTCGGTGGTGAGGCAACAAAGGTGTGCTTTCTCCCTGGACTGTTATGTGCACTGGCCGACCGGTCGGTGGTGAGGCAACAAAGGTGTGCTTTCTCCCTGGACTGTTATGTGCACTGGCCGACCGGTCAGACGTGCGCGCGGGTTTCTTGCGCAACACGCAGTAATGCGTAAAATATTGCTAATTTCAGACTTTTGCCTATTTAAAGTGTTGTAATCCGTGTTTAGCTGGTATCCTAGGGTGTCCAAGGTTTCCTATTCGTGTTAGGAAGAGGGGAGAGGTGTGTATGAGAGAGAGAACTTGGGGTTTTCTCCGTTTTTCCTTGCTTGTGAGCTGTCAATCTCTGTAATCTTCTGATATTCATAATGGATCGCTTTATGCTGTGGTTTTTTACCCGTTGAAGGGTTTTTCCACCTGAATTCGTAGTCTCTTATGGTGAATGCTTGTGTGATTGATTGCATCTTGTTTGATTTCGCATTATTTCAAGCGTTCGACGTTCCGCTTCCGCTATCGGTGTTCCCAACAAATCTTGGGCCAGGGTGGGCCTCATTAGACCAAGCAGGTGGCCTCATTGGCATGTGTTGAACGAAATCAACCTCTTGTCTGTGAACAAGAACTTCAACTTTGCAAGTGCTCTCTTTAGAGGAACGCTAAGGTGTGAAACACGCATAATGACTTGAAAATCCACGAATCTCATCAACATCCGGTAAAGATCTTATAGTAATGAGATGTGGGGGCGACCACAGTCCCCATCATAAGAAGTTCCTCATTTTTCATTAGGATATGGTGGGCCCCATCTCCAACGTCCTTTGATCATGATTTAAAAATGATGCGTATTTCATACGCATACCATTCCCCTATGTATGGTAGTAAGATGTGTAAGCTTATGGAGATCATGCAGGATGTGTGCATGCGTGGGAAGATCAGGAACATTGATTTTGTAGGTTATGACTAGGTGGGCCACAGACCAAAGTCAAGAGATAAAGAAGCTATTCGATCAGGAGGGGCTGCAATATGTAAGTTAGATACAAAGTTAGGATCATCCATTGATCGGAAGATAAGAAGTATTCAACAGAAACTCATCACAACGATTACAAGGCCAGGATCATTCAATCACTTCAATTTTCTGGGTTATGATCTAGCCACGAGATGGCTCATCTATATCTTCAACTTACCTACTTTAATTTACATTCGGGTGGCAATGGGCGGGTCCCAAAATATTGGTTAGTCCGAGGGCTGAAAAACCCAGCCTAGAAATTTATCAAATTCATCTTCCCACAGTTGATCTTTCTAGTCTATCCGTTGATCAGGTGGGCCACACAGTCATAAGAAATGGACAACCGTTGAGATGCAAGATGCATGCGTTGATTAACTGATAATTGGATTGGCACATTGCACACATGAAGTAGGGTTAGGCTGGGCTGGGCCGGGCTAAGTCTGTCTAAAATGACCTGAACCCAAGCCACTCCAAATACTGATCGAGCCATGCATGTGATGCCAGAGCTAGCCCAGAGGGCAGACTCCGGGCTGAGCTAATGAGTTGCAAGCCAGATCCAAAACACTGGGTAGTTGATCACCAGCCCAGTGGGGCCCAGCCCATTTCCATCCCTAGTTACATTTGTTATACCCCTATTTGGCTTGTAAATCATCCAATGCTCAGATTCACTTGGACGGTCAAAGTAATTGATATGGACAGCCCATTATGTCCAGCGTACATTTCATGGCTTAAAAATGCAAAATTCAAACCAATAGGATGGTTCTCAGCATCTAACCAATGCCCCATAAAGTCGATGGTCAAGAAATTTATATAGAAATAGGACCGATAGACAATTTGACACCGTTTGTTTGCCCGGGCATATCGTGATTGTTTATGGTTTCATATGATCATTTTCATATTTTTATCAGCTCATCCTAACCATCCGATTCATGCATGTAAAGCCATGCATGAATCGGATGGTTATCTTCCATCAGTTTAAAGTATACTTTTGCCTAAAATGAGGTTGTTAAGAAGAATTGTAAAGGTACCTAGTTCTAAATATCATTAAATAGTAGTTATTCTTGAATAAAATAAAAAAATAAAAAATATATATGCGTGTGGGCCTGACAACTAGTGGGGTCCACAAGTTGAACGGTTTGGATTTCAAATAAACATCACGGCGGATCCATGATTAAGACCAAGCTGAAATTTCGGTGGTCCCTTCATCATGTCATCTATGACCTTATGGACGAGTTGGATGGCTAATTAACATCACGGTGGAGCCCACGATCAGTGGGTCTCACACGAAGTTTGGGTTCAAGCTGATTTTTGTTTATTCCCTTTATTTAAGTGTGTGTGACCCTATGAATGGTTGGATCACACTCAAACAACAAAGTGGGGCGGCTGTCAGTGGGTCCCATATCATCATCACCATTAATCAACATCATGATCATTATCATCTGAAATTGCGGTTTTACCGCTTGTAGAGATACTCAGAGATATGTCTATGGACCTAGAGGGGGGGTGAATAGGACCTTTTTTTTTTTTTTTTTTTAAATTCTTTTCGCCTACTTATGCAATTCAACAAATATAACAAAGTAAGCAAGAACACCTCGGCTTCCAAGCCTTGGTGGGTCCAATCAAAAGACTAGCAAGAGTTAAGCAATAACCAAACCTAGTCTAAGTATGCATAGGCAAGAGAATGATACAACTAATAAAGCTTCTATCCTATGCAACTTGTGTAGACATAGGAGAGTGGATCAATGAGCTCATGTCTACACAAGTAGTGAAGGTACATCTTGTGTGAGGATGCCTAAAAAGTGCCTAGCATGCATTCCTATCAATCATTCATAATTAAGCAATTAAACTAACAATGCAAAGATAGAATGTGCTCAAGAACAATCACAAACACAAGGATGTGTAGTGGTTCGACTACTTGTCTACTCCACTCCCGGTTCAAGTACTCAACCCCTTTGAGCACACCGGCATTCACTATCGGAGGTTTTAAATGAGGTTCACCTCTCAACCTTTACACGGAGGTTTTATCGGTTCACCTCTCAACCGTATCCGGAGTTTTAGACATAGGCTAACTCTCAACCTAATCGCACGTTTACTCCCGTGTCGGAGGCTCTCCCTTGGAGACTAAGTTTAGGCCCGGCCGACGGGCCAAGGAACGACTAACGTCCCTGGGTTGAGTTCGAAAAACAAACTCTAAATGGACTCTCAAATAAGACAACCTACTTGTCGGATGAGCCCCTTGTTTAGCGCCGGATTGGGTTGCTTGATCTCCGCTCTCCCGTGCTTCAATCAGCTTCCCTTTGCTCCCTCGATCGTGCCGCCGTTGCGTCGCCAATGCCTCAACCACATTCGATCAAACACCTTGCATGCGATGCCTTGAAATGCCCAAGGTGCTAGGAGGATGGGTTTGAGAACTCTACAACTTAGTGGGAATGGGTTTCCTAGAGTCTCTTACCTACAACGATCTCATCTTCGAGTTTAGGACAAAGGATTTGCCAATCAAGAAGCTTCCTAACTCTAGAGATCAAGAGGGGATGAAGTTCATCTTCTTCATGAGCTTGGAATGCTCTAATCTTGTGTTAAAGCACAAGGAAGATGCCTTGCATAGGTCAAGGATTAAGCCTCAAAAGTTCTTCTTCAATGGTGGCTTTTCTCCCTCTCAAATCCCTCTACCAAAGCCTAAAACCGGAGCTCTATATAGGGAAATAGAGCCCCAACGGTCAGAAAACGGCTATATGCCGACCTGTCCCGACCGGTCATGACCGGTCGGACCCCTCTGCTGGAGAACATCAACTGCATGGGCCAAGAATATGGGCCGACCGGTCATGACCGGTCGGACCCCCTCACTGGACAGCCTAAAACATCAGGCCGACCTGTCATGACCGGTCGGCGCACCTTGCTGGATGAGAGAAAGCTCCAGGCCGACCGGTCATGACCGGTCGGCCATACCTGCTGGCCACCATGATTTGTAAACGGCCGACCGGTCATGACCGGTCGGCTGGCCATTGCATAAAGCAGCAAGGCTGCTGGCCGACCGGTCATGACCAGTCGGACCAGTCTGGTTCCCCCAATGCATTTGCTGAACTCCATTTTCTTCAGCCTGTTCATTTAGTCCTAGGTTGGGGTGATCAAATGGGACACCTAGGGCCTATCTATGATGCCTAAAGGGTTCTAAATATGGTCAAGGTCATCAAAGATACAAATGGGTTGGGTTTTGGTCAAGGTTAAGGCATCAAGGCATCTCATTTACCTGAATCTTCTTCCTTGATGCGGCTGGACGTCTTGAGTCTTCGGTCTTCGTCTTCATTGGGCTCAACGGACACAAGACTCACTGCTGTAAGTGATTGACAAACAAGGTGCACTAGTATGCCACGGAAAAGTGCACTAACATCATCCACATCATAAAGAAAACAAAAGGAAAAGTGGAAGGCGGTGTGCTCACATTGATCTACTAGACAGATGGCTTGGATCTTCTTGATGGATGGTCCCCCACCACTCTCTTCTCTCTCCTCTCTCTTAACTAAGGCTAGAATTTCAAAATTTTGGTCAAGGGATGGCTATTTCTAGAAAAATCGATAATTAGAGAGGAGGTTCTAGATTATGGCATTGGCGCCTCCTTGTTTTAAGGGTAATTTGTCGCACTTAATCAAGGTTTAAGGGTGTTAATGACACTTTAATTAAACTTAAGTTGTTTTTCTGAAAAAAGTAAAGGACAAAATACTTGGTCCCCCTTAAATTTGGAAAACGATAATTGGCTTTGTTGAATGTACTTTATTAGCCTTAATCTACTCATTGTTTTGGACTAATTAATCACACTTATAGGAGTTTAAGGATACTTAGATTAAGCTTAAGTATTTCTAAACATACATGTTGGCAAACTCCTCTTATCCTGAAGAATTTGCTTGACTTTTAATTCCTACTACTTTATTAAGCTAAATAATGGTATATTTATATCATCTACTCCATAAATTAAGACTTATAAGCATGGCTTATTAAGACTTAATCATTTTCTAAAAAATATGAGGTGGCTTACTCTCCTTATTTCAAGGAAACTTTTTAATTTTTATAAAAAAAAAATTCCCTTATCTTTTTTTAAAAACTAATAATGATAGGTTAAGCTAGCTTAGAGCAATATTATGGCATCATTAAGGTTTAATAAAGGGGCTTAATTAGTTCATAAATTTTTCAAAAAAATGTGAAATTGTGGCACTATTAAAGGATTTTAAGGCTCCTTGCACACATAAAACTTAATCATTCTTCTCACGATAACTCGAATTCAGGTGCATGCATCGACATACGAGGAGTATCGTTAGGTTCGTAGTGATGACATGGCGGTGCTGATATAGGTTTTGAGTCTTTGGGGGTTCCACTCCCTCAAGTAAGTATTTGTGTGCTTGATTTGGGTCATTCCAAAAATTTCGGATGACCTATCAAAGGTACTGATATTGTATGATTCAGATAGGCTCGAGTTATAGGTCTTACATTAGACATCTTGCACATGCGCTCCGAAGGGCACTAGAAGAGATGAGGTGTTGTAGGTTCTCTTTGTAAGAATACTTTAACGGGTTTAACACCTTAATTAGCAAATTGGCGGCAATCGATGTGAAGTTGACGATAAAGAAAATGTCACACTTCTGATCTGTTAGATGTTAAATTTGTGGGATGGTTTTGTTGGGATAGGAGGGCTGGCAGCGGAAGCAAAGCCGAACACAAACAATAAATTGAATCAAACAAGCAACACAATGCAATCACAATGCATGCAATCACCCACATATAGACAATCTGAATTTAATGTGGAAAAACCCCTCACGGGTAAAAAACAACGGCACAAAGCGACACCAATCCACTATAATCTCAGAAGTTATAAGAGATGGAACCCAAGACCCAAAAACTCAAGCCCACGAGAGAAATCCCAAGCTTACCCAAGAAGAAACCCTCTTCTTCAAGCTCTTTCTCTCACCTAGAAGCTCCCTCAATCCCCTTTGCAACCTTAGAAACCTCTAATCCCTTATTACCCCTTAAATAGGCAAGAAAAACGAAATTAGAAACCTCTTGCGCGCAAACCGCGTAAGAATCCGCGCTGTACAAGGAGAATGTCGACTGGTCGTCCGATCGGTCGAACACTCATACCGGCCAGTCGGCCGACCGATCGGATGGCCTAAAAACTTCACAGCAACAATGCTGCTTGGATCTCTTGTGTGACCGGCCGGTCGGCCAACCGGTCGGTGGCTCTGTGCAATTGATTTAAGCCGTTCGTTTTCCAACAAACTCCACCACGACTCAAATCACCATGCACCACCTTGTCACACACAACCTCTACCTCTACTTCGCCATCATTATAGTCCCGTCGCTTCTCATGCCCCATCGACCTTATCCTTGAATCTTCACACGCCTTGTTGCTCTTCCCATGTGGCTCTTTTTCTCTTGCCACATTCGAACAACCATGGATCCCGCTGCCAATCCTACAGCTCCATCATGAATAGTGCTCCCGATCACATTGTAAAGATTATCGCACCTCCGTGCCTTAATCATCACGCGTGCTCCCTTCACCACTTTACAATAACGATCACGGCCGATGAACCTGCACCCTTCTCGCCTCGAGTGTGTTAGTGCACTAATTTATGCATTGTATTATCAATTGCGTGATCGTATGAGTCAGTCAAGTCTCGTGACCCCCAATGAAGATTGAAGACTCAAGACTTGAAGACCAAAGCAGCTTTCCGCACTCAAGTTCAAGCCAAACCAAGCTCGGAAGGTAAGTTGCATATGGATAGCCTATAGGATCCCAAAACATTCAAGTCTATGGCATTCAAATCGCACATTATGTTTGCCAGTTGATCCACGGACTTAAGGTCAAGATGATCAGTCTTGGACCTCCATTATGTAGGTGCCAATCAGTTGGAAAGATAAGAAAACCATCTCTATGTGCACTGTTATAGTCAAGGGAGTTCACCTCATTTCAGGCCATGAAATTCAGCCTAACGACCGGTCGGTCGACCGGTCGACTGAATCAGATAGTCAGACAGCAAGCTTTTAAGAAATCTCATCTGTTTGCCTAGGACCAGTCTAAGGACCGGTCATTGGTATACTAGGATCGGTCGCACGACCGGTCGCATATGGACGAAAAACGTCCAACGACAAAATGGGAGAAAATGGCTTAAAGGCAAGACCGGTGGCACGACCGGTCGCAAAAGGACTAAAAACATCCAGAGACCTGTGGCTATATTGCATGAAGGAAAACCGGTCTCAGGACCGGTCTCAGAGGCACAACTAAGACAGGTCTTGAGGCTTCTTAGACAAGTCGCGCGTGACCATTTTCTGTCCGTTGGAGCTCGATTCTTTGAGCCCATAAAGGCATATTTCGAGGGTTTTGAGGGCATCACTTGCACACCCATTTAGAGCATTAAGAGAGGCTATTAAGACTTCCATCTAATTTCTTTTGCTCATCCTTGTCTTGAGTTCATCTTTCAAACCTAGCCATTAGTGGTACTACATTAAGTATTCAAAGCTCAGTTTAAACAATGAACTCAAGCATTGCATTCATGGCTATCCCTATCATGGAATCTTCATCTTGAAGTCATTTATAGCCATTGAATGATCCGATTGATGGTTCATTCACTAACCATTGCATTATAATAAGCATATGGAACATCAATACCTTCTCCCACCTACCCGGCACTAGTCTAGGAACATCATATGCATTGGTAGCTGATCGTGGGAGCTTGGAGAGGAGCTAAAGCATTCGTGGAAGCTGAAGCTACCCATTAACGGCGCTGAATCAGGGCTCATCTCTTGTAAGTGTTTACGCTTATAGAGTCCATTGTTTGATTCCCCCTTCTTGTTGAAATTGGGGTCTAGAGATTGTGACCCAATCTCGGAATTGTCCTTGAGTAGGACGTGCAAGTCCTTGCGTAGGCCTCCGACACAGGAGAATACGTGTGTGTCCTTGTGTAGGAATTGAGAAGTCCTTGTGTAGGCATTAATCTTGTGTAGGTTGTAAAGGTTGAGAGGTGAACCTCATTTAAAACCTCCGATAGTGAATGCCGGTGTACTCAAAGGAGTTGGGTACTTGAACCAGGAGTGGAGTAGACTTATCGTTGAACCACTATAAATCGTGTGCAATGTGGTGAATGCATTTTGTCTATCATTGTCCCTTGTTGATCTATCTTATAAGTGCTTAATCATATGCCCATCTTATGTTTGACAATATGCTCATATGCCATCTTTGAATGATTAATACAAGCATGCATATGAACCGTTTGATCAATTGCTTCTTTTAGTATAGTTGATCATTTAGAAAGACCTTGTGTGATCAATTTACGTGCATTTACAAATATCATCTTGGTAAATTATTTTGAGTTTGTAATTGGCAAAGAAATATTAAAAAGTCTTATTCTCCCCCCCTCTAGGACATAAGCATACATTCAAGCTTATCTCACTAGCGGTAAAACCGCAATTTCAGAGTGCACCAAGAGATATCACATTCCTCTTCATCTCAGGGACATGCTTCACACTTTCAAGGATCCGTTCAACTCCATCGAACATCCTAATGGGCACCGAACCAATCCCCACCACATTGAAAGCATAGCCATCGCCCACAAACTCCGATCCACCATCATACTCCTTGTATGACATGAATGAACTTCGATCAGGACATACATGACATGATGCCCCTGAATCCAAAAGCCACTCTCCACCAAGAGGCTCTATGCCAGATACAATCAATACATCACAACCGTCACCACCGTCCTCTACGGTATTGGTTCCTTCCCTATAAGAATCTCGAAATTTCTCCTGCCTTTTTTCAGGATTCGAACCGTCCCTCTTCACATGTCCTTCTTCCCCACAATTCCAGCATCTCACGTTGTGCCTCCACTTGCCTTTTGATTTAGATCTCGATGAAGGAGATCCTCCACCCCGCTTAGAATTCATCCCCCTCATAACCAGTGCCTCATCAGTAGAGGGACCCACGCCGCTGCTTTTCCTTCTCATCACCTTTGCCTGAAGGGCTGAGATAACGGTTTCTACGCCAATAGTCTCCCCACCGACGCACAAAGAGTCCTTGAGCGACTTATATGATTCTGGAAGAGAATTCAACAGGATAAACGTTTGATCCTCATCCTTCATCGGCTCATCTACATCCATCAACTTGCAAATAAGCCTATTGAAATTGCTGATGTGGCTCTCAACATCGACTCCCTCCGTCATCTTCAAATTGTACAACTAAAGCTTCAAGTATATGCGATTTTCAAGAGATTTCTTCGCATAGATATTCTCCAACTTCGTCCATGTTGCAGCCGCAGTCTTCTCTTTCATGACGTTATACAGGACCTCATCTGTCAAGCACAACTGAATTGAGACATTGGCCTTTTCATCGATCTTCTTTCACTCTCCTTGTTTCATAGCTTCTGGTCACTCTCCAAGGAGCGCATCTTACAATTCTTGCTAAACTAGAAGGCCTTTCATATTCACCTTCCAAAGTTCAAAATTGTTTTTCCCCGAATACTTCTCTATGTCGAACCTCATGCCTGATGCTATGCTCTTGTCTCAGATTCAAATTTCTGCTACACCCCAACGATCGCTCTGATACCAGTTATTAGGATAGGAGGGCCGGCAGTGGAAGCAAAGCCGAACACAAATAATAAATTGAATCAAACAAGTAACACAATGCATGCAATCACCCACACATAGACAATCCGAATTTAACGTGGAAAAACCCCCCACGGGTAAAAAACCACGGCACAAGGCGACACCAATCCACTATAATCTCAAAAGTTACAAGAGATGAAACCCAAGACCCAAAAACCCAAGCCCACAAGAGAAATCCCAAGCTTACCCAACAAGAAACCATCTTCTTCAAGCTCTTTCTCTCACCTAGAAGCTCCCTCAATCCCCTTTGCAACCTTAGAAACCTCTAATCCCGTATTACCCTTTAAATAGGCAAGAAAAACGGAATTAGAAACCTCTTACCCGTGCAAGAATCCGCATTGTACAAGGAGACGGCCGACCAGTCGAACACCCCTACCGGCTAATCGGCTGACCGGTCGGATGGCTTAAAAACTTCACAGCAGCAACGCTGCTTGGATCTCTTGTGTGATCGGCCGGTCGATGGCTCTGTGTAATTGATTTGAGCTATCCGTTTTCCAACAAACTCCACCACGACTCAAATCACCATGCACCACCTTGCCACACAAAACCTCCACCTCTACTTCGCCATCATTATAGTCCCGTCGCTTCTCATGCCCCATCGACCTTATCCTTGCATCTTCACACGCCTTGTTGCTCTTCCCATATGGCCCTTTTTCTCTTGCCACATTCGAGCAACATTGGATCCCGCTGCCAATCCTTCAGCTCCACCATGAATAGTACTCCCGATCACCTTGTAAAGATTATCGCACCTCCGTGCCTTAATCATCACACGTGCTCCCTTCACCACTTTATAATACCGATCACAGCCGATGAACCTGCACCCTTTCGCCTCGAGTGCACCAAGAGATATCACAATCCTCTTCATCTCAGGGACATGCTTCACACTTTCAAGGATCCGTTCAACTCCATCGAACATCCTAATGCGCACCGAACCAATCCCCACCACATTGCCAGTGTAGCTATCGCCCACAAACACCGATCCACCATCATACTCCTTATATGACATGAATGAACTTCAGTCATGACATACATGACATGATGCCCTTCCTTCATCGGCTCATCTACATCCATCAACTTGCAAATAAGCCTATTGAAATGTTGATGTGGCTCTTAACATCGGCCCCCTCCGTCATCTTCAAATTGTACAACTGAAGATTTAAGTATATGCGATTGCAAGAGATTTCTTCACATAGATATTCTCGAACTTCGCCCATGTTGCAGCCGCAGTCTTCTCTTTCATGACGTTATACAGGACCTCATCTGTCATGCACAACTGGATTGAGACAGTGGCCTTTTCATCGATCTTCTTGCACTCTCCTTCTTTCATAGCTTCTAGTCGCTCTCCAAGGAGCGCATCTTGCAATCCTTGTCGAAATAGAAGGCCTTTGATATTCACCTTCCAAAGTTTAAAATTATTTTTCCCCGAATACTTCTCTGTGTCGAACCTCATGCCTGATGCCATGCTCTTGTCTCAGATTCGAATTTCTGCTACACCCCAACGATCGCTCTGATACCAGTTGTTGGGATAGGAGGGCCGGCAGCAGAAGCAAAGCCGAACACAAATAATAAATTGAATCAAACAAGTAACACAATGCAATCACAATGCATGCAATTACCCACACATAGACAATCCGAATTTAACGTGGAAAAACCCCTCATGGGTAAAAAACTACGGCACAAAGCGACACCAATCCACTATAATCTCAGAAGTTACAAGCGATGAAACCCAAGACCCAAAAACCCAAGTCCACAAGAGAAATCCCAAGCTTACCTAAGAAGAAACCCTCTTCTTCAAGATCTTTCTCTCACCTAGAAGCTCCCTCAATCTCCTTTACAACATTAGAAACCTCTAATCCCGTATTACCCCTTAAATAGGTAAGAAAAACGGAATTAGAAAACTCTTGCTCGCAAACTGCGCAAGAATCCACGTTGTATAAGGAGACTGCCGACCGGTCAGACACCCCTACCGGCCGGTCGACCGACTGGTCAGATGACCTAAAAACTTCACAGCAGCAATGCTGCTTGGATCTCCTGTGTGACTGGCCGATCGGCCGACCGGTCGGTGGCTCTGTACAATTGATTTGATGTGTCCGTTTTCCAAGAGGTTTGATTATGAATCTTAACAACGGTCCAAATTTCACTATGTAGTTAGTCGTGTCCACATTGCTTACTGAAAAGTCTCGAAAAAAATTGTTAGTGATGCTAAGATAGTCAGAGAAAGATTTACTGAAATGGGTATCGGTGGAATAGATCAGACGAGGTCCAAATTAAAATGGCACAAAATAGGTAAGTGTTAGAACCGTAGAAAAAATAGTCACTTGCGTAAAAATTATAGACTTAAAAAACCAAATTATGAAAATTACAAACCTGAATGGCATGATCAAGCATCAGATTCAAAGGTTCTTAAGGAAATCTAGTTAAGAAACACAATTCATCTGATGACGGTGAGTGTTGTCTAAAGTAATTCCACGAGAGAATCTAAGTCATCAAGGGATCTTAGATTTGAGAGCTTCGTTCCAAATGACTCCACATAGAGATTATTTCTACACATATCAGTCATGTGATAGCGGTATAGTTTATATGAGTGATGATAGTACATATAAAATTGTGGGGATTGAAGATGTCAAAATTACTATGTTTGATGGTATCATACAAAAAGTTCCTAGCGTGCGGTACGTACCAAACCTACAAAAGAGTCTTTTGTCATTGTGTAGACACCCCACCTTCGGCTACACTGTTGGTAGAGATAGCTGGTTGAACGGAGGACCATACCCCCAAATCCCAAGTCCAAACTCAGCCAAACTCACCCTTGTAAGCCCCATTCCATAGCCCAGTTCAAGCCTGAACCCAGTCAACCCAGTCCTAAAAACCACCCAGAAAAACCCCCCATAAAAAAGGCCAGTCAAAAAATCCCAAAAAAAGTCAAACTCACTGAGTCAACTCGCTGAGTTAACCCGCTGAGTCAACCCGTCGAGTCAACCCGTCGAGTCAAAACACCGAGTCAACCCGTCGAGTCAACCCGTCGAGTCAAACCACCGAGTCGACCCACTGAGTCAACTCACTGAGTCGACCAGCGAGTCCAACAGCAGCCCCAAGGGAACGGCCGTACTCGCTGGAAACCGAGGAGCGGCCGTACGGGCGGCCCATGGCAGGCCGCCCGGACAAAATTACGACTTCTGCCACTCTCTGCTGCTATAAATACCCCCCTCCCCTTCTCATTTCAACACAATCCATTCCAATCCAGCCCGGGTCCGTTCCAAGCCCTTCTTCGCCCCTTTAGCCCATCTTTCCACCAGGGAGAGCCCGAGTGAGGAGAGCCTAGCCCTGGTCCAGCCCAGCCTGACCACTGGTCCAAGCCTCCCAAGCCACCCAAGTCTTGATCCAGCCACTCGAAGCCAATCCTTGCGACACTTCCGTCCATCCAGCTATTCTTTTTCCAGCATCATCTCATTTGCATCTAGCATAAGTGCAACATTTACTTTTCTTCCAACCCCCCTGCTTCACTACAAGCACCTTGATTACTCAAACACACATGCATATGTCTTTATATTAAGCACCTGTCAGTTCGAGCGTATGCTCTGGGCTTGCCCGTTGTTGGAACCTGCCCATCAGAAACTCTTACTGTTCAGACCTGCATTCATGCTTCACTAAAAGCACCTTGATTACTCAAGCACACTGCATACGTCTTACATTAAGCACCTGACAGTTCGAGCGTACGCTCTGGGCTTGCCCGTTGTTGGAACCTGCCCATCAGAAACTCTTACTGTTCAGACCCGCATTCATGCATCATGTCATTCATGAGAATATACGAGGATTAAACTAGACTTTCAAGTATCCGATCGATTCTGTGAAGTAGAGACCGTACTTCGGTACGGGCAGTGTGTGGGGTGCTTAACCTCTTCCCACCCTGTAACCGTGATCCCTTACCTTGAGTCTCTGACCGCAGATCAACAGGAGTCATTTTAGAGGAAGGAATCTTCGGATTCCCTTCTCTAACGTTTCTACGGGGTCTAGCCGACTGTAGATTCGAAGTAACTGGCTAGTGGCGACTCTGGTCTTATATAAATTCATTTAAGCACATCCAGCTCAATACGACAACCAAACGAAGCCCTCGAGAACGAGGCAAGCCAGTGGCACAAACGGCGATTTCGCACTCACGCATCCTCATCTCCTTCTTTTCCGAAAGGAAAGGGGAAGGGAGAAGAACGTCGTGTGGGAGCGCGGAAAAATCGGCGAGGGTCCACAGAATGGCGACTCCGCTGGGGATTAGCTAGTCCCACTAGTCGTGATCCAACTTGAAAACAGAATCCTTCCCGTACTTGAAAGTCACTAATCCTCATACAATCTCATCTGCATAGCATTCTACCCAAACCCAAACACAAAAAAAAAATAGAAAATTCCAAAACAAAAAAAAAATAGAAAATCCCAAAACCCAAAAAGAGTAGAGTACAGTCCTCACCATTGCGCCTCCTCGGGCTCAACGTACGCGGAGACAACTTCTCTTCCGCAGCATAATCCGCACTCGGGCTCAGCAAGCCATGTCCGACCACGAAGAAGAAACTCATCACTTCCCTGCTCTCGAAATAACCGAAGCGCAATCTCCAGCGCAACAGCCCGTTGACAAAACGCCAATCATACAAGAATTGGCACAAGGAATGAGAGCAATGCAAGAAATGCTCTTGCAATTCATGCAAGCACAAACCACCGCAGCAGCCAACAATCAGGTTGGCCCAGTTCAGCAAGCTCAGCAGCCATGCCGGGTCCTCCCGGCCTCCAGTTCAAATCAAGCACAACCATCGGAGTCTGCCCAAGACTACCGACAGCAGCCATCTCAGCCCTTCGCTATGGGGCATCCTTCTCAATATCTTCCTGCGACGACAAGGCCATCTCAGAGCACCTCCGTTGCAGGAACATCCAGTCAGCTTCCAGTCAATCTTGCAAACAACAATCTCAGTAGATCTCAGCATGTCCCCGCCGATGGGACACCTTTTCAATTCCAGCACATCCCCGCCGATGGGATTTCAATTCAATTTCCAGCAACAGGGACAGCACTGGCGAATGCCCACAATGGGGGTTTGTGTCAAGCCCACATCAATCAGCGGACAGTGGCGAATACCCAACAAGGGGGTCACTTCCCAGCATCTCAGCCTCCTGCAAACAGGAGCACTTTTCAATTCCAGCACATCCCTGCCGATGGGATTCCAGTTAATTTTCAGCAATCTTCAATTCAGCAAAATCCAGTTAATTTTCAGCAATCTTCAATTCAGCAAAATCCAGTTAATTTCCAGCAAGTTCCAGTTCAACCTTCAGTACAGTCTCCAGTTCAGTTACCATCAGTTCAAGCTCAAGTTCATCAGAATCCAGTTCAATCATCAAACCAATTTCAGCAACCCGCGGTTGCTTTTCAGCAAGCCCATAGGGTCGAAGACATCGACCACTATGCCGAAGAAGAACGTGCCTTATTCCAGGAGGCACCAGTCGCTCGAACAGATCACTCAGGACTGGACGAGTTGCGGGAGCAGTTCCAGATCTTGCAAAATCAGCTTCAGCGACAGCAAGGAATCGACTTACCTTCGACCAAGTTCAGAGACTTGTGTCCTTTCCCAGATGCTCGGGTACCTCAAAACTTTGAGGTTCCAAAGTTCAAAAGATACGACGGCAGCGGTTGTCCCACAGCACATCTCAAGGCCTTCTGTGGAGAGCTGAGTGCAATCTCAGGAAACGAAGGGGCCCTCATTCGATTGTTCCAAAAATCTCTGAAGGGCGATGCCCTAGATTGGTACACTTCATTGGACTGCCACCGCATCAGAACATGGGAACAGCTCTCCCAGGCTTTCGTCGACAGATTCGCATATAATCTCAACATGGCACCCAGAAGAGCCGACCTTGCAGCACTCAGGCAAAGGAGTGATGAAACACTATCAGCTTATGTGGGACGTTGGCGAGCTATGGCAGCCAAAATGCGGACACCCATCGACGATGAAGAACAAATCTCCATGATTGTTCATTCAACATACTCAGGCATATCTGGGTATCTCATCTCGCATCCGTACGCGAACTTCTCACAATTGATCCGTGCTGGAGAGCAAGTTGAAGCAGGAATCCGGGCCGGGACGATCTCCCCATGGCCTCATCAAGCCACTCCAGTCAAGAGGAACAGAGTGGAAGGAAGACCTATCGGGCACGGGAATGGAAACGGCAATGGTTCTCCTCCCCGCCCAACAGAGGTAAACAACATCAACACCGCTGCTCAAGGAAATCAACGTGCTCCCCCACAAGGACGTCAACAGTATCAGCAGAATCAAGTTCAGCATCAGCCTCAGCGATATCAGCCACAACCGAATCCTCAGCCACAGCCACCTCGACAACAGCAGCAGTTCAGGGGAAATGGCCAATACTCATACCAGAATAGGCAGAATTACAGGGAGTTCAGGAAGTTCACTCCACTCAGTCAACCACTTAGTCAAATCATGACTACGCTGGTACAAAAGCAGTTACTCACTCTGATGACACCTAGGCCTCCGCCTCATCCTCTGCCTCCAAATTACCGAGAAAATGAGTACTGTGCCTACCATCAAGGGCGTGGCCACGCCACTGACCGATGCTATACTTTGAAAAATGCCATACAAGACCTGATTGATGACCGCAAGATCGTCATCTCGGTCCCTGGAACTTCTCCAGCAGCTTCCACCAACATCCTTCAGAATCCTCTGCCTCAGCACCCAACGGACCCCAGTTCGTCTCGTGGCCCTGCCGTCAATAGTATAGAAGAAGGGGACCATATCGATCGCTTCTTCTCCCCTATTCAGTCCATTCATGCCTACACCTATGAGCCAACAAATCCTCCTCCAGTCTTGCAAGGGGCAAGTCCCTTTCTTCCTTCAATCTCCGAGCCAGTAGTGCTTGAAGGAGCACCTCCATACGATATACCAGTTGTTCAAGGGGCACCTTACAACCATTCAAGATGGGAACCAGTCGTCCTGGAAGGAGCACAATCATACATTGAGCCCACATACGAACCTGTCATCTTGCAAGGGGCAACTCCAGAACAATCAAATCCGCAATGGAAGGATTACACTCATCAGCAGCAAGAGCCCGTTGTCTTGGAAGGAGCTCTTCCAGTCAAGCCTGTCATATTGCAAGGGGCAAGTCCGGAGGCGTATCAATCACGCTACGGCAGCTCGGACGAACAGAGAAACCTCCTGCCATATCAAGAGGACCAGTATTCATTCCATGGGAGCCTCCTGCCCCAGGAACAGTCAAGCCAGGACCACGACCTTATGTGGTCTATGAAGACAAGCCTCGATACTACCCCTTCAGCACAGGCAACAATGTAGTCCTTAAGGCAAAAGCTCCATACGAGGAAGATCTGGTACCCACACAAGCACCGTTGTAAGAACCAGTGGTCCTAGAAGGCAAAAGGGAGGAAAACTACAAAGAGGTTCCATGGCACTATCCAGAATGTGCGGAAGTGGGAAACATGAACGGGCGTTGCATCCGAAGAGATAATCAAAACAGAGGAGATCCCAAAGGCGTCCTCTCAGGCCTCGGCAGCAAAAATGAAGCCGCATACGATGTAGCAACTCAGCTCAAGTCAATCCCTGCACAAATCTCAGTATGGGAGCTACTCTGCACATCTCGCATACACCGAGAAATGTTTGCCAAGACCTTGAATGATGCTCATGTCTCCTCCGATACGGCACCAGAGATGATTGCATTGATGATTGGACAGCTACTGGCTCCACGCGCCATCACCTTCACCGATAATGAGTTGCCACCAGAGGGACGAGATCATGGGCGATCCCTCAACATAGCCTTACGATACAAAGACCTCTGTGTTCCGCTGGTCCTTATCGATAATGGCTCAAGCTTAAATGTCTGCCCACTCAAGACCGCGGAACGCCTGGGAATCAGTCCTTCTTCATTTCGACCCAGCACCATATGTGTCAGAGCATTCGACAACACCCGCCGATCAGTGGAAGGGGAGGTCGACATAGAGGTACAGATAGGTCCAGAAGTTTCTACCATCACATTCCAAATCCTGGATATATCAGCCTCTTTCAACATGCTGCTCGGACGACCGTGGCTGCACAAGGTTGGAGCTGTGCCATCAACCCTGCATCAACGAGTGAAGTATATCTGTGGAAATCAAGTGATCTCTATCCATGCAGAGAAGGAGCTCATCATTCCTTCCAATGCTACTGCCACTGAACCAGACATCCCGGTCATCGATATCCAGCACTCTGAAGAAGACATCCCGTTTCACAGTTTCGAATTCGAGACTGTGAACTCTATCGCCAATCCAGAACCGATAAGGGTGGACCGTGTCTTTTCACCGGCAGAGCGTCTGAGCCTCAAATACCGAATGAAGAATCACTTCAAGTCCAGAAAGGTATCGCTAGTATATAACCAACGCAAATGGGGACTCGGATACAGGTCAACCTGCATGGACAAAAGGAGGAAGAAATTTCGGTGCTCACCCATCCAATTCGTCAAGCCAGGAGAACCTTGCAAAGATCCAGGAGGGAATCAACCGACTGCACTACACAAAGGCCTCCCGATGAGCCTAGTTTGGGCCACGTGGCCCCCCATTCGATGGGATCAGATTCTCGAACCCTCTAAGCCTCCAGAAGAAGGAGGAAATGATGAAGAAGAAGAAGGAAGACAAATACAGCAGCTTCAGAACCAGGTTACTCTGACACCTGCTCCCAACCAGGGGCACAACTTGCCCACTTCTCTCAACCAGGGGCACAACCTGCCCACTTCAATCAACCAGGGGCACAACCTGCCCACTTCAATCAGCCAGGGGCACAACTTGCCCACTTCAATCAACCAGGGGCACAACCTGCCCACTTCAATCAGCAAGGGGCACGACTCGCCCATCTCATCACCAATTAGCAAGGGGCACGACTTGCCCATCTCTGCAAAGTCAACATCATCAATCATCAGCCAGGGGCAGAAGCAGCCCATCCATTGGACCAAGAAAGGGAAGTGGCCAGCCCTAGATTGGTCTGATGTCCAGGTTCCAAACTTGCGTCTAGCTGTGGAACCAGACGAACTGCAATGCGAGGTAAGTGATCCGGGAGGGACTGAGTACGACTCAGATCTCGAACCTGACCAGCAAGAAGTCATGGTCATTGGGCCAGATCGTGACTCTTCGCCCAAATCATCAACCCCCACCTCTTCAAGGGAGGAAGTGTGGGGTCCTGAATGGTCATCCGTTCCCCTCACTTTTGAATCAGCCAAAGAGCCATCTGAGGGCTCTGGCTTCCAAAAAAAATGCCTGTTTAAGCAGCGACCGAAACTTTGGAACAAGTTGGGATCAATCATGGTCTGCAATGCCCGCTTGTTCAAAGTCCCGTGAATTTCGAAAATCCAAAAAAATCAAAAACTTTCAAAAGCCAAAAACATCTAGTATTTCCATTTCAGAAAAATCTCAAAAACCAAAAAATATTTCTTTTCCTGCATTCAATAGTGTGCCAAGTTCGTCTAAAGAGTCGCATGAGTTTGAAGTCGAATCATATGATTTCGACATCGAATTAGACTTCGAGCTCATGGGTCTAGACGAAGCTCGGGATGAGGAAGATGATGATCCTGCTCCCGAACTTGAGGATCTCCTCAAAAAGTTCGAATCTAAAGCCAATGTTGTAGCCGATGATTTCGAGATAGTAAACTTGGGGATGCCTGAGATCCCTAGGGAAGTACGCATTGGAAAATCGTTGCCACCTGAGATGAAACAGAAAATGATAGAGTTCCTAGCTCCAAGATTGTCCAACTTCGCGTTCTCATATGAAGACATGCCGGGGCTCGATGAAGAGCTCGTTGTACACCATCTGCCAACCAAGGCAGATATGAAGCTAGTGAAGCAGAAACTTCGAAGAATGAAGCCAGAATGGGCCCTAAAAGTCCGAGATGAAGTCATCAAACAATACAACGCGGGATTCTTGGTAGTCTCTAATTACCCTGAATGGCTCGCCAACATCGTACCAGTACCGAAGAAGGATGGCAAGGTTCGAATGTGCATCGACTTCCGAGATCTCAACAAAGCCAGTCCAAAAGATGACTTCCCTTTGCCACATATCGACACTCTGGTCGACAACACCGCTGGATACAAGATCTTCTCATTCATGGACGGGTTCTCAAGTTACAATCAGATCAAGATGGCCGTCGAAGATCGCGAGAAGACATCGTTCATCACTCCCTGGGGAACCTTCTGTTACAGGGTAATGCCGTTCGGTCTGAAGAACGCAGGAGCAACATATCAGCGAGCAATGACAGCACTATTCCACGACATGATGAATAAAGAGCTCGAAGTATATGTGGACGACATGATCGTCAAATCTCGCACAATTGAAGGACACTTTGAAGATCTGAAGAAGTTATTCAACAGATTAGAAAAGTACAAGCTTCGCCTCAACCCTCAGAAATGTGTCTTCGGTGCAATGGGAGGTAAGCTCCTCGGCTTTATGGTGAGCGAATATGGCATCAGGGTCGACGAGACCAAAACCAGAGCAATCATCGAGATGCCCCCTCCTAGAACAGAGAAAGAAATTCGTGGCTTCCTCGGCAGAATTCAATACATCAGTCGCTTCATCGCACAGCTCACACCCATCTGTGAGCCCATATTCAAGCTCCTTCGGAAGAACGTCCCAAAAGAATGGAATGATGATTGCCAAGTCGCCTTCAACCGCATCAAGAAATATCTCATGAATCCTCCAGTCCTAGTGCCTCCCACTCCTGGACGACCACTATTGTTATACATCTCGGTAGCAGCAGAAGCCATAGGCTGTGTCCTCGGTCAGCACGACGAGACCGGGAAGAAAGAACAAGCAATATACTATTTGAGTCGAAAGTTCACCGACTACGAGACCAGGTATTCCCCGATCGAGAAGACTTGCCTCGCCCTAGTCTGGGCAACTCAGCGACTCCGTCAATACATGATTGCATTCCCTATTCTCCTTCTCGCTCACATGGATCCGCTCAAGTACCTGTTCGAGAAACCGGCACTCACTGGAAGGATAGCTAAATGGCAGCTACTCTTGTCTGAGTTCGACATCACCTATGTCACTCAAAAGGCAATCAAGGGACAGGCCCTCGTGTTGAACCTCCAATTTATACATTGCATTGCCCATTACACTACATAATTTGCATGATTTTCATGGTTAAAAGGCCCACCTAACATGTGTTTTGTGATTGTAGAGATAAGAGGGGATTTCATCAAATTGGAGTCAAAAGATTACATTTGAAGACATTGGATGAAGTCCTAAGATGGACCAAGGAAAGAAGAAGAAAGAGAGAGAAAAGAGAATGAAGAAAAGAAGAAAAAGATGAAGGAATACAAGGCTGACCGGTCGTCCGACCGGTCAGCCACATCACATGAACAAGAAGAAGAGAGGCCGACCGGTCATGACCGGTCGGCCATGCACGCTGGATGAGAGGGAGATCAGCCCGACCGGTCATGACCGGTCGGGCACACACGCTGGATGAATGAAAATCAGTCCGACCGGTCATGACCGGTCGGCTGTACTCACTGGAATGTTTGGAAATCAGACCGACCGGTCGTGACCGGTCGGCTCTGCGTAAGGATGAGTCCTTTCTAAATTGGGACTCCGAATTTCACTGCGCAATGCGAAGTCTTTCGCAGGATCCGACGCAAGGGGGGTTTGTTGCTATAAAAGGACACCTAGGGGCTCTCCCTAAGGTATCAGAGAGGAGAAAGAACGTGAGTTTGGAGGCTGAAGGCGACTGTGGGGCGTCTGCAACATCTATCTTCGGGTTTTTCTAGTTTTATGCTTTATTTTTGAGTTTTTAGTTGTAGCATGACTATGCTCGGCTAAAACCTCTCAGCTAAGGCTGAGAGGTGAAGCTTGTAGCCAGTTCTATGTTAATTTCAGTTTGATTCAAGTATTTTTTAATTCAAGGTTAGAATTTTCTTATGTTCAGTCCAAAAGATGGTAGTTTGAGATGTCTTATCTGAGTTCATGTGCTCCGGACATGAATTCCTTTTAATTCTCTGAGATTATCACAGGTTGCTTGTTTAGATTCGAATTATAGTAATCCTTGAGCAGGCCATAGTCCATAGGCATGGCTGTTACTCCGCAGGCTATGAATTTGAATTCTACATTGATTGAATGGACTTGAACTTGGAAGTTCAACTTGAATTGGATGAATGTGGGTGAATGCTTTATTTTCCAACTAGATGAGAGATAGGACTTCAAATCTAGTTGTGTTCTCTACTTGGATTGACTGAATTAACATAGGATTGCTACAAGTGGATCCTTGAAAGCCTTAGTACATTATATCTCTGATTTTTCATTAAGTTACTGTTTTAATTAAACATCCTATTGAAATTGAATTTGTTCTATTAAACTGAGTTGCTGGAGTAATTAGGAAGCTGTTACTCTTTCCCTGTGGATCGACCTCGGTCTTACCGAGATTTATTACTACATCGCAGCCTTACACTTGAGGCGAGCGAACAACTTTTTCAAGAATTCCCGGTTCATCTCAACCCATGACCCAATCGAATATGGTCTAAGAGAGTGAAGCCAATCTTTGGCTCTTTCTTTCAAGGTGAAGGGAAAAAGTTTAAGTCTGATTGTGTCCCCAGAAACATTGGGATAATGCAAGGTGGCCAACCTCACAAGGAAGGTTGAGGCCATGGAACTTAGCAAAAATGGAGTTTCCAAGTCCAAGGAAGCTGTTGAAACCACATGTGGGATTTGTCTCACCGACTTACACGCTACGCAAGATTGTCCCACAATTCCTGCATTTAAGGAAGTGTTGCAAGAGACAGCCAATGCCACATATGGTTATCAACGACCCTTCAATGGACCGGTAGGTAATACATACAATGAGAGTTGGAAGAACCACCCGAATTTCAGTTGGAAGAATGCCCCAACGGGCAATCCTACCAACTCCCAAAGAGGGCCACCCATGCAAAATATGGCCCCACCTCAAGTCTCATTGGAGGATACTTTGAGAGCGTTTATGCAAGGGCAAGCGCAAATAAATGAATCAAATCAGCAATTGTTCCAAGAGCTGAAAGTCTCGGTTGATGAGATTAAGGGACGCTTGAATGTTAGGGAAGGGACCTTTCCGGCCCAACCTCAGCCCAATCCTAAGCAAGTACAGGAAGTAAGCATCCCTAATCTTTCCAACCAAAACATGGAGCAAGCTAAATCCATTACCACCCTTAGAAGTGGTAAACAAATTGACAAAACTATTCCGGTGAAGGCCGATGAGCCTAGTGATCCGGTAAGTTCTGAGGATGAAAATGGATCTAACTTAGCCCCACAACAACCGGAACGCATTTACCAGCCCACAGCACCATTCCCATCGAGATTGGTTGCCCCAAAATCTCTCCCAAATTCTCAAGATATTCTAGAGATTTTCAGACAAGTCAAGATCAATATCCCTTTGCTTGATGCCATCAAACAAATTCCCTCTTATGCCAAGTTTCTAAAAGACCTATGCACAACAAAACGCAAATATAATGTGCAGCAAAAGGCCTTCCTAACTGAGCAAGTTAGTGCCATCCTTACTCAAAAGACTCCCCCAAAATTCAAAGATCCCGGTAGTCCCACCGTCTCATGTATCATTGGAGACTACCGGATTGAACGTGCCTTGTTAGACTTGGGGGCAAGTGTGAACTTGATCCCATACTCAGTATATGAACAATTGGGTCTTGGTGAATTAAAACCCACCAAAACCACATTGCAACTCGCTGATAGATCTATCCGTGTACCGAGGGGGATAGTTGAGGATGTTCTAGTCCAAGTTGACAAATTCTACTACCCGGTAGATTTTATAGTCTTGGACACACAACCGGTTTTGGATGCTAGCACCCAAATACCGGTGATATTAGGCCGCCCATTCCTTGCCACATCAAACGCAATCATCAATTGCCGGAATGGGGTGATGCAATTATCTTTTGGAAACATGACACTAGAGGTGAATGTATTTCACCTGGGCAAAAGACATAGGGATGTCGATGATGATGAGTTCTTCGATGTAAACATGCTTGAAACCTTTGAAGAAGAAGAACTCCTCCAACTTCAACCACTAGAAAGTTTGGAGACATGGTTAGCACACTTCATGGATTCTAAAGACCCTATCATTAGTGAGATTGTGCATGCATTAAACATAGAAAGACCGGTAGTTGATACTAGCCGGTGGAAGCCCCATTTTGAAAAATTGCCACCAACCACATCAAGGCCTCTACCGTCTAGCATTAAACCACCGAAGCTTGACCTCAAACCATTGCCATCCGAGCTTAAATATGTATATCTGGGTCAAGAGGAAACTTTCCCAGTTGTCATTGCCTCCCACCTAGAAAAAGACCAAGAGCTCAAGTTAATTGAGTTACTCAAAAAACACCGGGAAGCCATAGGTTGGACAATAGCGGATCTCAAAGGGATAGATCCTTCGGTTTGCACTCACCGTATACACCTTGAAGAAAACGCAAAAACGACTAGACAACCTCAAAGACGGCTAAATCCAAACATGATGGAGGTTGTCAAAGCCGAAGTGTTAAAGCTATTGGATGTGGGTATCATCTACCCCATCTCAGATAGCCAATGGGTGAGTCCTACCCAAGTTGTCCCCAAGAAATCCGGTATTACCATCATTGAAAACGCCAACAACGAGCTTATACCCACTAGGGTGACCACCGGTTGGCGTATGTGCATTGATTATAGGAAGCTCAATACGGTCACTAGGAAAGACCACTTCCCTCTCCCATTTATGGACCAAATTTTGGAGAGGTTGGCAGGCCATCCCTACTATTGCTTCCTAGATGGCTATTCCGGATACAACCAAATTGAGATAGCTCCGGAAGACCAAGAGAAAACCACATTTACATGCCCGTTTGGTACCTTCGCCTACCGAAGGATGCCATTCGGGTTATGCAATGCACCCGCCACATTCCAACGATGCATGTTGAGTATTTTCTCAGACATGGTGGGTGAGTTTCTTGAGGTGTTCATGGATGACTTCTCTGTTTTTGGTTGTACATTTGATGAGTGCCTCGAGCACTTGAAGTTGGTCTTAATGAGGTGTGAGGAAAAGCAACTTGTATTAAACTGGGAAAAGTGCCACTTTATGGTACAAAGAGGAATAGTCCTTGGACACATCATCTCGTCCAATGGAATAGAGGTAGACCGGGCAAAAATTGACATAATCTCCAATCTACCACCACCCAAAAGCATACGCGATGTGCGGTCCTTCCTGGGACACGCCGGTTTCTATCGAAGGTTTATAAAGGACTTTAGTCACATCTCAAGGCCTTTATGCAACCTTCTACAAAAGGAGAACCAATTTGAGTGGAGTACCGAATGTCAATTAGCTTTTTCAAAGCTAAAAGACATGTTGACAGCCGCTCCTATCATGCAACCACCAGATTGGTCCATTCCTTTTGAGTTGATGTGCGATGCGAGCGATTTTGCTATTGGGGCGGTGTTAGGCCAAAAGAAGGATAAAAAGCCCCATGTCATCTACTACGCGAGTAGGACCTTGAATCCTGCCCAAGTTAATTATTCAACTACGGAGAAAGAGCTCCTAGCTGTCATCTTTGCCTTGGACAAATTCAGGCCATACTTAATAGGATCCAAAGTTATTGTTTATACGGATCATGCGGCGCTGAAATACCTTCTTTCTAAGAAGGATACTAAGCCCCGTTTGCTAAGATGGATCCTACTCCTTCAAGAATTCGACCTGGAGATCAAAGATAAGAAGGGGGTAGAAAATGTGGTGGCAGATCATCTATCTCGCCTAGTCCTACCAAATTCCATTGATGAGTCACCTATTGAGGACTCATTCCCTGATGAGCAACTCTTTTTTGCTATGCATCCACCATGGTACGCTGATATAGCCAACTATCTTTCCACAGGTGCGATGCCGACTCATTGGACTGCGCAAGACAAACGTAAATTTCTAAGGGAAGTGCGCAGATTTTTCTGGGATGAACCTCTATTGTTTAAATATTACCCAGACCAGATTATAAGGAGATGCGTCCCCGATGATGAACACAATTCAGTCATCTCCTTTTGTCATGATCAAGCATGTGGGGGTCATTTTTCAGCCAAGAAAACAACTGCAAAAATTCTGCAGTGTGGTTTTTATTGGCCCACATTATTTAAAGATACCCACGAGTTTTGCAAAGCATGCGAGCGCTGCCAGAAGTTAGGAGGATTATCCCGTCGCAATATGATGCCTCTCACCCCAATTCAACATCTTGAAGTCTTTGACTGTTGGGGCATCGATTTCATGGGACCATTCCCCTCATCTTTTGGACATGTCTATATTCTGCTTGCCGTAGACTATGTGTCTAAATGGATCGAGGCTATCCCATGTAGAACCAATGATCATCGTACGGTTCTCAAGTTTCTCAAAGAAAACATACTTTCTAGATTTGGGACGCCTCGAGCCATTATTAGTGATGGTGGTGCTCACTTTTGCAATAGACCTTTTGAAACTTTGATGAAGAAATATGGTATTAGGCACAAAGTGAGTACCCCATACCACCCACAAACAAGTGGGCAAGCTGAAATCTCCAATAGGGAAATCAAACAGATTTTAGAAAAGACGGTGAGACCGGATCGCAAGGATTGGTCCCTACGATTAGATGATGCACTTTGGGCTCACCGTACTGCCTACAAGACACCCATTGGAATGTCCCCTTATAGACTGGTCTATGGGAAAGCTTGCCACTTGCCTGTGGAGATAGAACACAAAGCCTATTGGGCAATTCGGGCCCTAAATTTTGACATAGACAAGGCTAGCTCGCTTCGCAAACTTCAATTAAATGAGCTTGATGAGATCCGGAACGATGCATATGAGAATTCGAGGATTTACAAGAGCAAGATGAAGGCCTTTCATGACAAGCACATCGTAAGGAAATCCTTCCATGAAGGACAGAAAGTGCTCTTGTATAATGCCCGACTTCATCTTTTTCCGGGAAAATTACGATCTCGATGGACCGGCCCATATATTGTTAAAGAAGTTTTTCCTCATGGGGCTGTTGAGATTGAGAATTCAGCAAATGGTGACTGTTTCAAAGTTAATGGACAACGCCTTAAACCATTTGTTGAGAAATTTGATTCAGAGGACATGTCCATCTCCCTGAATGATCCTCTTTATCAGGATTATTGATCTCCTAGTCTGATGGAGGTATAGCATAGGTAGGTTTATTTTGTTTTACTGTTTTAGTAGGATTTAGTTGTTGGAATTGCAGACCTCCATGATCGCTCTCTCCGGTACTATTGTTCTCACTCTCTCATTGTTTACCATTGCTCTCATGTTCATGCTAACTAATTATTTTTTACATTGAGGACAATGCAACATTTGGTTGGGGGGTGAGATGAGATCCCTCATCTAGCATATTGCAACATTTCGAGCTTCATATGCACAAATTTTTTTCGAATTTTCTAACATCTCAAAACTCTTTTAGAAAATTTTGTTTCTATACATTTGAGAGGCTATGAGTAGAAGAGGAGGAGAAACGAAGTGTGTGATGTTGTAGTTTGGAATTTCTTCCAACATAATGGCTTTATATGTTAATTCCCCTATTGTTGTGATTGAGAGAAAATTTGAACACCTTTACACCAAGTTCACATTACACGATTTTCATGAGTAACAGGTTTATGTGATTTGTGGATTAGATAGGCTTTGGTTTAGAGGTGTTGAGCAGCCAAGCCGGGGTATTTTGTCCATCCTTGTCCATGGGAAAATAATGAAAGATATGGATTTCTAAAAATCCTATCTAAGTTAAAAGAAAAAGGAAAGAAATGATGAAATCGGGAAGGAAAGAAAATTGGTGGAAAATTCCGAAGAGGGCTACCTATTACCAACCGGGGGATGGTCGAACCGTAACCAAAGCCGGAAATGGGACGTAGTGTGAAAGCCGTCGGAAGGACAGTAAGGCAAATTCCTGTCATAGGCTTGCTGTTGCTCTGTGCACCTTGAAATCCCTGGTCTACTTAATCTATAAAGAAGATGATCCCAGAAACTCATGAGATGAACTTTCACTATGCACACTAGGTTGAATTTGTTCGAGTTCTTCTATTTATCAATCAATCAGCGGGGATTTCATGTAAACACTTCTTATGTTTTGAGAGTCTAAGGTTCAGCTTCTAACACCTAATTTTTCCAAATTTTACACTTATACATCTTGGGATGGATAGAATCATAGGTTCTAAAGGGGAGTTGGATTTGGAGGGTTGAAATTATTTTCACGCATGTTTTGCTCGGGACTAGCAAAAAGCTGGTTGGGGGGTGTGTTGAACCTCCAATTTATACATTGCATTGCCCATTACACTACATAATTTGCATGATTTTCATGGTTAAAAGGCCCACCTAACATGTGTTTTGTGATTGTAGAGATAAGAGGGGATTTCATCAAATTGGAGTCAAAAGATTACATTTGAAGACATTGGATGAAGTCCTAAGATGGACCAAGGAAAGAAGAAGAAAGAGAGAGAAAAGAGAATGAAGAAAAGAAGAAAAAGATGAAGGAATACAAGGCTGACCGGTCGTCCGACCGGTCAGCCACATCACATGAACAAGAAGAAGAGAGGCCGACCGGTCATGACCGGTCGGCCATGCACGCTGGATGAGAGGGAGATCAGCCCGACCGGTCATGACCAGTCGGGCACACACGCTGGATGAATGAAAATCAGTCCGACCGGTCATGACCGGTCGGCTGTACTCACTGGAATGTTTGGAAATCAGACCGACCGGTCGTGACCGGTCGGCTCTGCGTAAGGATGAGTCCTTTCTAAATTGGGACTCCGAATTTCACTGCGCAATGCGAAGTCTTTCGCAGGATCCGACGCAAGGGGGGTTTGTTGCTATAAAAGGACACCTAGGGGCTCTCCTTAAGGTATCAGAGAGGAGAAAGAACGTGAGTTTGGAGGCTGAAGGCGACTGTGGGGCGTCTGCAACATCTATCTTTGGGTTTTTCTAGTTTTATGCTTTATTTTTGAGTTTTTAGTTGTAGCATGACTATGCTCGGCTAAAACCTCTCAGCTAAGGCTGAGAGGTGAAGCTTGTAGCCAGTTCTATGTTAATTTCAGTTTGATTCAAGTATTTTTTAATTCAAGGTTAGAATTTTCTTATGTTCAGTCCAAAAGATGGTAGTTTGAGATGTCTTATCTGAGTTCATGTGCTCCGGACATGAATTCCTTTTAATTCTCTGAGATTATCACAGGTTGCTTGTTTAGATTCGAATTATAGTAATCCTTGAGCAGGCCATAGTCCATAGGCATGGCTGTTACTCCGCAGGCTATGAATTTGAATTCTACATTGATTGAATGGACTTGAACTTGGAAGTTCAACTTGAATTGGATGAATGTGGGTGAATGCTTTATTTTCCAACTAGATGAGAGATAGGACTTCAAATCTAGTTGTGTTCTCTACTTGGATTGACTGAATTAACATAGGATTGCTACAAGTGGATCCTTGAAAGCCTTAGTACATTATATCTCTGATTTTTCATTAAGTTACTGTTTTAATTAAACATCCTATTGAAATTGAATTTGTTCTATTAAACTGAGTTGCTGGAGTAATTAGGAAGCTGTTACTCTTTCCCTGTGGATCGACCTCGGTCTTACCGAGATTTATTACTACATCGCAGCCTTACACTTGAGGCGAGCGAACACCTCGCCGATCATCTTGCGGCTCACTCTCTCCTGGACTATCAGCCGCTCAAGACATTCTTCCCTGATGAAGATCTCTTGCTTATTGAAGGGGATGAAAAGAAGAAAAAAGATGAATGGACGTTATTCTTCGACGGCGCAGCAAATTCTAAAGGGAGTGGTATTGGAGCAATCCTCTACTCTCCAGATGATGTCCCTATTCCTATCTCAAGGCGCATAGCATTCGAGTGCACCAACAACATGGCAGAGTACGAAGCATGCATCGCTGGCTTAAGGGAAGCCATAATCTTGGGCGTCAAGAAGCTACGAGTATTTGGAGACTCACAGCTTATCATCAATCAGACCAATGGCGAATGGAAGACCAAAGACGAGAAGTTGATACCATATCATGTGTATCTTGACAATCTGATCGAAGAATTCAAAGAAATCACCTTCTCATACATGCCCAGAGCCAAGAACCAGTTTGCAGATGCTCTCGCCACGCTCGCATCAATGCTCGAGATCCCAAAAGGAGCTTCAGAATGGGAGCTCACGGTCGAAATTCAAGAAGAACCTGCTTTTTGCCTGCAAATAGAAGAAGCCGAAGCTGTCCCTGACAAACCCTGGTATGCCGACATCAAGCGATATCTCGAAACCCAGGAGTATCCAGAATCAGCAACAGCAACAGATCGCCGAACCATCCAACGTTTGGCCGGCCAGTTCACCATCAGTGGCGAAGTTCTCTACAAGCGATCCTATAATCACATCCTCCTCCGATGCGTCGATGAAACAGAAGCTGCAAAGATCATGAAAGAAATACACGAAGGAATCTGTGGCCCACACATGAATGGGCACATGATGGCAAAGAAGATTCTACGACTCGGCTACTACTGGCTCACCATGGAGACAGACTGTTGCAAGCACGTCAGAAAATGCTTCAAGTGTCAAGAGCATGCGAATCAAATCCATGCCCCATCATTAGAGTTATACAACCTGACCACCCCCTGGCCCTTCTCCATGTGGGGACTCGACATCATCGGCAAGATCAGTCCCAAAGCATCAAATGGTCACGAGTACATACTTGTGGCAGTCGACTACTTCACAAAGTGGGTAGAGGCAGCCTCCTACACCACGATTGCAGCATCTCAAGTGATCAAATTTATGAAGAACAACATCATATGCCGGTATGGAATCCCTAATGCTATCATCACAGATAATGGGACCCCGTTCGTCAACAAGAAGATGGATGACTTCCTCAGCAAATTCAAGATCCAACGTCATCGATCAAGCCCCTACCGTCCCCAGATGAACGGTGGGGTAGAAGCCGCAAACAAGACAATCGTCAGGATACTCGAGAAGATGGTCGTGACCTATCGAGATTGGTCAGATATGCTCCCATATGCACTTTGGGCCTATCGAACGTCTGTACGGTCTGCTACGGGCGTTACTCCTTTCGAGCTTACTTACGGAATGGAAGCAGTCCTACCAGTCGAGGTGGAAATACCATCATTACGGGTATTACTAGAAAGCGGAATTGAAGAAGGAGAATGGCAACGGGCCAGATTCGATCAGTTGCAGCTGGCAGATGAAAAACGCATGCGTGCACTAAGTCATTCACAGTGCTATCAGAAAAGGATCGCTCGGGCTTACAACAAGAGAGTCCGGAAAAGAAGTTTCAAGGTAGGCGACATGGTCATGAAGAAGATTCTACCGTCGCACCTTCCAGATCCCAGAGGAAAGTTCAAACCCTCGTGGGACGGGCCGCTGATCGTCAGAGAAGTACTTCCCGGAGGCGCCCTCAGACTCACCAGCATGAGAGGGGTGGATCTTCCTTCGCCAACCAACGCCGACAACGTGAAGATCTTTCACGGGTAAGTTATTCTGACCTTATCAAAGGTTACTTTAACAGAGCTGAAGTCAAGGGGTCAAAGATAAGATCTCTGAGAAATCATTCCCGTCCACCAACAAGTGTTTCAAATAAGGGGACTCCAAAAGAGAAAAATACAAAAAAAAAGAGGGGGGGATTCAAAAAGGGACAAAAAAAAAAAGAGAGAGAAAAAGAATGCAAAAGAAAAAGAAAAAGAAAAGAAAAGAAGAAAAGAGAAAGAAAAAGGGAAGCCAAAGCAAGGCACCCAAGAAAAAATCAACCCAAGAAGAAACACAGTCATCCATCCATCCATCTCAGAGGGGTCTTTAGCAAAGACCGACAGCTCTATTATCGTAACTCAGGATAAGGGCTGAAGGACTGCCATCGGCCGGCAACGACGGATTCCCGACCTCTAGCCGCCGCAGTTATCCAGAGATCCAGAAAAGAAAAAGAAAAAAAAAAGAAGAAAAAAGAAAATGTGTGCCTAAACAAAGAGGGCGGAGTGAAAACCCGAAAGGGCGCTCCGAGTAAAAACAGTGGGCATACAGCGGACTTGGTGAAAACCTGAAAGGGCGCCAAGGGTAAAAACAGCACAGCTGCCAAGGGTCAGGCAAGATCAAATACCCGGGACGTGGTGAAAACCCGAAAGGGCACCACGGGCAAAAATGACGGGAAAAGCCGGCTGTGGTGAAAACTCGAAAGAGCACTACAGGCAAAAATGGCTCAAAATAAAAAAAAAGAAAAAAAAAAAGAGAGAAAAGAAAAAATAAAAGTGCAGGTACCAAGAAAGCAGACGGTCCAGATCAGTTCAAGCGGTTACAGTTCAAGAACAAGAAGAAGCGCAGTCAGGAGCGAAGAACTCTACAGACTCTGACAATCTCAGGAAACGAGAGTTCCCGTTACCTACATCTCTAGGGAACCAAAGGATCAAGCAAGTCAAATCTCGAGATATCGGTCAAATCATTGACCGAGCCCCAGTTCTGATTCCTATATCCCGACACAAAATCCAGACACACTCACAAGACAACTCATGGCGCAATAGATTCTCAAAAAGTTTTCTTCTTTTTCATTAAAAAGTATCATATTTCTTTTACACATATCATACCACCTTTTTCAAAAAATACAAAAATGCATCATCATCAATCATGTATGCAAAAAAGGGAATGTGCAAGTGGCCAACACAATCAATCTCTACCCTCCTCCTCGGCCACATCAGGTGAGTCCTCTGACTCATAAAAAGATAGTCTCGCTCTCAACCTGCTCACCTCCATACGCAGGTAATGCGCCTCATCGCGCTCAAGGGTACGGATCGCTGTCTCCTCATCAGACAATCTCTGATCGGCAGCCAATCTCCTCGACATCATCTCGCAATGATACCGAAGTGCAGAGATCTCAGACAGCAGATGGCCATGAGTGGCCAAAAGGAAGCCAGGATCGACAAAAGGGCGCTCCTCAAAAGGTTCATATAAACCAGATGAAGAGCCAGCATCTCCAAGAATATCCTGCTCATCCTCATCGGCAGTCTGGTGCCAACAAGGGATACGTCGATACAAAGACTGCTCAGCAACCCAATACTGATATGGGGCGGTCGCCATCGGAAAAGTCCGTAGCTCAAATCCCAACAAATCAGCTGTCAAATAACTCGCCCAAGAACAATCAATCCGGGTCCTAAAGTCAGAGGATCTGGATGGAAGTGTTCGACGCCCGATACCCGCGAAAGCGAAATGAGGAACATCCTGCTCATACCCAAACTGCCGCAGGAACTGGATGGGATGGTAAGAAAAGTAGGATCGAAAGCCTACCAACATCAGAGGATGGCGGTGTGCATCGCAAAGCACTGGAGGAAGTGAAAGCCAAGATGACTCCCAACGAACGTTCCAGTCACGAAGTTCAGCAAACATCCTGCGATACAAGGGCTCGCTCATCCTAGCCGTATGCGGAAGGAACTCGATGATATAACGCATAATGTCAGAGCTAGGGATGCCAGGAAGAGGTACAGGAAAGGTCAGAGAAAGACGCTCCCATAGCCATACCTGGTCACAGAAAGTAAAAGAAGTTCAGCTAGAGCAAAATAATTCCTAGCAAAGCAAGAAGAAAAAAAGGTGCAGAAAAGATACCTGAAGGAAAGCACAACAGCCGCGAAGGACACGAGTGCGGCCTAGGGCACAGTCGGTCAGCCCATCAAATAGCTCGACCAAGATGAGAGAAATGATCCCCTGCCGACGGACAGCTCGGCTCATCACCTCAAAAAGCAAAGGAGTCTGGGACCTGCGCCATCCCGAGAACAGCACCTCAGCAATCAAACAGAACATCAGTGCGTTCCGAGCAAAGGTGGAACCGGCCGTACCCTGAGGACCCGAAAAAAGATCATACAGCAGGTCCAAAGAGAACACTACAGCATCCTGGCCACCAGCTGCAGGCCGAACAAGATAGGGGATCCCAAACCAGTTCTGCGGTGTAGCAGTCTTCGGCGATGTCTTCGGCGAGAAGTACTGAGTATAATCCAAGGGTAAGCCTGTCAAGCGTGCAAGCTCCTCCAAAGAAGGCCCCATCTCCATATCGTTGAACGCAAACAAGTTCAACGAAGGGACCCAGTCAATCAAGGCAGCTCCGAGCATCCTCCAGTCAATGTCAACTCTAGCCATATGAATCAGACTGCCAAAGCCATAAGACTCCAAATCTCGAATCTCATAAGCTGACAAGCTGTCAAGCCAAGCAAGCAGTCGTGGCGAGCAAGAAGAACGAGGAAGCAGCTGACAAGTCCTCACCGGTATCCCCTCCAGCACAAAAGGCCCAGAAATCGAGGACAACTCATCGAAGATCGGAAGGTCAATAGGCGAAGGAGAAGGAAAAGCTGGAACCGCTGCAGACTCGACAGCCCCTGACCTGTCCCCAGTAACGGCTATGTCTGATATAGCCGCATCACTGTCGGAAACTGTCACAACCTCAGCCGCATGAGAAGACTCGCCCACCTCGTGAACAGAGTGCGCAAAGGGCCGATGACCAAAGGAAGGACAATGCTCTCCATCAAAAGGACTATCAGTGAAGATCACACCGCACATCGTGGCATCCTGACCAATCTGACCGTCAAAGAATACATCTGAACCATCCAAAGGGGTCCCGGCAACCCCGATCAAAGAATCAACGGTCAGATCTGGACCTGCGGCCCCCTCCAACAGAAAATCATGAATCCAGTCATCCTGACCGATCAAAGGGATCATCGAGGCATCTACACCGTCCATCATCAAGGGGACATCATCAATGATCACATCAAGTCCACCCAAACAAGTGTGCCGCACATCTCGGCCCTCATCCAGAGCATCCAAACCGTCGAAGGTACCATCTGAGCCATCCATACCATCCAGACATGAGATCAGCCCATCTATGTCCCTCATAGTCCCATCATCACCGTCCATCACATCATCCATGGGACCCACATTCAAGGGATGCATAGCCTCACCTATGTCCCATCCCATCATCTCATCCATACCATCCATTCCTCCCATAATGAGGGCCCCATTCAAATCAGAAAATCCAGCCATCCCACCATTAATGGAGCTATTCAAAGCTCCATCAACCACCATCCCAAGCCCCTCATCAATGCTTCCATTCAATGCACCATCTCCACCATCCATTAAAGAAATCTCTCCATCATTAAAGCCTTCAATACTCTCTGAAGTGTGGGACCCACCATGAACAGCCCCCACAGCCCATAAATCCCCACCATCCATTGCCCAAGAAAGGACAAACCAAGATGAAGACAAGATGATGATGAAAGAGGAGACAAAGAGAAGATTCATTGTTGGAATCGAACCTGAACGTACACAGCAGGTGGGGACAGCAGCAACAGGGACCAGAGAATGTCCGAGCACGAGCCAACCCAGGCCGCTCAAGAGACGATCTCTGGGCGGCCTGCCCTGGGCCGCCCGTACGGACGCGGTTCCCCTCTCTCCGCGGGATTGGCTCCAGGGCTTTTGGTAGGTGAGGCTGACAGTCCACGTCAGCAGATGGCGCTCCGTGGGCCGCCCAAGGCTCCGGTCCACTCCAGATTTCGACTGAAGATGATCAAGATCATACAAAAGGTGCCCCACTGGTCCAATCATGAAGCAATGTGACCGGAATAGGGCTGATCAAGCCAAAGAGAAGGAAAGGTGATCAAGTGGGGGCCACAAGCAATCCAAGCCATTCAAAGACTAGATCATCATGATCCAAACCATTGAAGAACCTACATGAGCCATGAAACAACAAGATCAAAGGTTGATCATCACAAGAAGGGCCAGAATCCAAGATCTAGTCATCAAGTGGGCCCACAAAGCCAAATCAAGCGATCAGAGACGTTCAAGCCATCATCCACACCATGAGAAGCATTCCTAACCTCACAAATCATCAAAAAAAGTGCCCCAAAGTAAAGCTAAGGTCTCAAGTGGGCCCATAGGGCCAAACCCATCAATCTGAACCATTCAAGGGCCAAATCATCAAGATCCAAACCATTGGAAAGCTTACACAAGTCAGGAAGCAGCAAGATCAAAGGCATGATCATCAAGAGAGAAGGCCGGAATCCAAGATCCGATCATCAAATGGCCCGCAGGGCCAAATCAAGCAATTCGGACCACTCAAATCACAGTCAGCCCCGTCAGAAGCCAAAAAAAGCAAGGTAAGTATGCCCAACCCCATCAACGTGGTCCGAAGACCTTAAACTACGTCGGGATCAAGATCCCGAGGGATTGTCAATAAAACCGGCATCAGTCTTCTTCAAGATCTGGTGGCTCCGGACATTTTCAGAAAACCAAAAAAATATATACATCACTTGTACAGTTTCTGGTCCGAAGACCTTAAACTACGTCGGGATCAAGATCCCGAGGGATTGTCAATAAAACCGGCATCAGTCTTCTTCAAGATCTGGTGGCTCCGGACATTTTCAGAAAACCAAAAAAATATATACATCACTTGTACAGTTTCTGGTCCGAAGACCTTAAACTACGTCGGGATCAAGATCCCGAGGGATTTTTTTAATAAAAATGGGTATCGATCTCGACCATCAAAATTAGAATCGATGACCCAGAATTTTTTTCAAAAAAAGAAAACAAAAAAATGTCTTTCCTCTTTTAAAGTTTTGGGTCCGAAGACCTTAAACTACGTCGGGATCAACGTCCCGAGAGATTTTTAATAAAAACCAACATCGATCCCAGCCTTTCAGGCCAAGATCTGATGATCTGGATCATTTCGAAAAAACAAAAAAATGTGTTTGCCCCCCCCTTTTACTAAGTCTTGGTCCGAAGACCTTAAACTACGTCGGGATCGACATCCCGAGAGATTTTCAATAAAAACCAGCATCAGTCTGGATTGTCCATCCGCTGACAGCGGACATTTTTCCAAAAACAAAAAAAACACGTTTGCCCCTCTTTTGTACAGTTTCATGGTCCGAAGACCTTAAACTACACTGGGATTAATTTCTCGGGGGACCTTTCTCGCTTTCAACTAAAAACCGGCATCGGCCTCGACCGTTGGGATCATGGTTCGATAACCCGGATCATCTCAAAAATACCAAAAATATTTTAAAGCTTTCCATAAAAACCAGTGTCAATCTCGATTACTCGAGTTGAAGTCTGGAACTTTTTCAAAACAAAAAATATATATATACAATATAAAATAAAAAAAGTTTTCATCACCAGTTTTGATCCATCAATTTATCCCCAGTGGTCCGAAGACCTAAAACTACACTGGGATTAACTTCTCGGGGGCTTTCTTTCCTAACCTGTCCCAGACATGGCTGACACTTGATCGTACGGGTGTCTGGAATCTTTTAAACAGGTAAAGGCTGAGGCGGGCAGAACTCCGCAATCCTGTTCGTGTTGAACGCACCGTGATAGACAACCTTGAGTTGGAAGTCGCTGTTGAAGCTGACGGATGTTCCCTGTTCCTAGAACTCATGAAGGGGATTAAGGCTGTTGGGAGGTGAAGCTCACCCTCACGGAATTGTGAGCAACGTAAGACCCCAAACTGGATTGACTAAGGGAAATGTGAGGATGTGGCTCATCTTGTGGCCGAAGGAGTCCGTCGGACGATACGTGGTCTATGTGCATTGCACATGAGGAACAGGCAACTTTGTGGGTGTGTTGACTGAAAACCCTCAAAATCCCCTCATCCGAAGATGTAAAACTACGGCACTTAACTGTGTGGGACTCGTCTTGCTCGCTGACGTAAAATGGATCGGGTGCCTTACCAGCAGTAGAAGCTGGAAGTGGATGGAAATTCCATATCTTTTCCCTGCATCTCAGAAAAATCACAAAATACAAAAACATTGCAAAATCATCTCTTCAAAATCACAAAAATATTTCCATCAAATATCTGCAAAAATCACAAAAATATTTCCCTTGCTTTCAAAGAAAATATCCTCAAAGATACAAAAATATTTACTGTGTTTTCAATAAACCAATCCCTACCCTCTCAGGTAAAGATTCGGACCACATATTTACAAAAAATCACAAAAATTAGCATCCCCAGCACTACAATTCAGGAGTCTTGAACTCCGCTCACTTCACAGTATGGGATGACGGATCCAATCGCCCACAAATTGGAATCTTGACCAAAACGGGCAACCAAACACCATCTCAATCACATGTATGCCCAGAAGAACATCTTGAAGTCGAATGATATCCTCGTACATTCTCATTAGCAAAGAAACAGCATCTTGGGACGATGGACCTGATCGACCACGGGTCGGGATCTTGACCAACCCGCTGTCCAAACCTCCGTATCAAAAAGAAAAATCCCCAAGGGAGTACAACCCTGTAAGCAATAAGCTCAAAATTCTCTGCATCTCCAGCAAAAGCAAAATCATCAAACTGAAAGAGAATGAGCCAAAGCCATGCATTCATCATGCATCTCCATGCATCAGCATTCATCGCATCAATCATCATGTTTACCTGCTTTCAAAATAAAAGTCGGTTAGCTAAAGACCCCACAGGCATCCCTAGTGGAGGCACATGCAAACCAGATTTTCATTTCAAAAAGACAAAAAATATTTCTATTTGCAAATAAAAAACCCACGGAGTATCACTCCCCAGAGTGGGTATCTTTTCAAAAATCCAAAAATATTTTTCCAGTAGAGCGTTCTGCCTCCAACATGCTGGGAGATCTTCCATATCTCTGGGTAGGAGCCGACGCAAAAATCAAATAAGATCCGATGTCTCGCGGTTTCCCCGGAGACCATCAGATCCAATGCACTCAAAGTACGGTCGAACTGAACTCCAGTGTCAGTGCGGTCGTACCACATGCCAAGATACAAAAAGATGAAAAGCCAAAAGGTTCGGTCACAGAAACCATTTGAACAGGTGGAAACGATGAATTGTAACCCAAGTATCGAAATCAGCAGATTGGGTGGAAAGAGTTCACCCGCACATACCTAGGCGTGGATGCCTGAAGTACCTTGACTGAGTCCAAGTCGGCGTAGTAGAATCCCGTAAGACTATCGGACGCAGGGCGTCTAACCACTTTGACAGTCAAGCGAAACAAGTACTCCTGGAGTGATCTGGGAAAACATCAAACATCACACAATCAGTCTCAGGGTCAGCATCCTCGTAAGACTAACGGACGCAGAGGCTCTGCTGTACCTTTCCGATGTTAGTACCGATCGGGAATGGAAGGGTTGCGATTGGGTACCCAGGTTGCAGCAAACTGCAGGGACAATCGCAACGTTTTCTCCAAACTCTCGCGGTATGTGCGAGTTATCAATTTCCAGACAATCAACTGACTCAGATACAAAGGACAACAAAGATTCCAGACCACAATCAAGGAAAGAATGAATTGCAAACCAAGCATCAAAACCAGCAGATCGGGTGGAAAAGCCCACCCGCACATACCTAGGCGTGGATGCCTGAAGTACCTTGACTGAGTCCAAGTCGGCGTAGTAGAATCCCGTAAGACTATCGGACGCAGGGCGTCTAACCACTTTGACAGTCAAGCGAAACAAGTACTCCTGGAGTGATCTGGGAAAACATCAAACATACAATCAATCACAGGGTCAGTAACCTCGTAAGACTGTCGACGCAGAGGCTCTGCTGTACCTTTCCGATGTTAGTACCGATCGGGAATGGAAGGGTTGCGATTGGGTACCCAGGTTGCAGCAAACTGCAGGGACAATCGCAACGTTTTCTCCAAACTCTCGCGGTATGTGCGAGTGAGCGATCTCCAAACGATCAACTGGCACAGATGCAAAAGCAAGCAAAGATTTCAGACCATGATCTATGAATGACCGGGTCAGAAGTGGGGTGTCTACTCGCTTTGGCATTCGGTTGCATGCAACCTCTGCCAAAGAGGGGCATCTGTAGACACCCCACCTTCGGCTACACTGTTGGTAGAGATAGCTGGTTGAACGGAGGACCATACCCCCAAATCCCAAGTCCAAACTCAGCCAAACTCACCCTTGTAAGCCCCATTCCATAGCCCAGTTCAAGCCTGAACCCAGTCAACCCAGTCCTAAAAACCACCCAGAAAAACCCCCCATAAAAAAGGCCAGTCAAAAAATCCCAAAAAAAGTCAAATTCACTGAGTCAACTCGCTGAGTTAACCCGCTGAGTCAACCCGTCGAGTCAACCCGTCGAGTCAAAACACCGAGTCAACCCGTCGAGTCAACCCGTCGAGTCAAACCACCGAGTCGACCCACTGAGTCAACTCACTGAGTCGACCAGCGAGTCCAACAGCAGCCCCGAGGGAACGGCCGTACTCGCTGGAAACCGAGGAGCGGCCGTACGGGCGGCCCATGGCAGGCCGCCCGGACAAAATTACGACTTCTGCCACTCTCTGCTGCTATAAATACCCCCCTCCCCTTCTCATTTCAACACAATCCATTCCAATCCAGCCCGGGTCCGTTCCAAGCCCTTCTCCGCCCCTTTAGCCCATCTTTCCACCAGGGAGAGCCCGAGTGAGGAGAGCCTAGCCCTGGTCCAGCCCAGCCTGACCACTGGTCCAAGCCTCCCAAGCCACCCAAGTCTTAATCCAGCCACTCGAAGCCAATCCTTGCGACACTTCCGTCCATCCAGCTATTCTTTTTCCAGCATCATCTCATTTGCATCTAGCATAAGTGCAACATTTACTTTTCTTCCAACCCCCCTGCTTCACTACAAGCACCTTGATTACTCAAACACACATGCATATGTCTTTATATTAAGCACCTGTCAGTTCGAGCGTATGCTCTGGGCTTGCCCGTTGTTGGAACCTGCCCATCAGAAACTCTTACTGTTCAGACCTGCATTCATGCTTCACTAAAAGCACCTTGATTACTCAAGCACACTGCATACGTCTTACATTAAGCACCTGACAGTTCGAGCGTACGCTCTGGGCTTGCCCGTTGTTGGAACCTGCCCATCAGAAACTCTTACTGTTCAGACCCGCATTCATGCATCATGTCATTCATGAGAATATACGAGGATTAAACTAGACTTTCAAGTATCCGATCGATTCTGTGAAGTAGAGACCGTACTTCGGTACGGGCAGTGTGTGGGGTGCTTAACCTCTTCCCACCCTGTAACCGTGATCCCTTACCTTGAGTCTCTGACCGCAGATCAACAGGAGTCATTTTAGAGGAAGGAATCTTCGGATTCCCTTCTCTAACGTTTCTACGGGGTCTAGCCGACTGTAGATTCGAAGTAACTGGCTAGTGGCGACTCTGGTCTTATATAAATTCATTTAAGCACATCCAGCTCAATACGACAACCAAACGAAGCCCTCGAGAACGAGGCAAGCCAGTGGCACAAACGGCGATTTCGCACTCACGCATCCTCATCTCCTTCTTTTCCGAAAGGAAAGGGGAAGGGAGAAGAACGTCGTGTGGGAGCGCGGAAAAATCGGCGAGGGTCCACACATTGAAAAAGTTTGATGAAGATGGGTATAAATTTTCTAGTGAAAAGAGTCGATTGAAAATTATAAAGGGGACAATAGTGGTGGCAAAATGAGATTTAATTGGCAATTTATGTCAAAATTACTATGTTTGATGGTATCATACATAAAGTTTATGGCGTGTGGCACGTATCAAACCTACAATAGAGTCTTTTATCATTGAAAAAGTCTGATAAAGATGAATATAATTTTTTTAGTGAAAAGAGTTAATTAAAAATTATGAAGGGGATAATAGTGGTGGCAAAAAGAGATTTAATGAGCGATTTATATCATTTTATTGGAGATACCATGGTTGACGATGCTATTGTTGCTAATGCCATGACAGACTGTCTTATAATCTGGCATAGGCAATTGAGCCACATAAGCAAGCAAAGACTAAAGGTACTTCTTGATCGAAATTTACTTCTTGATTTAAAGTCTACTCATTTAGATTTTTTTGAGGATTACTTGTTTGTAAAGCTTTGTAAAGCTCATTTTCATTTATCCACTATCAAAAGTATAGATGTTTCAAATTTAATTCATTCTGATACTTGGGAGGCTTCAGTTGAATCATTTGAAGCTTCGAAGTACTTTGTTTCTTTCGTTAATAATTTTTCCATAAAAGTATGGATTTACATGATAAAAATGAAAAGTGGTGTTTTTATTTATTTTACTAAGGGGATATTTGTTTTTTCCTTTATACATATAATTACAAGTAAATAGATAATGATTATTTACCAATGTAATTACGACATCAACCCTAATGTTGACATTAACAGTGAGCTTGTTTGAAAGCTTCCCATTCCAGACATTGAATTTGTACACTTTCCTTGTATAACAATCATGGGGCCCACCACACCGTCCATCTGTTCTGCCATCTCATTTTAGGGCATGAGCCCAAAAATGAGGCAGATCTAGAGCTCAAGTGGACCACACTATAGGAAATTGTGGGAATTGAATGCCTAACATTGAAAACTTCTTGGGAACCACAGAAGTTTTGGATCAAGTTGATATTTGTGTATACCCTTCATACATGTTAGTTTGAGCTTATGAACGGGTTGTATGATAGATACACACTCTTGTGGGTCGTACGAAGGTTTCAATTTTGAATGGTGGAAGTCATTGACCCTCTTATTTCCCATCACGTGGTCTACTTGAGCTTCCCATCTGCCTCATTTTTTTGCTCATGCCTTATAATGAGATGGTAAAATGGATGGATTGTGTTGATCACATATATACATTATTGTGGGACCCACAAATTTTGACAGTACTAAAGCTCAGTTAGATTTCATGCTTTTTGGCATAGTTTTTCAAATATAATTACTGTGGTATTTCACTTTTAAACAAACATCCTTTAAAATTGATTATTACTTATTTATATATTTAATTAAAAAACAAACATCCCCTAAGTTTAAAGCATTTGTTGAAAATTAATAAGGAAAAAGAATTAAGTGTCTAAGAATTGATAATGAAAAAGAACACGCCTTAAAAGAATTTAGGAATTTTTGCAGTGAGCATGACATTAAGAGGCATTACACAATCCATAGTACTCCACAACAGAATGGAGTTATAGAACGTATAAATCATACAGTTGTAGATCATGCTAGGAGCATGTTAAGTTCGGCTAGGCTCGAGCAATGTTTTTTAATGGAAGTCGTTAATATAATTTGTTACTTGATAAATCGCTCTCCTATTACTACATTTGATTGCAAGATTCCTGAAGAAGTATGGTCTGAAAAATCTATTAATTATTCGTTTCTTCGTAATCTTAGTTGTGACATTTATGTATGGATTCTCAACGAACACAAGATTATAAGCTAGATGTGAGGTCCAAAAAATATATTTTTCTTAGTTATGCAAATGAAACAAAGGAGTACAGATTGTGGGACTCTACTTCCCACAAGTTGGTGATTAACTAAGATGTGATTTTTAATGAAGATTTGCTGTAGAAAGATGCGGAATTACTGAGCTCAAAGTCAGGAGAGATAGTTGAATTGTAATCTTTAAATGATGTTCAAAATCGGTTTAGTAATTTAGTTGATCAACAACTTGATTACATCGTTAAAGATGAAGCTGATAAAGAGCATATAGATGAGACACTAGGTGTTAAAACTTAAAGTGACCAATGTCGATCAAAGAGAGGTACAAAACCTTCTGTTTAGCCTAAGGATTATGTTACGGCTTACGCTTGCATAACAAAAGAGGTTGATCCTTATTTATATCGAGTGACATGCGAATCTGTAAATGCTAGCTAATAGAGAGTATCTATAGAGGAGGAGAAAGAAGCTCTATATAAGAACAAAACTTGAGAATTAATTGAGTTACTAAGAGGGCAAAAGGCTATTTGTTGCAAATAAGTTCAGATAAGTTTACAAGCTGGAAAAAAAATACTAATGAAAATATTGAAAGATACAAAATTTAATTAGTAAAAGGATGTGCTTAGAAATCAGGTATTGACTTTAATGAAATTTTCTCTCCAATTGTTTGTTTGAGTTCTATTCGTATTGTATTAAGTATGACAGCAATGCTTGACTTATAATTAGAGCAGTTAGATGTAAAAATTGATTTTTTGTACATGAATCTTAATGGAGTAATTTATATAACTCAATTCAAAGACTTTATTGAAGAAAACAAGAATAATGTAGTTTATCAATTAAATAGATCGGTTTATAGTTTAAAGCAAGCACTAAGGTATTGGTATTAGTGGTTTGATTCATTTATTGCGAGCTTGAGATTTTAGAGACATGAGACAGACTGTAATGCTCTGATTTTTGCAGCTCGAGCACAATGCACTTGCAACGAAAATCTGAGTGTCACACTTGGGGGAAAAATACACTTGGTTGTGTTTTTCAATATTTCCACACAAGCACATTATCATCTGTGCATAAACAAAGTAGCATTCATTCTTACAACAGGTATCAAAAGATAAGTAAAGACAATAATACCAAAAATATCATGAATCATATCAACATTATACAATCTAAAACCCACTCAGATAGGGACTATAAACCATATATAAACAAATGTATATGATACAAAACTAGCAAAAGAAGGAACTATAATCTACTGGTAGAGCTCGTATAGCTTAACCACGCTAGCAAAAGGCTCATCATCTCCTAGCTTCTCACCAAACTCTATAGGAGCGCCCACGAGTGCACCATCATCTTAAGCTGCTTTTAAATCATTTATTATTTGTTAAATATGAAGATGTCAAAGGCCAACTCAGTAATCAAATCCCGCCAAGATTGTATACACAACACATTAATCAAGTTATCATGCAACCTTATTTAAATGCATGGATACACGAAATGCACTCAGACTTGGGGATACACATCCAGCTTGCAATTGCGAGTAAAACCTACCATGCAAAATAGCAGTGGCTAGCCACCAGCAAAAATACTCAAAGCTACGTATTGACAATGACTAGTTACTAGTGAAAATACACAAGGTATGTACTCACAATGCCTAGTCACCGGCGAAAATACACAAAGGTACTGCTCATAATGGGTAGTGCACTCCCAAAATGGACGTTTATACAATGTATTAGCTACCAGCGAAAACATTTAAAGGTACGTGCTCATAATGGCTAGACACCTGATAACACCCATGGACGTTAATACAATGGACTAGTCACCAACAAAAATACAACAAGTACATGCTCACAATGATCAGTCATTCGATAATGCCCGTATGTCATGTATGCATGATTAGCCCAGTCATTATTAGTACAATTTACAAAGCAATCCAATTATGATAAATCATTTTAACTAGTACCCTTCCCAAATCAATAGTAAGATAATGATCATTTTTTTTCATCGCAAGTCCAATTATAGACACAATAAAAGGTTCAACCCAACAAAATTAACTAGACAATCAAGTTCATTCAAGGACACAAATAAAGGGTTCATCCCACAAGTCACAATGGGCACAAATATCAAAAGATGGAATTCATAAATCAAATCTACATAACTTCCATATGACAAGGCCACTAGTCCATGGTGTACTTCCATAGATTCATAGAAGTAGCAATCTAAACTATCTAAATAATTCATAATATCCCACAACTTCATAGTTGGGTTTCAATTACCACACTTTCATAATTTTAAACATATTAACAAGCTAGCACATGTTATTTATATAATAGCATGCCAAAACTCATGTTCATGTGAAACATACAAGATAAGGGTTATATTTAAGTGATTGTAGATACTTAAAAGAGTGCGCAAGAGTTAAATAGGTGATGTGTACATGTATCTGTTTCTAGAATTCAAGAAATCTACTAATCATCCAAAGATTATCACATGTAATGTGAATTGAAAGAATTATTACATGATTCACAAATCAAATTGACGTAATTATTCAGATATCAAGACTATTACTAGACTAAACATGTCATATGAAATATTGTGGGGGAGATCATTACCTTACAGTTGGGATTCTTCAATTCAAATGTACCCTAAGCATAGAAATTTGAGAGAAAGCTTAATGCCCTATGTCCAATTACAAATTTACAATTAATATCCTAAGTTATATTCAAATTTAACTTTCAATAAGAGATTTGGTTATTCCTAACTCAACCCGGCCCAACTTGAAACCCAAGGAGACACATTGGACAACCACGACTCATGCATACAGTTGAGCTACTATAAATGTCAGTCAAGAACCCAAAACCTAACATACACAAATCAACAAGTCAGAATTTCGAGAACTAGGAATAATTTGCATACACGGGCAAGAGGGCAGCTTAATTACTTGCCTAGATGACTCAATCATACACCAAATTATTCGAAACTTGAGGAATAACTCCCATGCATGGGCAAGAGAGCAGCTTAATTACCCAATTAATTGAAGGATTATTTGGCCCACACTTGAAGATTTTTGTCCGGAGAGACCTGGGACAACTCACATAACTTAAACTCAATGACGATCAATCGAGACAACCTGACTACAACACATGTGACTGATGGGCTCGAACCAACGGCTCACATCTCTCTTTCTTCCTTCTCCTTAGCTTCTAAAGCGGCTAGAATCAGCCAAACCTCCCTAGACTAAGCCCTGGCAACTCGAAGCGGCGAAAACCGCTCCTTCTCTCCCACTCCCAAATCTCTCTCTCTCTCTCTCTCTCTCTCTCTCTCTCTCTCTCTCTCAAATTGTATGTTAAAAGGTTTTTTAATGTAAGAAATGAAAGAATGCAAGAGGCTTTTATAGCCTCCAAAACTAACGATTTGGTGGTTCTCGAGTCTACAACCCGCGAGTATCTATCGGTTGGATCAACAGGAACCGACGGTTCTGTTGATCGAACCGACAAAACACAGGTTCCACTTATGTTCAGTTATTCATAGTCGGTTGAACCACAGTGCTTTCGGTCGAACCGATAAAGCACTAACTTTTTTTTTGGGTTAGTACACACATCCCACTATTAGTACACACACCCACACTGTTAGTCACAGTGTAATGTTAGCCACCCCCACATTATCATATAATGGCTCAGTTTCACTATTCTGGTGCCTTAGGGACTGATCTATGAACTCTATTGGTTAATCTTTTACTTGAATATTTGATTTGGTGTGTTCAAGTGAAGAGTTTATCTGATCCATCATTAGGGATCCAAGGAACTATAAATCCGATGATCCAAGTGTACAATTGAATTTGTACAGGTGTGACTTGTTTATGTGCGAGGTTTAATTAAGTTTTGGGTTCTTAAAATTAAGGTTTCGCTTATAATTTCTGAGTCTTCGAGTTTGAAATACATGTATGTACGTGCAGTCGCATAATAAATCAAAATTTTTAACACTCGAGGACAGTTAATACTTGCGTATTGGAGGGTCAAGGTGTTACACAGACCATTGTGTCTATGTTCGTAGCTATAGTAATGGTGGCTTTATTATCTTATTATTTTATGTAGATGATATATTGGTTACAAGTACTAGTAGAGATACTATAACAACATTAAAAGCTTGTTTAACTAGGAAATTTGATATAAGAATTTCAGTGTCGTTAATTTGATTTTTAAGATGGCCTTACTTAAAGACAGGAAGAACAAGAAGTCTGGATAATCTGAAAGTTTTACACTGAAAGAGTTCTACACCACTTCAACATACAGAATTCTAACCCAGTTTGTATTTTCTTTGTTAGTTGTAAGTTGTCTTCAAATTAGTGTCTTAGCACGAAAGCGAAGAAAGCAAATATATCTCAAGTACAATATTTATTAGCCGTAAGGAGTTATTTTTACCATGTTGTGCACCAGACTAGACATTGCACAAGTAGTGAGAATAGTCAGTAAATACATGATGAACTCAGGTAGTGATCATTAGACCATTGTGAAGTGAATCCTTTGTTACTTGAACCTTTTTAAAAATTATTGCCTAATTAAAACTAATTAACAATTAAATTGAATTAAATAAGTAACACTTAGGTTTCAAGCTTATGTGGGTCCAATCACATAGACCACAAAAGATACAACTATCTAAGCAACTAATCTACTTAGTAAAAATACATCTTGTGTGTGAATCTACCTACCATGTGCATAACATACATTCCATTAAAGCATTTATATAATTAACAATTAAACTAACAATGCAAGAATAATGATGTGTTCAAAACAATCACAAACACAAGCATGTATAGTCGCTTCGATTTTCCTACTCTCTCCCGGTCGCCGTACTCATCCCTTAAGCACACCGAATTTCACTAAATGGAGGTTTTAGGTTAACCTCTCAACCTTTACTTGAGGTTTTTACAACAGGTTCACTTCTCAACCTAGGTGTTTGACCTATTCCATGTAACGCCCTAGATTTTAAAGATTTATTTGAAAATTTGTAAAATTTTATTTTTATTTTATTTTAATTAATTATTATATATTTACCTTTGTTTCAAGAATAAAGGACCATCCATAGGAGATTCGATAGGGTACCCTTTATTAAAGTTGCTTAGAATAACCTCATTAACAATGTAGAAGGGTTAGATTCTGCTAAACTCGAAAATTTACAATAATTATGAAAATGCCATTAGTTAAATTTGAGTTAACCTACCATTTTTAAGTATGCTAGTTTTTAGAAATTATTAAGATGTAAAACTCTGACCTTTAGCATTTAGATACATTTTAACCGTACACGTCGAATTTCAGCCCTCCGATCATTCTACAAATGCCCTTAATAAAAATTTGATCATAAGTGGGCCACCCGATCTCGGATCTGTCCCAATTTTTATGTCAACGCCTCATTTTAAGTGACCGACCTACTAGAAGGAGTAGATTTCATATATACATCACAGTGGACCCACCGTAGCCGAACCCCATGTCCGGCCTGCCGGCCTGCCACCGGCCCGCGTCAGGCCCAGTGGCTTTTTATACGGCGTGCACATTGTGCGTCCGCTACCACCGATGGACCATCCACAGTCCATCATGTGGACCCCTTTTCAAAGATCTAAACCGTCCATCCTCTTTATAGCCCATTAAAATCCCCTTCTACAAAAAATCTCTTCATTCCATCCCGTATCCGGCCCGATCTCTCCTTCCAAATCTACCGTTGAAATCTTAGAACTTCCAATCCGGGAATTTCCTTCGCATGAGAAGTTAGGAGTCCATCTATAGGATCCAAAGAATCCCTCTTAGCTAACCAAAGTCCCAAATCACGTTGAGAATGGAAATTTCCATCCTCTTGAAGAATTATCCTCCAAATCTTTCACATGCGTCTATGGAGCCTCAGTTTGTGAACCCTACCTACCTAAATGGACTAATCTAAACCCATCCTAGGTGTCCGATCGTCAGATAAACCATCCGTTTGCAATTTTCTATTTTCATCCCATCTATTTCCTTAAAACTTCATGCCGACCGTTCGATCGCATGTGAACCCCATTTCAAAATCTATCACGTCCATTTTGTGTCCCATACTCATCATAGCTCATGTCCAAAACCTTATTTCCATTCATTGTGTATATGCTTTCCAAATCCGGCCTGAAATTTCGCTTTAAACCACTTTCTATCGCAACCGCGCACATGTAGCCGTGCTACCCTCTTCTAACCCTAAAATCCGACCCTCTTAACCTAAATGAAGCCTCTCCTAGCAACAATAACCCACATGCACGAATTTAAGAAAGAGAGAAGAGAGAGATAGAGAGAGAGAGAGAGAGAGAGAGAGAGTTTGTTTAGTTGTTTCAAGCGACATGCTTAGCCCCTATGGCCTTCTATCGCGTCCGATCCATGAGGTGAGGATTTTCCTTCAAGCCTTTCATTAATAATGATATGATTATCCTAAGTTTCTTTTGGGACATATGACGTTATTTGTTTTGAATTGTTGATACATATAACATGAAGATTAACGTAGGATTTACAATAATTATTATTAAATAATGATGCAATTCCATGTTTGGTTTTGTACTAAGAAGCATGTGTATTTTTGTCATTTATTTTTGTGAAAGTTATGCATTAATTATTTTGATTTATGTTCTACAAGCGATATTGGCTTTCATGTTGTTATATGCAATATGTGTGTAAGATTATGTGGATATTTTATTAGTGTGCACTCTTTGTCCCTAAGTTGGTAAAATCATTTGACGTAGAGAGATGGAACTAGTGAAGGGTGTCCATGATGGAAGGATATGTCTTGATTTGACTAAGAGAATGCAATGATTGTTTCTCAAAAGATCCTTACATGTACATGATACTTGGTTGGATCTATATACTTTACATGAGTGTTTTAATAACTTTGGCTATGACGTACAACATTGACTTCTTGGAACATGACGAAATCATAAAACGGGACAATGAGTGGACACTGATGGTATATAAATTCTCATGAGCCGGGGTTGGTGCCATGGACACTAAGCCCGAGCTGTCAGCCTATGCTGGGTTGTTTACAACTCCCCATACTGACCATTAAGTTCTTTTAATACGGTTGGATGTGAAATTACTTAAATAAAGGTGAAACTAAAGTCATGCATTCACCTGGTTCCATGTGGGTGTACGGAATTGAGAATAGGCTAGAGCGTCCTACTTCTCCCGTACACTGTCACGTGTAGATTTGGGCTATGAGCGTCCCCTTTCTCACGTGGTCAGGTAAAACTATGGGCTTGTGCATCCCACGAACCTCTGGTGACTAGTGGCTGGCGTGAAGTCGTAACAGGGAGTCTCTCACTTCATGTATTGTGATTTTAGCTAGGGTGCCTTAGCTAGAGCATGCATTTCATGCATCGCATTAACAAATATTTTTACTTTATCGTTTTGATTTGATTAAATGATAATATCCTACTTGCGTTTACTCTGTACCGTTATTATTATTATTATTCTTGATTGTCTTGGAGGAAATATTCCTCACTATGATAGCGTTTAACGCTATCCCAAACACAATTTAGATGATGCAGGTGAAGATCCAGGTATTGAACCCGATTTTCAAGAAAAAGAGTTCGATGGTTCACACGATCATATGGTGGATAACGATGTTGGAGAAACTTAGTTGATGTTTTCATTTAATAAATATTTCTTTTGAGTAGTTGATACATGTGGACCCTTGCCGTTTCCGCGCTCCCACACGACGTTCTCGTCCCTTCCCCTTTCGGGAAAAGAAGGAGAGGAGGATACATGAGTGCGAATCGCCGTTTGTGCCACTGGCTTGCCTCGTTCTCGAGGGCTTTATTTGGTTGTCGTGTTAAGCTGGATGTGTTTAAATGAGTTTATATAAGACCAGAGTCGCCACTAGCCAGTTACTTCGAATCTACAGTCAGCTAGACCCTGTAGAAACGTTAGAGAAGGGAATCCGAAGATTCCTTCCTCTAAAATGACTCCTTTTGATCTGCGGCCAGAGATTCGAGGTAAGGGATCACGGTTACAGGGTAGGAAGAGGTTAAGCACCCCACACACTGCCCGTACCGAAGTACGGTCTCTACTTCATAGAATCGAACTAATACTTGAAAGTCTGTTTCAATCCTTATACATTCTCATAGATGACATGATGCATGAATGCGGGTCTAAACAGTAAGAGTTTCTGATGGGCAGGTTCCAACAACGGGCAAGTCCAGAGCATACGCTCGAACTGACAGGTGCTTAATATAAGACGTATGCAGTGTGCTTGAATAATCAAGGTGCTTTATAGTGAAGCATGAATGCAGGTCTGAACAGTAAGAGTTTCTGATGGGCAGGTTCCAACAACGGGCAAGCCCAGAGTATACGCTCGAACTGACAGGTGCTTAATTTAAGACGTATGCAGTGTGCTTGAATAATCAAGGTGCTTGCAGTGAAGCAAAAGGGTTGGAAGAAAAGTAAATGTTGCACTTATGCTAGATGCAAATGAGATGATGCTGGAAAAAGAGTAGCTGGATGGACGGAGGTGTCGCAAGGGTTGGCTTCGAGTGGCTGGATCAAGACTTGGATGGCTTGGGAGACTTGGGCCAGTGGTCAGGCTGGGCTGGACCAGGGCTAGGCTCTCCTCACTCGGGCTCTCCTTAGTGGGAAAATGGGCTAAGGGGTGGAGAAGGGGACTCGAACAGACGGTCGCTAGACTGGGCGGATTGCTCTGTTGAAATGAGAAGGGGAGGGGGGTATTTATAACAGCGGGCAGTGACAGAGCTCGTAAATAATTTTGGGCGGCCCGCTGTGGGCCGCCGGTACGGCCACTCCTCTATTTCCAGCGAGGTACGGTCGCTCCCTCGGGGCTGCTGTTTGGCTCGGTGGGTTGACTCAGTGAGTCGACTCAGCAGGTCGACTCGGTGACTTGACTCAGCTGGTTGACTCGACAGGTTGACTCGGTGTTTTGACTCGACGAGTTGACTCAGCAGGTTGACTCAGCGGGTTAACTCAGCGGGTTGACTCAGTGAGTTTGACTTTTTTAAGATTTTTTTGACTGGCTTTTCTTATGGGGGGGTTTTCAGGCTAATGTTTAGGACTGGGTTGACTGGGTTCATGCTTGAGTTGGGCTATGGATTGGGGCTTACAAGGGTGAGTTTGGCTGAGTTTGGACTTGGGATATGGGGGTATGGTCCTCCATTCTTCCAGCTATCTCTACCAACACTGTAACCGAAGGTAGGGTGTCTACAGATGCCCCTCTTTGGCAGAGGTTGCGTGCAACCGAATGCCAAAGTGAGTGGACACCCCACTTCTAACCCGGTCATTCATGGATCATGTTCTAAAATCTTTGCTTGCTTTTGCATCTGTGCCAGTTGATCGTCTGGAACTCGATCACTCGCACATACCGCGGGAGTTTGGAGAAAACGTTACGATTGTCCCTGCATGCGCTGCAACCTGGGTACCCAATCACAACCCTTCCATTCCCGATCGGTACTAACATCGGAAAGGTACAGCAGAGCCTCTGCGTCGCTAGTCTTACGAGGTACTGACCCTGTGATTGATTGTATGTTCGATGTTTTCCCGGATCACTCCAGGAGTACTTGTTTCGCTTAACTGTCAAAGTGGTTAGACGCCCGTGTCAGATAGTCTTACGGGATTCTACTACGCCGACTTGGACTCACTCAAGGTACTTCAGGCATCCACGCCTAGGTATGTGCGGGTGGACTCTTTCCACCCGATCTGCTGGTTTCGATGCTTAGTTTGCAATTCATTCTTTCCTTGATTGTGGTCTGGAATCTTTGTTGTCCTTTGTATCTAAGTCAGATGATTGTCTGGAGATTGATAACTCGCACATACTGCGAGAGTTTGGAGAAAACGTTGCGATTATCCCTGCATGCGCTGCAACCTGGGTGCCCAATCGCAACTCTTCCATTCCCGATCGGTACTAACATCGGAAAGGTACAGTAGAGCCTCTGCGTCGCTAGTCTTACGAGGATACTGACCCTGAGACTGATTGTGTGATGTTTGATGTTTTCCCAGATCACTTCAGGAGTACTTGTTTCGCTTGACTGTCAAAGTGGTTAGACGCCCTGTGCTACAATCCGAAGATTGCACACCCAAGTGCAGGTAGCGAAGTAGTAAAATACTCGGTAAGACCGAGGTCGATCCACAGGGATTGGGGTTAAGAACACGTAGAGGAATTAGTTTAGGTTAGTGAGATGAAATCTGGTTTATCCACGAGAGTGGAGCAAGTTGTGTGTGGTGAAAAACAAAAATAGAAAAGGGGCTAAGGCATTAGGGATCCACCTTTGATTCATTCACAAGATTTGATTCGTTGGTCCAACTATAACTCAACTGGAATTGAATAAAGATTCATTCCAACCGGAAGATAAAACAGTTAAACCATTTGCATATTTCATAAAAGATGGTGATCTGAACCGACTGATTTGACCATGAAGCACTCGTTAGTTGATCGCAGGGAATTCCAAGCATCCACTGTGCCCGGAGTCGACAATGGATCAAGGAATTGTACAGATCAACAACTTTGCCAACAAGTCAACCGATAAGATCACAATTCATACGATCAAATGCATACTTACAAGATAGGAGGCTTTGATTGACCGATCCAACCGTTAAGATCTTGTCTATCGATCGCAGGGAATCCAAAGCATCCAATGTGCCCGAAGTCTACAATGGATCAAGGGATTTTACAGATCGATGACTTTACCTGCACTAGCTCGATGACCGTAGGGAATCCAAAGCATCCAACGTGCCCGGAGTCGACGATGGATCAAGGGACTTTATCGATCATGAACTAGCTAATTGGTGTGCAAGGGATCCCAAGCATCTAACGTGCCCGGAGTCGACGATGGATCAAGGGGCTTGCACAACAATAGCGTCCGCCGAGGTGGATAACCAAACCAATCAACCAAAGAGAACTCCAACAATTACACCACACAATGTTGAACCAAAAGAACCAAAGCTTGCAAATTTCTTCAAAGGCTTCACCCCTAGCCTTAGCTAGAGGTTTAGCCAACCATGCTACAATGGAAGACTAAATTCTCTACAAAGGAAAAACTACACTACTCTACTTCTACAAAGAAAAAGAAGAAAAGAAAAGAAGACTTGGATTGTGGGATTTGAGGGATGATTGAAATGAGGAGGAGAGGCCTCCTTTTATAGCCTTATGAGAAGCTCCAAGCCTAGGTGGCACTTCAAGCAAATCTCCTCTAGGTTTGGGCTTGGAGTTAGGCTTGGATGATGAGGTGGCACTTTCAAGCCAATTGTTTTGCTTTTTAGGTTTGGGTTAGGAGCTAGGCTTGGAATGCCCAAAGCAAACTTTTCTTTTTGGTTTGGAGCTCATGGATGGAAGAGGATGGAGAGAGCATTTGCTTGGCCCAAGGATGGAAGGTAACTAGGTGAGTTAACTAGGTCCATATGAGTTGGAGTTGACTGGGTCCACATGCTAGACATGGAGAATCTGAACCGTCCATTGAAGATGGACGTGCGTACATTGGAAGGATGGTGGAAATGTTGCATGTGTGGAGCCCATCTTGATAGACGGCTGGATGGACAGTGAAGATTCCCCTCCTCGTTGGATGGTGGAGAATCCATCTCCTTCAGCTTTTTTTCTTGAAAATGAAGGTGGGCCACTTGCTTGGATGGAGAATGAAGCTGGATCGTTGATGGGATAAGAGGACGGTTGATGAACTGCTTGGACGGTGAGGATGAGCTGCACGTGTAGATGAAGTTCCATGGCTGCTTGCTCATGGACGGTGCTGGAGATCTCCAGCTTTGGTGGACTGTGATGATCATGGACACCTTGATGAAGATTGTACGCTGATGGAGATGGACGGCTGATTATGTAAGGAATGGACGGTGGTCAGCTGCTGCCTTGAGCGTTGGACGATGGCCACTTGCTGGCCATGAATGGTGCTGATGTTTGATGATAGACGGCTGCTGATGGATGCTTGGCTGTTGTGGACAGCTGAGGTTGGCTGCACGTGTGGATGGGGACCACCTGATGATGATGACGTCCACCGTTGGAAATGGATGGACGGCTGATGATTGGAGGGAGTGGACGGTCCAGATGCTGGGACTGACGTCCACTGCTGGACGTGGTGGTGATGATGTGAACGGCTGGGATCTGAGCTGGGCCAGCACGTGTCAGATGGTTGGATGGACGGCTTTGCTGCAGGTTGGCATGTTGGAAGTGGTTGATGGCCCTTTGATGGATGGTTGAGAAACATCCACCTGCACGTGTGGAGAGCTGGATATCGTCTAGCCCTTGTATGTTGGCTGGACATGGATGATGACTGTTGTCCATTGGATTGAGAGATGGAGAAGGCTGCTGGATGGTTGAAGGATGGACGGTTGGAGATGATGCCGCATCAGGGACGTTGGAGCTGGAAATGGTGGGGTCCACTAGAACATGGGATAGACGGTGGAGATCACTGCTGGACCCATGGCTTGTTGGACGGTGATGATGCTGAAGAGCTGCAGCTATGCAGGGATGTTACTGACGATGGACCTTGCTTCCCCACGTGCTGGAGAATGTGGGTTGATGATATTGATGATGGGATCCACTGCACCGGACAGATGGTTGGTGGGATGCGGCACTACTCGCTGGATGTGTGGCTGGAGATGGACGATCCACTGAGAGAGGAGGGCTGCACATGTGAAGGTGGATGATCCACCTGATGGACGGCTTGATGTGCAGCAACTGCTGGAGGTCAGATGGCTGATTGATGATGATCAGATGGACGGTTGAGATGAAAGATGTCCAGCTGTTGGACGTGTGGCATGGACGGACTGCCTTTGGTGCAGCTTCTGCTTGCACACGTGTGCTGATTACTCTTGTCAGGTGGCTCCACTTGATGAACGGCTGGATTGAAAGGGCAGCTATTGCTGAGGCTTGGATGTCCAACCCTGGCCATGGTGATGCACGTGTGGAGCTGAAGGACCGTTGGATGGCTAATATGGATGGATGATGTGTTGCAGCTTCCTTGGACGGCTAGATCTGTTCTCCTATTGCTGGCCCACATGATGGATGTGATGGACCATGGAATGATGGTGATGAGGACATCCAACCCCTGGATTTTCAAATGAACGGTTGTGATGCGGTCCACCATAGAACATGATCCATCCTTCGATTTTTACGGTCTGATTTCCTTCCAAGCTGCCCTGATGGTTGATCTTGCTTTCTTTTGGGCCTTTAATCGCCTTGATTGGCTCGGATCTTGCGCAACCTCTTCTGAACACCTGAAGACAGAAAATTAACCTTATGAGGGATAATTAACCAGAAAAACAATGATATTGATCTTAACAACCAGGGTTAATTATACAATATTAGGTACTTATCACCCTGCGTCAGATAGTCTTACGGGATTCTACTACGCCGACTTGGACTCAGTCAAGGTACTTCAGGCATCCACACCTAGGTATGTGCGGGTGAACTCTTTCCACCCAATCTGCTGATTTTGATACTTGGGTTACAATTCATCGTTTCCACCTGTTCAAATGGTTTCTGTGACCGAGCCTTTTGGCTTTCATCTTTTGTATCTTGGCATGTGGTACGACCGCACTGACACTAGAGTTCAGTTCGACCGTATTTCGAGTGCATTGGATCCGATGGTCTCCGGGGAAGCCGTGAGACATCGGATCTTATTTGATTTTTGCGTCGGCTCCTACCCAGAGATATGGAAGATCTCCTGGTGTTTTGGAGGCAGAACGCTCTACTGGGAAAGTATTTTTTGGATTTTTTTAAAGGCACCCACTCTAGGGAGTGATACTCCGTGGGGTTTTTATTTGCAAAAAGTAATATTTTTTTATCTTTTTGAAATGGGAATCCGGTTTGCATGCGCCTCCACTAGGGATGCCTGTGGGGTCTTTGGCTAACCGACTTTATTTTGAAAGCAGGTAAACATGATGATTGATGCGATAGATGCTGATGCATGGAGATGTATATGAATGCATGGCTTAGCTCATTCTCTTTCAGTTTGATGATTTTGCGTTTGCTGGAGATGTAGAGAATTTTGAGCTTATTGCTTCCAAGGTTGTGCTTCCCTGGGGTTTTTTCCTTTTTTTATACGGGTGTTTGGTCAGCGGGTTGGTCAAGATCCCGACCTGTGATCGATCAGGTCCATCGTCCCAGGATGCTGTTTCTTTGCTTATTGAGAATGTACGATGATTAAATCAGACTTCAAAATGTTCTTCTGGGCATAAATGCGATTGAGACGGTGCTTGGTCGCCAGTTTTGGTCAAGATTCCAATTTGCCGGCAATCGGATCCGTCATCCCAAATTGTGAAGAGAGTGGAGTTCAAGACTCCTGAAGTGTAGTGCTGGGGGATAGTGACAATTTTTGTGATTTTTACAAATATTTGGTCCAAACCTTTACCTGAGTGGTCAGGATAGAGATTGGTTATTGAAAACAAAGGAAATATTTTTGTGATTTTTTGAAAATATTTGATTTGAAAGCAAGGGACATACTTTTGTGATTTTTGAAGAGGTAATTTTGCAATGTTTTTGTATTTTGTGATTTTTCTGAAATGCAAGGAAAAGTATGGAATTTTCATCCACTTCCAGCTTCTACTGCTGGTAAGGCACCCGATCCATTTTACGTCAGCGAGCAAGACGAGTCTCACACAGTTAAGTGCCGTAGTTTTACATCTTCGGATGAGGAGATTTTGAGGGTTTTCAGTCAACACACCCACAAAGTTGCCTGTTCCTCATGTGCAATGCACATAGACCACGTATCGTCCGACGGACTCCTTCGGCCACATCCTCATATTTCCCTTAGTCAATCCAGTTTGGGGCCTTACGTTGCTCACAATTCCATGAGGGTGCGCTCTTCATGAGTTTTAGGAACAGGGAACATCCGGCAGATTCAACAGCGACTTCCAAATCAAGGTTGTCTATCACGGTGCGTTCAACACAAACAGGATTGCGGTGTTCTGCCCGCCTCAGCCCTATACCTGTTTAGCAGGCTCCGGACACCCGTACGATCAAGTGTCAGCCATGTCCGGAACAGGTTGGGGAAAGAAAGCCCCGAGAAGTTAATCCCAGTGTAGTTTTTGGTCTTCGGACCGCTGGAGATAAATTTGTGCAGTTGAAATTGATGGTGAATTTTTTTTTTTTTTTGTATTTTTGAAAAAGTTCCAGATTTCAACTCGGGTAATCGAGGTTGATGCTGGTTTTTGTGGAAAGCTTGAAATCTTTTTGGTATTTTTGAAAATGATCCGGATTATCGAACCTTGACCACAACGGTTGGGGCCGATGCCGGTTTTATTAAAAATCTCTCGGGATGTTGATCCCGACGTAGTTTAAGGTCTTCGGACCCAATTTTTGTACAAGCAGGGCAAACACATTTTTTTGTGATTTTTCAAAAAATGTTCCAGGCTGTTAAATCTCAATTTTGAACGGTCAAGATTAACACTGGTTTTTATTGGAAATCTCTCGGGATTTTGTTCACGACGTAGTTTAAGGTCTTCGGACCGAAACTTTGTACAGAATAGGGCAACACATTTTTTGGTTTTTGAAAAAATGTCCGGTGTCAGCGGATCTCGATTCGAACGATCCAGACTGCTACCGATTTTTATTTAAAAAGTCCCTCGGGATCTTGATCCCGACGTAGTTTAAGGTCTTCGGACCAAAACTTTGTACAAGAGATGTGTATATGTATATATTTTTCTTGGTTTTCAAAAAATGTCCGGGGTCGTCAGATCTTGATCCAGACCGATGCCGGTTTTTATTTAAAAGGTCTCTCGGGATCTTGATCCCGACGTAGTTTAAGGTCTTTGGACCCAAAATATGTACAAGCTGGGAAAACACATTTTTTTTTTTTTTTGGAAAATATCCGGTGTCAGCGGATCTTGATTCGAACGATCCAGACTGCTACCGGTTTTTATTTAAAAAGTCTCTCGGGATCTTGATCCCGACATAGTTTAAGGTCTTCGGACCCAGAATATGTATAAACAGAGCATATTTTTTTTGAAATGATCCAAATCATCAGATCTTAGCCTGAACGGGTACGATCGATGCTGGTTTTTATTAAAAACCCTCGGGATATTAATCCCGACGTAGTTTAAGGTCTTCGGACCCAGAATATGTACAAACAGAGCATATTTTTTTTTAAATGATCCAGATCATCAGATCTTAGCCTGAACGGCTAGGATCGATGCTGGTTTTTATTAAAAACCCTCGGGATATTGATCCCGATGTAGTTTAAGGTCTTCGGAGAATATGTACATGTAAACAGTAATCAAGGGCGGAGATTCTTAGGATTCTTCTTGGAATGGTTTGGATCATCTGGTCATGCCTTTGGATGGTTGAGATCATTGTTAGACCAAGTCAAATTTTTCTCTCTTTTCCTTGAAAATTCCATAGAACTTTTCCACATCATCAACCCAATTTCTCACCCATTTCTCACAAGATGAGATTTTGGTGATATTTCTTCCTTTTTCTCACCATTCTCTTCCATCACTTCATTCTTACATGGAGGTACAAGATTCACTTGCAACCACCCTTCCCAAGGAGGAGTTCTTCCCAAGGAGAGAGGAGGAGAGGTCGTTTCAACTAGGTAGGGGGTAGGACGGCCCCCTGGGCGCCGCCCAGACTGCCCCTGACCCCTGGTTTCTTCAGTGGGTTGGGTAAAGGGGTGCACCCCCCTTTTCTATATAACATGGGGCACCCTTGCCCCCTCCAACGTGCAATCTCTCTCTTCTCTCTCTCATACTCTCTCTTTCTTCAAGTTTTCTTTCTCTTTTGGTGGTTCTTTACTTCTCTCAAGTGGTGGCCCTCAGAGAAATTTTAGGACAGCAAGGTGGTCCCCCTTTGGTGAGTGGTAAAGGTATGGACCACTCCCTTTCTCTTTCTTGTCCTTTTCCTTCCTCCTTGTCTCTTCTCATGACTCTTTTCTTTTTCCATGTAGCTATTCCAAAAGGAGTGAAGGTGGGCCCAAGTGGTCTTGACCTTTTTCTAGATCTCCTATCTATTTCAAAGGTGGTGCATGGAGAAAGACATTGCAAGCTTTCCATTTCATTTTTCCTTTTCTTCTTTTCACACTCCCTTCATGTGTATGTAAAGGGTGATTTTGCCATGTCATCAAGTGTGCATGGCAAAATACTCTATCTTTTCTATGGGAGTTGGGCCTCTCTTCATATGTATCAAATGGGCTCAAAGTGAAGTCATGGCCCTTGGTGTATTTGATGGGCCCAATGCTTCATTTTGGGCTCCCTCATGCTTTCTTGCCCTTATCATTTTTCCTTAAAGCTCTCCCTTTTCTTTTCCATCTTCTTTCCAAGATTTGGGCCCATGGGCATGGTAGGGCCCATCTCAAGTTTCGGGCTCATGGGGCTTACTTTGGGTGGCCTCATCTTTCTTCACATGTGTATGGACCAAGGTGACTAGCCCATTCTTCACTTGGATCTCAAGTGGGCTAGATTTCTTAGTTGGGCCTTTATGGACAAATAGCCCAAATCTTCCACCATCTCTTGATTATGATGTACATCCTTGTACAAAGTGTGGTGGGTTCCTTGGAGTTTTTCCATATGGATGGGCTTTTGGGCCTTCATTGAAGCTTGGATTTCTTTGGACCATGTGTGCACCACTACACTTTGTCCATGTAGGATTTTTTCCTTTCATGCTTTTTCTTTTGATGGATGGAGGACTTGAGTTACTTGATCATCTACAAGTCCCATGAGTGAGTTGTTCCAACAATCTCACTAAGTTCAAATGGTTTTTCCTTGTGGTAGGAATGTGGTTCTCAAGAGTTTCCCTTTAATGTTATCAACCTCAAATGGATGATCCTCAAGTGAGCCATCCATGCGACCATAGCTCCTTGAACTTTTCTTTGGGGGCTTGGTGGGTCATCCACCATCATTCTCAAATATGAGCAATTTTTCCTTCAATTTGTGAGAAAGAATAATACCCATAAGTTGCCCATTTTTGTCCCATGCTTTGGGACATTTTGGATTTTGATCTTCAAGTGGGCTATGTGTACCATTCTTATCCATTTTCATGATGGTTGGGTGACTCATCAAGCCATGTCCTCTTGTGCTCAAATGGTCTCCCTTTCTTGTAAAGAAATTGGTGCACATAAGTTGCCCAAGTTTGTCCTTGCTTAGACATTTCCACCTTAAGTTCTTTATGTGGGCTATGTGCATCAATTTTTTACCCTTGGCTTATTTAACTCATATATTTATGGGTGGACCACCATGTTGTACTCTCATGGTCAAAACTTTCATCAAGATGGTGCACATAGGGTTGCCCATGGTTAACCCATGAATGGGTCCTCATGTTTTTCAAGTGGGCTATGTGCTCCTTTTAATCCATTGAGGTGAGGCATTTGGGTTGCTCTTGGGGGCCCATTTCCCTCATATTCTCCACTTGTCCATATACATGTGTAAAAAGATGGAAACATCTTAAGTGAGAATCATGGCCTTGGCATAAAAAGTGGACCAATCCTTGGCCACATGTGGACTTTGAAGAGAGATTTCTCATGTGAAGTAGGATTCTTATCCTTTGTTGATCTCATGATACTTGAGTGCATTTGTTATCCAAAATGTGTCCTTGGGTGATGGACTTTTCTTGCCTAAGGCATGTCATGCAACCTTCTTTAAGGTGGGCCTTGCTTTTTCCAATGGGCCCAACACATATCCTAGGTGACACATGGAGTTGGACTTTAGATCTTGCATTTGAATGTGAGTCCAATCCCATGGGTTTCTTGGATGGTAATTTGGATTTTAACGGGTAAAGGATAGGGACTTACCTTGCCAAGCTTGTAGGATTCAATGGCGGACGGTACCAGAGGTCGTCGAGTGATTGATAAGGATGATCCTGCCTTCATCATCCGCCGAGGGGACCACATGTGTTCCTTGGCTATGGAGCATCAACCTCTTCCCGCCATCAAGGGTCGAGGCACCAGGGATCACTGGGACAACTGGGTGAAGGATCCACAGCCCTTGCTTGAACGAGTATTGGCTGGTACTCCTTTTGCTGGCCTCCTCACCTTACGTTTTCATAACAACAGTGCCAACCGCATTATGCTCGCGGCCCTTTGCGAGAGATGGCGGGACGAGACCCACACCTTCCAGTTCCCTTGTGGTGAATGGGGAATAACTCCCCTGCACATTTATATGCAAATAGGCTTTTCGTTTCATGGGACAATTGTCCCTCAAGTCAGCTCTCTGGCTCCCATCACTTCCACTGACTGGCTACGGCTCGTCGGTGATGTCCCACCCGAGGATGAATTCCAAGGCCATCACGTAAAGATGCGATGGTTCTACAACACTTTTGCCTCCGTCATCCCCACTACCGAGTGAGAGGCCCTCCACAAAGCACGGGCCATGATCACTTATGCCTTCGGGTCCTTCCTTCTCTGCCACGCCAATGAGAGGGTCGATCCTAAATTTCTTCGCTTGGTTGAGGATCTACACCACCCCTACAATTGGAACGGGGCTATCCTGACTCATATTTTTCAGGGTCTGGATAAGACCTGTCGGAACAGCCGATCCTACACCGGTTTCTGGCCTGTCGTCGAGGTATTTCTTCATTCACCTTTCTTGGAGACATTTGCCTTCTTTCTCTCTCTGATCATTAGGTGTGCTTTTACCCAGACTTGCTTTTATGACCATTTTCCCCATCTCGCGCCGAGGATGCGGGACGATGTTGAGCCCTCTTTGTATCGCCACATGTACTGGCACCAACAAAACCGTCAGTGGAACTCCTGAGTTTTTGGGGACAATTGGCGCGCTGACATAGACGGGTTGACCGTTGATGATGTAAGTATCTTGCTTTCCTTATCCTTCGTACTGCACTGTAACTGATCGTGGTGACCTCGTTTGTTGTAGCTCTCTTGGATGCCGTATGCTAGCTTCCCTCTCTATTACACCCCTCAGCGCGTGGAGGCATATGATGCTTCATGTCTCTGTATCATGCTTTCTGACGCTGAATCTTTTCAGTGGTATCTGGCGAGAGGTTGCTTCGGCAAGTTACTGGGGTGGCTCGGGTCCCTTGTTCTGCACCTCCTCCAGCTGCTCGAATTCCTGCTGGCGATATGGCTGATGCTCTTGCAGGCCAGTCCGGATTTTGTTTCACGATCCCGGATCGTGACTATGATGAGTGGTATTTGCTGCACGGCCAGGGGCCTCTGCTTCCTTCGCTCTATGTTCCAAGGGGCCGTCGCAGATATGCTGGAGGCTCGGTGACTGCTCCTTTGATGAATCTTTACCGTCGAGAGCGGGACGAGAGGAGGGACGATGACGACTATGTCGGTGACTTGTAGCCTGCTTCTGTATTCAGCTTACTTGATGGATGACCTTTTTCTTTTGGCTTTTACCCTCTTTTGTAAAATCTTCTGAATGAATATACAATCTTTGACTTGTCTCAAATTCCTTGATAATGTCTGGATGTTTTGGCCTTTGACTCGTACCTTAATGATTTGTGGAAGATGAGACTTCTTGACTGCATGGATGATGACCTGGACGGTTCAGATTGCTTGATTGGCCTTGTGGGCCCATTTGATGATCAGATATTGGGTTCTGGCCTTCTTTCTTGATGATCAAGCCTTTGATCTTGATGTTTCATGACTTGTATGAGCTTTCCCATGGTTTAGATCATGTTGATCTAGTCTTTGAATGGCTCAGATTGATAGATTCAGCCCTGCGGGCCCACTTGAGACCTCGGCTTTACTTTGGGGCACCTCTTTTGATGAGTTATAAGGCTAAGAAGGCTTCTCATGGTGTGGATGATGACTTGAACGTCTCAGATCGCTTGACTTGGCTTTGTGGGCCCACTTGATGATTAGATCTTGGATTCTGATGATCAAACCTTTGATCTTGTTGTTTAATGGCTCATGTAGGTTCTTCAATGGTTTAGATCATGATGATCTAGTCTTTGAATGACTTGGATTGCTTGTGGCCCCCACTTGATCACCTTTCCCTCTCTTTGTCTTGATCAGACCAATTTTAGCCGCTGCGCTTCGTGATTGGACCAGTGGGGTACCTTATAGGTGATCTTGATCAACCTCAATCGAAATTTGGAAGGGACTGGAGCCTTGGGCGGCCTTCAGGGTGCCATCTGCTGATGTGGACTGTCAGCCTCACCTACCAAGAACCCTAGAGCCAATCCCGCGGAGAGAGAGGGAGCGCGTCCGTACGGGCGGCCTAGAGCAGGCCGCCCAAGGCTCACCTCTTGAGCGGCCTGGGCTGGCTCTGGTTCGGGCAGTGAGCATATTCTCCTGGCTGCTGTCTCCCTCATCCCTGCACTTGACTTTTCGATCCAGCCATGAATCTCTTCCTTGTCTCTTCTTTCATTCTCTTTTTGTCTTCTTCTTGGTTTGTCCTTTCTTGGGCAATGATGGTGGAGATTTAGGGGCTGTCCATGGTGGGTCCCACACTTCGAAAAGTGTTGAAGGCTTTAATGATGGAGGGATTTCTTTAATAGATGGTGGAGATGGGGCATTGAATGGGGGCATTGATGAGGACTTAAGCTTGGAGGTTGGTGGAGCTTTGAATGACTCCATAAATGGTGGGATGGCTGTAAATTTGGATTTGAATGGGGCCTTCATTATGGGCGAAACAGATGGCATGGATGCGATGAGAGGATGGGACATAGGTGACGCTATGCATCCCTTGAGCGTGGGCCACATGGATGATGTGATTGATGGAGGTGATGGGACCATGATGGACATAGATGGGCTAATCTCATGCTTGGATGGGATGGATGGTTCAGATGATACCTTTGACGGTTTGGATGCTCTTGATGAGGGCCGAGATGTGCGGCATACTTGTTTGGGTGGACTTGATGTGATCATTGATGATGTCCCCTTGATGATGGATGGTGTGGATGCCTCGATGATCCCTTTGATTGACCAAGATGATGACTGGATTCATAATTTCCTATTGGAGAGGGCCGCAGGTCCAGATCTGACTGTTGATTCTTCAATCGGGGTTGCCGGAACCCTTCTTGATGGTTCAGATGCATTTTTCGACGGTCAGGTTGGCCAGGATGCCACGATGTGTGGTGTTATCTTCGCTGGTAGCCCTTTTGATGGAGAGTATCGCCCTTCTTTTGATCGTCGGTCTTTTGCACACTCTGTTCATGAGGCAGGCGAGTCTTCCCATGCGGTTGAGGTTACGACATTTTCAGACAGTGATGCGACTATATCAGACATAGCCGTAATTGAGGGTAGGTTAGGGGCTGTCGAGTCTGCAGAGGTTCCAGCTTTTCCTTCTCCTTCGTCCGTTGACCTTCCGATCCTTGATGAGCCGTTATTGATTTCTGGGCCTTTTGTTCTGAAGGGGGTACCTATGAGGACTTGTCAGCTGCTTCCTCGTCCTTCTTGCTCGCCACGACTGCTTGCTTGGCTTGACAGCTTGTCATCTTATGAGACTCGAGATTTGGAGTCCTATGGCTTCGGCAGTCTGATCTATATGGCTAGAGTTAATATTGATTGGAGGATGCTTGGAGCTGCCTTGATTGACTGGGTCCCTTCGTTGAACTTGTTTGGGTTCAACGATATGGAGATGGGACCCTCTTTGGAGGAGCTTGCGCGTTTGACAGGCCTTCCTTGGGATTATACTCAGTATTTCTCGCCGAAGACGTCGCCGAAGACTGCTACACCGTAGAACTGGTTCGGGATCCCCTATCTTGTTCGGCCTGCAGCCGCTGGCCAGGATGCTGTAGTGTTCTCCTTGGATTTACTGTATGACCTTTTTTCGGGTCTTCGGAGTGTGGCCGATTCTACCTTTGCTCGGAACGCACTGATGTTCTGCTTGATAGTTGAGGTGCTGTTCTCGGGATGGCGCAGGTCCTAGAATCCTCTGCTTTTTGAGGTGATGAGCCGAGCTATCCGACGGCAGGGGATCATTTCTCTCATCTTGGCCGAGCTGTTTAATAGGCTGACTGACTGCGCCCTGGGCCGCACTCGTGTCCTTCGCGGCTATTGTGCCTTTCTTCAGGTATCTTTTCTACACCTTTTTTTCTTCTTTTTAGGAATTGCTTTGCTCTAGCTGAATTTCTTTTCCTTCTTATGATCAGGTTTGGCTATGGGAGCGTCTTTCTTTGACCGTTCCTGTACCCCTTCCTGGCATTCCTAGCTCTGACATCATGCGTTATATCATGGAGTTTCTTCCTCATACAGCTAGGATGAGCGAGCCCTTGTATCGCAGGATGTTTGCTGAACTTCGTGACCAGAACGTTCGTTGGGAGTCATCTTGGCTTTCACTTCCTCCAGCGCTTTGTGATGCACACCACCTTCCTCTGATGTTGGTAGGCTTTCGATCCTACTTTTCTTACCATCCCATTCGGTTCCTGCGGCAGTTTGGGTACGAGCAGGATGTTCCTCTTTTCGCTTTCACGGGTATCGAGCGTCGAGCACTTCCCTCTAGGTCCTCTGACTTTAGGACCCGGGTTGATGGATCTTGGGCGAGTTACTTGACTGCTGATTTGCTGGGTTTTGAGCTGTGGACTTTTCCGATGGCGACCGCCCCATATCAGTACTGGGTTGCTGAGCAGTCTTTGTATCGACGTATCCCTTGTTAGCACCAGACTGCTGATGAGGATGAGCAGGATATCCTTGGAGATGCTGGCTCTTCATCTGGTTCATATGAACCTTTTGAGGAGCGCCCATTCATTGATCCTTGCTTCCTTTTGGCCACTCATGGCCATCTGCTGTCTGAGATCTCTGCACTTTGGTATCATTGTGAGATGATGTCGAGGAGATTGGCTACCGATCAGAGGTTGTCTGATGAGGAGACAGCGATCCGTACCCTTGAGCGCGATGAGGCGCATTACCTGCGTATGGAGGTGAGCAGGTTGAGAGCGAGACTACTTCATTATGAGTCAGAGGACTTACCTGATGTGGCCGAGGAGGAGGGTAGAGGTTGATGGTGTTGGCCACCTACACATTCTTTTTGCATATATGATTAATGAAGATGCATTTTTTTTTTTTTGTATTTTTTGAAAAGCTGACATGATATGTGTAAAAGAAATATGATGCATTTAATTAAAAAAAGAAAACTGTTTGAAAATCTACTGTGCCATGAGTTGTCTTGTGAGTGAGTGTCTGGATTTTTGTGTTGGGATATAGGAATCAGAACTGGGGCTTGGCCAATGCTTTTGACCGATATCTCGAGATTAACTTGCTTGATCATTTGGTTCCCTAGAGGTGTAGGCAATGAAACTGTTGCTTCTTGAGATTGTCAGAGTTTGTAGAGCTTTTCGCTCCTGACTGCATTTCTTCTTGTTCTTGAACTGTAACTGCTTGAACCGATCTGGACCGTCTGATTTCTTAGTACCTGCACTTTTATTTTTCTTTTTTCATTTGAGCCATTTTTGCCAGCAGTGCTCTTTCGAGTTTTCACCACAGCCGGCCTTTTCCCGTCATTTTTGCCCGTGGCGCCCTTTCGGGTTTTCACCACGTCCCGAGTATTTGATCTTGCCTGCCCCTTGGCAGCTATGCTGTTTTTACCCTCAGTGCCCTTTCAGGTTTTCACCAAGTCCGCTGTATGCCCACTGTTTTTACTCGGAGCGCCCTTCCGGGTTTTCACTCCGCCCTCTTTGTTTAGGCACACATTTTTCTTTTTCTTTTTTTTGTTTTTGCTTTTTTTTGTTTTTGGATCTTTGGATATCTATGGCGGCTAGAGGTCGGGAATCCGTCGTTACCGGCCGATGGCAGTCTTTCAGCCCTTATCCTAGGTTACGATGATAGAGCTGTCGGTCTTTGCTAAAGACCCTTCTGAGATGAATGGATGGATGTCTGTGTTTCTTCTTGGACTGATTTTTTTTCCTGGGTGCCTTGCTTTGGCTTCCCTTTTTCTTTCTCTTTTCTTATCTTTTTTTTTCTTTTGCATTCTTTTTCTCTCTTTTTTTCTTTTGTCTTTTCCTTTTGAATCCCCCCTTTTTTTGTATTTTTCTCTTTTTGAATCCCCTTATTTGAAACACTTGTTGGTGGACGAAAATGATCTCTCAGAGGTCTTAGCTTCGACCTCTTGGCTTCAGCTCTATTAAAGTAACTCTTGATAAGGTCAGAATGACTTACCCGTGAAAGATCTTCACATTGTCAGCGTTGGTTGGCTCAGGAAGATCCACCCCTCTCATGCTGGTGAGTCTGAGGGCGCCTCCGGGAAGTACTTCTCTAATGATCAGCGGTCCGTCCCACGAGGGTTTGAACTTTCCTCTGGGGTCCGGAAGGTGCGATGGTAGAATCTTCTTCATGACCATGTCGCCTACCTTAAAACTTCTTTTTCGAACTCTCTTGTTGTAAGCCCAAGCGATCCTTTTCTGATAGCACTGTGAATGACTTAGTGCACGCATGCGCTTTTCATCTGCTAGCTGCAACTGATCGAATCTGGCCCGTTGCCATTCTCCTTCTTCAGCTCCGCTTTCTAGTAACACTCGTAGTGATGGTATTTCCACCTCGACTGGCAAAACTGCCTCCATTCCATAGGTAAGCTCGAAAGGAGTAACACCCGTAGCAGACGTACAGACGTTCGATAGGCCCAAAGTGCATATGGGAGCATATCTGACCAATCTCGATAGGTCACGACCATCTTCTCGAGTATCCTAACGATTGTCTTGTTTGCTGCTTCTACCCCTCCATTCATCTGGGGACGGTAGGGGCTTGATCGATGACGTTGGATCTTGAATTTGCTGAGGAAGTCATCCATCTTCTTGTTGACGAACGGGGTCCCATTATCTGTGATGATAACATTAGGGATTCCATACCGGCATATGATGTTGTTCTTCATGAATTTGATCACCTGAGATGCTGCAATCGTGGTGGAGGAGGCTGCCTCTACCCACTTGGTGAAGTAGTCGACTACCACAAGTATGTACTCATGACCATTTGATGCTTTGGGACTAATCTTGCCGATGATGTCGAGTCCCCACATGGAGAAGGGCCAGGGGGTGGTCAGGTTGTATAACTCTGATGATGGGGCACGGATTTGATTCACATGCTCCTGACACTTGAAGCATTTTCTGACGTGCTGGCAACAGTCTGTCTCCATGGTGAGCCAATAGTAGCCGAGTCGTATCTTCTTTGCCATCATGTGCCCATTCACGTGTGGGCCACAGATTCCTTCGTGTATTTCCCCTATGATCTTTGCAGCTTCTGTTTCATCGACGCATTGAAGGAGGATGTGATTATAAGATCGCTTGTAAAGAACTTCGCGACTGATGGTGAATTGGCCGGCCAAACGCTGGATGGTTCGGCAATCTGTTGCTGTTGCTGACTCTAGATACTCCTGGGTTTCGAGATATTGCTTGATGTCGGCATACCAGGATTTGTCAGGGACAGCTTCGGCTCCTTCTATTTGCAGGCAGAAAGCAGGTTCATCTTTAATTTCGACTGTGAGCTCCCATTCTGAAGGTCCTTTTGGTATCTCGAGCATTGATGCAAGTGTGGCGAGAGCATCGGCAAACTGGTTTTTGGCTCTGGGCATGTATGAGAAGGTGATTTCTTTGAATTCTTTGATCAGATTGTCAAGATACACATGATATGGTATTAGCTTCTCGTCCTTGGTTTTCCATTCGCCATTGGTCTGATTGATGATAAGCTATGAGTCTCCAAACACTCGTAGCTTCTTGATGCCCAAGATTATGGCTTCCCTTAAGCCAGCGATGCATGCTTCGTACTCTGCCATGTTGTTGGTGCACTCGAATGCTATGCGCCTTGAGATGGGAATAGGGACATCATCTGGAGAGTAGAGGATCGCTCCAATACCACTCCCTTTAGAATTTGCTGCGCCGTCGAAGAATAACGTCCAGTCATCTTTTTTCTTCTTTTCTTCCTCTTCAATGAGCAAGAGATCTTCATCAGGGAAGAATGTCTTGAGCGGTTGATAATCCAGGAGGGAGTGGGCCGCAAGATGATCGACGAGGGCCTGTCCCTTGATTGCCTTCTGAGTGACATAGGTGATGTCGAACTCAGACAGGAGTAGCTGCCATTTAGCTATCCTTTCAGTGAGTGCCGGTTTCTCGAACAGGTACTTGAGCGGATCCATGTGAGCGAGGAGGAGAATAGGGAATGCAATCATGTATTGACGGAGTCGCTGAGTTGCCCAGACTAGGGCGAGGCAAGTCTTCTCGATCGGGGAATACCTGGTCTCGTAGTCGGTGAACTTTCGACTCAAATAGTATATTGCTTGTTCCTTCTTCCCGGTCTCATCGTGCTGGCCGAGGACACAGCCGATGGCTTCTGCTGCTACTGAGATGTATAACAACAGTGGATGTCCAGGAGTGGGCGGCACTAGGACTGGAGGGTTCATGAGATATTTCTTGATGCGATCGAAGGCGACTTGGCAATCATCATTCCATTCTTTTGGAACGTTCTTTCGAATGAGCTTGAAAATGGGCTCGCAAATAGGTGTGAGCTGTGCGATGAAGCAACTGATGTATTGGATTCTGCCGAGGAAGCCACGGATTTCTTTCTCTGTTCTAGGAGGGGGCATCTTGATGATTGCTCTGGTTTTGGTCTCGTCGACCCTGATGCCATCCTCGCTCACCATAAAGTTGAGGAGCTTACCTCCCATTATACCGAAGACACATTTCTGAGGGTTGAGGCGGAGCTTGTACTTTTCTAATCTGTTGAATAACTTCTTCAGATCTTCAAAGTGTCCTTCAATTGTGCGAGACTTGACGATCATATCGTCCACATATACTTCAAGCTCTTGGTTCATCATGTCGTGGAATAGTGCTATCATTGCTCGCTGATATGTTGCTCCTGCGTTCTTCAATCCGAATGGCATTACCCTGTAACAGAAGGTTCCCCAGGGGGTGATAAACGATGTCTTCTCACGATCTTCTATTGCCATCTTGATCTAATTGTAACCTGAGAACCCGTCCATGAATGAGAAGATCTTATATCCAGCAGTGTTGTCGACCAGAGTGTCGATATGTGGCAAAGGGAAGTCATCTTTAGGACTGGTTTTGTTGAGATCTCGGAAGTCAATGCATATTCAAACCTTGCCGTCCTTCTTTGGTACTGGTACGATGTTGGCGAGCCATTCAGGGTAGTGGGAGACTACCAGGAATCCCGCGTTGTATTTCTTGATGACTTCATCTCAGACTTTCAGAGCCCATTCTGGCTTCATTCTTCGAAGTTTCTGTTTCACTGGCTTCATATCTGCCTTGGTTGGCAGATGGTGTACGATGAGCTCTTCATCGAGCCCCAGCATGTCTTCATATGAGAACGCGAAGTTGGACAATCTTGGAGCTAGGAACTCTATCATTTTCTGCTTCATCTCAAGTGGCAACGATTTTCCAATGCGTACTTCCCTAGGGATCTCCGATGTCCCCAAGTTTACTATCTCGAAATCATCGGCTATAACATTGGCTTTGGATTCAAACTTTTTGAGGAGATCTTCTAGTTCGGGAGCCGGATCATCATCTTCCTCGTCCCGAGCTTCGTCCAGACCGATGAACTCGAAGTCTAATTCGATGTCAAAGTCATATGATTCGACTTCAAACTCATGTGACTCTTCAGACGAACTTGGCACACTACTAAATGCAGGAAAATGAATGTTTTTTTGTTTTTGAGATTTTTCTGAAATGGAAATGCTAGATGTTTTTGGCTTTTGAAAGTTTTTTATTTTTTTGGCCTTTTGAAATTCACGGGACTTTGAACAAGTGGGCATTACAGACCATGATTGAGCCCAACTTGTTCCAAAGTTCCGATCACTGATTAAACAGGTGTTTTTTTGGAAGCCAGAGCCCTCAGATGGCTCTTTGGCTGATTCAAAAGTTAGGGGAACGGATGACCATTCAGGACCCCACACTTCCTCCCCTGAAGAGGTGGGGGTTGATGATTCGGGCGAAGAATCATGGTCTGGCCCAATGACCATGATTTCTCGCTGGTCGGGTTCAAGATCTGAGTCGTACTCAGTCCCTCCCGGATCACTTACCTCGCATTGCAGTTCGTCTTGTTCTACGGTGTTCGCTTCCCCAAGTGTAGGGTTGCGATGTAGTAATAATCTCGGTAAGACCGAGGTCGATCCACAGGGACTATGTAGGATCTCACAAATTCATCCACAAGTGTCTATTGAAGTCTACTAATCCGATTGATGTATAAAGTTGATATGAGTAACAAAAGCTGAATTAAATCGAGAGTAAGTAATTATAAGAGGATACTAGGGTTTCAAGGATCCACTTGTAGCAATCCTTAATGTTCAATCCGCTGTGGTTTCTTATTCTCTCAACTAGAATCAACATTCCTGTCCGACCAGTCGGATGATAGAACTGTTAAACCAAACAGTCTGTAATATGTAAGTTATATGCATAAGATTCACTCACTCTAGGCTGAGCTGAGCATGCTCACTTGCATAGGTCATTCCCCTTTTCTATAGGTCCAGTTCTCAATCATAACCATCCCCAAGTCCTCTCACAAGACAAGGCTAGATTAGGATTTGAACTAGATTCAAATCACCAGCACAGTCCTTACATATTCCAGAAAATCAACTAAAATAGAACTTTGGCCTGAAGTCCCTTTATGAAGAGCTTAGTACTAGAGCGCACTCCGATTCCTCGGATCATACACGTCTATACCGTTGCAAACAAATTAAGAAGATAAGTAATTCGTCCAAACATCCATGAGTCATCACAAGACTAAGAAAAATTACTTAAAAACTTGTATAAACTTCAAACCTTAGTTCATAATCATGAATTCCAAACTAAAACCACTTAACTACGAATTGAAACATCTTGGATTCACTACAAGCTTCACCTCTTAGCCCTAGCTAAGAGGTTTAGCTGCTCATGATCCAAGGAAACATGAAACAACTACAAAAAGCATGAAAACAGCAAAGCAAACCAAAAGGAGTTGTGAAACTCCAATCTTCACTTCCACAGCCTCCAACCTCGCTTGCACCCTTCTAGGATACCCTAGGAACAATCCCTAGGTGTCCTCTTATAGTCTGGAGGCTCCACAACGTCGGAATAATCGGGAATTTGCGAAACTCTTACGCAGCGCAGAGAAAATCGGGAAGAAATTAGAAGCTTCTAAGTCAGTACGCATGGCCGACCGGTCATGACCGGTCGGCCTCAATAGAGATTCATTCCAGCAAGTATGCCCGACCGGTCAAGACCGGTCGGGCCTATTTATCTTCAGTCCAGCAAGCCCCTCCGACCGGTCATGACCGATCGGATGTTTTCATCCATATTACAGCAGCACTGACCGACCGGTCATGACCGGTCGGTCCTATTCATTGAAGTTCCAGCAGCCTTGTCCGACCGGTCATGACCGGTCGGACGTCCAGCACATCCAACTATGCATGGCTGACCGGTCACTGACCGGTCTGGCTTCCTCGGCCGACCGGTCACGACCGGTCAGCTCCTTTGTCTCTTCTTTTTTTCTTGCTTTCTTTCTTCTGCTTTCTTCTTTCTTTGCTTCCTTCTTCCTTTTCTTCTTCGGTCTTCAAATAATCTCCATTAGAATAGTCCCAAATGAGCTCTTTATGTCTTCAATTGAGTAGAGTCCACCCTCAATCCTGTAATCACAAAACATGCATTGGATTAGCTTACAAACCATACAAACCTTGCACAATGAGTGATGAATTGGGGTTAGAATATGCACAATTAAGAGCTCAACACACCCCCCAACCAGCATTTTGCTAGTCCCGAGCAAAACATGCGTAAGCTAATCTCATTCTTCAAAACTCAACTCTCTTTCAGAAACCATCCTTCTATACATTCCAAGGTTCATAAGTGTAAGATTCAGAAAGATTAGGCGTCAAAGGTTGGAACCGTAAATCCTCAAGGCATAATAGGCATTCTTATGAGATTCCCACTGATTGGTTGATAAACAGAGGGACTTGAACAAATTCATCCTAGTGTGGGTAGTGAAAATTCATTCCACGAGTTTCTAGGATTATCTTCTTCATAGATCAACTAGACTATTGAACTCAAGGTACATAGAGCCACATCAAGCCAATGACAGGAATTTGCCTTACCGTCCTTCCGACGACTTTCACACTCCGTCCCATTTCCGGCTTTGGTTACGGGTAGACCATCCCCCGGTTGGTAGTAGGTAGCCCTAATCGGAATTTTCCACCGTTTTTCCACATTCCCAATTTCATCCTTCCTTTTCCTTTTTCTTTTTAAATTAGATAGGATTTTTAAAAATCCATATCTTTCATTATTTTCCCATGGACAAGGATGGACAAAGTACCCCGGCCTGATTTCTTAATACCTTAATTCAGAGTCTAGCTAATCCATAAATCACATAATCCCTTCAACTCATGAAAATCGTGTAATGTGAACTAGGTGTAAAAGTGTTCAGATTTTCTATCAATCACAAAAATAGGGGAGTTCACATATAAAACCATTATGCAATGAGAGATTCCAGACATCCAGCCCTATTCACTTCATATCTCTTCCTCTTATGCTCATATCATCTGGAATGCATAGAACCAATGTTTTCCAAAAGAGTTTCGAATTTTTGAAAAAAATCGAAAAATTTCCACATAATTGCTTGAGATGTTGCAAAGTGCTGGATTCATCCAAGCGGTCCTACACCCCCCAACCAAATCTTGCATTGTCCTCAATGTAAAAGATGCGCAATGAGCAAAACATGAAAGCAATTTGAAAATAACAGGGAGTGAGGAAGGATATTACCTGAGAGAGTGAACATTGGAAATCTTCCTCCTTCTAACAAACCTATGAAAACGAAAACAAAAGCAGCAAAATCCTAATCCTAACTACTCTATGCCTCCATCAGACTAGGAGATCAATCATCCTGATACACAGGATCATTCAGGGGTATAGACATACCTTCTGAAGGAAAATTTTCAAAGAACGGCTTTAATCGCTGCCCATTTGCCTTAAAAATATTGCCGTTCCTTGGATTCAATAGCTCGACAGTCCCATACGGATAGACAGTTTGCACAATGTAGGGACCGGTCCATCGAGATCTCAATTTTTCCGAAAATAGATGTAAGCGAGAATTATACATGAGGACTTTTTGATTGATCGTGAATGTCTTGCGAAGAATATTCTTATCATGGAATATCTTCGTCTTGTCCTTGTAAATTATTGCATTCTCATAAGCTTCATTCCGGATTTCTGCAAGTTCATTTAATTGAAGTTTGCGTAGCGAGCTTGCCTTGTCAGAATTGAAATTCATTGTCTTAATAGCCCAATACGCCTTATGTTCCAACTCCACAGGCAAGTGACAAGCCTTCCCATAGACAAGTCTATAGGGAGACATTCCAATAGGGGTTTTAAAGGCAGTACGGTAAGCCCAAAGCGCATCGATAAGTCGAAGTGACCAATCCTTGCGATCGGGATTCACCATTTTCTCTAAAATGTGTTTAATCTCCCTATTGGATATCTCAGCTTGTCCACTAGTTTGTGGGTGATAGGGGGTGCTCACTTTGTGTGTAACGCCATATTTCTTCATTAGGGCTGCAAAAGGGCGATTGCAAAAGTGAGATCCTCCATCACTTATGATGACTCGAGGCGTTCCAAACCGGGAAAGAATATTTTCTTTTAAAAATCGAATGACCGTTTTATGGTCATTATTCCGGCAAGGGATGGCCTCGACCCATTTGGAAACATAATCAACGGCAAGCAAGATGTATACATTTCCAAAAGAAGATGGGAATGGGCCCATGAAATCGATGCCCTAACAATAAAAAATTTCGATAATTAAGATGGGATTGAGTGGCATCATATTTCTACGGGATATCCCTCCTAGTTTCTGACAAGGTTCACATGCTTTGCAAAACTCATGTGTGTCTTTGAACATGGTGGGCCAATAAAACCCACATTGCAGAATTTTCGCTGTGGTCTTTTTAGCCGAAAAGTGGCCACCACATGCTTGAGAATGACAGAAGGAGATGATACTTTGTTGCTCATCATCTGGGACACATCTCCTTATGATTTGATCGGGACAGTACTTGAATAAGTATGGGTCGTCCCATAGAAATTTCCGCACCTCCGTGAAGAATCTATCCTTATCTTGTTTTTTCCAATATGTAGGAATTGCACCTGTAGCAAGATAGTTAGCAATGTCTGCATACCATGGCAATTGGGAAATAGCAAAAAGTTGTTCATCAGGGAACATGTCATTGATTGCAGTCGTTTCAGGGGAATCAGTGAGGACAAGTCGAGAGAGGTGGTCGGCTACTACATTTTCTACTCCTTTCTTATCACGTATTTCTATGTCGAATTCTTGGAGTAGGAGGATCCATCTTAATAACCGTGGTTTAGCATCCTTCTTAGAAAGCAGATACTTAAGCGCGGCATGGTCAGTGAATATAATGATCTTGGATCCAATCAAGTAGGATCTAAACTTCTCCAAAGCAAAAACTACGGCTAAAAGTTCCTTTTCAGTGGTAGTGTAGTTTGCCTGGGCTGAGTTTAGGGTTCTACTTGCATAGTAGATGACACATGGCTTTTTATCTTTTCTTTGGCCTAACACGGCCCCAATAGCATAGTCGCTAGCATCGCACATAATCTCAAAAGGAAGGCTCCAATCCGGTGGTTGCATTATTGGGGCACATGTCAACATACCTTTAAGGGTGTTAAAGGCCTTTTGACATTCTTCATTCCACTCAAATGAATTTTTCTTTTGAAGTAGGTTATATAAAGGGCGAGAGAGTGAACTGAAGTCCTTTATGAACCTTCTATAGAATCCTGCGTGTCCTAAAAAGGACCGCACATCTCGTATGCTTTTGGGTGGTGGAAGGGTAGAGATAAGATCAATTTTCGCTTTGTCCACCTCAATTCCATTTTGTGAAACGATGTGACCAAGTACAATTCCCTTTTGAACCATGAAGTGACACTTTTCCCAATTGAGCACTAGGTTCTTCTCTTCACATCTTTTTAGCACAGATTTCAAGTGCTCAAGGCACTCATCAAAGCTACAACCGAATACGGAAAAATCATCCATGAAGACTTCGAGAATGGTCCCCACCATGTCAGAAAAGATGCTCATCATACAACGCTGAAAGGTGGCAGGGGCATTACATAGTCCAAACGGCATCCGTCGATAGGCGAAAGTGCCAAATGGACATGTGAATGTAGTCTTTTCTTGGTCTTCACGGGCAATTTCTATTTGGTTGTACCCTGAATAGCCATCAAGGAAGCAAAAGTGGGAATGACCCGCCAACCGTTCTAAAATCTGATCAACAAATGGTAGGGGGAAGTGGTCTTTCCTCGTGACAGTGTTTAGCTTCCTGTAGTCAATGCACATTCTCCAACCAGTAGTAACTCTAGTTGGCACGAGTTCGTTATTGGCATTGGCTACGATGGTTATTCCGGATTTCTTAGGCACCACTTGAGTTGGGCTCACCCATTGGCTATCAGGTATTGGGTAAATGATACCTACATCCAATAGTTTCACCACTTCGGCCTTAACCACATCCTTCATGTTTGGATTTAGTCGTCTTTGTGGTTGCCGGGATGATTTTGCATTTTCCTCAAGGTGTATGCGGTGAGTACAAATCAGAGGGTCTATGCCTTTGAGATCCGCAATTGACCATCCAATGGCACTCTTGTGCTCTAATAGAGTGGCTATTAGCCTACTCTCTTGTTCCTCATCCAAGTGGGAAGAAATCACCACTGGATATGTCTCATCTCGACCTAAATAAACATACTTTAGCTCACTTGGTAATGGTTTTAGGTCGAGTTTTGGTGCCTTGATGTTGGATGGGAGGGCCTTGTTCTCATTTACAGGCAAAGGTTCAATTGGAGCCCTCTATCTTTTATTCTCAAGCACCAACATCACATCTAGAATGGCATCCCTCTCTTGTATTGTGTAATCATTTGTCTCATGAGAGTGGGCCATACATGCCTCCAAAGGGTTGGAAAATAGTGATAAGGGGACTGTATCCTCCACGAATGATTCGATCATGTTTAATTCGTGGACATCATCATCAACTTCCCGCGGTTGTTTGCATAACTCAAATATGTTAAGCTCAAGGGTCATATTTCCAAAGGACATTTGTACAAGTCCGTTTCTACAATTGATAATGGCGTTTGAAGTAGCTAGAAACGGTCGTCCAAGTATGACGGGAATTTGAGTACCGGTGCCTATCACGGGATGTGTGTCCAAGACAATAAAATCTACTGGGTAGTAGAATTTATCAACTTGGACTAGAACATCCTCTACCATTCCTCTCGGTATCCGGACGGATCTATCAGCAAGTTGGAGTGTGGTTTTGGTGGGTTTCAATTCACCTAACCCAAGTTGTTCGTAGACCGAGTATGGAATGAGGTTCACACTTGCCCCCAAGTCGAGTAGGGCTTGTTTAATCTGGTAGTCTCCTATGATGCATGAGATGGTTGGACTACCTGGATCCTTGTATTTTTGGGGCACCTCTTGTTTGATGATGGCGCTCAAATTCTCAGCCAAAAGCACTTTGTTGTGAATGTTATGTTTCCTTTTGATTGTACACAATTCCTTTAAAAATTTAGCATAAGATGGTACTTGTTTTATTGCATCCAACAGCGGGATGTTGATCTTCACCTGCTTAAAAACTTCCAGAACCTCCAGATTTTTATCTAAAGGTTTAGGTGAAATCAACCTTTGTGGAAATAGGGCAACCGGCTTGTATTGCCTTTCCGGTTTTTTCTCTTGTGGAATATTGTTTGGGCTATCATCCTCTTTGGGAATTTCCGGATCCTTAGGCTTTGGGGCCTTCACCGGATTAGATTTGTCAATTTCTTTCCCACTTCTCAAAGTGGTGATAGCCTGGACATGTTTCGTATGGTGGGAGGATGAGCTTGCATCTTGTATCTCATACTGGGTCCTTGGATTAGGAAGAGGTTGAGCAGGAAGTGTGCCCTTCTCTCTACCACTAAGGTGAGCTTCAACTCTAGCCAGAGATGTTTTCAATTCATTAATGGCTTGATTTGAATTTTGATTGAATTTCAATTGCTCTTGCATGAACCCATCTATTTTTAGAGAATTTGTCTTGTTATACTCATTCTGGACCGATACGAGTGCACCCAACATCTCTTCTAGTGATACTTTTGGAGTGTTGTTTGCATTTGCAGTGGGTCCATTCCTCCAACTGAAGTTGGGATGGTTCTTCCAATTAGGATTATATGTGTTTGAGTTTGGAGCACCATATTGCTGTTGATAACTGTTTATGGCATTTGTTTGTTCTTGTAAGATGCCTTGGACTGCTGAAATTGTGGGACAATCTGGTGTAGCATGTTGATTTCCAACACAAATTCCACAAACAGTTTCAACCTCAGTGGAGTTGATTGTTTCTCCTTTCCTTAATTCCATGGCTTCGACCTTTCTTGTAAGGCTAGCCAACCGTGCACTTATGCTATCTTCTTCTGATAAGACATACATTCCTCCCTTTTCCTTTTGTTGGCCAGTCTTGGAATTTGTTGGTTTAGATGTGTCCCAAGATTGTGCACTTTCAGCCAATTCTTCCAGATAATCCCATGCTTCATCAGCTTCCTTATTCATGAACTCCCCATTACACATCATCTCTATAAATTGGCGCATGGATGGAATCAGTCCTTCATAGAAAAAACTTATAATCCGCCAATTTTCATAGCCATGATGTGGGCATGCGTTTAATAGGTCCTTGAATCTCTCCCAACATTGGGAAAAGGTTTCATCCTCCTTTTGGGCAAAGTTCATGATAAGGCGCTTAAGCATGTTCGTTTTGTGAGTAGGGAAGAATTTTTTTATAAATTCTCTGTGCATATCATTCCATGACCCAATTGATCTTGGCCTCAATGCATAAAGCCAACCCTTGGCTTTATCCTTAAGAGTGAAAGGGAAGAATTTAAGTCTTACTACATCTTCAGTCACATTTGCAAAGTGCATGGTGGTGATTACCTCATCAAACTCCCTAAGGTGTTGATAAGCACTTTCACTGTCTAAACCATGGAATTTAGGGAGAAGATTGATCACTCCTGGTTTCAAATCCACATTCCCTGCATTTGGTGGAAATACTATGCATGAGGGAGTGCTCGTTCTTGCAGGTTGCAAGAAATCACGTAAAGTCCTAGGTCGGGGAACATTCTCAACCACATTCTCCCCTGTTTCAGTTTGATTTTGAACCGGGTTAGGTTGATTTGCAGCCATACTTTCAGATAAAATTGGAGAATCTAGATGTCTCCTAACACGTGGCTCTCTATCAATGCCTTCTACTATCCCCCCTTCACTTATGAGTCGGTTATTGGAATCCCGAGCCCAATGTGGCATGCAAAACCAAAAATAAGAAACAAAAAGGAAAAAGAATTCTTCCTTCTTTTTCTTTACTCTTCTCTAAGACCGAAGCACAAGGTGTCTTGCAATGGCTAGGCCAAAAACAAAGATAGAGACCGATTTCTCCTGGTCAATAGGGGTTCAGAGAACACCCCACCCACTCTTTGAATCTTTTGAGAAAAAGTGCAGAAAAAGGAGAAAGAGGAGTAGAGATGAGAAAAGAAATCCCTGAGCACAAGGTGATCCAAGACGGCAGAGCCGACCAATAGGAATCCAGGTGGCAAAAAGGCCGACCTTTCAGAGATCCAAAAGGAGTCTCCACCCACTCTACAAGAGATGAATAAAATAAGAATGACTAGGAGAAGGAGAAGAGTAAGGTTTTAGAAGGATAGCACCTGAATTGCACTTGAAATCCTTGACTCTTCTTCGGCTTCCTAAAAATCCCTGAAAAGAAAAATCAAATAAATAAACTAAGTTAGTCTAAAAATCTAAAAAAAAATCCTAAATAGATACTAATTTCAGAAATTTGTGAAAACCGTAAAAAATCCCTAGCAGCGGCGCCAAAAACTTGTTCGTTTCCCCAAGTGTAGGGTTGGGATGTAGTAATAATCTCGGTAAGACCGAGGTCGATCCACAGGGACTATGTAGGATCTCACAAATTCATCCACAAGTGTCTATTGAAGTCTACTAATCCGATTGATGTATAAAGTTGATATGAGTAACAAAAGCTGAATTAAATCGAGAGTAAGTAATTATAAGAGGATACTAGGGTTTCAAGGATCCACTTGTAGCAATCCTTAATGTTCAATCCGCTGTGGTTTCTTATTCTCTCAACTAGAATCAACATTCCTGTCCGACCAGTCGGATGATAGAACTGTTAAACCAAACAGTCTGTAATATGTAAGTTATATGCATAAGATTCACTCACTCTAGGCTGAGCTGAGCATGCTCACTTGCATAGGTCATTCCCCTTTTCTATAGGTCCAGTTCTCAATCATAACCATCCCCAAGTCCTCTCACAAGACAAGGCTAGATTAGGATTTGAACTAGATTCAAATCACCAGCACAGTCCTTACATATTCCAGAAAATCAACTAAAATAGAACTTTGGCCTGAAGTCCCTTTATGAAGAGCTTAGTACTAGAGCGCACTCCGATTCCTCGGATCATACACGTCTATACCGTTGCAAACAAATTAAGAAGATAAGTAATTCGTCCAAACATCCATGAGTCATCACAAGACTAAGAAAAATTACTTAAAAACTTGTATAAACTTCAAACCTTAGTTCATAATCATGAATTCCAAACTAAAACCACTTAACTACGAATTGAAACATCTTGGATTCACTACAAGCTTCACCTCTTAGCCCTAGCTAAGAGGTTTAGCTGCTCATGATCCAAGGAAACATGAAACAACTACAAAAAGCATGAAAACAGCAAAGCAAACCAAAAGGAGTTGTGAAACTCCAATCTTCACTTCCACAGCCTCCAACCTCGCTTGCACCCTTCTAGGATACCCTAGGAACAATCCCTAGGTGTCCTCTTATAGTCTGGAGGCTCCACAACGTCGGAATAATCGGGAATTTGCGAAACTCTTACGCAGCGCAGAGAAAATCGGGAAGAAATTAGAAGCTTCTAAGTCAGTACGCATGGCCGACCGGTCATGACCGGTCGGCCTCAATAGAGAGTCATTCCAGCAAGTATGCCCGACCGGTCAAGACCGGTCGGGCCTATTTATCTTCAGTCCAGCAAGCCCCTCCGACCGGTCATGACCGATCGGATGTTTTCATCCATATTACAGCAGCACTGACCGACCGGTCATGACCGGTCGGTCCTATTCATTGAAGTTCCAGCAGCCTTGTCCGACCGGTCATGACCGGTCGGACGTCCAGCACATCCAACTATGCATGGTTGACCGGTCACTGACCGGTCTGGCTTCCTCGGCCGACCGGTCACGACCGGTCAGCTCCTTTGTCTCTTCTTTTTTTCTTGCTTTCTTTCTTCTGCTTTCTTCTTTCTTTGCTTCCTTCTTCCTTTTCTTCTTCGGTCTTCAAATAATCTCCATTAGAATAGTCCCAAATGAGCTCTTTATGTCTTCAATTGAGTAGAGTCCACCCTCAATCCTGTAATCACAAAACATGCATTGGATTAGCTTACAAACCATACAAACCTTGCACAATGAGTGATGAATTGGGGTTAGAATATGCACAATTAAGAGCTCAACATACGGCTAGACACAAGTTTGGGATCTGGACATCGGACCAATCTAGGGCTGGCCACTTCCCTTTTTTGGTCCAATGGATGGGCTGCTTCTGCCCCTGGCTGATGATTGATGGTGTTGCTTCTGCAGAGATGGGCGAGTCGTGCCCCTTGCTGATTGATGCTGAGATGGGCAAGTTGTGCCCCTGACTGGCTAGAATTGAAGCGGGCAAGTTGTGCCCCTGGTTGATTGATGCTGAAGTGGGCAGGTTGTACCCCTGGTTGGGAGCAGGTGTTAGAGTAACCTGGTCCTGAAGCTGCTGTATTTGACTTCCTTCTTCATCTTCATCATTTCCTTCTTCTTCTGGAGGCTTAGATGGTTCGAGAATCTGATCCCATCGAATGGGGGGCCACGTAGCCCAAACTAGGCTCATCGGGAGGCCTTTGTGTAGTGCAGTCGGTTGTTTCCCTCCTGGATCTTTGCAAGGTTCTCCTGGCTTGACGAACTGGATGGGTGAGCACCGAAATTTCTTCTTTCTTTTGTCCATGAAGATTGCCTTGTATCCGAGTCCCCATTTGCGTTGGTTATATATCAGTAGTACCTTTCTGGACTTGAAGTGATTCTTCATTCGGTATTTGAGGCTCAGACGCTCTGCCGGTGAAAAGACACGGTCCACCCTTATCGGTTCTGGATTGGCGATAGAGTTCACAGTCTCGAATTCGAAACTGTTAAACGGGATGTCTTCTCCAAAGTGCTAGATATCGATGACCGGGATGTTGGGTTCAGTGGCAGCAGCATTGGAAGAAATGATGAGCTCCTTCTCTGCATGGATAGAGATCACTTGATTTCCACAGATGTATTTCACTCGTTGATGCAGGGTTGACGGCACAGCTCCAACCTTGTGCAGCCAAGGCCGTCCGAGCAGCATGTTGAAAGAGGCTGATATATCCAGAATTTGGAATGTGATGGTGGAGACTTCCGGACCTATCTGTACCTCTATGTCGACCTCCCCTTCCACTGATCGGCGGGTGTTGTCGAATGCTCTGACACATATGGTGCTGGGTTGAAATGAAGAGGGATTGATTCCCAAACGTTCCGCAGTTTTGAGTGGGCAGACATTTAAGCTTGAGCCATTATCGATAAGGACCAGTGGGAGACAGAGGTCTTTGTATCGTAAGGCTATGTTGAGGGATCGCCCATGATCGCGTCCTTCTGGTGGTAACTCATTATCGGTGAAGGTGATGGCCCGTGGAGCCAGGAGTTGCCCAATCATCAATGCTATCATCTCTGGTGCTGTATCAGAGGAGACGTGAGCATCGCTTAAGGTTTTGGCAAACATTTCTCGATGTATGCGAGATGTGCAAAGTAGCTCCCATACTGAGATTTGTGCAGGGATTGACTTGAGCTGAGTCGCCACATCGTATGCGGCTTCATTTTTGTTGCCGAGGCCTGAAAGAGCGCCTTTGAGATCTCCTCTGTTTTGATTATCCCTTCGGATCCAACGCCCATTGGGATTCATATTTCCTACTTCCGCACATTCTGGATAGTGCCATGGGACTTCTTTATAATTTTCGTCACCTTTGCCTTCTATGACCACCGGTTCTTGCAACGGTGCTGGTGTGGGTACCAGATCTTCCTCGTATGGAGCTTTTGCCTTGAGAACTACATTGTTGCCTGTGCTGAAGGGGTAATATCGAGGCCTGTCTTCATAGATCGCATAAGGTCGTGGTCCTGGCCTGACTGTTCCTGGAGCAGGAGGCTCCCATGGAATGAATACTGGTCCTCTTGATATGGCAAGAGGTTTCTCTGTTCGTCCCAGCTGTCGTAGTGTGATTGACACGCCTTCGGGATTTGCCCCTTGCAATATGACTGGCTCGACTGGAGGAGCTCCTTCCAAAACAATGGGTTCTTGCTGCTGATGAGTATAATCCCTCATTACGGATTGGATTGTTCTGGAGTTACCCCTTGCAAGATGACAGGTTCGTATGCAGGCTCGATGTATGATTGTGCTCCTTTCAGGACGACTGGTTCCCAGCATGAATGCTTGTAAGGTGCCCCTTGAACAACTAGTACATCATATGGAAGTGCTCCTTCGAGTACTACTGGCTCGAGGACTGGAGGAGGAAAGGGACTTGCCCCTTGCATGATCGGAGGAGGACTTGTCGGCCCATAAGTGTAGGCATGAATGGTATAAATGGGGGAGAAGAAGCGATCGAGGCGTTCTTCTTCTTCTATGCTGTTGACGGTGGGGCCTCGAGATGAACTGGGATCCGTCGGATGTTGAGGCAGAGGATTCTGAAAAATATTGGTGGAAGCTGCTGCAGGAGTCCCAGGGACCGAGATGACGATCTTGCGGTCATCAATCAGATCTTTTATGGCATTCTTCAGAGTAAAATATCGATCAGTAGCATGGCCACGTCCTTGATGGTAGGCACAGTACTCATTTTCTCGGTAGTTTGGAGGCAGAGGATGAGGAGGAGGCCTAGGTGCCATTAGAGTGAGTAACTGCTTTTGTATCAGCGTAGTCATGACTTGAGTAAGTGGGGTGAACTTCTTGAGCTCCCTGTAATTCTGCCTGTTCTGGTATGGGTACTGACCATTTTCTCTGAACTGCTGCTGCTGTCGAGGTGGTTGTGGCTGTGGTTGAGGATTCGGTCGCGGTTGATACCTCTGAGGTTGGTGCTGAACCTGATTCTGCTGATGCTGTTGATATCCCCGTGGGGGAGTGTATTGATTACCCTGAGCAGTGGTGCTGATGTTGTTTACTTCTGTCGGGCGGGGAGGAGAACCGCTGCGGTTTCCGCTCCCATATCCGATGGGTCTTCCCTCCACTCTGTTTCTCTTGACTAGAGTGGCTTGATGAGGCCATGTGGAGATTGTCCCGGCACAGATTCCTGCTTCGACTTGCTCTCCAGCACGGATCAACTGTGAGAAATTCGCATATGGATGCGAGATGAGATATCCAGATATGCCGGGATATGTTGAATGAACAATCATGGAGATTTGTTCTTCGTCGTCGATAGGTGTTCGCATTCGGGCTGCCATAGCTCACCAACGTCCCACATAGGAAGATAGTGTTTCGTCACTCCTTTGCTTAAGAGCTGCGAGGTCGGCTCTTCTGGGTGCCATGTTGAGATTGTATGCGAATCTGTCGACGAAGGCCTGGGAAAGCTGTTCCCATGTCCTGATGCAGTGACAGTCCAATGAGGTGTACCAATTTAGGGCATCGCCCTTCAGAGATTTTTGGAATAAACGAATGAGGGCCCCTTCATTTCCTGAGATTGCACTCAGCTCTCCACAGAAGGCCTTGAGATGTGATGTGGGACAACCGCTGCCATCGTATCTTTTGAATTTTGGAACCTCAAAGTTTTGAGGTACTTGAGCGTCTGGGAAAGGACACAAGTCTCTGAACTTGGTCAAAGGTAAGTTGATTCCTTGTTGTCGCTGAAGCTGATTTTGCAAGATCTGGAACTGCTCCCGCAACTCGTCCAGTCCTGAGTGATCCATTCGAGCGACTGGTGCCTCTTGTAGTAAGGCACGTTCTTCTTCGGCATAGTGGTCGATGTCTTCGACCCTATGTGCTTGCTGAAAAGCAACCGTGGGTTGCTGAAGTTGATTCGATGATTGAACTGGATTCAGATCAACTTGTGCTTGAAAGGATTGCAACTGAACTGGAGACTGTACTGAAGGTTGAACTGGAACTCGCTGGAAGTTAACTGGAGATTGCTGAATTGAAGATTGCTGGAAATTAACTGGAGTTTGCTGAATTGAGGATTGCTGAAAATTAACTGGGATCCCATCGGCGGGGATGTGCTGGAATTGAAAAGTGCTCCTGTTTGCAGGAGGCTGAGATGCTGGGAAGTGACCCCCTTGTTGGGTATTCGCCACTGTCCGCTGATTGATGTGGGCTTGACACTGACCCCCATTGTGGGCATTTGCAAGTGCTGTCCCTGCTGTTGAAAATTGAATTGAATTCCCCTCGGCGGGGATGTGCTGAAATTGAAAAGGTGTCCCATCGGCGAGGACATGCTGAGATCTACTGAGACTGTTGTTTGCAAGATTGACTGGAAGCTGACTGGAAGTCCATGCGACGGGAGTGCTCTGAGATGGCTCTGTCGTCGCAGGAAGGTATTGAGGAGGATGCCCCGTAACGAAGGGCTGAGACGGCTGCTGTCGGTAGTCTTGGGCAGATTATGAGGTTGTGCTTGATTTGAACTGGAGACAGGAAGGATCCGACATGGCTGCTGAGATTGCTGAACTGGGCCAACCTAATTGTTGGCTGCTGCGGTGGCTTGTGCTTGCATGAATTGCAAGAGCATTTCTTACATTGCTCTCACTCCTTGTGCCAATTCTTGTATGATTGGCGTATTCTCAATTGACTGTTACGATGGAGGTTGCGCTTCGGTCATCTCAAGAGCAAGGAAGAGATGAGTTTCTTCTTCATGGTCGGACATGGCTTGCTGTGCCCGAGTGCAGATTATGCTGCGGAAGGGAAGTTGTTTCCAAACACGTTGAGCCCGAGGAGGCGCAATGGTGAGGACTATACTCTATTCTTTTTGGGTTTTAGGATTTTCTATTTTTTTGTTGTTTTGGAAAGAATGCTATGCAGATGAGATTGTATGAGGATTAGTGACTTTCAAGTACGGGAAGGATTCTGTTTTTCAAGTCGGATCACGACTAGTGGGACTAATTCATCCCCAGTGGAGTCGCCATTCTGTGGACCCTCGCCGTTTCCGCGCTCCCACATGACGTTCTCGTCCCTTCTCCTTTCGGGAAAAGAAGGAGAGGAGGATACGTGAGTGCGAATCGTCGTTTGTGCCACTGGCTTGCCTCGTTCTCGAGGGCTTTGTTTGGTTGTCGTGTTAAGCTGGATGTGTTTAAATGAGTTTATATAAGACCAGAGTCGCCACTAGCCAGTTACTTCGAATCTACAGTCGGCTAGACCCTGTAGAAATGTTAAAGAAGGGGATCCGAAGATTCCTTCCTCTAAAATGACTCCTTTTGATCTGCGGCCAGAGATTTGAGGTAAGGGATCACGGTTACAGGGTGGGAAGAGGTTAAGCACCCCACACACTGCCCGTACCGAAGTACGGTCTCTACTTCACAGAATCGAACTAATACTTGAAAGTCTGTTTCAATCCTCATACATTCTCATAAATGACATGATGCATGAATGCGGGTCTGAACAGTAAGAGTTTCTGATGGGCAGGTTCCAACAACGGGCAAGCCCAGAGCATACGCTCGAACTGACAGGTGCTTAATATAAGACGTATGCAGTGTGCTTGAATAATCAAGGTGCTTTATAGTGAAGCATGAATGCAGGTCTGAACAGTAAGAGTTTCTGATGGGCAGGTTCCAACAATGGGCAAGCCCAGAGCATACGCTCGAACTGACAGGTGCTTAATTTAAGACGTATGCAGTGTGCTTGAATAATCAAGGTGCTTGCAGTGAAGCAGGGGGGTTGGAAGAAAAGTAAATGTTGCACTTATGCTAGATGCAAATGAGATGATGCTGGAAAAAGAGTAGCTGGATGGACGGAGGTGTCGTAAGGGTTGGCTTCGAGTCGCTGGATCAAGACTTGGATGGCTTGGGAGACTTAGGCCAGTGGTCAGGCTGGGCTGGACCAGGGCTAGGCTCTCCTCACTCGGGCTCTCCTTGGTGGGAAAATGGGCTAAGGGGTGGAGAAGGGGACTCGAACGGACGGTCGCTGGACTGGGCGGATTGCTCTGTTGAAATGAGAAGGGGAGGGGGGTATTTATAACAGCGGGCAGTGGCAGAGCTCGTAAATAATTTTGGGCGGCCCGCTGTGGGCCGCCCGTACGGCTACTCCTCGATTTCCAGCGAGGTACGGTCACTCCCTCGGGGCTGCTGTCTGGCTCGGTGGGTTGACTCAGTGAGTTGACTCAACGGGTCGACTCGGTGACTTGACTCAGCGGGTTGACTCGACGGGTTGACTCGGTGTTTTGACTCGACGAGTTGACTCAGCGGGTTGACTCAGTGGGTTGACTAAGTGAGTTTGACTTTTTTAGGATTTTTTTGACTGGCTTTTCTTATGGGGGGTTTTTCAGGCTAATGTTTAGGACTGGGTTGACTGGGTTCAGGCTTGAGTTGGGCTATGGATTGGGGCTTACAAGGGTGAGTTTGGCTGAGTTTGGACTTGGAATTTGGGGGTATGGTCCTCCATTCTTCCAGCTATCTCTACCAACAGTGTAACCGAAGGTGGGGTGTCTACAATACATTTATGGAATTGTAATAAGTCTTCCAGAGAAGACATGGTTTTGTATTTTGATTAATCAGTATGGATATTGGTTGGTTCCTTTATTTAAACATTGATGATAACGTAGTAAATTAATAGAATAAGATGACAATTGTTTCTGCCATTATGCTTAAATGCTACATTTCATTATTTGACAAATTAGTCATTCCATAAATTACTTGGGAATTTGGCCGTTGTGTTATACATGAGAGTTGAAAATCTCGGGTCGTTACATTCCACTCAACCTAGGACTTAGTCATAGTTCTAGTAGCTCCGTTCTAAGCTTCTACGCGTAGCGTGTCAGTGTCGTGTTAGACTACCCATGCAATTTCAATTGGTATCAGAGATCAAGATCTAACGGATAGAAAATGAGCATAATGACTACCTGTCGATCGGTCGAAAAGGCTTCATTGGTCAGTTGATAAGGGTTATCTACCAGTCGAATTTGGAAGTCGACCGGTTGAATATCCTCAGTGGCTTGTTGTCTTATTTCAGCCATTGATCAACCTGTCGACTAGCTTCATCGATCGATCAATAAGGTCTATCGACCAGTCGAATTATCCCACCGACTGGTCGATTTTTTTTGGACATGTGTTCTTTTGTTGTCCAATTTTTACCCTTATCGACCTGTCGACTGCTTCTGTTGACTGGTTGATCATACTGTCAGTCAGTCGATTGATTAGTCGTCAGCATCATGAGTTCTACTGTTTTGGGTGCATTTGTACAGCAGCTCATAAACCTCTTATACCTCTTCATGGTTGGTCTTTTGGGACTCTTATGCTCATTCGAAAATGACTAATGGTATACATATTTAGGTCTAAGCCATCTAGAGGTTAAAGTTGTTTTGGTTCTAAGGGTTAAGGTCATCAAGGCATCTCATTTACCTGTTTCTTGTTCCTTGATGCTTCTTCTCTACTTAAATTTTCGGTCTTCAGCTTACCAAGGCTCAATCGACATTACAACACATGAACGCACGTGATTGACAAATAAGGTGCACTAGTATACCACAGAAAAGTGAACTAACATTGTCTACTATTGAAGTAAAGTACATGTCAGCTACACAAGCATTCAAGGAAGCTATTTGGTTAAAAATGTTGTTAAAATAACTAAAATTCAAGTAGAAAATGATGATGATTCATTGTGATGGTTAAAGCATTTTACACTTGGCAAAGAATCTGATATCTCACGCACAAACGCACATCGATGTTCAGTATCACTTTATTCGCGATGTGATGGAAGATGGTCAAATCATATTTAAAAAAATTCACACCAACGACAACATAACAGATATATGGACGAAGCCTATTGTAAGGGAGAATATTATTTAGTGCAGGACTTCTTTTGAGCTTGTTATTACCTAGCGAATGGTGATGTTTGGGTAACTACTATTAAGAGTATTTTTTTACACTATTCAAAAAATTAGTCTTCAAGTGGAAGAATGTTTTGGCGGTGAGGGTCTTTCACCAAGATACGTTCCTGGTGATATCTCTCTCTCTCTCTCTCTCTCTCTCTCTCTCTATTTATCTATCGATCTCTCTATCTCTGTTTCTCTATGTGTACAACTGTACGTACAACCACATGCGGTGAAGCCTACTTCCTCTAAGCTTTGTGATATGCACTCTCATGTGGGCCATATAAGGAGGGCCATAGGTACAGAGAGGTAGTTCAATTCTATTCAATTTATCTTTTGGGTATTCCTTGGTGTGGGGTTTCTTGGACAGGTGGGAGAGATGTAAGCCTTGTATTTTTATTTCTCTTGTTTCTAGTGAAGAAGAAAGCTCTATTGTTGTCTCGTAGAGTAGACATATTGTCGAAACACGTACATCCTCACGCCTTGTCTCTTATTTTGGTTTGGCCCTTTTTCTTTTATGTTTTGGACTCAATGACATATTGTCAAACCACGTAAATCCTTGCACCTCTTATCTCTCCTTTTGCTTTAGCCTTTTCTTGCTTTTATTTGGCCCATTTTCTTTTATGTTTTGGCCATACTTACATTGATCATGTGTAGATATTTTTCCGCAATGATATTTGCACCTGACAAAGTTGAATAAGAAGAAACCGTGCAATGCATGAGCAATAGAGGCTTGAATTTAAAGAAATTCAAATTTTGATCTTTTTTCTCTATTTTTTCTTTTCTTTATGTAAAAGATCTTGACTCCTTATCCAAATATTAGTATGTATTCGAAGCTCTTTTCTTTCTTTCTTTCTTTTTCTTAAGGGTCCTTTGGATGTAAAAGTCTTTGTTTTCAATCCTCGATTATCATTTTGCATTTTTCTCATCCTACGAGCTAAAGACAGAGAAGGTGAGGACAAATCAAATTCTTGAAGCTATAACAATGGTATAACTATGGCAACAATTCTAGGTATGCTTCCCCCCCTCTGAACTAGATGGTTTAAGGCATGGTGATCTTGGAAAACTAGTGAAACTGATCATCTGTGGTGGTCACAGTTACAGCAAAGAAGTCGTTGTTTAAATGCTTTGAAGATGTCCGCTTTGGGTATTGCTTCATCGGAATTAATTGATTAATTACAGCAATCGCAAGGTGATTGGGATTGTTGTTTTGGGCAATATTTTGGGGTTGATTAGCTATTTCAATACGTTGTTGTTTGATCAACCCTTTCAAGCTCAATTATGTGACAATTCAGATGTTTAGATCAACAAGCTTTTGGTTAGTTTTTGCTAGAAGTCATCATACAATTCTACTTCCCCTGTATTTGCAGCGTATATGTGTGAGTTGGTTCTATGTGTTGGTAACCTAGCTACTATATATTGTAACACATTAGATGAGCTGCTGCCCTAATTTTTTGCCAAAGGAGTCTACACAACAGGACCCATTTGATGGATTGACTAGAAATTGTAACATTAGTGAATGAAATGGCGTGCAGAGGGAGTACAATTTTGTAGGGAGGGATGACATAATGTGTAAAGGTCGACCTCAAGTATTTGGTTTATGATAATTAATAAAGGTATTTTGGTAATGCAAAATAGGTCTTGAAGATGTTGAAATGAGAAAGGATAGAATTAGAAATGAATGCATTAGAGGAAACTTCAGAATACTGTAATAAGTAATAAGAAGATAATCATATTTAGATCGTTTGGTTTTATACTCCAATTGTTAGAAGAAAAGAGTTGGTATAAGTCGAACCCTCTAAAAGGGGGGTGAAAGGCCCCAAGAGACTGGATAGAGGTAATAAGAAAAGACAATAACCTATGATCTAGCTAAAGGTCTTGCACTTGAGATCACGCTGATAGTTTGTTTTTTCCCTTCATCCAAGTCTGTGTGAGCCAATCAATTGGTTGGACGTCAAGTAAACATTACAGTGAGCCCTTGGAGGTTTTTAATGGTAGACATTCAATCACGACTGTTTGACCTTGTTGTGGTCCACCTGAGATTTACAACTGCCTCATTTGAGGTATGAAGCACTAAAATGATAGGTAAAAATGGCTGGACGGCATGGATAAATACATACATCTTTGGTGGGGCCCAAGAGCACCGACCGCAAGCCCCATGATAGTGGCAGCGTCACTGGCCCAAACAGCTGAAAACCCGACTCCCGCCCGAAACAAAATCCCGAAGTCCCAACCCCGCCAGAAACAAAACTCCCCAGATCCCAACCCCGCCAGAAACAAAACTCCCCAGATCCCAACCCCGCCCTCATCTCTCTCTCTCTCTCTCCTACCGGCCCCCGTTCCAGCAAGCTTCGTACCTTTATTGGTCCTTCTGACAACGGCTCTCCACTGGCGATTTGTCTTCATCGACTCTCCACCAGCAATCTCTGTCCGTCGGCGAGGTATGTAGCCGTTTCCTTTTTCCTTATTCTTTTTTCTTTTTTCTTTTTTGTTTTGCCTTAAGTTTCTGATGATAGGTGTGCTTTGTAGGTGGACTGATGGTAGGGAACCAAAGCAATTTTTGGACTACAGCTTGGAAAGAGCATGATAGCACTGGGCAGCAGCAGTCCAAGCTCTCTGCTAGAGGCCGTTGGAGGCCAGCTGAAGATGCCAAGCTCAAAGAGCTTGTTGCCCAATATGGTCCTCAAAACTAGAATCTCATTGCTGAGAAACTTGAAGGAAGATGAGGTGAAAAAAAAAAACCCCAAAAAACCTAACGAATTTTTATTTTATTTTTTTTAATTTTAAATCCTTTTATGGTTTTCTTAATCTCGGCTTCCATCTCTTGGAGCCCTGAAATCGCGAATGTGCTTATCGCTGGGACATTGAATTCATGGAAAAGATTGAAATACCCTTCTGTGAGTGTCCACATGCACAAGAAAAAGGGTATTGTGGTCTAGAAGGGTTATTCTATGCATTCTCGAATACTCAAGACCATACTTGAAACTCATATCTTCCTTGCCAACAGCTTGGCCAACATGTACTGCAAATGCGGATACGTCCATTACCCACCGTGTGTTTGGTGAAATGCTTCAACCAGATGTAATCTCTTGGAATACCATGATTGCTGGCCCCAATTAGTTGGGATGATGGAAAAGGATTCATGAAGCTGGCCCTAATTAGTTGTCTAACCATGAAGATGTAAGAGTTCCAGCAAATATGCTGCCAGATCCATCATTTGATAAGGATTCTTGTGGGGTTGGCTTTGTCGCAGAATTGTCTGGTGAATACAGCAGGAAAACTGTAAGTCTTGTTCATTTGCGAGGACATTGATAAGGTATGTTTCTGTGGAAATTGCATGAAATTGAGAGGCTGGTCAGATCTCATCATGGTCCCATGATCTTTGTTTATTCTAGAGGAATTTCCATCTTGTTGAAATCATCTGCAAATTGTTGTGGTCTTGTCTCAAGCTAGAACAGAGAGGTTCTTCACTTGCCATTGCATTTATGCACATTCTGTTAGTTGTCAATCTGTTATCTCTTACAAAAGAAGTTAATTGCCAATCTGTTGTTAATTGAATTTGAAGTCAAAGAAGTTGAAGATACATTTTTGGATACATAAATTTTCAGCTTATTGCATGTTCTGTGTTTGCAGGTAGTACGAGGACTATTTGGAGCATTGCTGGAGTATCTAATATCTTTTTTCATGCGGACAGAACCCTTGCAAGACCTGGATAGAATTTTTCAAAAGGTTCTCATTCTGTCTCTTGAAAGTGCTCGGATTGTTTCCATATGCTTTATCTTTCTTGCTACTATGGTGAAAATTTATGTATTTGCATTTTCTAAAACTGATTATGTACACAGCTGCCTAGATATGGGGCATGCGACATGTTTTTTTTTTTTCTCACTGCCTAAGATTGCTCAGCCATTGCTTGGTAAATGGGAATGAGTGTGTTGCAAATTGATCAGGGTTGATTTTCCTTTTATCTATTTGAGGAATTGCGTAGGCTAGTTTTGGTGATCTGGTGATCTGGAATTGCAACGAGCTGATATTTATGTTTTGGCTGTACCCAGACCCCATGTGGCCATACCCACAGGTTGGGTGTCAAAGAAAAAGCATGGTGGGACCCGCAAAAAATCTTAGGATGGGGATCATACCTCACTGTTTTATGCGCTACAGTCCACTTGAACTTTGGATCTGCCTCATATCTGGGCCCGGGCCCTGAAGTGGGCTAGAAAGTTGGATGGATGGTGTGTCTCCAACACACGTGCCATAGTGGGCCCAAGGAAGGTTTCAAGGGGAGGTGCTCAATGACCACAGTTTTCAATGGTGTGGCCCACTTTCAGCCTTGGGTCTGCCACGACTTAGGGCCCAGGCCCTGAAATGATTTGGAAAAAATGGATGGACAGTAGTGATGAGACAAATAAATCAGGTGGGTCCGCTGCTGGATGGTTCATATCAAAGGTTGGCCCCTCATGATAGAGAGTGGATGTAAGGGGACCAAGCATACTTGAATGATGGAGAGTGGATGTAAAGGGGACCAAGCATTCTTGAGGGATAAATACCGATGATGTTGGAAACCAAACATGCTTATCTACTTATTGGCTGATAAGTATGTTGTTTACCAAACATAATTATCTGCTTAATATGTAGAAACCAAGATAAGTGGCTTATCTTAAGTAACTTACAATCCAAACGGGCCCTAAGTGTGCTCTGCCATATTTGTACTGTGTAAATCATACCAGTCATGTATTAGGAGAGTGCACATTTATGGTGAATGTGGAATGCTGGTCTTTTTAACCATCCATTAATTTTTTCAGACATGTGTAGTCAACCGGTTGAAGGGACCTAGCTGAATTTTGGGCCAGGGAAGATACACCATGGGATCCCCAAGATTAGTGGCCCAGATCTCGAGCATATGCCAAATTGGCTTCTGTGGGTTGATAGGACTCAAATCCTATGTGGACAGTTGGCTCTCTACTGAGCTTCTATTTTCACACCTATTTGTTTTTTTAGCACCTGGGCATTAGAAAGCATTCTTCACATGACAGCATGGAGTATGTTCCTTGTTGTAAATATGCCATTTGAGTTCTATATAATATGCTTTTCAGCATGGATTATGTTTCTTTGAGCAAATATTTAGTCAGTTAAATTTTCTCTACTTGTATAGTATTATGCTTTTCACCAACCCAACAAAAATGGCAATAAAAAATTAATTTGCTTCTGTGGATCTGGCTATGCTTTTGGCAGAGACCTCATTTCACTGTGGGATTTATTGGCAGCATGGTGGGTACCATATATGTGTCCATGGTGCTTCACAACTACATCCTCTCTGTGCTTTTCTCTGTCATACAGGTATTTCACTTCCTTGTCTTGACGTTTCTCTGGCTTGATTCTTCTTTTACCTTGTTTCTTTATTGGTTAGTGATTTTATTTTTTTTGGTATGACAATGCTTGTTGGTTAATGACTGCATTGCCTGTTTTTTATCCAGCAGCCTCTTGTTGATTCCTTTTCTCTGTGATCAGCTCCTTTTATTTGTTTTCTTACCTATTTTGTTCCTTTGCATGCTGCTACATTTTAAAATCACCACCGACCCTGATTAATTAATTAATTAATTTCTTTAAAGTTTTTCCTTTCATGTGGAATGGAGCCCTCTTAAGGCTACCTGGAGAGTAGTATGTCGAGTCCTACTTTCTCCACATGTGCTAATGTGGCACGTGTGGGAGATCAAAGACATTCATCAGGATGGCCTCACTATGTACGTGCTATTGTCTGAAATCAGCTTGTCTAGTCATCTGATGGGACAGGACTGGACGACCTACCTATCTTTTATGTACACGTGAGTATGTGAGCCACGAGAGCATCAAAACAGCCTGATTTCATCCACATTGAGGAGCACTAAATGAACAACCTGGATCTTGCATACTAGAGCCAGTGGAGGCCTCTCAAGAAAATTTCACATTTCTGTGTGCTTTGTTTCAGTCCATAGGAAATAAAGGATGTTAATAGGCTCTCTTCTAATTTAACAAAAGTGAATATTTTTAAGTTGGCATACACAATCTGCAAAAATATTCACAATGCACATATATCCCACCGCTCACCAGCCAATAAACGGTGGTCAGGAATCCTAACATGCATTTCTGATTATACCTGCCTTAATTAAATGGCAGTGTGGTGTTGGAAGTAGTATCCAATTGAATTGTGAAAAGTAATTTAAATTAATGGGGAAAAAAGATTCAAAGATATGTGGATCTGTTGGAGACTCAAAATTTGCAATGCAAATGAGAAGAAGAAGAGGATATCCGGGCCAATGCCCATGCCTGGACCTAAGAGGAAGCCTGGATCCGAAGTCGGCTCAAAACAGTTCTCTGTGGGGTCCAACAGTCAGTCCAGCGGCAGCTTCAGCATAAGAGTCCAAACATTCCATGCGGATAGAATTGGAAAGCTTTTGAGTCTCTCCATTGGACCCTATGTGGATCCCATTTAAATCTTTATTTAAAGTTCCTTGCTTCTTTTGGGCGCGTTTGGATGAAAACAATCGAGGGCTGAGATTATAGTAGGAAACAAGGTTTTTTTTTTCTTCATGATATATGAGGCTGATTAGTCACCAGCACCAGCAGAGATAGTTTGAGATTGGACTGTATTTTTCTGTTCTTTGAAGGAAATGTAGAGATGGATCTTTTGGGTTTTGGGAGACTTGCATTCCCAAAATAGATGAACGGGATAAATTTGTCACAAACATCGCAATGAGTAGAAGCATTGGAACAAGTTAAAGAGTCAAAGCTTCACGCATTTAATTCTGGCATCATTTCCAACAGACTAGGAATGGGAAGCTCTTCTGTTGGGGTTATGCAGTAGGAAGGAAGGTTAGGACAATTTGGGGAATCTTTGGAAATCTCATCTTCTAGTTCAATGCTGGAGGTTTTGGAGAAGATGATCCGGAGGAGATAGAAGAGGAGAAGAATAATGTAAATCAGTTGGAAGTCCTGTTTTGGTTAAGAACTACATGGCTGCAAAGTTCTTCAAATGCAGCCTGGATCATTCTCTTATGATTTGCTGTTTGGTATTCACAACAGACTATTACTTTATAAATGGTACAGTTGTGGTACTCTTTCAAGACCCAAAATTGAAAATAGGGTGCAGCTAAATCAATTGGAGCACACCTTAATAGTGACTCCTGTGGTTTATCCAATAACCTGTTCTTTTTCCATTTGGCCACAAGCAAATCAAGTCAATATACCCAAAAACAAAGAAAGGAAGAAATACTTTGATTCTATGGCAAAGTGTGTGCAAGCAATTACAAATTATTGAAAAATTCAAATTAAACCGTCCATAGATGTATCATGAACAAAAAATTACCTTTATTTGTTTATATTAGTATTAGATTGATGGACATTTATTGGACCTGTCAAAATGAAAGATATTTCATGGCCTTGTTAAGAAGAAGGTCCACGAATAAGAAGTTAGGATTGTCCACTCAATATGATTTTTTTTTGAATTAAAAAGAAGGTGCTTACTACTTTTTTTAACATTTTGTTTTTTGGTACCTTTGCATCCCAGAAATATAGATCAGTGTGGGCCCCACCGTGATATGTGATGGATATCCATCCTGTTAATTCAGATGCATCTTTCCATTGTTAGCCATGGGCCTAAAAATCAGGACAATTTATGACTTAAGTGGGCCACACCACCAACAACAACTGAGAGTAGATGCTGCCTATTGAAACCTTCCGAAATTGTATGTAGGGCCCAACAAGATGTGGTTTAGACATCGAACCCATCCATCGTGTGTGTCCCACTTGGATGAGGGTTCACACTGAATTTTAGGCCATTCCTAACCACACTGTCATAATCCCGCCGTACTTCTGGGACATTTTGAATAAGGTGTTGTGGATCAACTTGCCACCAGCACCGAGCTGGAGCAGGTTCTGGTGCAGGTTCCCAATTATCGGCAGTTTGGGCGGCCCTGGTGGCAATTTCATTGTTGATTTTGGCCTTCATAGTCTTTCCAGCACCACGAACATCACTCCCACCACCATGGAAATGACGATCCACAAATTCATGTCCATTTCTCTCTCTCTGGGGTTGTTTTTCTTTGAACTCTCCTCTCCTTTTAAAGGCCAACTGCATGGAAGCCCTGAAGAGTCTTCTACACTGGTGTCTTAATTTTTAGTCATTTTAGAAATGGAAGTGGCTCTTTACACTCCACGTGAAATAGTTTTACGGCAGTCCAAGCTGTCAAAACTGCTGACCTATGGACCGAGCATGATTTCTCCCACCAACTTTGTATCGCTCACTATTTTACATTTGACTGCCTATTTTATAAGCAGCCCAAAATGAACTAGTGGAGAGTATAGCTTGTTGGTAGAGATATGCTTCATCCACGGCAGGGCCCACAATTTGGACCGTCTGAGTACGTGTAAAGTACCACATGTTAGAGGATGAGTCATCGCCAGTTTTTTTTACGCAATCATTCGAGAGAGAAAATCAGGCATATTTTGTGATCTCGTGTCTTCGGCAATGACATGTACCAACGAGAAGCGACGGCCTAGGATTTTCATGTGCCTTCAACACAAAGGATCTACACTCTAAAAAATCATACATATTTCGTTTTTGGTCATATACGTATTTCTTCTTTCATTCCCGAACTATGTTGACATGGCAAACTTTTGTGCGCTCCATCATGATGTATGTGTTATATCCATACTATTCATTCATTTTTTTTTTTCCGGATCGTTTTAGGGTGGGGATTGAACACCACGTTGCAAACTTCCTAAGGCACACCATGATGTTTTAATTGCCATCCAACCTGTTCATATGGTCACAAAGACCTAGATGATTGGGAAAACACAAATATAATCTTAATCCAAAATTTCTGTAGCCCCCAAAAAGTTTTCAATGGTGGGCATTTTGTCCTTTATATTTTCTGTGGTGTGGTCCAGTTGAGCTATGAATCTCCATCATTTTTTGTCACATGCCTTAAAATGAGTTGGCAAAAATAGATAGCCGGCATGGATAAAACACATACATCATGGTAGGGCTCATAGCAGTTTGGGCCACATCATACCAAAGGGATTTATAAAGCATGAGTGATGCAGGATGACCTAATTATGATGCATGTTTTTAAACACAATTATTTAGCGGAAATAAAAGGCAATAATAATATAAAATTCTAGCATTAATCATCATAACTGAGAAAATCATAAAGGGAACATGCAATGGAGCGGGCCATCATCACAACCATGGAGTATGGAATTCAATTATTACTTAGGTTGGACCCGGTGAGGGATGAGACCTCCCGATCTTGCATGGTCATACCCAATCGATCAATGAAGATCATTATTCTGAAGAATCAGGAAGTTTCTCGGATTAGGGATTCGAGAATTTTGGCGTTGAGGGTTTAGATCGATTCTCAAGGTTTGATCGAGAAAGGATTATCAAAACTGGAAAATAGAAAGAAGAAAATAATTACCTTGAAGAATTTAGAGGGGCACAAGAAGAAAAGAGAAGAATGAGATCAAGGAAGAAGAGGAAAGCACCATGAGAGAGGGAGAAAGGGAGGAGGCAACCAAATGTTTGCTTTTTTTTTTTTTCATTAATCAACAACTAATTTGTTTTTAGGGCTTAGCCCACTTAAATAAGCAATAAGAAAACACAAAAGTACCAAAATACTCCTAAAATTTAAGTAAAAACAAATATAAAAAAAACAGTTCGTACGTTGGCCGAGCGCCCGGTGACAAATTTGGCCAGTGCGCTCGACCACCTTCAGAAAAGCATTTTTCTATTCTTTTAGTCAGGTCTTCTTCCATCTTACACATGTGTCTTCTATGTGCAAAATCACGTGCGTAGGGTCTTCAATGCTCCTCAATCATCGTCTAACCACAAGGAAGGTGTTAGTGGTGGGCGCTTTCTTTGTTGGTAAACTTGAAATGATCTTGTGTCCTCATTAACTTCCCTCGGGTTAGAAAAACTCGACTCCGACGAGTTAAAACTCTTGTGGCGCTGTAGTAAGTCTGGATCAACACGCTGCAATTCCACTTCAGTCAACCACGTAGATTCAGACGGTGGTTTAGGCCTCCACTTGATAAGTTATCTTTGGAAACCTCCGTCTCTCGTAGATACTATCTCCTCATCCAAGATTTCTTCAATTTCTTCTTTATGGACAATAGGTGGAGGAAGGGGTGGGAGGGGTTTGAAGCAAAATCAGAAAAGGGCTATGAATGAGATGATGGATCAATGATTGGGTCAGGGGAACGGATTAGATCTTCTACATTAAAAGTCGGGTTAATGCCCATTTCAGATGGAAGGTCGATCCGATACGCGTTGGACCCAATTTTCTGCAATATCTTGAATGGTCCAGCAATACGCGCTTGTAATTTCTTAGCGGAACCCTGTGAGAACCGCGCTGGCCTTATCCTCACCATTACATAATCTCCTTCTTGAAAATCTTGCAGTCTACGATGAGAATCAGTTGAAGTTTTATAATTAACATTACTCTTATTTATCCGTTGTCTAATATGCGTATGCAATTAATGGATATGTCGTGCAAATGCATCGGCTGATTCAGAAGACCTTTGGGTGACTGACATGGGTGAGAGATCTATTGGCATTCTAGGTTTATACCGACTAACAACTTCAAATGGACTCATCCCTGTAGATCGATTTACTGACCTATTATAAGTAAATTCAACAGTTGATAAAATTAGGTCCCAAGTCTTAACATATTCACCCACTAGACAACGTAGAAGATTTCCAAGACTTCGATTTACTACCTCTGGTTGCCCATCTGTTTGAGGGTGGTAGGCAGTAGAAAACTGTAAACGAGTACCCACAATGTGCCATAGTGTCTTCCAAAAATAACTAGTAAATCTAACATTACGGTCAGACACAATGGTCTTAGGCAATCAATGGAGACGCACCACACCATCAAAAAAAAAAAAAAAATACGAGCAATATGAGACGCATCTGACGTTTTAGAACATGGGAGAAAATGCGCCATTTTGGAAAAACGGTCCACAACGACAAAAATAGAATCGTGCTTTTTGATTGTCTTGGGAAGTCCCAGCACGAAATCCATACTAATGTCTTGCCACGGAGCGTGTGGCACTGACAATGGCGTATATAGCTCAGTGTTTTGTTTGCGTTGCTTTGCCAGTTGACATGTACGACACCGCCCTAAAACTTTGGCTACGTCTCGCTTAAGACTTGGCCAATAGAAACGATCCTCTACGAGGGCAATGGTCTTATCACGACTAAAGTGGCCAGTTATCCATCCTGAATGAAGCTCCCAGACGAGGAATTCACGAAGGGACATACGAGGAATACAAAGTCGGTCTTCCTTGAAAAGGAAACCATCTTTAAGGACATAATCGCCCGTACTACGCTGATCACTAGAGAGCGACGCATAAGCACCCCTAAAATTAGGACATGGGGTATTCATCTTTCACTTGCTCAAGTCCGACTATTTCTACATTCAAGGAATTGAGCAACGTCACTCGTCTACTAAGGGCATCTGCTGGTTTGTTTTCGACCTCGGCTTTATATTTTAGGACGAACGAATATTCCTGAAGAAACGTTACCCACTTAGCATGCCTTGGGTTGAGTTTCTTCTGGGAATGTAAATATCTCAAGGCCTCATGATTATAAAACAAGAAGAATTCTTGCAGTAGGAGATAGTGACGCCAATGTCTCAGGGATTGCACTACCTCACAGAACTCTTTGTCATAAGTGGAGTATTTTTGTTTTGCCTCATTCAGTTTCTCACTGAAATAGGCTACTGGATTGCTCTCCTGGCTCAACACTCCACCTATACCAACACCAGACGCATCACATGCCACCTTAAAGACTTTAGAAAAGTCAGGCAGACGCATGATAGGAGCTTCTACCATTTTGCCCTTAATCTCCTTAAAAGCCTTAACTGCGGTTTTAGACCACACGAACTCTCCCTTTTTCATGCATTCAGTAATGGGAGCCATGATCGTGCTAAAACCCCTAATGAACCGATGATAAAAAGTTGCTAAGCTGTGAAAGCTTCGCACCTCATGAATGTTCCTCGATTCAGGCCACTCAACTATGGCCCTGACCTTTTCAGGATCTGCGCACATTCCTTCTGAAGACACTATAAATTCTAAGAACACGACTTGACTAGACATGAACGCACATTTCTTAAGATTAGCATACAACTTTTCATTCCTAAGGACGCTACAGACCTGCTTCAGATGTTCAAGGTGTGATTCCTTAGTGTTACTGTAAATAAGAATGTCATCGAAGTACACCACTAGGAATTTTCCCATGAACGGCCTCAAGACTTGTGTCATCACCCGTATAAAAGTACTGGGCGCATTAGTCAAGCCGAAGGGTATGACCATCCATTCGTACAACCCATCTTTGGTTTTGAACGCCGTTTTCCACTCATCTCCTGGGCGTATGCGGATTTGGTGATATCCACTCTTGAGATCAATTTTGGAGAATATGGTGGACTTCGCCATCATGTCAAGCATATCATCAAGTCTAGGTATGAGAAACCTATACTTGACGGTAATTTTGTTTATGGCACGGTTGTCCACACACATGCGCCACGTGCCGTCTTTCTTTGGTGTCAACAATGCTGGCACGGCACATGAGCTCATACTTTATTGGATGAAACCCTTTTGCAGAAGCTCATCAATTTGCCTCTTCAACTCTGCATGTTCTGCAGGGTTCATCCTGTAGCGAGGAAGGTTCGGTAGAGTCGACCCGGGGACGAGGTCAATGGCATGCTGAATGTCCCTCATAGGTGGTAACTCGTTCGGTAAATCCTCAGGAAATGCATCACTGTATTCCTTTAAAACCAATGTTATTTCATGGGATAACTCTGATGGGACCTCAGGTGTAATCTCTCTTGCCATAAGGGCATACACCATGGAATCCTTCTTAGTCTCTTTCTCAAATTCTCTTGCATTGATTATGTGAAGAGACTTATGTTTGGATTTCCTCACTTCCTTAGGCTTACTCGCCTTCTTATCCTTCTTCTTCCGTAGTGTGCTGTCAGGTGGCATAGGATTAAGTTTGATCTTTTTACCGTTATGCATGAAGGTACACACATTCGAACGGCCAAAGATCGTGACGTCATTGTCGAATAGCCACGGCCTACTTAGGATAATATGTCCAACATCTATATGTATCACATCACATCAGAGGGACTTCTTGTATGACCCAAACTCGATAGGAACTAAACACTGATGGGTGACTGGAAGGGATGATTTGTCAACCCAAGAAACTTTGTATGGGTCAGGGTGAGGTGTGGATTTCAGCTTCAGACGATCTAAGGTGTTAGCGGAAATCACATTCTGACAACTCTCACTGTCCACTATTACCTTACAATTCTTTTCTCCACACTTGGCAAGGGCATAGAAGATAGTGTTCCGATGCCAATCAACAGTACTCCTGGATTGAGTTAGCACACGCCTTACTACTGCAAGCGTTGCTTGTTCATCTACGCCATCTTCGTCAGTAATACCTCTTTCAGGGTGATACTCTTCTACTTCATAATCAACACCTTGGCCATCAACACCCTCAGTGGGACTCGCCTACAACTAAGGCTTTCCCACGGTTCTTTGTGGGACACTGATTGGACATGTGATCGAGATTCCCACATTTGTAGCATCTCACTTGGCTACCTTCATTAGGACCTGCACCAAGAACTCCTTTGCCCTTGTCCTCCCTAGGCCTAGGCAGAACAGTCGCCTGCACTCTAGGTTGACTACCAACGTTAGGTCTAGTTCCCTGGGAACCAAATATAGCATTAGAGTCTTGGGACTCAGAACGTCTAATGACAGGAGCTTTTAGGTATTGCTCTAGTTCCTGCACAACTTGATATGCTTCATCTAAGTCCGTTAAGGGCCGAGTCATAAGCTCGCGCTGAAGATTCGCTCGAAGGCTCGTCTTGAAACACGAGATCGTTACTAGAGGGTCCTCATGGATATCACATCGCATCATAAATTCCTCAAATTTGGCGATGTAGTCAGCGACGGACATTGATCATTGGCGTAAGGATTGCCACTGGTCAAGGAGCTTTTGTCGGTACGAGAGAGGAAGATATTTTTCCTTCAACTTCTCTTCATCTCGTGCCAATCTGTGATAGGTGTTGTACCAATCCTTTCTACCTTTCACTCCGTATTGGTCCAAAACAACTTGGCCTGGCCCACAAGTTTCATCTTTGCAAATCGCATTTGACGGTTTTCTGACATGCCATACCACTCAAAGTAGTGGTCCATGTCAGCAACCCAGTCAAGGAATGCCTTGGGATCCAGACGCCCATCAAAACTTGGGGCTTCCACCTTCACATTCTTCATCGCACGCTCATCGGGATCGTAGTGGTCTGGGTAGTCATATGTAGCTTATGCCTCCCGCACAACACCATGACTAGCTCCACGTCCCCTACCACCATGTCCTCCACGTATGGGAACACGCTCCTCAATGATTTCTCCAACTTGAGAATGTGTGTCTTCCCCAAGAGTGGGGTTCTCCCTTTGGGATGTCTCCTAATTGCTCGACTTTATTCAAGGTGGTGGTGATCTGGGTACTTAAACGGGCGAATTCATTCTTTTGTCTCGTTTCCATTGTAGTTATATTTTGCATCAATTGAGCAAGTTGCTCAGATAACTGCTCGTTGTTCATGATTGGTTGAAGTCCGAAACCTCTACCTTTTCTTGTGGGCATACAACTAAGACTTAAACCAAACTCTACCTAACTAGACTACTAGGTGTTACGACTTACAAGATGAATGCGATGAAATGCAAAACTAACATGAACTGACACAATTAAGTTAAGACAGGAAACAATTCAAATCTGGAAATTTTCCAAATTAGGAAACTTTCTAAAATTGAAAATTTTCTAAAATCGAAAACTTTCTAAATCTGGAACTTTCCTAAATTAGACCTAAAAATCAAAACCCTAATTTGATAACTCGATTTAGACAAAACCATGAAAGCCTATTCTCTGATACAAAATTTGATGCAGGATGACCTAATTATGATGCATGTTTATAAACACAATTATTCAGCTGAAATAAAAGGCAATAATAATATAAAATTCTAGCATTAATCATCATAACTGAGAAAATCATAAAGGAAACATACAATAGAGCGGGCCATCATCACAACCATGGAGTATGGAATTCAATTATTACTTAGGTTGGACCCGGCGAGGGATGAGACCTCCCGATCTTGCATGGTCATACCCAATCGATCAATGAAGATCACTAGTCTGAAGAATCAGGAAGTTTCTCGGATTAGGAATTCGAGAATTTTGGGGTTCAGGGTTTAGATCGATTCTCAAGGTTTGATCGAGGAAGGATTAGTAAAACTGAAAAATAGAAAGAAGAAAATAATTACCTTGAAGAATTTGGAGGGTCACAAGAAGAAAAGAGAAGAATGAGATCAAGGAAGAAGAGGAAGCACCATGAGAGAGGGAGAGAGGGAGGAGGCAACCAAAGGTTTGCTTTTTTTTTTTTTTTCATTAATCAAAAACTAATTCATTTTTAGGGCTTAGCCCACTTAAATAAGCAATAAGAAAACACAAAAGTACCAAAATACCCCTAAAATTTAAGTAAAAACAAATATTAAAAAAAACAGTTCGTACGTTGGCCAGGCGCCCGGTGACCAATTTGGCCGGGCACCCGGCTAAGACAAAAATGTCCAGCAAGAAAACTGCAAAATTGCAGAATTTCGGGCGCCCGGTGACAAATTTGGCCTGGCGCCCGACCACCTTCAGAAAGGCATTTTTCTATTCTTTCAATCGGGTCTCTTTCCATCCTACACACGTCTTCTATGTGCCAAATCACGTGCGTAGGGTCTTCAATGCTCCTCAATCATCGCCTAGCCACAAGGAAGGTGTTAGTGGTGGGCGCTTTCTTTGTTGGTAAACTTGAAATGATCTTGTGTCCTCATCAATGAGCCCGTAAAAAAAGATACTGATATATACACCACACATTTTCCAGCATAGTACAATAAGTCCAAAATACAATCCATCCATTCAACTGGCACCACTATATTGATCCCTAGCCCATGAATTAGGTTGATCCACTCGTCAGATGGGCTATAATTTGCAAAATAAATGTACACTCAGAAAATAAAAGAAGTTTTTCTAGATTTCCTTTTTGAGAAAACATGCACAAGGTCAAAATAACCCAATGGATGGATTAGATCTCACACAGTATGCACTATGCTGCAACATGTGTTGCACATACACTAGCTTTATGCTACACGCATGTGCACCTTGGAAGACTATTTCTTTATCATTGGTCTATGGTTTCCATCTTCTTCTGAAATAAGGGTAAATAAGTCATTTTTCCTTCGTTAGTATGTTGGAGTAGGGCTGAAAGTCGGGTGGGTTCAACTCAACCGACCCATGACCGACCCAACATTGGGTTGGGATTGGGTGGGAAGTATCGAACCTTATCTCGAGCTTGGGCTATGAAAACTCCAACCCGATGAAGTTTGGGTCGGGCTTGGGTTGAGGTCTCGGGTTGCCCGACCCAACTCGAACTGATTTACATACAAGTTACTTATAATTTTATTATACTTTAGTTAAGTAAACTTATTAGTTTATATTACTTTAGTAAGTAAACTTATAATGTTTGAAATTTGATATGCTTGAATGTTAAAACAGTAGTTATCTTATATTTTAGCTTATTTGTTTAGAAAAAAGTGAAGTTCTTTACAATAAATAACTACATATATAATTAATAAAATGACAGGTACAAAAATTAAGACGTGTATTGAAACATGATAAACTACTTTAATAAAGAAAATATTAGCATGTATCAACCCGATCGACCCGACCAACCAGATCGAGCCCGCTTGGGTTGGACTTGGGTTGAGAATTCTCAACCCGAGGTTGGGTTGGGTTAGGGTTGAGGTATAGGAACCTTGGGTTGGGTTAGGGTTGAGCACCAACCCGACCCAACTCGCCCGACTTTCAGCCCTATGTTGTAGGCATGATTTGGGATATCTGAAAGCTGGAAGCATGTTTTCGGAAAGAGCGCGTATGGTCTGTGTTGAAAGCACTGGAAAATTCACTCTCGTCACTTCTCATTGGTCTATGTCATAGCAGATGACGTCAGCTCACAAAACACACCTATATTCTCTCTTCGGGTTGGATTTTGTACTACACCACCCAACCGTTACCATGTGGAACTTCTATGGACCACACCATGATTTATGTATTAGATCCACACCGTTCCATCAACTTTTTCAGAATATTGTAGATCATGAACCCAAAAATGCGGTACATCCAAAGCGCAAAGTAGTGGGGATTGAACGACAAATGTTGAAACCTTTCTAGGTTCCACTATGAGGTGTATTTGCCATCTAACTTCTTCGTAAGGTCACACAAACCTAGATGAAGGGAAAAGACAAATATCGGTTTAATCAGAGGCCTATGTGGCCTCAAAAAAATTTCAACAGTAGACGTCCAATTCCCACTTTATCTTGTAGTGTGGCCCACTTTAGCCATGGATCTGCCTAGTTTTTTGTCTCATGTCCTAAAAGGTATGGAAAAATGGATGGACGATGTGGATATAATACATATATCGTGGTGGGGGCCACGAAAGTTCCACGTGTCAACTACCATTTTCTTCTCTCTCTAACCACCAAATTTCCACACGAAATTTATGTGGACCCCATGATGACGTATTTCTTAGATCCACACCGTGCATCCATTTTTTCACATCATTCTAGGATATGAACCTAAAAAACAAGGCAGATACAAAGCTCAAGTGGATCACACCACAGGAAACGTTAGGAACTAATGCTATTGTTGAAAACTTCTTGGGCCCATGGACGGCTTTGATCAAGCAGATATTTGTCTTTTACCTTCATCCACGTATGGGTGGCCTTATGAACAGGTTAGATGGCAAATAAGCCTCACGATTGGCCCTAGGAAGGTTTCAATGGCAATTTGTTTAATCCCCATTGCTTTTTGTGGTGTGGTCCACTTGAGATTTGAATGTAACTTATTTAATTTTGGACTCATGCTCTAAAATTATCTGGAAAAATTTATGGACGGCGTGGATCTAACACAAAAATCATGGTGGGCCTGGAAAAAGTTCCACACATTAAAAATTCTGTTGTATGGAAGGCAATGTATTCGGGAGAGAAAAATTCCCCGTATTTTGTGAGCGGGAGTCAACTGAAATGACATGTACCAATGAGAAGCACCGGCATTGGAATTTCTTGTGTTTTCAACACAGATGATCCACATTCTTTAAAAAAACCAGAATTTGTAGAATTTCGGCTACATTTTTTTTTTCACAAGCACTTAAACCACCACACACACCCACGCCCTCACACCACAGTGACTTTTTTATACCACAATTGTACCCTGGTTTTTTTAATTGGAGGAGGATATGTTTCCTTCCTACCCCACGCCACAGGCCCACACCCACTGTGCCAGGATCCAACCCACATTGTGACAAGCTGGGTTTTTTACTTTTTGAGTTATGATGTTTATAACTTTCAATATAGACGTGTAGTGTTCCAGTTATCTTATATAATTGATATGTTCTTATCCTGCTACATGTGTACGCTATGTACTATAGCCACTCATCATCCTATGGGTGTGTACTGTGCAAACCACCCTTGGTTTATTTTTTTAGCACATTATGGAGAAAATGAAAAAAAAAAAGCCTAGAAATTTCCAGACAATGGGACCCACCTGTCTTACAAAGCTAACTGTTTCGTTAATCATATTTCATGGACACAGTATAAGGAGAAGCTGGAAACGTGCATGGGAAATGGTACCATGTCCTTGACCTGCTGATGGCTGCCGCTGACTTGACCCGGTGAGATAAACGACTCGGAAACGTGGAAAGAGTGAAATTTGAATGGAACCACATGCTTGACAAGCACCTGCTAGCTGATGGCCGCTGCTGGCTTGACCAGGTGAGATGACTCGAAAATGTAGAAAGAGTGAAATTTGAATGGTACCACATGCTTGACAAGCACCTGCTGATAGACTCCGCTGGGTTAACCCGGTGAGACAAATGACTCAAAAAGTAGAAAGAGTGAAATTTGAATGGTGCCACATGCTTGACCCACTGATGGCTGCTGCTGGCTTGACGTGCTGAGATAAATGACTCCTGTGGAAAGCGCTAAGGTTGAATGTAGGCCCAAAGAAATAAAAGTGCATGGGACCATTTTGCGTCAATAAATGGTACTATCGTACTTGACCCTCTAGTGGTTGCCGCTTTGCTTGACCCGGTGAGATAAGTAACTTTAAACCACGGAAAGAACGAACATTGACTTGTGGACCATTCTCATTTTCTCCTGATTATTTGTTACTTTTATACAGCTGAACCACTCTCATGCCCATTAAATAAAGCTGAACCACGATCCACAGGATTGAATGCCCGTCATTAAAAACTTTATAGGGCCCACCATGATATTTATTTGCCATCCAACCTGTTCATAAGGTCATACAAACCTAGATGTATGGAAAACTCAAATATCAGCTTGATTCAAAAACTGTGGCCCCAAGCTGTAATAGTACTATAGACCTCCAATTCCCACTATTTTCAGTGGTGTGGTCTACTTGTATATTAGATCTGCTTCATTTTTGGTCTTATACCCTAAAATGAGTTGGCAAAAGTGATGTGCAGAATGGATAAGAAACAAATACATCACAGTGAGTCCCACCAGTGCCTACCATCGGGGATATCCTAGAGTCGTCTTCCATTTTTGTAGATGCAGTTAGATCCGCACAGAAATGAATTATTGATAGTATTGATGGACGGTCTCCACATCATGCGGGTGTGCTCATCTCATTATTAGATGGGCCTGATTTCTTGATGCAAAGAATCTACACCATCAAGATTACCTGATGATACGGCTACCTAATATTCACGTGTGAGATGAGCGCCCAATCGGAACGGCATGGGTACCTGCCTCAACGCACTGACTGGCTGGGAACCACTGGTGCAATATTCAGATATGATCCACACTACGTTATCCACTTGTAACTCAGCTCATAAACTAAAAGACCTGGTTTTTTAGCCCATTGTATCTGTATACGTACCTGTCTGAATATCAAATGGTTCTGCTTCTTTTAGGCAGCACATCTACGCTATCAAGATTCTCTGATGAACGGCTCTGATCAGCGTAACAAAGATGAAAGTCGCTCACGTGCCGGTCACCACTTTGTCTATGCCTTGTCTCACAAATCAAGCTCAAATGCGTAGCAAGATGTGAATGATCCATCCGGTTGGACCACACCATCTTCACCTCAGTTATTGACTTTTCAACTTTGCCCTCTATTAGTTACTTTTCATCTGACTAATTTACCTCTTTGTGAGAAAGAAGTGGGCCGTGGTAGCGTGAAAGATATGTAAGGATGGTGGAAAAGTCCCCAACATCCATTTGTCATTTGTCTAATTATGGGCTCCCCTTTCTATTGAATCTTCAAATCACTGCTTAGACTCTCTTATGAAAAATGGTTGGTTACGGTTCCCTCCAATATTGACTCTTTGATTCACTATTTTGTCCTCTCGAACAGAAAGAGTTGATCAGGTTGTATAAAAGCTCTTTACATAAGGATCTTGAAAAGGTACATGAGATCAATCCATGGCATTGTGGGCCCCACTTTTTCTATGATGCTATGTCGTGCCCCAAACTCGGCCTCTTGTATGGTTGATCCACGGTGGTTGGACCTGGCTCGCAACGCGTCGAACTCTGAATTTGACACCTGGCACCCATGGACCAAGTTTCGAGCTCGGTGCCTGACTAAAAATTTTATGGATGATTTTTTTCCGCTAATAAATATCAGGCATAAAGATTTGCATTTCCAACACAATAATTCAGTTCTCACTATACATTAATATATTTACATTACAATTTTCTACAAAAGTACATATTCATAAAAAAGTAATGGAAGCGTTGTGTTTGAAAGTCATGCGGGCACGCATCATCTGCTACCCTTGATTTTGGTGCTGTCTTGAAAAAATTATAAAAAGAAAGCATGAGCTTTAAACCCAGTAAGTACACACGTGTCATGCTACCACATCTCTGTTACCACAACCATAATTGTATCATACGTGTCCGTAGCCACATCATCAAATCATATTTTGTCGTGCCATGTCATGACAATTGTATAATCTTAAAAAACACCATGGTCGATGCCCATACACCCGACACCAACAATCGACCTTGCATACCCGTCTTGCGGTGGTGTTGTAGGATTTCCACCCGGCACTTCAGTAATAGACCTCATTCGCTCTTCTCCTCATCGGTGGGTCAGACCGGTCCTATTTGCACCTCAACCCTTAAACAAGTTGGACCCACCTCTTCTCAACCTGACCTTGTCAGTGAGAGTCAAATCCAAGACCTATGTATCCATCCAGCCCGATGGTGAGGCATCTCTAAGTATTGAAGGCACAGATGATCTGAACTCATAAAAAAATGAGATGCTACTTAGCGTATTTGATATGAGGATCCACCTAGGTGGTTAGGATCCCTGATTGTGTGTCCGACCTTGATATATGTGACTTATATCCACACCGCCCACCTGTTTTGAATACTGAAGGCATGATTTCAGAAATGAAGCACATCCAAAACTCAGGTGGACCATAGTACACAATAATCGTAATCAAAGGTTAAGAACTTATCATTGGGAACAAAAGTTTTGGATCAAACCCATATTTGCGTGGTCTCTCCATCCAGGTCTTAGTGACCTCATCAAGAGGTTGGATGGAAATTAAATATTCTGGTGGCCTCATGAAGTTTTTAATGGTGGGGATTCAATAACGACCGTTTCTTGTGGTGTAGTCGTCATAAGATTGGGATCTGCTTCATTTTTAGGATCATGCCCTAAAACGAGCTGTCAAAATGGATGGACGGTGCATGTGGATGTAAGGCAATTACATGAAAGTGGCCGACAGTTAATGATCCACCTGACCTTGGCGGATCAGGATCCACCCAAAACGCCCCCGATTGCAGGACACGGATTTCTAGCCAAAGCCTTTCTCAGGAACTTCCTGCGCTCGCATGCTAGGTGGGGCCCAACGTGATGTTTGTGTGATATCCACCCCCACCCATCCGTTTTATAAGCTCAATTTAATTAGGTCATGCAATTGAAATTGAGGTGGATCCAAAACTCAAGTGGGCCTAAAAGAGGACAACTTGGGGAAAGAAATGCCTATTGTTAAAACTTACTGTGGTCTCCACCTTGATGTTTTCATGCCATCCAAACCATTTATAAGGTCATTCCCACCAGTAATTATGAAGTGAAAGCACAAAATTAAAAATTACCCTGCTACAGAACTTTTGTAGCCGTTCAAATGTTTCTATGACGTTCATTGAAATGCAGGTTTTGGGCGATTAGAATGGGCCGAGTTAATTTCTGTCTTTAAAAATTTATAAATCCTTGTGCATGGGCTAGGTAGAGTTTTTTAGTTAGAGCCTGCCCGAAATTTATGGTTGTAATCTCTTCTTAGCAATAAATTCCCCACCTGTTCCAAAAAAAAAAAAAGAGAGAGAGAATGCCAACAGTTTTCTCTGGTGTGGCTTATTTGAGTTTTGGATTTGCCTTATTTAAAATCCTTTTTATTTATGCTCCTCAAGGACAGTTTGAGCATGAACAACATAAAATCCATCACATATAAACGTATATAAACGTATGGCTATCTTAATGACACGTGTAAAACTTCTTGCAATAAGAGAAAATAACAGCTAACGACATATCGAAGCGGCTCAAAAGTTTTTCCTGACCGTATGTATAATCATCATAATCTACAAAAACAAGTCCATCTGATCATATGTGGACCAATTAGACAATTTCTCATCAACGTTTATTTATTTATTTTTTGCATGTGGCCACCTTACAACGTATTAAGAATAGGATAGACGGTTCCAACCTTACAACGAAGGAGGTAATTAGTAACCATCTAATATTGGAGTTGACACAGCGTATACTTATCACCCATGATTAAAAAAAAATAAAAAAAATAAATAAACAAAAAACAAGAACCCTTCAAGAGAGGGTGGCTCCAAGGTTAGTACAAGGCGTGATACGTGCAACGAGGGGCTCTTTCATCCTAAGAAGAGTTGTAAAATCGTCGGTCATGTCCTGGGCCATCCCCATCAGCTGCAAGCCATTCAAACCTGTTTATCAGGTTGGCCAGGGTCAGAGCCACCTGAAGCTTGCCCAGCTCCATCCCTGCACAAATTCTCCTACCTGCCCCAAACGGAAGAAAAGACCGTTCCATGGCCATGCTAGCACTACGTGCATTTTCATTCAGGAACCGCTCTGGCATGAACCGTTCCGGCTCATCCCAGACCTTTGGATCGTGAAGGACAGCATATATATTTACTATAACAGCAGTACCCTTGTCGATCTTCAAACCTGTCAATGTGGTATCATTCACCGTTTTGTGGGGGATGGCGAGCGGGGCGATTGGCTTCATCCGAAACACTTCACTCACTACAGCTTGAAGATATGGCATCTTGATCACTTGATCTACATTCACCCTCTCTCTCTTTTGGTCTCCTCCGCTTACTTCTTTAAAGAGCTTCTCCTGAATTTCAGGATTTCGTATCAGGAATGCTAGAGCCCAAGCAGTCGCAGTCGATGTGCTATCGACAGAAAGCATGAACATCTCGAATAGAGTAAAGATGATGGTTTCCATCGGGTAGCCATGTGAGAGGAGGAAGTGCAAGTAGCAAGTGGTGCAAGGCGATTTGGATGATTGGTAGCGAGTGATTTCTGGTTGTACCATCGACACAATACCATCACGAATTTCAGCTGCTTGCCTGAATGGACCGCGCAGGCCCGGGATGTGGCGAATGAAGGGGAAGGCATCGGCAAAGCGGGCAAGAGCGGATATGTTGATGACATCATCGATAAAGGGGTCTATGCCGACGACGAATGCCTCGTTGTTGAAATCAGGGCCGAAACAAAGGCGTCCTACCACCCGTATTGTGTTGTGTCGAATGTGGACCAATGGGTGGACGATTCCGCCATTGACCGCAGCTTGTTCATGGATGCTTTGTGTCAGGGCAAGGGCTTCGTTTTCTTGAGACAGAGTTTGCATGGAGATGGTTGATGGATTCATAGCATAGCCCTGGACACCTTTACGCAGGGATTGCCAGTATGGGCCGTGGTCGGAGGATAAAAGCGTCGTCCAGTTGGCAGTGATGTACTTAGACATGTAAGGGAGCATACGTGATGCATAGTCAGCGGACTTGTTTACAAGAACTTCCCAAGCTCCCTCAAGATCGCTTATGACAATCGTTGGTTTCATGCCTAACCACACTGTCATAATCCCACCATACTTTTGGGACAGTTTGAATAAGGTGATGTGGATCAACTCGCCACCACCGCCAAGCTGGCGCAGGTTCTGATGCAGGTTCCCAATTATAGGCAGCTTGGGCGGCCCTGGCGGCAATTTCATTGTTGATTTTGGCCTTCGTAGTCTTTCCAGCACTACGAACATCACTCCCACCACCATGGAAACGACAATCCACAAATTCATGTCCATTTCTCTCTTACTTTCTCTGGGGTAGTTTTTCTTTGAACTCTCTCCTCTCCTTTTATAGGCCAACTGCATGGAATCCCGTAAGGGCCTACGCTCGTGTCTGAATTTTTAATAATTTAAAAAATAGAAGTGGCTGTTTACACTCCACGTGAAAAAACACGACAGTCCAAGCGTTCCAAACTGCTGGCCTATAGACCGACTTGATTTCTCTCACCAAGTTTGTACAGCTCACGATATAACCTTTGACTCGTCTGTGGTGAAGGCGGGCGCGGATTAGGTACTTCCCCCGCAGGCTAGCTCTCTGAGGGCCACCGTGATATATGGATTGTATCCACACCGTCCATGCATTTTTCCATGTCATTTTCGGGCATAGTACAAAAAATTAGGCACATCTAAAGTTTAAGTGGGCCACACCACAGTAAGAAGCGGTGCTAATGATTTTTACCGTTGAAACCTTTCTAGGGCCTACCGTGATGTTTATTTGCCATCCAATCTGTTCATAAGATCATCGAGACCTGGATGAAGGTAAAACACAAATATCAGCTTGATCCAAAACTTCCTGTGGGACCGAAGAAGTTTTCAACGGTTAGCCTTTAATCTTCATTTCATTGTCCAATTGAGTTTGGATCTGCCCCATTTTGGGCTCATAGCCTGAAATGAGATGGAAAGCGGAATGGACGGTGTGGATAAAATCCATACATCATGGTGGCCCTCATAGCCCTAGCCTGTCTCGAGCTCGGGACAGGCGGGGGAAGTACCTAAACCGCGCCCGGTGAAGGCACGGAAATATACAGTGCCGTCTATTCTCATTAGTCCGACGTCAGCTAACACAACAAGCCGATTTTCTCTGTCACGTATGGATTGCGTGCTACACAACTCCGCTTTTAGCACGTGGAATTTCTCTGGGCCTCACCAAGACTTATCTGTTATATCTGCACTTTCCATCAATTTTTCCACATTGTTCTAAAGCATAAGGCAAAAAACGAGGCACATCCAAGGCTCAGTGGACCATACAACAGAAAGCATGGGATTGAACAAGAAACCTTGAAACCTTCCTACGTTCCACTGTTAGGTTTTTTATTTTATTTATTATTTTTATTCTGTTAATGTTAGTCATGGAATGCACCCACCATGTTAGCTGGTCAACACACCCACCTGATTAGTCACACCCTGCACCCACCCACCTGGGGTTAGTGTTTCTCCTTAGCACTTGAGCCTAGGACCTGTTGTTGAAATGCTGGGCGTCTTTCAGGTGGGCTCTAGACACAACCGTGAGGCTTATTTTCCATCTAACCTCTGCATAAGATCACTTGGACGAAGGAAAACACAAACATGAACTTGATTAGAATCGTCTATGACCCCAAGAAGTTTTCAATGGTAGGTGTTCAATTCCCACTCTTTCTTGTCGTTTGGACCACTTAAGCCCTGGATCTGACTCGTTTTAGGCCACGTGGCTAAAAGGTATGAAAAAACTGGATGGACGGTGTGGATATAATACATACATCATGATGGCCCTATGGAAGTTCCACATTTCAATAGCTGCATTGGAAATTTATGGAGGCCCATGATGATTTATTTCTTAGATCCACACCGTCCATATATTTTTTCAGATCTTTCAACGTTCTACGCCTAAAAATAAGGAAGTTCAAAAGCTCAAGTGAAACACACCATAGAAAACAGTGGAATTGATACTACCGTCGAAAACTTATTACGGCCACAGACAGCTGTGATCAAGCAGATATTTGTTTTGTACCTTCATCTAGGTATGGGTGGCCTTATGAACAGGTTAGAATAAAAAAAAAAGAAAAGAAAAAAAAAGAGGTTAGATGCCAGATAAAGCCTCACGCTTGGCCTTAGAAAGGTTTCAACCACATTTGTGTAATCCCCACTGCTTTCTTTGATGTGGTCCACTTGAGCTTTGGATGTACCTCATTTTTTGAATCATGCTCTAAACCTATCTGAAAAAATTGATAGCCGGTGTGGATGTAACTCAAAGGTCACGGTGAGGGATGGTGAAGCTTCCACACGTTGAAAGTAATTGTGCTATGTAGCACCGCAATGTACTGCGAAGAGACAGATTTGGGGTATTTTGCGAGCAGGAGATATCGGAAATGATGTGGGTCGAATGAGAATCGCCGGCACTGAATTACCTGTGCTTTCAACATAGACGAGTATAGCTTGTTGGTAGAGATATGCTTCATCCACGGCAGGACCCACAATTTGGACCGTCTGAGTACGCGTAGAGTGCCACATGTTAGAAGATGAGTTATCACCATTTTTTATTTCGATTTCTCTCAGTATCTAAGGCTCAAGTGAGCCACGCTACAGGAAACAGTGGGAATTGGCCACTACCGTTGAAAGCTTCTTAGAACAAAGAAGGCTCTAATCAAGCTGATATCTGTGTTTTCCCTTCATCTAGGTCAGCCTTACCTTATGAAGAGGTCAGATATATGGTGAATAAACCTTATGGTAGATCTTAGGAAGGTTTCAATGGTAGTCATTCAATCCCTCTCTTTTCTATGGTGTGGTCGAGTTGACCTTTGGATGTGCCTAATTTTTGGGCTCATGCTCTAAAATGATTTGAAAATTTTAATGGACGGTCAGGATGTAACACATAAATCATAGTGAAGCTAGGGAAGTTCCATACATGAAAAGTTGTATTGTGTAGTATGTAACTTATTTGTGAGAAAGAAAATGGGTCTGTTTTGTGAGCTGCTGTCTTCGACAATGACAAGTACTAGTGAGAAGGGACGGGATAGGAATTCCCTGTCTAAGAACAAGACAATCTGCATGCAATATGAAGGGCACAGGCAAATTAAACAGCGCCCCCCCCAAATAGATTGCATGCTTACTACACAACACATTTTTTAACTTGTGAAAATTATTATAGAGCACAAGCCCAAAAATGAGGCACATCAAACGCTCAAATGGACCACACCATAGAAAGCAGCGGGGATTGAATGACTACCATTGAAACCTTCCTAGGGTCCACCGTGAAGTTTATTTTCCATCTAACCTCTTCACAAGGTTACACAAATATAGATGAAGGGAATGCACAAATATCAACTTGAATAGAGCCTTCTGTTGCCCTCAAAAGTTTTCAAACATATGCATCCAATTCCCACTATTTCCTGAAGCATGCCTACTTGGGACTTGGATCTACCTCATTTTTAATCTCATGCCTTAAAATGATATGGAAAAATGGATGGACGGTGTGGATTTTACACATACATCTTAATGGGCCCCATAGAAGTTCCATATATTAACACCTTCGGTTTTCTTCTTCTCTTCCTCATATGTACAAAAAATTAGGCACATCTAAAGTTTAAGTGGGCCACACCACAGTAAGAGGCGGTGCTAATGATTTTTACTGTTGAAACCTTCCTAGGGCCTACTGTGATGTTTATTTGCCATCCAATCTGTTCATAAGATCATAGAGACCTGGATGAAGGTAAAACATAAATATCAGCTTGATCCAAAACTTCTTGTGGGACCGAAGAAGTTTTCAACGGTCAACCTTTAATCTTCATTTCATTGTCCAATTGAGTTTGGATCTGCCCCATTTTGGGCTCATAGCCTGAAATGAGATGGAAAACGGAATGGACGGTGTGGATAAAATCCATACATCATGGTGGCCCTCATAGCCCTAGCCTGTCTCGAGCTCGGGACAGGCGGGGGAAGTACCTAATCCGCGCCCGGTGAAGGCACGGAAAAATTCAGTGCCGTCTATTCTCATTAGTCCGACGTCAGCTCACACAACAAGCCGATTTTCTCTCTCCCGTATGGATTGCGTGCTACATAACTCCGCTTTTAGCATGTAGAATTTGTCTGGAACTCACCATGACTTATCTGTTATATCTTCACTGTTCATCAATTTTTTTTTCAGATTACTCTAAAGCATAAGGCAAAAAATGAGGCACATCCAAAGCTCAAGTGGACAATACAACAGAAAGCATGGGATTGAACAAGTAACTTTGAAACCTTCCTACGTTCCACTGTTAGGTTTTTTATTTTATTTTTTATTTTTATTTTTTTAAGGTTAGTCATGGAATGCACCCACCATGTTAGCTGGTCAACACACCCACCTGATTAGTCACACCCTGTACCCACCCACCAGTGGGGTTAGTGTTTCTCCTTAGCACTTGAACCTAAGACCTGTTGTTGAAATGCTAGGCTTCTTTTAGCTGGGCTAGCAGGCTAGACACCACTGTGAGGCTTATCTTCCATCTAATTTCTTCGTAAGGTCACTTGGACCTTGACGAAGGAAAACACAGGAAAACACAAACATGAACTTGATTAGAATCGTCTATGACCCCAAGAAGTTTTCAATGGTAGGTGTTCAATTGCCACTCTTTCTTGTCGTTTGGACCACTTAAGCCCTGGATCTGACTCGTTTTAGGCCACGTAGCTAAAAGGTATGAAAAAACTGAATGGACGGTGTGGATATAATACATACATCATGATGGCCCCATGGAAGTTCCACATTTCAATAGCTGCATTGGAAACTTACGGAGGCCCATGATGATTTATTTCTTAGATCCACACCGTCCATATATTTTTTCAGATCTTTCCAGATTCTAAGCCTAAAAATAAGGAAGTTCCAAAGCTCAAGTGAAACACACCATAGAAAACAGTGGAATTGATACTACCGTTGAAAACTTATTAGGGCCACAGACAACTGTGATCAAGCAGATATTTGTTTTGTACCTTCATCTAGGTATGGGCGGCCTTGTGAACAGGTTAGAATAAAAAAAAAGAAAAAAAAGAAAAAAAGAGGTTGGATGCCAGATAAAGCCTCATGCTTGGCCTTAGGAAGGTTTCAACCACAGTTTGTGTAATCCCACTGCTTTTTTTGATGTGGTCCACTTGAGCTTTGGATGTACCTCATTTTTGGAATCATGCTCTAAACCTATCTGAAAAAATTGATAGCCGGTGTGGATGTAACTCAAAGGTCACGGTGAGGGATGGTGAAGTTCCACACGTTGAAAGTATTGTGCTATGTGGCACCGGAATGTACTGCGAAGAGACAGATTTAGGGAATTTTACGAGCAGGAGATACCGGAAATGATGGGGGTCGAATGAGAATCGCCGGCACTGAAATTACCTGTGCTTTCAACATAGACGAGTATAGCTTGTTGGTAGAGATATGCTTCATCCACGCAGGACCCACAATTTGGACCGTCTGAGCACGCGTAGAGTGCCACATGTTAGAAGATGAGTTATCACCATTTTTTATTTCGATTTCTCTCAGTATCTAAGGCTCAAGTGAGCCACGCTATAGGAAACAGTGGGAATTGGCCACTACCGTTGAAAGCTTATTAGAACAAAGAAGGCTCTAATCAAGCTGATATCTGTGTTTTCCCTTCATCTAGGTCAGCCTTACCTTATGAAGAGGTCAGATATATGGTGAATAAACCTCACGGTAGATCCTAGGAAGGTTTCAATGGTAGTCATTCAATCCCTCTTCTTTCTATGGTGTGGTCCATTTGACCTTTGGATGTGCCTAATTTTTGGGCTCATGCTCTAAAATGATTTGAAAAATTTAATGGACGGTCAGGATGTAACACATAAATCATAGTGGAGCTAGAGAAGTTCCATACATGAAAAGTTGTATTGTATAGTATGTAACTTACTTGTGAGAAAGAAGATGGGTGTGTTTTGTGAGCTGGTATCTTCCACAATGACAAGTACTAATGAGAAGGGACGGGATAGGACTTCTCTGTCTAAGAACGTCAGCTCACGAAGCACTCCTCTTTTCTCTCTCGGTAGTGGATTGTGTACTATACTACTCAACTGTTAACGTGTGGAGCTTCTATGGACCACACTATGATTTTTATATTAGATCCACACCGTCTATCAACTTTTTCATATTATTCTAGAGAATGAGCCCAAAAATGAGGTGCATCCAAAACACAATTGGACCACACCACAAAAAGTAGAGGTGATTAAACAACAAACGTTGAAACCTTCCTAAGTTCCACTGTAAGGTGACACTGACATGGATGAAGGGAAGACACAAATATCAACTTGATTAGTGGCCTTTGTGTCCCTAAGAAGTTTTCAACAGTAGACTTCCAATTCCCACTTTGTCTTGTAGTGTGGTCCACTTGAGCCTTTGATCTGCCTAGTTTTTTTTGTCTCATGTCATAAAAGTATGGAAAAATGAATGGACGGTGTGGATTTAATACATAAATCATGATGGGGCCACGGAAGTTCCATGTGTCAGCACTATCATTTTCTTCTCTCTCCAGCCACTGAATATCTTGGCGGGTGAAATTTAAGTGGACCCCACGACATCCATTTTTCACATCATTCTAAGATATGAAGCAGAAGGCCATGATCAAATAGATAATTGTGTTTTACCTTTCGTCTGAGTATGGGTGGCCTTATAAACAGGCTAGATTGGAAATAAGCCTCATGGTTGGCCATAGGAAAGTTTCAATGGTTGTTTGTTTAATCCCAATTGCTTTTTGTGGTGTGGTCCACTTGAGATTTGGATGTTACTCATTTTTAGAGTTGTGCTCTAAATTTATCTGGAAACATTTAGAGACGGTATAGATATAACACAAAAATCATGGTGGGCCCGGACACTTTCCACATGTTAAAAATTCTCGTTTAAAAGGCAATCTATTTGGGAGAGATTCCATCTTTTGTGAGCTGGAGTCGACGGAGATGATGCGTACCAATATGAGAAGCACCCGCACTAGAATTTCTGTGCTTTCAACAAAGACGATTCACATTCTTTCATAAAAACAAGCATTTGTGGAATTTTCGGCAAATTTATTTATTTATTTTTACATGAGCACTCACACCACCACAAGGTGGCTTTTTTATACCACAATGGTACCCTGGTTTGTTTAATTGGAGGAAGATGTTTCCTTCCTCCCCTTTCCACCACAAATCCACTGCATGTAGAGGTGGCAATGGGTCGGGTCGGGTCGGGTCGGGTCGGGTTGGGTCAAGTTCAGGTCGGGTCGTTTCCACCTCAACCCTAAACCGACCCAAATTGAATTCGGATTGAATTTTCCCAACCCTTACCTAACCCAAATTAAATCGGGTCGGGTGAGGTTGACTTGCATTTTAATCATCAACTAACTAATTTGTAGATTAAACTAGATGCATAACGGCTTCTTGCAGTAGCTTCCTCTCTCTTTATCTCGTGCGGCTGAAAAAAGCACTCTCTTTGCAACCTGCTGTTAGGGTTTTCGAAAGAGAAATTTTATAATGACTTTTTAAAATGCATCGAAAGAGAATGGTGCTTGATACTCCTGTATGTGAAACTTATTGAAATTAACATTTAATATTTCATCCGAACCATCCAATTAATGTCCAACAATTCTATTTTTATTTTTCGACCCGCTAACCCAACTGGTAGATGCCTGGGCGTTTCAACTGTTGGTCTCGAGTTTGAAACTCACTAACCCCACCATTGGGTGAGAGCATCGTGTGACTGACCGGGTGGGTGCGTTGTGCATCTAACAAGGTGTGTGCGTTGCATGACTAACCGAAAAAAAAAAATAAAAAAATCAACAAGATCATTTGATATTTAATTTTTTAAATTGTTAAATTGTGGTCACAATTATTGAAATGGAACCATTTGATCCTTTCATTTTAATTGTCCAATAAATTCCTATCAACAATCAACCAAATATAACCATTAAGATAATTTTATTAATTTATTTTATGGACCATTAGCTACCATTTCAGTTCTCCAATAAATGAGCATGAGAAATTAAAAAAAAAAAATCTCATGATATTTTAGTTCTACATGTTATAAAATGTGATTATTAGTGTGCACATGCTTATTAAATTGATAGACATGCGGACCATTCCCAGCAGTGTGTGAGAAAAAAACACTATATTATTTAACTCATAAGAAAATCAATATATAATAGTCTACTTAACCCTTATTTGATTCGGGTCGGGTCGGGTCAGGTCGGGTCACCTTCAACTCTAATCCGACCCATAAAAATCCGAGTCAGGTCGGTCAAATTTGGGTCAAGTTTTCCAACCCTGAACTTGAAAAAAACCGGATCGAATCGGGTTATAATGTACACGTGTAGTGTTCCCTTTTTATAACTTTTAATGTACACGTGTAGTGTTCCAGTTGTCTTATATAATTGTTATGTTCTTATCCTAATACATGTGTACCCTACACGTACTATAGCCACACATCATCCTATGGGTGTGTACTATTCAAACCACCCTTGCTTTTTGCAGCACACTATGAAAAAAAAACAAAAACAAAACAAAAAGGCCTCAAATTTTTGCTGGTTCTTCCAGACAACGGGACCCGCCATTCTAACAAATTCATTGATCATATTTCATGAACACAGAAAAGGAGAAGCCCAAAACGTACATCGAATCCTTTTCCATGAATAAATGGTACCATGTGTGCTTGACCTGACCTGCTGATGGCTGCAGCTGACTTGATCCGGTGAGATAAATGACTCCGAAACGTGGAAAGAATGAAATTTGAATGGTGTACCACATGCTTGACAAGCACCTCCTAGTAGGCGCCGTGGCTTGACCCACTGATGGCCGCAGCTTAACCTGCTGAGATAAACGACTCTAAACAAGGGGAAAAGCTAACGTTGAGTGTACGCCAAGAGGAAGACAAAGTGCATGAGACCCTTTTGCATGAATAAAATGATTCCACGTATTTGACCCACTAATGGCTGCCGCTTTGTTTGACCCGGGAAGATAACTAACTTTAAACCACGGAAGGAAAGAATGAACATTGAGTTGTGGACCATTCTCATTTTCTCCTTACTATTTGTTACTTGTATACAGCTAATCCACTCTCATGCATGCCCATTGAATAGAGCTGGACCATCTCACAGGATATAGTGGTGATTGAATACCCGCCATCTAACCTGTTCATAAGCTCACACAGACCTGGATATAGGGAAAACACAAATATCAGCTTGATCCAAAAACTGTGGCCCCAAGCAGTAATAGTACTATAGACCTGCAATTCCCACTATTTTCGGAGTGTGGATCAAGCTAGTCTAGGGCTGTAAATGGTCAGGTTTGGCCAAAACTAGACCCACCCATTTACTGAATGGGTCTGGTCCAAATTTTAGACTCAGACCCTTTTACTAAATAGGCTAGTCTGGGTCGGGTCTGAGTCAACCCATCAGACCCATTTATAAATGGGTTGGGGTCTGGTAGATGGTCTGGTAGAGGGAGATCCACCCAGACCCTTATAAATGGGGATGGGTCTGGGTCTGGATCTAGTATATAAGCACTTTTACAAGGCTTAAAATAAGGTCTGAATGGGTCTGGGCTAGATAGGTCCCTTGTAACATAGACCAAACCTGCCCACTTACTAAATGGGTTCGGGTCGGGTCGGGTCGGGTTGGGTCGGGTCGGGCCTAATATAAAGGAAACCAAACCCAAACCATTTAGCAACTGGGCCTGTTCTTGTACCCAAACCCGTACCATTTAACAAATGGGTTGGGTCTGAGTCGGGTCTAAATGGGTTGGCCTGGGTACCCCATCGAGTCGGCTAACCCAATTTACAGCCCTAAGCTAGTCCTAGTGGGACTAGCATAAGGGGTGGTTTCAAATCTCCGTGGGCCCCACCATGATATACATGTTCCATTTCTCAATCTGATTTTAAGGTACTAACCCAAAAGTCAGACAAATCCAAATCTCAGGTGGACCACACCAAAGGAAAACAGTGGGGATTGAACGTCCACTGTTGAAAAATTTTTGGGAGCCACAAAAGTTTACTATCAAGCTTATATTTGTTTTTTTTTTTTTTTTTTCCCTTCATCTAGGTCTATTTGACCTTATCAACATGTTGGATGCAAAATCAACATTATGATGGGTCCTAGGAAGATTTTAATGGTGGACGTTCAATCCCCACTGTTTTACTGTGGTGTGGTCCACCCAAGATTAATATTTGTCTGATTTTTGGGAACGTGTCTTAAAATCAGATGGATAAATGGATGGACGGTGTGGATAAAACACATATATCATAGGTGGGGCCTACAGAGATTTGAAACCACCCCTTGTGCTTGTCTGCGCCCCTATTTCCCTTGGTGTAGTCTTCTTGAGTTTTAGATCTGCTTCGATTTTAGGTATATGCCGTAAAACGAGCTGGCAAAAGTGATGGACGGAATGGATATAAAACATATAGCCTGCCATCAGGGATATCCTAGAGTTGTCTTCCATTTTAGAGATGCTGCCTCACATGTCAGGCCAACTAGATCCACACAGAAAATGAGTTACTGATATTATCGACGGACGGTCTCCACATCATGCAGGTGTGCTCATCTCATTATTAGATGATCTTGATTCCTTGAGGCAAATAATATATACCATCAGGATTACCTGATGATAGGTCTACCTATTATTCACGTGTGAGATGAGCGCCCAATAGGAAGGGCATGGTACTTGCCTCGATGGACTAGTGGAATCAGATATGATCCACACTATGTTGTCTACTTGTAACTCACCTCATGAACTAAATGACTTGATTTTTTTAGCCCATTTTATGTGCACACGTACCTATTTAAATATCGGATGGCTTTGGTTCTTTTAGGCAACACATCTACGCTATCAAAATTGTCTGATGAGCCACTCTAATCAGTGTAACAGAGATGAAAGTCGCTCATTAGGCGGCCACCACCTTGTCTATGCCTTGTCTTCCAAATGAGGCTCAAATGTGTAGCAAGATGTCGAATGATCCATCCGTTGGACCACACCATCTTCACCTCTGTTACTGGCTTTTCAACTCTTCTCCTCCATTATTTAGTTTTCATCTAACTAATTTACCTCTTTGTGAGAAAGAAGTGGGCCGTGGTATGTGAAAGATATTTAACTAAGGACGTACGATGGAAAAGTACCTAACATCCATTTGTCATTTGTCAGATTGTGGGCTTCCCTTTCTATTGACTTTTCAAAGGCTCTCTTATGAAAAAAAGTTTGGCTATGGTGCCCTTCAATATTGACTCTTTTATTCATTATTTTGCCCTCTTGACAAGAGAATTGATCATGGTTGTATAAAAGCTCTTTACCTGAGGACTATGAAAAGGTACATGAGATCAAGATCAATCCATCGTGTTTTTGGCCTCACTTTTTCTATGGTGCCATGTCACACTCCAAACTCAACCTCCCGCATGGTCGATCCATGGTGGTCGGACCTGGCTCACGATGCGTCGAACTCTGAATTCGGCACTTGGCACCCATACACCAAGTCTTGAACTCGACACCTGATTAAAAATTTTAGGGACAATTTTCTTCCGCTAATAGATATCAGGCATAAAGATTGACATTTCCAATTCAATAATTCAGTTCTCACTATACATTAATATATTTACATTACAATTTTTCCACCAAAGTACATATCTAACAGAAAGTAACAGAAGCGTAGTGTCTAAAAGTAATGCGGCATGCATCATCTCTACCCCTAATGTTGGCACTATCCTGAAAAAATTATAAAAAGAAGGCATGAGCTTTAAACCCAGTGAGTACACACGTGTGTGGTGTGTCTTAAATGCAAGATAAATATGTCATGAATGAATCATGCATGACAGAATGCACATAATATGTAAAGTATGATGCTGATAACTGTATAATTCAATGCAATGCATGTGTATCATGATCATGCACCGAATCAATGCCACCAACACCACCGTGTCATGCTACCGTATCTTTGCTACCACAACTATAACTGTATCACATGTGCCCGTAGAAACATCATCAAATCATGTTGTCATGCCATATCATGGCAACTGTATAATCGCGGAAAACACTGTGGTTGATGCCCATGCACTAGACACCAACAATCGACATCGCATACGCGTCTTGCGGTGGTGTCGTATGACTTCCACCCGGCACGCCAGTAACAGACATCATTCGCGCTTCTCAGTCAGATCGGTCCCTATTTACACATTGGCCCTTAAGTAGGTTGGACCCACCTCTTCCCAACCTGACCTCATTAGTGAGAGTCAAATCCATGACCCATGTATCCACCCAGCCCGACGGTGAGGCATCCCTAGGTATCATTGGGGTTTAGGGATCTTCAATTGAAGGGGCACATCATCTTCTAATATTTTCACATTTTCGGTGTCTCGTCCCTTTTTAGGGATAATCCAAGTTATCATCATAAATACACATTTCATCACCTAGATACAATTCATGCTTATACGTCACAATTGTGCTATCACCATCATCATGTATGTCGTGATCATGCATGAATTCAAGTAATCATACTAAGGCACATAACCAAGTGTAGTATGCATGTAATACCACGAGTCTTGGGTTTTCTTAGCTTTTAGGCTAGAAAATTCATAAAATCATCATGTGCCACTATTGGTTATATCAATTCCCGGTCATGTGACCCAACCACGCACATAGAACATATCTTGTGCATAGATGAATGTATTACCGCACACATGCACATATGATCATTCCATGATGCATGAGTGTGATTAACATCAATATGTTAAAGGCATCATATCGCATATCTCTATTAATCCATAATCACTAATACCACATTACCATCACCCATCACTATCACAATCATATATACTATTTGTAATCACAATCACATCTCATTCATCACAAGATATATATTCTAGTTAGCGGCTTGGACCTGACACAGTTTTCACCATTAGGCCTACAAGGCTTTACTCTAGGTGGGCCTTGCTAATAGGCTCACCACTCTAAGGCCTAAGTGGGCTCATCAGTACAGTCTATAAATCACCCAAGTCTTCAATTAAGTGGGCTCGACATTTGGCCCATCACATATCTCAGGATCGGGCCCAGCCTAAATCGAATTTGTTTCATGTTTTAAGCCCAATGGGCTTTGGATTTATCTCATTATCAGGCTTAGGCCAATTTTTATGGGCAGACAAACGAAATGGCTTCACATACACATACTAATTAAGATGGTTCTTATATGATAGACGGTGTTGATAAAACATGTATAATCCGATGGGCTCCACTTCCGAGGGGGTTGTTAATAGGTTGCATTGCAAATAAACATCATAGTAGTTCTATAGCGGTTTAGACGGTACAGCCGTACAGGTAACACTCCTATGCTACATTGGCCCCTAAGATGAACGGTTTGGATATATATATATATATATATATATATATATATATATATATATATATATAGAGAGAGAGAGAGAGAGAGAGAGAGAGAGAGAGAGAGAGAGAGAGAGAGAGAGAGTCAAAGTTGATCGTGGTTGGATGATTTGGGTATAACTCATACAATATGATGGGCCCTACTTCCAAAGTGGTCTCGCCAACAAATGGGTTCACACATAAACATTAGGGTGGGTTGACAACATGTAGATGGCCTAGGTAACTCACATACATTAAGGTGGATCAAGGAAGGATGAATAGTATAGATGCACAAGGCACACGTCAAGGTGATCGAGGTCTACGACGGGCTCCACAATCGGGACTGTTTGATTGGCGAAGTGGTTAAACGATGTGGATAAAACATGTACGTTATAGTGAGGTATGGATATGGACATTGTGAATGTTACATCATGGTAGGGTTTACAGTGGGCCTCAGGGAAACTTTAATGGTGGCCATTCAATCAGAATCGTTTCCCGTCGTTTGGTTCACGCGAGATTTGGGTCTGTTTCAATTTTTGAGATACCTGACTTAAGCAGCTTGAGCTACCCCAAAATCATATATTATACGTCCAGAAACTCATTCTGGATTGTGAGATACAACTGTTTTATGTTCCTGATGGTCCAGATCACTTCTGACCCCTACCGGTCTTCCTCCGATCCATCTAAGCCATGAAATAGTCATCGACCCACTCTACATCACGACCCCAAATCTTCCGGTTGACACATGGATAGCCAAGATGGTCCATTCCTTCATTCCATACCACTATTGGTGGGACATGATGAAAAGATCACACCAATTAGATGTGATCAACAGCATAAGATGGGACATTTCAAGATTGTGAGGAGACGAAATGTCCAATCATCATCTTGAAGCATCTACTCAATAGGCCCCACCATGAATTACTGATGATTCTAAAGCACTTTGATGTTGTGATGCTAACCATCCGATCTATTGCTTCTAAAAGAATAGATGGTCCTAACAAAATGAAAACATCCTAAAGGTTAGGATCATCAGATTGACATGATTTGTACCACGGATTCCCTTGGGGTCGTTTAGCACCACAAATTTGAGGGATGTGAGGATATTATGAATCCATTGGTCATTTGGTAGAGTGGATTAGAGGGTATTCCGAATCCATAGGAATTCAAATCCTCACTTTTGGTGAGTTTTGCGATCCTTCCCTTTTGCTTGGATTACCAATGCTCTCTCTCTCTCTCTCTCTCTCTCTCTCTCTCTCTCAACTCATTTTTAAAGGCAGGAGAGTGACATGTGTAACATATGTATTACTGGGCTACTAAGCTATTATACACGTGGCCCACTAATGATTTTCCAAAGCAATCATATTGTCAACTGTCAATAGAATGATCTAAACAGTCCAAACATTAACCATGTAAATCAACGGTTAGAAAACATTGGTTAGTTGCTCGGTTGTGATCCTATGCTTGTGGCCCATCTAAGGCTTGGAATTTCATCATTTTTGCCAGGTATATCTTTCAATTGGTTTATTACATTCATTGTGTCAAACATCACATGTACACTAATTAGGGATATTAAAGTTGATTTAGCAATTAAATTCCAACTCCTTTAAATATACTACATAATATAAGTGCATAACTATTTTTAGATTAGGGGGATTCTATATCCAGGGTGCCTAACACAATCAGAGAATTTCGAATCTAGGTATTCCAAATACATGGTGCCAAATGAGGCCTAATCTTATGCATGAATGGATAGATTTGGGTTGATGATCGATGGTTCAATATGTCAATTAAAAGCTTTGAGACTTTGTTAATGTTCTCGTTGAGGTGGAAATTAGATTAACTAGGAAGTGGGCCACTTGATGTCACCTCTCATGAATGGTGTCTGTGGGCCGTTTAGATGCCACCTAATAAGTTTTTTAACCTATGTAAGTCAATAAATTACTTTTTTTTAACATAACGAGATGGAACGCCCCGACCATGGGAAGCTTTGTGAGGTATCAGGGGTGATATTTGTGCCTACAGTTTATCCCAACCATAATAATCTTATGAACAGTCCGGGCTGCCCAAGCCAAAATTGTGAGAATCGACCATATCATCGGTCATTGGCCTAATTTTATTTCAATTTTATTATTTATAATAAGTTTCATTTTGATTATATCTTTTGATCTGTAAGGTTTTAGAAGTCGTGCCCAGCATGGAAAGGGCTTAGAAAAGTGTGTAGAACCACATTGTTAGGCCAGGTTGAAAGCTCTATTTTTTGTCGAAAACCATGAGTTTTAATAGGAATGAGAGACTTCTATAAATAGAACTTACTACTTATAGTAAGTCAGGGTTTTCTAGGAGTTTGAGTTTGAGTTGAAGTCTAATACTTCTCATTAGGGTTTAGTTTATTATTTAAAGCATTATAGAGAATTTTATTCAATCAATTATTTTATAATTTCTTTGAAATTATTTCTCCCCTTTATCTTTATTTCTCATGTGGATTCAAGAAATAACTAGGGTTGTAAATGGTCGAGTTTAGGGGCAGGTTTAGCCAAAACCAGACCCGCCCATTTACTAAATGGGTCTGGGTCTAAATTTTAGACTCAGACCCTTTTACTAAATGGGCGGATCTGGGTCTGGGTCGGGTCTGAGTTAACCCATCAGACCCATTTATAAATGGGTTTGGATCTAGTAGAGGGAGATCCACCCATACATGATTATAAATGGGTCGAGTCTAATGGGTTTGGGTCTGGATCTAGTATGCAAGCATTTTTACAAGGCTTAAAGTCAAGTCTGGACAGGTCTAGGCTGGACGGGTCCCTTGAAACATAGACCAATCCCGCCCACTTACTAAATGGGTTTGGGTAGAGTCGGGCCAAATATAAAGAAACTAGACCCAGACCCTATTTAGCAAATGGGTCTGCTCTTGGACCCAGACCCTGTACCATTTAACAAATGGGTTTGGTCTAGGTCGGGTCTAAATGGATTGGGTCTGGGTACCCCATCGGGTCCATTGACCCATTTACAGCCCTAAAACTAACTGGTGAGGAAGACAGTGATTGACCTTCCCACACGCAATGGACCCATTTACTAGCCCTAGAACTAACTGGTGAGGACGACGGTGATTGACCTCCCACACCCTCCCTGCGTCAGGACGTTGCTGAAGTCCCTATCAACATGAGGACCTTAGCATTTCCTCCAGTCGAACTTACCTAGTTGGTACCTAATATGTAAATGTAGGGCACATGCTTTATCTAGTCCATTAATCTGGTGGCCCTCATCATCAATGAACCATGCCCAAAAGAAACTCTTCATTTGCTCAGCTCCAACATTTCCATTATTGGCATGCAAATACATGGTTAAGAAGAAATGCAACAACAGTACCAATGGAGAAAAGACAGAAGATGTGATAGTTGGAATGTTCTGATTTGGGAGAATTTTGTGGCAATGGTTTATCTGTGATGGGGGACATCAAATCAATGGCTTGGATAAATAATTACGGGCCCCATGTGTGCAGATTAGATTGCACACACATGTGCCACTTTGAAACATGCTTGGTGTGTAAACAGATTTTCTTACATGCTTGTTTTGTTACTGGAATAATTAACATATATTTAATACTATTAATAGTAATAGGACTCAACTCAGACCAGACTTGACGCCACCCGATTTATCGAGTCAAAGTTGATAGCCCCGACATGAACCTGGCTACGCCTGAACTTTAATAGGTTCGACCCAAACGACTCAATTTCTTAGCAGGTCCAGGGACATTGGACCTGGACATGTTAAAACTGGGTCCGGCCCAGGGATTGGCAGTTCAAAGTACCCAATGACAGCCTTACTGACCCAAACCCATCTTATTGACAAACCCATAAATCTGGACCTGCAATCACATACCCTCCAAAATGATAGCCCACACCATTGGTTTTAAGATGATTCCAACTCAGTTACTCGGTTGAATGTCTACCATTGCCACTCTCTTCTTAAGCGTCTATCACAGGCATAATGTAGGTAGACTCGGCCCGACTCGGCCAAATCACCCATGTCCTTTACCCACTTGATCGTCCCAATCAACCTGAATCTACCTTACATTTCTCAACTGGCAATGTCAACACAACCCTGGTCTGTCTGCGTCGGAGTCTTAAAAGAATGGTTTGCATCCTCGTGAGATATGAGGGTGGGATCAGCAAATATTACCCTGGCTGAAAAATCAGCATCAAGGGCTTGACTAGGTTGCCAGACCAGTTAAAAGTCTAGGCCCCAAACCAACCCAAGACCAAACAAGCGCATTAACCCCTCCCATCTCCTTCACCTCCCAAACGGCTCTTAAGGAAGCAAAACAACAGATCAAGATGGGGAATTTCAATGAGCTTTACTTGTAAATTTATTGTTAAGTATGGAAATAACAAGGGACTTCAAGCTTTACTCCAATACGATCCAAAGTTTTGCAATAGGATATGTCTAAGGATGCAAATCGGGCAGGTTGGGTAAGGTAGAGAACGAACCCAAGGCTAGCATATCCAAAAGAGTTGGCCCAAGGCCCAAATCCAACTAAGGTATCAAATAATAATCCTATCAAAATCCGGGTTGGGTGGGTTTAAATTGGGTTGGGTTGAGTTGAGTGGTTAACACCTGCACATAATAAACAAACGCAATGAAACATGTAACCATCAAATAACATCACTCAGGAATGCATGTTGTTACCGAAATGACACTAACAACATAAATTCTACAATCACCATTCATAAACAGAAAAAAAATTAAAGAAATGGCCAGAGATACAATCATCATTTATAAACAAAAAAAATTATATGGCCAGTGATATATGGTGGGCCGCCTAAAACAGGTAGACGTTCGGGCCTTTCTAATGGAGTCATGACTAGTGAGTTGCGACTCACGAATATTCAGTGAAGAGCCCCTAGTGTGAGGGGTTAGAATGCACATGAGAGATCCTAACAAATGGAATGCGCACAATGTAAACATGTTGTGGACAAAACAATGGTGGTTTGCTGCTCATGCATGTCAAAGTTGCATGGACCCTATTTTCTATCTAGACCATGATTTTACATGTATATTACAAAATGTACTACCTTGTAAGGTTGGGTTCTGATTGGGTCGGGTTGCCCAAGGCCTCAACCCAACCCAACCTAGTTGAGTGAGAAGCCAGGTTAAGGATTTTCAACTCAAGCTCAACCCAACATGACCAATGCTCAGGTTAGGCCAATCACATTCCAGTTGTCCCAACGCAAGTTGCACCATTGGATACATTGGGACTTTAGCCTTTAAATCAGGTAAAATTGCAACTATCCAAACTGTTTATATTGACTAATTACTTCATATAGTGGAAAGACAACAAATAAAAGCTCTCGGTCATTCAGCCTTCCAATGATTTGGCTCTTTTGCTTTGAACATGAACTTGCCACAATAACATTTATACAATTAATGGGTTAAAATATTCAATCCAAGAGGTTTTTGGGCATCCACCATCTAGACTTTTTCTTTCTTTTTTTTTTGAGAGAAATCTAAACAGTTTGTACCATTGAAAAGGCCCAAATCCATCAGCTTGCTCGTACATCTGGATGCATTCAAGGAAACCTGAGCAAACCTCACATGCTTGTCGAACTAAATTATGTGGGCCCTGTCTTTAATTTTTTAGCTTTCTTATATGGTTTCCTAATATGGGTAGTGTTGGAGTTTTCTTATTGTAATACATCAGGATGTATTTGAGCAAATCTCAGATACTTGTCGAACTAAATTATGTGGGCCCAATCAAACTCGTAGGCTTTCTTGGACGGTTTTCTATCATGGGTCCTGTTGAAGCTTGTACATAAAATAAATGGGTGTTTGGAAGCAGAAACAGCAAAGAGTCAGTTTTAATATGGGACCATGAACAAACTAAAATGATGTTGAAAAAACTGCTGCTCATGATACAGACAACCTATTGAATGGGCTGGATGTTGCATGCACATGAAAAAGTCATCTGCTGGGTGGTCGGTAACTAATCTCCAACAGATAGACTTGGAGACCTTCCCATTGCACTCTGCAGACCAATCCCTCAATATTAACGGTAAGTATGGTAACTGCAATTTGTTCAGTTAAATCACTTCCACTTTGTTAGACTAGTAATTGCAATTCCATCTAATAACGCATCCAAACAGAAGCAATGCCAAACTCCCTTGAAAATTTTGAAATTAAATCATGATTTCCAAAAGATGCACAGAAAGACTTCCACCAAGAAAGAGAAATGGCTCCAATTCCTTATAGGTGTGTTTGGTTGCACCAAATATCACTTAAACCATCTCAGTGTTTTAAATAGTGGTAGTGTGTTGTGTAGCATTCAGCCCTATATAGAGGGTAGCGTATTTACGCTATGCTATTTAATAATATATAAAGTAACAAACCAAATCGCATAATTATTACATCAACAACTTTCTAAGCAAACCACTTCAATTAATAATGTCTGATTGAAACTACATGTCACAACTCACAAGTATGAAAAAGAAATAAAAATCCCATAAGAGTATTAAGTACAATACAGATTTCATCAATACAAAGACGGGTTTCCAAAAACCTTCATGAAGGTAAGGAAAGAGGTTTGATTTTAACTTTGCATAACTCTGTGTGTGTGTAAAATTGAAGAAAAAAAAAAAACATTGTAGCGTACACTACAAACGCTACACACTACGTAGCTGTAGCGTACACTATAGGGGATTTACGCCATTTAGCTATTGATGCGGAAATCAGGCCCTTTAGGGTTTATCAGCGTAGGAGGCAAGTGACACCTATATCTTTATGGATTGATGATGACGGGCTTGAATCGTTCGTGACGACTCGAGGAGCAACGAAGACCTTACATATTACTTGAATTTCTTACTTCGTGATTGTGATGATGGCCCGCTCCATTGAATGTCTCTTTATGGTTTTCTTAATTTATGATGGTTGATGTTGAATTTTTAGATTATTATTGTCTTTTATTCCCCCTGGATTATATATGTTCATACACATGCATCATAATTAGGCCGTCCTGCATCAGCTATGCTACCGCAGCACTATGCCACGAGCGCTGTTTGAAACACTACACCACATTACTGATTAATCATGAAATATCAAAAAATTCATGATATTTGGTGCAACAAAACACACCCAACTCAAAATAATCACAATCCCGTTGATGGGCACAACGAATCAACAGCATCAGAATCTAAAAACAAGAAAAATGAAATGCTTTCCCAACACGTCCTTCTATTGGATGAAACTACCAGCCGACGAACATATGGCAGTTTTCCAACCAGCTTTCGAAAATTTTCAAGCTCAGAATTATTTCTAAGATAATCCTGGGTTGCGATGACTCACAGCATATTTCTTTTCGTGTGAATATCAGCATCATTCCTCCATGAGATGATCCTCTGTTTGCGGTTTCGAAACCTGGACTTTGATCTTTGGAAGGGTGAGTGAAGGTTCCTGTTGAAGAGCGACGGGAGCCTTGACCATGTGAATGCTTTGTTCCAGCTCCTTTGTGGCTTCCTTTTGCTCCTTGGCTCTCTTCCCCTTCATCCTGCAAAATATCCCAAGGCATTTATATGAATACTACAAGTCCTGCAAAATGTGCATGCTTGGAAAATACGCTATTCATGTTAGTAGTTAGTAAACTGGATGGGAACGAGAAGGAGAGACCTTAGTGTATGGTGTTTGGCTTCCCTATCTACTCTGATCTTATCAATCTTCTTTATGGCCTTCAATGTGTTCTCTGCAAGATTCCGGTCATATCTCTCTGGCCTGTTCCGCTTCCTTTCAAACTCAAAGGTTGAATCCTTGAAAGAAACAAACTCCCATCTTATTCATGCAACCCATATCAAGGCAAAATTGTAAGCTGGGGAAAAGAAGATCAACAATCTTTCTTACCTGCGTCATATCCTTTCCATGCAGTCGTCTGTATGCCTTTGTCCATTTTACTTTGCGAGGATTCCTCTTCATCTTGAAGTTTTTGTGGCATTTGGATCGGCAAAACCGGAAAATCTGCAGAAAGATGTTCGTCAGCGACAGGCGCTATCACCAGAAGAGACATATCAAATAAGAATGCACAGCTAGTAAGAAACAGTACAGGAACTTTGAATAGGTATGCAGAGAGGAAAACTTAGCAGATGTGTTTAGAGATGTGTGTGTGTGCGCACGCGCATATGTAATAGCGCTATGGCAGGTGCAACGCACAGGAAGAGACGAGGGGAGAGAGCTGAGAGGCAAAAGGTGCGGCTACACACGGAAAAAGAGGGAATGGACTTACGAGAACAAGAGAATGACCCTTCAATGGTGGGCATCCAATCCCCTTTTTTTCTGGTGCTATGGCCTACTTGAGTTTTAGATCTGCTTCTTTTTTGGGATTACACCCTGACACAAGCCAACGCAAATACAGAGTGGATGTTACATAGCATGGTGGGCCCTACATAGTTTTTTGTTGGGCAGGCTACCTAAGGATTTGCATCATGTCAGGGCTACAAGCAAAGGGGGAGACAGTGCAGGCTACTTCCATAAGCAAACAATGGAAACACCTCCAGTTGAAGGGTCAGATGCATATATCTTCTTTTACTTTCAAATCTTTCAATGCCTGATTGTGGGGGTAGAGATGTCCCCCAGTACCGACGCTTATATGTAGTAGACAGATGGGAAATAAACTTCACCTCGTAAGCCATGCACCAGCTGGCCCGAAGCCCAAGGATAACAGTTGAAGTCAGGCAGGCAGGCAGTCCCCAATCATCTGACAGCAATCTTGAAAGCTGACCCCAAATAGCTGGGACAAGGCTATGATGATGATGATGACAATAACATACCTAGGTTTGTGTCTGGAAGGAACAGCACACAAGTGTTTGAGAACTTGATTGAGTACTGGAAAATTAATGAGCTAACTCAATGGAAGAATGACTGACACCAAGTTACTGGAGTAACTCAGTTTCTTTAAAGCACAGGAGACAAAGGAAGCACCCAAAGAACTCAGCCAAGCACTTAAACTCCATTGAGTGCTTCAAAAGACTTTAAAAACGTTAACAGTGATGGTTTTGACTTTTGAACCAACAGCTCAATGGGCCTATGATCCACTTATTGCTAGTGTTTTTGGTCTTGGGATATGCTAGACATTATGTTTATTGTATTAAGGGCAGTTGCGTTATATTTGCTTTTTTGTGAGAGCTCGTAACTCTAATCCCATGTTTTCTTCTCTCATCTTCTCTTCTCACTTTCCCTCTTCTTCTCTTTCTTTCTTCTTTTTCCATCTCTACACAAGTCCACAAAAAATAGACTATATTTAATAATTGTTTTTAGTTCAAAATTTTGGTCAAATGCTAAAACAAAGTCTTAAGTTAGAACCAGTTGATTTGGATTGACTACCCATCTAGTCAAACTTGAATCTAGAAGTTTTAACCATTGCCCTAAAACCACCACGTTTCCTTAAGGATTCACTGAAGCCGCCAACAGTCACCATCTTAACCTGCAATTCCACTAGATATTTTAGCCAAGATTTCATCTTTCCCATTAATATAACAGAATGAGTAAGGTCATTTTTCTTTCTCTGTAAGTGTTATGATGACTTATAGGTGCCACTCATTCTTGCATAGTTAAAATTTTTGTCCAAGATGAGACTGGCAAACCATCTCAGGAGCCATCAGATATGTTTCCAGCAATGAAATTTCAATGGATTATCGTATTTGAAAGGGAAAAGACAAGCGTCGTACTGAAGTCAAATCAGCGTCATCAAGACTCCAAAATGCCACCACAGTACAGACGTGTGTACAACATGAACAAGGTGAGCTAGGACTAAAAAAAAAAAAAAAAAGGCAGAAGAGAGGCACCTTTTACAAGATACATGATTAGAATCAATAATACTGTTAACAAAAATGGTACTTATGGAGAAGTGCCTAGGAGAGGTAGGAGATAGAAGAAGCCCAATACCTAATCTCATTAATAATGAAGTCATGTTTGCAAGGAATACCATTCTATTTGAGCCTGAGACCCTTTTCTACCAACAAGGATATCCCACAAACAACTATGTACTACCACAACCTTATTGGGCATAAATATGAAAAAGAAACAACGAGCTTACCGTTGCATCATTGCGGACAAACTGAATGCCATGCCCTGGATAAATAGTGGAGGAGCAGAACCAACACTTCTCTAACCTCATTGTACTTCAGAGTCAGGCAAAACTGACACTCTGAAAATGAAAAGGAAATCAAAATGATAAGACAGTAAAATGATTCTCTGCAGCAACATGAAGTTATTTTTCTTATAGTTGACTAGAGAATGTAACACAAGCAATGCACATGGAGAGAAGAGGATGCAGGTTGCAAGATATGCAACAGCAGAAAAGAGATCTGGGAGAACCAAGATCCTCTACAACACCAGTTGCACACAGCAGGTACAACACCTGAGCTCTATAGCTCTATCGGGCACATCGAGTTGCATGTATTGCATCCAATCTGTCCATCAGGTGCACCCCTCCATGCTAGGCCCTGGGGCGAAAAATCTGTCTAATCCACAACTCAGGTGGGTTACAACATAGGGAACAATTGGTATTAGGCACTAGCGATAGGTTTGTGTGTGTGGCCCACCATGGCATTTATATTCCATCCAACCCATTCATCAGGTGCAAGTCACCAAGACGAAGGGACTCTCTAAAAATTATCCAAATAAAAAACACATGAGGGCAGCACCACATGAACTTTCAGGTTTTACTCATGATTTGACATCGCTCCCCATGTTGTGGCCAGTTGAGTTTTGGTTCAGGCTGAGTTCTGGGATGTACAGTGAACAGTAGGGGTTCATCTAATGGACAGAGTACATGGAACAGACCATATGGCAGGCATCACAGAGTTTGAGTTTTGCACCTGCTTCCTACAACAGATTAGTAGTAAAGGATTCATATTTAACACAAGCGGTAAAATCTACAACATCCTCGTCTCTTGGGGAGCAGCTGAAATCTCACCCACATGTTTGTTAAGCACACGTCTGTAGTCACGGTAAATTACGTAAATACCCTTTTATTCGGTTGAAAACCCTTCCCTATCCTCAAATAATACAAAGTTTTAGCCATCACAAAAACTAATCGTGTGAAAATTTTTGCCCCCAAATGCTCCCGTTATATAGTAGAGATTAAAGTTAAAGAGGGTCTTGAAATGAAGATGATAATTAGATGAACACCAAGCCAAGTCACATGACAAGGAAAACCTTATATAGTCACCAAATCACAGGTCAAGAGTCCACCTAGGGCCTATTTCTGACATTCCCATATCCCGAGAGTGTTCCTACTAGTGGTCAATTGACAATCATCAACTAAAGGAGCCTTCCATGGTCATTCAACTTCGATTCACATTCATCAAACAATTACGAGTAAAATTGGATAAGGGCATTTACAAATTCATGCCATTTTTTGTGACCGTAATTTTTTTTTTTTTTTTTTTCAGAATTCCCATGAGTAATGACTATATTGATGCAGGATGGATGATCTAACTTAGAATGATGTGCTGAAACACAATAACGGATTAATTAAAGCAATCAAAATACAAAATAAACTACCCTATCACAAAGTTAAAGAATCTAAGTAACAAAGCATGTTCCGTTTCAAAGCCGTAAACAATCCCGCAATGCAGATCTAACAAAATATGAATCGATTAGGACATAGGGAAAGTGGAACTTCCATCTAGCATAGGGATTAACCTTAATTCAAAGGTTATTCCTTGGCTTTGTTAGGGTTTTGGTAGGTTAGGGTTAATTTGGGACTAGGGAATTGGTAATCAGGGTTTTAAGTTTCGGGAATTGAGGACTTAAGTTTTTGAGAATTAGGGTTTTGGAGTTTAGGTTAATGGTCAAGGAGTAGAGAGGATGGAGGGAGATGAAATAAGGAGCCACGTGATAAGGGGGGAACTGTCCGTACGGACAGCCGTACAGGGGTTTGGGATAAGTGATTGGGCTTGGGTCCGGTTGGGTTTGGATGGGCTAGGATTTGATTGGGTTGATGTCGGATGGGTTAGGGTTTGATTTGAGGTGTGGTTTAGATCAAAGAAAAAGAACAGGAAGAATAAAGAAAAATCAAATGAGAAAGAGAAAAGTGAAGGAACTACCTTGAAGAGAAGAATGAGAGAGTGATAGGTTGGAATCACTCCATGGCATCACACCAACTCCATTCACATGAGGATTTTGTTGCTCAAAGCAAAAGAGAGAAGTTTCATTCGATGCATAATAATCCTAGGGCATTCACACGTCCAAGCCTTTATAGGCTATTTTGGATGTTTTTACAAAAAAACACCTCCAATACAATAAAATGTTCAAAATACCCTTAAATCAACTAAAACATAAAACGAACCACAAAATAAATAACTAAACTAATGTCCCATGATGTCCACAGCCAAGATAGACCAATGATCAAGATGGGTCAACGGTTTAGATGATCTAATGCACGAAATCCAACGGTCCGATGAAAGCGTCCACTCAATCCAACCATAGAGATGTTGAAACTAGGGCCAAAGCTCTCCTCCTCCTTTGATATACTCTGAATGGTGCTCGGATGTCCTCATCATATACATTGTTTATTAAGTATGAACTATTAAGGCACTTAGTGCTCATAGAACTTCTTTGACAAAATTAAAAGCCCGATATGTTGTGAGAAACAATAAAACATTATTTGGATGTGGTATGAAATACACTAAATAAGCAAGAAGCATTTATGGTTTCAGGACAATAGATTAAGGGAAAACCTAGGTTGAGTTTGGATGCACCATCTAATTGAATTGCAATTATTAGTCTAATGAGAAACGTGAAAACAAGGCATTTATGATTTCAAGACTGTATATTAAGAGAAACCCTAGGGTGCATTTGGATGCACTATCTAATTGAATAGCAATTATCAATCTAATGAGAAAAGTGAGAACGAATCACATAAGGAGAGGTTCAAGAGGTGATTTTGGCGCACGTGACAATGTGGCACGTGCGCAAGAGATTCAGGCCATGTGACAGATGCAATTCAACACTAACAGGCATTGTCCAAGATCCAAGTGGATCCAATCATCAGGCAAGCCATACATTTGCGGTGTGTATAGGCCACTGTTTACTTTCTTTATAACCATGAATTTTCCTTGTATGAATGTGTCAACCTAATCAAAGAATTTGGCTAATTTATAAACCCTGATACAGTCACTGTCAGCCCTACCAAATGATTGACAATGATCTCTAACTTATGTTAGATTAGACATCCACCACTTTCTGCAATAAAGCTCTTAAAACACAAGAGTCAACATTGTGGAAAGTGTAGCTTTTGTTTATTTCACTAAGAATCATAGGAATATATAGAAGAGGAGAGAGATCTATGAGGATCTTAACAAATACAAATTTTAACAAAAATAGAAATTTTTTAATCTAATAAGATTACCCCAATCTACTTTATTATTCCCCCTTAAACTCAAGGTGCTCTAAAAGGAATAACTTGAGTTTGGAAGGTACGGTGAACATTTATTAAAAAAAAAGAAGAAGAAGAAAAAACAAAAGAAATTTAACGATAATGTGGCACTAAAACGACTAGTGGGGATGAAATGACGAGTGGGGATGAAGCAAGCAAGCAAGCACTTTTGATGACTTCTGAGACGTGAACTAATAACACTTTCAATGACTAACGAATGATCTGATGGCACTTCCGGTGGCTAGAAGTTCAACCATTGCACTTCCCATGGAAGCACGCTTTTGGTGGATGGGAGTTCAACCGTTGCTCTTCTGTGATTCTAAATGTTCCGACATCAAAGAAAACGGGTTTGGTCCATATGCCTGGCACAAGAATGAGTCCGGTCCACAAGCATGGTACAATAATGACTCTATTCCATAAGCACAGCATAATAACAAGTCTAATCCATGCGCCCGGCACAATAACGAGTAAGGTCCATACACCCTCATTGGGGTTTTTACTTGCTTAGGTTACAAATAAGTCCCTTAAGCGACATGTGATGTTTTTAGAGCCTGAATATTTAAAAAAGAAGAGAAGTTTGTCCTTTTCTATAACGAGTTCAATGGTGCCACATGTTGCCTTTTGAATCTTTGTATGAGTTGTATGCAGATCTTAGTTTTGCAATTAGTTTCAATTTATTTTGATTTTAACTGCATTAGTTTGGTATAAGAGCAAGTTCTGCTCCTGCGAAGTCTTTATCTCTCCTCTTTCTCTATCCTTATTTTCCTTCTCTTCCCCCAAATCTGTCCAATTTCCCCAGCTAAATCAGGCACCTACTGTGCATCCAAAACAGTCCCAATCTGTCCCGTACCTTCCCATTCACACTTCACAGCCCCTAATCTCTGAAAAATAAAGAAAAAGAAACACGAACTCCTTCATGTGGAACCCATTGTGATCAAGTGAGGTACGCATGAGACTCGTGATCCGTTTCCATCAGCCGCTCATTATGTGGGTCCCACAGTGGACAAGCCTGGCCCAAAAATCAAGATAGCTCGCTCATCAAATGAGACGCCTGTGACCGTTGAATACGTGCCACTGCTTACTCACCTGGTGAGTGAGCTAATTCAATTTTTGGATCACTGAATCCAATGTCTAGTAATCTAGACCGTTGATGTCACCGGCCATGCTGTGGATACCTTTGGATTTGGTGGGCCCTACAAATAAGCAGTTAAGAAATGAACGGTACAAATTCGGCTTAAAATGGCCAAATATCACATGGAAAGGATCTTCCAAACTGGATGATTTGTATGCAGGGAGGATAAAGATGTTAGGGTTTGGATGGGAGAAGCATGGCCGATGTGGAAGCTGGGGTTTACGAAATTCGGACTCTAGAGCGAGGGAGACGGAGAGAGATAGATACCTTCGATCAACGGCTACGGATCATATGGCGATGGCGATAGCGATGGCGATGGCGATGGCGATGGCAGCTACGGGCGACGCGATCACAATCTCCTTGTGGAAAGGGGGGGAGATGAAGTGTGCGAGCGACAGGAGGAGGGAAGGAAGATGGAGTAGGGATTTGCTAAGGGAGAGTAACTTTGGCACACGTGTTAAATATCCGTGATTTTGAATCACGTGTAAGAGATCTGAACCATTCATCGGGTAGCGAGTACTGTAAAAAAAAATAGAGGACGGGGATTGGGTACGAACACACGCCTGTCCACAGCTCGGCACAAACACGGGCTCTGAGGGGCCCACCCTGATGTATGGTTTTATCCATACCGGCCATCCATGTTGCCATATCATTTTAGGTATAATCCCAAAAAATGAGCGAGATCCAACGCTCAAGTGGACCGCGAGATCAAGCTGATATTTATGGCTTCCCTTCATAAGGTCTATGTGATATCATGAACAGGTTGGATGGCAAATAAACACAAGGTGGATCCCAGAATGGTTTCAGCAGGGGGCATCATTATTGCTGCTGTTTCCTATGGTGGGGTCAACTTGAGGCTTGGATGATTGGATCTACCTCATTTTTTCGATATATAGCATGAAATTGTATGGCAAAATGGATGGACGGTGTGGATAAAACTCATACGTCACGGTGCGTCCCCCAGAAGCCCATCCTGTGCCAAGCCGGGACCGGTACCAAATCTGCAACCAAAAGAACGCGACCTGGTTGCAACCCGGGAGCCAGCTATATGGGTGAGACCTCTATCGTGGTTGTGTCACACACTAGGATATACAGAGACAAATCCCGCCCCCTCCTCACCAATATGGGACAAACTAACAATCTCCCTCCCCACAGCAGAATCTGGAGCGTGCAACACACATGCACAGGGTCTCCCCCTTCTTCCCGCTCACGTAAGCTTGGGGCATGGACCGGGCGGATAACCTAGCTTTGATACCACTGTTGTGTCACACCCAAAAGGCTAACCTATTAGGTGGAGTGACCCCAGGATATATGAAGACAAACTTTGCCCCCCTCCCAACCGATGTGAGACAAACCAACAATCCCCCTCCCCACAGCGGAACCTAAAGTGTGCAACACATATGCACGGGGCCTCCCCATCCTTTCCGCTCATGTGGACCTGGGGCATGGACCGGGCGGATAACCTAGGTTCTGATACCACTGTTGTGTCACACCCAAAAGGCTAACTTGTTAGGTGGAGTAACCCAGGATATATGAAGACAAACTCCACCCCTCCCAACTGATGTGGGACAAAACCAATAAGGCCCACCTTCATGTATTCATTGTATATCCACGCTGTCCATCAATTTTGTTCAACTTGTTTTAGGACACAGTCCCAAATTTGAAGTAGGTACAAATTTCAAGTGGACCACACTATAGGAAATAGTGGTTATTGACCATTAAAAACCTTTTATGTGCCACAAAAGTTTTGGATCAAGATGATTTTGTTTTTCCTTTCATCCAGGTCTGGATGACTTTATCAACAAGTTAGATGGTCAATAAACATTACAATAGGCCTTGGGAAGTTATTAATGGTGGGCATCCAGTGACCACTATTTCCTGTGGTGTGGTCTACCTAAAATTTATATCTCCTTCATATTTGGGGCCATGCCCTAAAACAAGCTGGAAAAACCTATGGACAGCATGGGTATAAAATGAATAGATCAAGTTGAGCCCTAAAATCAACATATACCTATTAAATGAGTGAGAACGGATTAGCTGTTACCCTTTCACCCAACCATGTGGGACCCCACCTTAATGTATTTTTCTATATGCCATTCATCTGTTTTTCTATCTCATTGGGCTACTAAAGTTTTGGATCAAGCTAATATTTGTATTTTTCCCTTCATCTAGTTCTTCTTAACATTATCGGAATCTGTTTTTGCATCTCATTGGGCCACTAAAGTTTAGGATCAAGCTGATATTCGCATTTTTCCCTTCATCTAGGTTTTCTTAACATTATCGGTAGGTTGGATAGGAAATAACATTACAAAAACCTTATGATGGGCCCTTTTGAAATATTAATGGTGGGGCACTCAATCAACATTGTTTCCTCTAGTGTGGTCCACATGAGTATTGGATCTACTTAATTTTTGGGACCACTTCCTAAAATGGGTTGGAAAAACGAGTAGATGGTGTGGATATATGAAAAGTCATTAAGGTGGCCCCACAGTAAGGGTAACACCCACTAAGGCGTTACCCAAGTAAATTCGCTCCCAAAATGATTCCCATATAATGTTTTAAATATTGATGATATTCGGCCAATATATTCCACAATACATCTTGTATCCCACATATGCGATACGAAACGCACAGGTAGTGTTGATATATCTCACATGTTCGATCCAATGAGCATTTCCAATTTTCGATCCATTTTTTTTATTGAAATTATGTAAAATCAATGTCAAATGGTTATAAATCCATTGGTTTATCATGTTTTGCATGAAAAATCATAAAGTCAGAGTTGGAGCTGGAGCTTTGATTTTGATATCCATTGGTTCTTTATGTTTTTTTTTTTTTTCAAAATTTTCCTTCAACTAGTTACCAATTGAGGCTAATTTCAAAGTATTTAGGAGTATTTGATGAAATGATCATCACATATATTTTAATTTCAAATTTTGAATGTAGGTGGTTCGATTTGAAAAACAATTGGAAAAAAATTAAAAAAATTCAAATTTCTCTCAAATTGCTTACAATGTTGCACTCCAAACATGAAATCAAGCATATATGCTAATTGATCTACTGATTTGTTAATTAGTCCTTGTTAATTTTCAAAAAAAAAATTTGTTTTTTAATTAAAAATTTATTAAAGTATATATATATTTTTTTTAAAATTTCCCTTCAATTACCTATCAATTGAGACTAATTTCAAAGTATTTAGGAGTGTTTGATGAAATGATCATCAGATACACTTCAAATGTTATGCATTCAATTCGAATATACTTGTATTAGTTCAGTCAGATAGCACATAACTTAGGACCCTATACAAAGGAAACATATTATGTGCACTTCTTTTTTGCGATGTTCTGATTGAAAAGTGTGTATTAAGATTTTTTTTAACAATCTTTGAAGTTTCATTGAAAAATTCAACCATTTTTTCAATGTTTCTCCATGTTTTCCAAAAAGTGCGATAAATTGTCTGATACAAACAATATATTTTATATGATAACCAATACATATTTGTGTCTCAAGGGTGCGATACGTAATGCGATATTGATATTTTGAACATTGGTCCCACATGTATAATGAAATCGTACATGGTGTGCCACACACCACTAACCTCATTGGTGTGTTGACGTCACCAAGGTTTGTGGGTCCCACCATAATGTATGTGTTATATCTATACTGTCCATACATTTTACAAGATCATTTTAGGGCATGACCCCAAAAATGAGGTAGATATAAAGCTCAAGTGGACTACACCATAAAAAAATAGTCCATTGTTGTTACAATGCAAGATTCGAGCCACACATTGTTTTTAATTGCTTTGGATATGTTTTGCATTCCTTGTATATCCTAATGTGTGTGGCATAGTTTATCCTATAATATTTATAGTTTCGTTAGAATTCTTAACCGTGATTATGGATGCCACGTCCTTTGTGCATGATATGGAACATCTCAACCATTACAATTGTACAAAAAATCATAATGCGTGATATTGTTGGTATCATAGATCAATGCATATTAAGGGACACCATAGGCCTCCCTATGTCTTGGATGAATAATCGTTTGATTGTAAATGTTAAGGGACATGACAATTCCTTTCATGATCCAGACCATACCATCTTATAATAAGGCTACAATGATAAAGATGTCATGCTGTCAAGAGGCATGTTGGAAGAATATGGTGTAGTTTATATCGACTAGTTAGCATGCATATTACCAAGGATGGACAAATACAACGTGATCAAGTCCTACCTTTAATTGTGTGGTTATAGGTTTGGCGATGCCATAGACTTAAGGAATGGTGATATGAAGATATTATGAATATGTGGCACATCCTCCTAGTTGTATGCTTATGAGATGTTGACCATATATAATCCTATCTGTATGATTTAATATGCATTTAGTCGCCCATAGCCCAAGGGTGTAGTAGCCATGCATATAGTTGACTGTCCTAATACATCAAAAATGTTATTATAGTTTTTCAATGTTTTAGGTCATGCATTGTTATTGTGGTTGGATGCTCTAGATCCTTTTGGATTGCATATGACATGATATGTGTTCGCTTCCCCAAGTGTAGGGTTGCGATGTAGTAATAATCTCGGTAAGACCGAGGTCGATTCACAGGGACTTATATAGGAATTCACAAACACATCTAATAGTTTCTATTGAGAAGCTAACAACCAGATTTGTAGGAGATTGATGTAAGTAACAACTTTGAATTTAAACTGAAGTAAACAATTATAAAAAAGGCACTAGGGGTTCAAAGATCCACTTGTAGCAATCCTTGATGCTCAATTCGCTGTGGTTTCTCACTTTCTCAACTAGAATTGAAATTAAGATCTAGGATGATATAACGGTTAAACCAACAATCTGCCATATGTAAGGTCAATGTATATGATTCACTCAATGCAAGCTAGGATGAGCATGTTCAATTGCACAGGTCAGTCCCAATTCAAATAAGCTAAGTTCACAATCATAACCATCATTAAGTCCTGTCACAAGACAAAGCTAGATTATGAATTGAACTTGATTCAAATCACATTCACAGTCCCACATACAACACAATTCCAGAAAAAGTAGAACTTTGGTAGGAAGTTCCCACATGAAGATCATAGTACTAGAGTGTACTCCAATTCCTCGGATCATACAGGTCTAGACTAACACACAACAATTAAGAACTAAAGCACTTCTTCCAAACATCCATGAGTCATCATAAGACTAAGAAGAACTACTAGGAACTTGAATTAAACTTCAAACCATTGTTCATAAACATGAATTCCAAACTTAAAACCAACTTAAACGAATTGAAACATCTTAGATTTACTACAAGCTTCATCTCTTAGCCATAGCTAAGAGGTTTAGCCGTTCATGATCCAAGGAAACATGAAACAACTAAGAAAAGCATAAAAATAGTAACAAACTAGAAGGAGTTGTGGAACTCCGAAATCCACTTCCGCCGCCTCCCACCTTGCTCAAACTCTTCTAAGATACCCTAGGAACGATCCCTAGGTGTCCTTTTATAGTAGGGAGGCTCCGCGGCATCAGAATCTTTCAGAATTGCGTAAAAGTACGCAGTGCGCAGAGAATTTCGGGACTTGTAAAACACGTCTCATTACGCAGATGACCGGTCGCACGACCAGTCTCAAAAGCGTAAAAAGTGTCCAGAGAGTTTTGGGATTTTTCAGCCCAAAAAATATATTTAAAGACTGGTTGCATGACCGATTTAAGCCATGGACGACCGGTCGCACGACCGGTCATGGACAGTCCAGTGAGTCGTGGCCCTGTGGCCCCTCCTGCTGAGTGATCGGACCGGTCGAACGACCGGTCCTGGGCCTTGGACAACCGGTCGTGGGTGTCTTCTTCTTCCTTCTTTTCTTTTCTTCTTTGCTTCTTTCTTCCACCCTTTCCCACTTGGTCCTTTGGTCTTCTTTGCTTCTAACTGGCATCTTTAAGTCTTCAATTGATGCTTCCTCTCTCTCATCCCTACAATCACAAATCCATGCATTAGTTTAGTATATAAACCATAAAAACAAGCATAATGAGTTATGAATTGGGGTTAGAATATGCACAATTAAGAGCTCAACAATATGTGCATGGTTATGATTGAGATGAGTTATGTGAAGGTATTGACATCACAACTTGATCATTTTACATGACTTGATCTGATTATCCTGAGTTGTTTCCTATAGCGGGAGCTATTGAGTTATATGGGGGGGGGGGGGCACAACTTAATAGGCTCGGTGTCTATGTGCCTAAATTGTAAGCTCTAGCATAAGGCAAAAGGTCACACCTCAATTTATGATAATAAATTAGTCGTACAATTAAAATGCCGAATTTGATTGCGATATCTAATATCATAATCTCTGAGAAGGTCATAGAGAAGAAATTTATTAACTAGTCTAAAAAAAAGCTGAAAATTGTACTCACCTTAGAGAGCACATATATGTCATCATGAGCCTTCCCATCTTGTTAAAATTCATAATATGAATTATTGACCATTTCCACCAACTATATTAAGTGGGAAAGAGATAATAAATTGGCTAAATAATACATTCTCGCCTTCATCTTTGATATACTCTGTAATCAATTGTGGAACACGATATACATAAAGAATACTTACATTCATTTACATGATATGTTTAACTCCCAAATTTTTGTCAAGTTCAGATTTTGAAATGAACATTATATGACATGAAATTTGAAGATGATGCATCTTTTAACTATCACGTCCTCAAAATGTATAAGATCGTTAGTGAATTGGAGATGTTGGGAGTTAAAAAGGAAGTCATGATAGTGAACACAGTTCTCACCTCCCTAACTTTGACGTATAAGATATTCGTAGATAACTATGATATGAATAAGCTTACCCATTCAGAGACAAAGTTGCACACCTGGTTGGTTATTTTTTAAGTCAATAACAAGTATGAAAAAAATCATGGGTTACTTACTTAAGTTTCTCTAGCAACAAGCTCGATTAAAAAATAAAAAATAAAAATAAGCGGGACAGGTAAAAGGAAAATTAGTTGCACAATTCTAAAAGCACAAGTGGTGATTCCAAAAGGCTAGGAAAGGGAAAGCCAAGAAAAAATGACAAGAAGGAGAAAGATAACTATTGGCATTGTGGGAAGTTCAGTCACTTCAAACATGAGTTTTTATCATTCAAGAGATAACTTGCTCATGAGGTTAATGCATGCAATGATCTCTCTTCTCACCTTTCTGCAATCCTCTAATCAACAAGCAACACATGGAATTTGACAACCTTAAATTGTGATTGTAATAATGCTAAAGATTTGAAGAAATATTTGGAATTTGACAACTGTTACTTGTAATGATGCTAAAGATCAGAAGAAATATGATAGGACGTAAAGAGATGATGAGAATGCAAGAATCAAGAGCTGAAGAGTGTGGCGAGGTTGAGAGTATCAAAACTAGATATAGTACTTGGAAGATGTTGGATCGATGACTCTAGCTCACATACTTCTGTACTAATCCATTTATATTAGTCTTATTGGACATTCTTTTAGAAACGATATTTATTCATACATGATGATGATTAGTTTATGATTCCTGATCAATTATTGCATATATTCAGTGCTTTATTCTTATATTGTATTATATATGATTCAAGCTTATGATGTGATGACGATTAAATTTTTATCTCTAGGTTATGTCTTGTACTAGGGATTAAACTTAATATCCATTCATTTATTGTCCTTAAAGAGGTAAGATCCATCAACCGAATTATTTCATCTCAACACATTTAAAATAAAAATTCTAAAGATGTCGTAAAAGACTTAAGTTGGAATATTATATGGATGTCTAAGATGATAAAATTGGTATGTAAATACCAGTCATATTGTAGACACCCCACCTTCGGCTACACTGTTGGTAGAGACAGCTGGATGAATGGAGAACCGTACCCCCAAATCCCAAATCCAAACTCAGCCAAACTCACCCTTGTAAGCCCCATTCCATAGCCCAGTTCAAGCCTGAACCCAGTCAACCCAGTCCTAAACACCATCCTGAAAAACCCCCCACAAGAAAAGCCAGTCAAAAAATCCCAAAAAAGTCAAACTCACTGAGTCAACCCTCTGAGTTAACCCGCTGAGTCAACCCGCTGAGTCAACCCGTCGAGTCAAAACACCGAGTCAACCCGTCGAGTCAACCCGTCGAGTCAAATCACCGAGTCGACCCGCTGAGTCAACTCACTGAGTCGACCCAGCGAGTCAAACAGCAGCCCCGAGGTAACAACCGTACATCGCTGGAAACCGAGGAGCCCGAGACAAATTACGAGCTCTGCCACTGTTCGCTGCTATAAATACCCCCCTCCCCTTCTCATTTCAACACACCACTCAGCCAGAGAGAGCCCGTCCATCTGAGTCACCCTCTTTCACCCCTTAGCCCATTCCTCCACCAAGGAGAGCCCGAGTGAGGAGAGCCTAGCCCTGGTCCAAGTCTCCCAAGCCGTCCAAGTCTTGATCCAGCCACTCGAAGCCAATCCTTGCGATACCTCCGTCCATCCAGCTATCATTTTTCAGCATCATCTCATTTGCATCTAGCATAAGTGCAACATTTACTTTTCTTCCAACCCTCCTGCTTCACTACAAGCACCTTGATTATTCAAGCACACCGCATATGTCTTAAATTAAGCACCTGTCAGTTCGAGCATATGCTCTGGGCTTGCCCGTTGTTGGAACCTGCCCATCAGAAACTCTTACTGTTCAGACCTGCATTCACGTACATATCACTGTAAACACTTTGAATATTCAAGCACACAGCATGCATCATCTCGCATAAAGCACCTGTCAGTTCGAGCGTACGCTCTGGGCTTGCCCGTTGTTGGAACCTGCCCATCAGAAACTCTTACTGTTCAGACCCGCATTCATGCATCATGTCATCCATGAGATTTTACGAGGATTAACTAGACTTTCAAGTATTCGATCGATTCTGTGAAGTAGAGACCGTACTTCGGTACGGGCAGTGTGTGGGGTGCTTAACCTCTTCCCACCCTGTAACCGTGATCCCTTACCTTGAATCTCTGACCGCAGATCAATAGGAGTCATTTTAGAGGAAGGAATCTTCGGATTCCCTTCTCTAACGTTTCTACAGGGTCTAGCCGACTGTAGATTCGAAGTAATTGGCTAGTGGCGACTCTGGTCTTATACAAACTCATTTTAACACATCCGGCTTAACACGACAACCAAACGAAACCCTCGAGAACGAGGCAAGCCAGTGGCACAAACGGCGATTTCGCACTCACGCATCCTCCTCTCCTTCTTTTCCCGAAAGGGGAAGGGATGAGAAGAACGTCGTGTGGGGAGCGCGGAAAATCAGCGAGGGTCCACACATATAAAATAAGATTTAATTACTATAAAGCCTCATTTTTTCTACGTCCTTCCGCATGCATGTACACAATGTTCGGCGCCCTCAATAGCCTCAGACTGTTTATAGGCAGTGCACATCTAAGTGACCTGAACCCTAAGACCCCATGACCCCTGCCATATTGACTGGTTCATTGTTACAATTGTGAAGGTACCACCCATAAGTTTATGAGGCACCTCGTTGGCGGGCTCGGATTAGGTACTACCCCCACCAGTACGTTGAGGAGACGAACGGGGTGCATGGCACCTTGTCATTGGTGGAGAGCAGTGGGGCCCGCACCGATGTGATCGCCCACACCGATGTGATCGCACCACCATTACATTTGTGCGGGCGCTACTGCTCTCCACCAATGACAAGGTGCCGCGCACCTCTTCTGTCTCCTCAGCGCCCTGGTGGGGGTAGTACCTAATCAAGTCCCTCATTGGCATACTATGCCACGAAGAACCTATCACCTTTCATGTGCACACTACATCACTCACAACACACTCACACATGCCTCTCTAGCCACACAGGTGAGGGATCCCAACACCACCTACCATGACATCACCTCTTGTCACACCCCATCCCATACCCCCATGCTCCCCCTTAACCATGTTAAGATATTAACCACGGTGAAGGCTCTACCCCTAACCTAACCCAAAAACTAACCCTAGTTAGTCTCCTATAATTAATCAAGGTTAGTTTCTACAAAAGCTTCAACCCTCAACCATTTTTTCCATTTCCACATTAAGAGGGAAAAAGAGAAAGAACTTGTAGGAGGAGGTGGTGAACTTCATTTTTCCCATTTCTCATCCCTAGGTGAGTGCCTTTGCCCCCTTTACCCTTTCTTTTATTTTTTTTCTTAATTATTTTTATGATGTGGGTGCGAGACTTATGGTTGATAATCATATGCAATTCAGACCATTCAAATATGGTTTGGATAAAGGGAAAATGCAAAGATTGGCTTAATCCAAGGACCCATTGACCGTGGGCCCCACTGTGATGTTTATAGTCATCCAACCTATTTTTAAGACCATAAAATCTTTGATGTAGGGACCACACAAAAATCAGGCTGATCCAAATGCTACAATCCGAAGATTGCACACCTAAGTGCAGGTAGCGAAGTAATAAAATACTCGGTGAGACCGAGGTCGAATCACAGGAATTGAAGTTAAGAACACTTAGAAGAATTAGTTTAGGTGAGAGAGATGAAATCTGAATTATCAATGAGAGTGGAGTGAGTAGTATGTGATGAAAGACAAAAATAAATAAGAGGCTAAGGCATTAGGGATCCACCTTTGATAAGTTCACAAAGCTTGATTCATTGGTTCAACTATAACTTAACTGGAATCGAATGAAGATTCATTCTAGTTAGAAGATGAAACTGTTAAACTACTTGTATATTTCATAAAAGATAGTAATATGAACAGATTGATTTGACCATAAAGCGCTTGTTAGTTGATCGCAGGGAATTCCAAGCATCCATTGTACTCGGAGTCGACAATGGATCAAGAAATTATACAAATCGACAACTTTGTCAAAAAGTTAATCGATAAGATCACAAATCATACGATTAAATGCATACTTACAAGATAAGAGACTTTGATTGACCGATCCAACTGTTAAGATCTCGTCTATCAATCGCAGGGAATCCAAAGCATCCAATGTGCCCGAAGTCTACAATAGATCAAGGAATTTTACAGATCGATGACTTTACCTGCACTAGCTCAATGACCATAGGGAATCCAAAGCATCCATTGTTCCTGGAGTCGATGATGGATCAAAAAACTTTATTGATCATGAACTAGCTAATTGATGTGCATGGGAATCCAAGCATTCAACGTGCTCGGAGTCGACGATGGATTAAGGGTCGTGCACAACAATAGCGTCTGCCGAGGTGGATAACCAAACCAGTCAACCAAAGAGAATAACATTTACACCACACAATGTTGAACCAAAAGAACCAAAACTTGTAAATTTCTTCAAAGGCTTCACCCTTAGCCTTAACTAGAGGTTTAGCCAACCATGCTACAATGGAAACTAAATTCTCTATAAAGGAAAAGCTGCTCTACACTCCAAAACTAAGAATGAAAGAAAGAAAGAAAGAAGAGAGGAGAGAAGAGAGGAATTTGGATTGTGGGATGATGGAAATGACAAGGAGAGCCCTCCTTTTATAGCCTCTTGAGAAGCTCCCAAGCCTAGGTGGCACTTCAAGCCTAAAGCAAATTTTTCTCTAGGCTTGGGCTTGGAGTTAGGCTTGGATGATGAGGTGTCATGAAAAGTACTCCAAGCCTAGGAGCAATTATTTTTTTGGTTTGAGAATGGAGTTAAGCTTGGAGTGGTGAGGTGGCATGCTAGCCTTACACATGTGTGGGGAAATAAGAGAGAGAGAGAGAGAGAGAGAGAGAGAGAGAGAGCTCCTATCTTGCTAGCTCCACATGGCTGCTGATCAAGGGACGGTGGAGATTGAAGGTGATCTCCAATTGTTGCTTGTGTGGAGGCTGGAGATGGGGCCTACGTGAGAAGTGTTGGGGTTAGGAGCCCCGCAGCGGAAGCAATCAAAGCATGCGAGGAACACACCACAATGGCAATCAACAAGCAAATCATCATACACAAGAAGGCAATCCGATTTTTACGTAGAAAAACCCCTCAAGGGTAAAAAACCACGGCACAAAGCGACATTAATCCACTGTGATATCAGAAGTTACAAGAGATTACAGGAGAAAACCTTAGATCACAGCCTACAAGAGAAATCTTAAGCTACTCGAAGCTAATTCTCACATGAGAATGGCAAACTCATCCCTTTCCCTCAACCTAGAGAACTCCAAGCTTCCTCCTAGCTCTTTCTCTTATCCTAGAACTCTCCCAATCCCTTGGCCCATTGGCGGTCACCCTAATCTCGGATTACATCTCCTTAAATAGGAGAAAACAAGAATTAGAAACTCCTTGCGCAAAACCGCTCAAGAAACCAAGTCCAAAAAGGAAACTGCCGACCAGTCGGACCCCCCACCGGCCAGTCGGCCGGATGGCCCAGAAAAGTTCCAGTAAACTTGCTGTCTTGCTCCATCATGACTGACCAGTCGGTGGTCTTTATGCTTGAAGTTTTGAGGCGTCAAAGCTCAACAAACTCTACCACGACTCAAATCTTCATGCAACACCTTGCTATGCACCATCTTCATCTCTACTTTGTCGTCATCATAGCTCCATCACTTCTCATGCCTCATCGACTTCATCCTTGCACCTTTACCACCCGCTCGCTCATGTGGCCCTTGTGGCATGCCATACACGAGTAACCATGGATCCCGCTGCCGATCCAGCAACTCCACCATGAATAGTGCTCCCGATCAAACCTGATTGCAGTCGACAAACCTGATTGAGATATTGGCATACTGATCCACCTTCTTCAACTTTACTTCTTTCATAGATACCGATCGCTTTCCATGTTTTTCTTTCATGGAATCCTTCTCCACATTGAATCTCATGTTAGAAGACGCTATTGATGCCTTGCCTCAGATTCTCTCTACCTCCTTCCCAACTTTTAGCTTTGATACCACTTGTTGGGATTAGGAGCCCCGCAGTAGAAGCAATCAAACCAGGCGAGGAACACACCACAATGGCAATCGACAAGCAAATCATCACACACAAGAAGGCAATCCGATTTTTACGTGGAAAAACCCCTCAAGGGTAAAAAACCATGGCATAAAACGACACTAATCCACTATGATATCAGAAGTTACAAGAGATTACAGAAGAAAACCTTGGATCACAGCTCACAAGATAAATCCCAATCTACCCGAAGCTAATTCTCACATGAAGAGTACAAACCCATCCCTTTCCCTCAACCCAGAGAACTCCAAGCTTTCTCCTAGCTCTTTATCTCATCCTAAAACTCTCCCAATCCCTTAGCCTATTAGTGGCCACCCTAATCTCAGATTACATCTCCTTAAATATGAGAAAATCGGAATTAGAAACTCCTTGCGCAAAACCGCGCAAGAAACTAAGTCCAAAAAGAAAACTGTCGACTAGTCGGACCCCTTACCGCCGGCTAGATGGCCCAGAAAAGTTCCAACAAACTTACTGTCTTGCTCCATCATGACCGACCGATCGGCCGACCGGTCGGTGGTCTTTATGGTTGAAGGTTTGAGGCGTGAAAGCCCAACAAGAAGAGCTGAATAGAGAGCTCCCTTGCACATTTGCTGGATCAACTTCATCTGCTAAAGAAGTTGGAGATAGGAGCTATTTGGAGGATCTGCTACATGTGCTGGCCATCAGAAGGATGAACGGCTGGATTGGATTGTGGTTGAAGTGGGCCACTTTGAAGCTGGAAGTGCGTCTGATGGCTGGAGTGTGGAGAGGACGGTGGATTGAAGGTGATCCGGTTGAGTCCACCACAGCTGTGGAAGGATGGATGGCCTCAATTGCTGGTGCCGTGTGAAAGGCAGGGTCCATCTACTGCTTGAATGGATGGACGGTGGAGATGGGGATGACGCTGGCATGGAGGCCACGTTGATGGACTGCTGTTTGAAGTAGCTCTGGAAAGTTTGGGTGGAGATCGATCTGTCCACCAGTTGATTGGAAGTAGCTTGCCTTGCAGCATGATGGACGGTGATGATCTTGCTGGACGATGATGGAGATGGAAGATGAAGATGTGGGCTACCTTGCTACTGTTGGAGACGTTGTGGGCTAGGCAGCTGTTGGGAAGACGTTGGAGGATGATCCTTTGCTGGATCGTCCATCTAATGGATGGATGGACAGATGAGAGTGGGACGTCCTTGGGCTGCTTCTCTTTGGACCTTACACATGTGCTGCATATGTGGGTTGGAGCAACTCTTGCTGGAGATGTCGGAGATCTGGAGCTGATTATCTTCTTCCTTTGTTGCAGGTGGACGGTTGATGATGATGATGATGATGGAGACCAGCTACAACATCAGTCTGCTCGCTTGCTGGATGGGTTTGATGATGATTGACGGTGGAGATGAAGCAGGGCTGGCGCTGATGCTGGTCAGATGAAAGTGCTGATACATGTGAAGTGAACTGGACGTCCATTGTTGTTGTTGGATGGTAAACGTGGGTCCATAAGGCTGTGATTCAATGGACAATGAAAGATATTGTAGGATGTTAGGCCCACCTTGCTGGGCAGCTGATTGGATGGATGGAATGGAGGGACGACTGATCTGATTCAGCTGCTTGAAGGTTCAGATTGCTGTGCAAAGTGGGGTCCATTTTCTGGACCGTTTGATTCAGCAGAGATTGTGATCTTGAGAGATTAGCACATGGACGTACAACCCTTTACATGTGTGGTCCAGATGAACCTTGGATGGGGATTTGGATGGATGGCTGGGATGGGCTGTGGAGCATTCAATAGTTTGGACGTTGGAGATGATCTCTTCTTGCCCCATTCGTACATGTCTGAAAGTTGACCGTTGGAAGGTGGGGTCCACTATAACTGATTTGATGCTCATGAAAGTGTGCCTGCCTTGATGCACATTTAGTCCCAACTGTAGACATCCAATCTTAACGATCTGTGTGGCCTGATTTCCTTCCGGATTACCTCTACACTCAATCTTGATTACTTTTGGGTCATAAAGTTCCCTGATTGGTTTGGATCTTGTCCAACCTCTCTTAACCACTTTAACATTGAAAATTCATGTAACGAGGAATAACTAATCCCCGAAACAATGATAATATTCTAAATATCTAAGGTTAATTATACAATATTAGTCACTTATCACCAAGCTGTGTGGACTCACCTTAAGCCCATTGTAATGTGTATATGAAATCCAGACCGTCCAAATGACGCCCTAGGGGGTGACTACACATACATACAACTGTATATATACATAATATACATATTAAAAAAAAAAAAAAAGAAGGGAAAACAACAACTGCAGCTGCTACTCCAAACAACGTGCAGCAATGCGCACTGAATGTAGCAGCATGCTGTACTATAACGTCCAGCAGATGGGGCCCACTACAGGTTGCCACCCAGCTGTATGTATTTTAAATCCATTTTCCCAAATCATTTTAGTGTTTGATCCAAAAAATAGGCCGATCCTAGACTTGGATGTGCAATATGATAAAGAACAGTGGAAATAGTGACACCCACAATTAAAACCTAGATGGAGGCTACCATACAATTTTCTTTGCCATCCATCTTATTTGCTGAGATAATCAGACTTGCAACATAGAGAAAAATAATAAATACAATGGCTATAGATCCCATCAGGTGGGACCTAGCTGGCTCAATACCGTGCTAAAGCACGTTGTCTTGAGATGGCGTGGTCTCACACTGGTGGGGCTCACCTCGATGATGCATTGTATATCTACACCGTCCATCCGTTATTCTACACCTTGATGTGTATGTTGTATATCCAGGTCATTCATCTTAGGGGCCACTTGATGTATGTGTTATATCAATACCGTCCATCTATTTGGATGCCTAAAGAAGCAAATCCAAACATCTGGTGGGCCCAACACTGGGAGTAGTGAGACCCACCGTTATGACTCTTGAGTCCAACAAGTGGACCCCACTCTAGAGGAAACTGTGGAGATCGATAATGAAGCCTACCGTTGAAACCCTGTTGGGGGCCCACCATGATGTTTATTTGTGATCTAACCTGTTGGTGGGTCCACCTAGAAGTGGGACCCACCGACCCACCGTGATGTGTGGGATTTACCCATGCTAGCTTCCCATCAGTCAGCGGGACCCACCGTGGTTCATGCATTTTGTCCATGTTGCCCATCAGGCAATGAGACCCACCATGATTTGAATATTTTGTATGCGCTGCTAGTAAGGCCCTCCATGATGTATGTGTGCCTTATTCACGCGGTTCATAAAACCTTCCATGATGTATGGGTCATATGCAAGCGGTCCATGGGACCTCACTTGATGTATGCCATATATATCTAAGCCATCGATCCACTTTACCAACTCATAATAGGCTCGGGCCCAACTTAAGATGTGTGTTGGGCTGATTGTTGGACCCACCTTGTTGTCCATATGGGACTCATTTGTGGACTCCACTGATATGTTCACAATGGTATTAGAGTGGTGGGCCCGCTAGACTTGAAGCTCACCTTGAGCGAATGCCTAGTGGGCTTATTAGTGGTAGACGTATCATAATGATGTTAATTAGGCCTTTTAGCGAATAAGTAAGCCTCCATGTGATGTGCCACAATTTGGCTTTACGAGTTAGTCATGATTTAGTCCTTGAATGAACCAAGTGTGGTGACTAAGTAGGCTACCCCAATGAGTCAGATAGGGTGTAGCGAGTCACTACTTGTGTAACATACAGGATGTTACTATTTTATTTTGAATTCAGCATGTTGTGTGTTGTGTGCTTTTCTTTAATTAACCTGACTTTTATTTGTTTTGTTAGTAATTCTTTATTCGTAATGATTTAGATAAGGTTCAATTGTAAGATTTTTGTAGAAACATGCTTAGAAACATTAGATTTTGTAAAACACTTATATTAGAAATATTTATAAAAACACCCTAAACTTAGACCCGTTGATTCTAAATCTTATGGTTTTCATAATCTGATTAATGTAAAATTTGATCTCATACATATCTAATATAAATGAACTGTACACGTTGAATTTCAGCCCTTAGATCATAGTAAAAGTGACCCAATTGACAAATCAGCTCCTTAGCCCTTGATTTTGATGGCCATCATGAAGAAAAACTTAACTATTATCCATAGTCATTCATTCCTCATCTAGTGAACATCTTAGATCCCAAATATCTTGAGTAAATTTAGAGATCTCATTATCTAAGAGTAGTCCTTACGCAATTAGGAAACTAATCCATAAATTCACATTAAATTACTAATTAATTAATTTGGGTTAATTTCAATTAAGTTGGCCCTAAGTTACCTATGTTCCCACCCTCCAATGATGATGAAATTTTAAATGATGGATTATCTAGTGAGACTACGGCTTTGGCGAAGAGAATGGACCAGATTAATGCACTATGACCGTCCATCAAGCCATTTTAAAGATTGACCAATCTAAGTAGTGGAACGCCAAGAAAACTTCAAATCCCAACTTTATTTTTTTATTCCAAATCAGATGTCTGGAGTGGATTTCTAGCACAACAACCCATACATCTAAAAAGTGGACCCTCATATCTTCCTCGATTAACTCCACACGTCTACCCCTTATACACACTTGCGCACGCACCCACTTCTCCTTATTACTCTCTAATCCTTATGTCCCTAACCTTACTCTAGCCCCTATTGAGCCCTGAAATATACAAATCTGAGCCCAAAATCATAACACAATTGTATAGTTTGAGTTGTTAACGTGAAAGGACTTATGCTTGTTTTTGTATTTATAGGTAAAAGAGAGAGATGTCACGAATTCCATGCTAACTTGAAGGACTTAGAATATTTGGAAGATCAGGGAAAACCATGCCAAAGAATGAAGGAAACAAGCCACGAAAGATGGAAGAGATAAAGAAGAAAACCAGAAGAAATAGTCATTGACGACTGGTCGCTAGAAGCCCAAGACCAGTCGCCAGATTGGTCTGAAATTTAGGAGAAACAAAGGAAGCTTGCTAGACTGTTTTTGGCCATTTACGATCAGTCGGTCATTGCCTCAGACCCATCGGTAGTGTTCCAGAGAGTTTAAAAATCAGTTATTATCGTTGTTGTGTGGGCCACGACCGGTCGACAACCAACTTAAGTGCGTAATTTCTTACACAAGTTGAGGTGGTGTACGATTTTGGCTATAAAAAGAGGACTTCTCTTCCCTTCCAAAGCATGTTAGGATGTGAGGAACATTAAGGATGCTTGGGAAAACGATTCTACTTAAAAATTTTCTAATTTTCTTCCAGCTTTTTAGTAGTTTTTCATGTTTTCTAAGCTTTTAATTCAAGGATGTTAGAGATGAACTAAAACCACTTAGTTAGAGCTAAGAAGTGAAGATTTTAGTTTGTTTTTTTATCGAGTGATTCAACCTAGGTTTTATTTTATGATTTAATTGATAAATGTGGTTTGATTTAAGTTTGAATAAAGTTTTAGTTCTAGTTATTCTTTGATCTATTGATGACTCGAGGCTCATGTGATGTTTAGAGGATCTAAATCTAGTTACTTATCTTTTTTGAATTGTCTAGAATTATAAAGTTCCTTAATTTATCATAGACTACGGGCATGGTAGATGCATTGAATTCCCTATAATCTAAATAATTGGTCTTAATGTGGGAACTATTTCAAATCGAAGTTCTAATTTTTCGTGTAAATTTGAGATAGATGTTTTCTTATTGATATTGGTTTAATTGGAGTTCAAATCATAGTTCTAATCAAGTATAGTGATAGGATTTGAGGAAGACTATGGTTATGATCAACTTGATCGGATTGAAGATTGGCCTGTATGATTGAGTGCGCCCAATGCCTGAGCTTTATTGAGGGAACATTATCAATGAACAAATATCTGTTTTAAACTGTTATGTGATCTAACCGCTCAATATTCTGGCTATATAAATATAGGACTTCGATTCCAATTGAGTTATAATGAGACCTAGTTAAATTACTGAATTGGAAATAGTTACAAGTGCATCCTTAGCGCTCTAGTGCTTTTAGATTGTTATTTTGACCCTTTTTATTTACTGTTTTAATTCACAATAGTCACACAACTCTAGTTTTCATATTTAATTCTTAATATAGTTTCAACACTAAGATATTTCTAAGAAATCTTATGAATACTTGCAAATAAATCTTTATGGGATGATCTCAGTCTTTTCGAATTATTACTACATTGCAACCTTATACTTGGGGTTGTGAACATCCCTCATGTCCATAGAGAGAGAGAGGGAGAGAGGAGAGGGAGAGAGAGAGAGAGAGAGAGAGAGAGAGAGAGAGTGCCCATCTAGTGAACGCCCTTCTCCTTGCACGTGTGGCCTTCATAAAATTAATGTTTCGTATGTACTTATCCGTGTGTTTTCACCGTTTCTTATAAGGTGGTGATTCATCCTCCATACAGGTAGTGTACACGCACAATCATCCAGGCCGTTCAGCCATTGGCCCCATTTAAGGCTGTCAATGGGCCGGGCCTGGGGTAGGTCTTGGCCTAGATTTTAAACTGTTTCAGTCCGGGTCGTCAGGCTGGCCCAGTGTAAATTCTGATTTTTCAGGCCCGAGCCTAGCCCATTGACACCCCTAGCCCCATTGTTAAATTTGGAGCGCTTATTTCTCTCTCTCCCTATCATCCAGCGTGGGGTGTTGGATTAAGCCCACGTATCCATATTCAGATGATCTGAGTAGTCCATTGGTGAGAACTAACATAGATGGGTCACAAGTGAAAAATCAAGATGATTGCAAATATAAGTGCATGCAAATTTTGCAGTTTCGGGGAAACCACGAGTTGTCAGATTTTATTTGATTTTGCGCCAACACCCACCAAGAGGTATGGAAGACCTCTTAGTGCCTAGAATGCCTAGATGACAAGATGGATGTGGATTTCGCAAGGATTGGATTGAACGACTAAGATTGAGGCTTCAGTTACTCAGGTAGCTAAGGGTTTAGGCTAAACTGGGTTGACTTGGGCTGGACTCCTTCCTTCAGCTATTTTTTCCTTAGTGGAGGGATGTGATGGTTAAGATGGCTTGGAAAAAGTCTTAAGGAATTCCTAAGGATAATCATGTGTGTTGTGAGTGCTTGAAATGAGAAGAGGAGGGGGCTATTTATAGCCTCCAAATCTGATTTTCTTATAATTCTTGAGAAGTCCAGGGTCTAAAATGGCTTGGAAGGTTAGGATTTGATATTGACACATGTCATGATCAGGTGATTGGATTGGTTGGTAAAAGTGTGATTTTAGGCTCAATGGAGGAGTATTGACGTCTTTACACATCTCATCACAATTGCATCTTACTCTAGGGAGACCTCCACATGCGTTAGAGACCCCTGCCAAGGCAAGGGTTTGCCACATGACTGGCGGCAGCCAAGGCGCTACCCAAGCCACATGCTCCCCCTGTTTTGGTAGAGGGTCTCCCACAAGTGTGTAAGAGCTGTTAGTGCACTTTTCTGTAGAATACTAGTGCAACTTATTTGTCAATTACGTAGGTCATTGAGTCTAGGTGTTGGTTGAGCCCAAAGAAGATGAAGGCTGAAGACTCAAGTGGACTTGCTGCAGCAAAGAAGAAGAAACAAGTAAAAGAGATGCCTCAGTGAGCCAAAACCCTTGAATCAAACCAAAACCCAAACCTCTAATTGGCATGACCCAATAGGTAAACCTTTAGTCATCTTAGACTGGCCTTAGGTGTCTCAAAAGATCACCTAAAGTTAGGCCCAAGAGGTTGCATGAGCTGCTATAAACATATCAAACCAAATAGTAGAAATCATGGGTCTGTCGACCGATCGCAAGCTTTGGCGAACCGGTCGTTAGAGGCAAAAAATGGGACAGCAATATTGTGTAGATCCCGTGCCAAAATAGTTGTCGTAGATAAATCACGGACTAGTCGTCAACCGGTCGCTCAGGGCATAATTCAGGACAGCAACATCAACATGTTCATGGCCCTAATTCAACTGGTCTTGTGACTTGACCAACTGGTCGTGGATCCTGTCCGACCGGTCATGGTTGTGCGACGACAGCTAGCCATTTTCAGCCATTTTATATTCGTTGGAGGTTTCTTTATATAATAGCTGGGCTCGGTTTAGGGTCTGTAGAGAGTGATTTGAGAGCATTAAAAGCCACCCACATTATCCATACTATTAGGCTCTAATCTTAACATCTTCAAGTCATCTTCTTTGTGATTCACCATGAGATGGAGCATTCGAAGCTCACATGAAGATGAATTTGTTTTCTCTTGATCTCTAGATGTTTTAGGCACCTTAACCATAGGTAGATCCTCTGTCTAAACCTCTTTAGAGATCTAAATAGGTGAATCATTTTAGGCTTACAACACACAACTCTTTGTAAAAGATTTAACCTATCTTCTATCACCTTGGGCATCTCAAGAGCATCACATGCAAGGTGATTGATCGGTAGAGCTGAGGCATTGGCAATGCATTGGCAACATAATCGGGAGCAATTGGGAGTTAATTGAATAACGGGAGAAAGGAGATCAACCAACCCAAGCGGCGCTGAATAAGGGGCTCAATTTGACAAGTGTCAAATTTATAAGAGTCCAACCACTCTCTTTCCGTGGAAAATTGAGTATAGAATTTGTTTGTCAAACTCGATCTAGGTTCGTTTGTCGATCCTTGACTCATTAGTTGAGCCTAAAAGTCCAGGTTCATTTGTCTTTCCTTGGCTCATTAGTTAAGCCTAAAATTCATATTCATTTGTCGATCATTGTCACATTTGTTGGGCCTAAAACAAACCTCCAAGGGGAGCCACCAACATATGTGTATACGTGTAGACTAGGAGGAACCTGTAAACTCCTCGAAATGGTGGATCCGATTTAAAACACCTAGGTTAGGAGGAACCTGATTTAAACTCCCTAATGAAATTCGCTGTACTCAAGGGATGAGTACTTGAACTGGGAGTGGAGTAGACACGTAGTCGAACCACTATACATGCTTGTGTTTGTTATGTATTTGAGCACATTATTATCTTAGCATTGTATGTTTAATTGCTTAATTATATATGCTTAATAGGAATGTATGCTAGGCACATTCACACACAAGATGTGTTTTCACTAATTAGTATAGACTTGAGCTCATTTAATCCATTCTCATATAGTCTACATAAGTTACATAGATTAGGTGCTTGATTAAGTTAAATCATATGTTAATTTATACATGTTAGACTAGGTAATTTATTGTTTATCCATATGCTAGTATTATGATTGGACCCACTTAGGCTTGAAAATCGAAGTGTTCTTTCTTACTTAGTATTAATTGTTAATCAATTTAAGTAGGCGAAAAGAATTTCAAAAAGGTCCTACTACCCCCCCCCCCCCCCCCCCCCCCCCCCCCCCCCTTCTTGGTCTTAGCCATAATTCTAATTACTCCGCCAAGCTTCCGCGTATAGCGTAGGGTGTTGTGTTAGACTACATACACAATTTTAAGAGCTCCCATCCTTTGGGTGCTAGGTTGTTGCCTCTTCGAATTTTCTTCGTGGGCTTCATGTTTCGGCTTGGCCTTGTTTGGACTTTGGGCTTAATTAGATGAGTTGATTGAGTGAATTACTGGGTAAGTTGACTCGATAACTTGACTTGATGAGTCGGGTTCTGAGATTTTTAGGGTTTAGGCTTCTAGGGTTTTTAAGGTTAGGGTTTAGGTTTAGGGTTAGAGCGTAAGGTTTTGGTTTATAATGGATTGATTTCGTCCAACTTGATCAACTTGTCAGCCTAGGGTGGGGTTTCTACAGATGTCCCTTTTTTACAGAGGTTGTGCACAACTGAATGCCAAAGTAAGTGGACACCCCCACCCTTTCTAGTCATTCATGGATGTGGTCTAGATTTGTTTACTGCCTTTGTATCTATGTCAATTGATTGCCTAGAAATAGATAACTTGCACGTATCACAAGGGTTTGGAGAAAATGCTTGCAATTATCCCTGCGCTTTCTGCGGCATTACGAGTAACGAATCATGACTCTTTCGCCCTTGATCGATACTAATTGGGCTCGACTGGATGAGTTAACTGGGTGAGTTGACTAGGTAAGTTGACTCGATGAGTTAACTTGATGAGTTGAGTTCCAAGATTTCTAGGTTTAAGCTTCTAAGGTTTTTAAGGTTAGGGTTTGAGTTTAGGTTTAGGCTTTGGGCTTAGGGTTTAGTTTATAATGGGTTAATTTCATCCAACTTGATTAGCTTGTCAGCTTGGGGTGGGGTGCCTAGAGATGAATGCCTTAGGACATATTATAATATGCTTATATTCAATCCTTGGGATAAAAGTGATGGTCATTATTTCTTAGCTAAATGGAATTTAACGCACATCTTATATTAGATAAGATGAGACAAAACATCTTAGTTAGTGGGATGAAGCATGTGACATACACTAATTACCTTGGCTTAGAGCTCATACTAGAAGTCATTCGTGTTAGATAATCCTCAGTATAAGTATGACTGTGGATCTACTTATGTAGATGTACGGCTTCTCACTCATAGTATTAATCTCTCATATAACTCTTATGATAAATTGTTAAGTTCGGCATGAGAATAAAAATTGATTCCATAATGATCCAAGTGAGTCAGATACATTAGTTGACTCTCTCTTAGATCATGGTGTTCTTAAGTGAACTGGAAGTCATCGGATGATCGATGCATGATCATAGTTTAAAAGTATTCTAAACGAATGATAATATAGAACGAATGTTTTCCATTTATAGTCTTGTACTATGGTTCAATGATGCATGGTAGATAGTGGAGAATTACCACTAAAGAGACTCTATAGACTTTAATGAGATGACTAACATGACTCTTTGATGTAGCGAGGCGACCCCTTGATCGAGGAAGGAAAAGAGTCAAGAGGAGGACCTGAGAGTGGGCCCAAAAGAACCAAAGAAAGGACCAGAGGAAAAACTGAGAATTCAAAAAATTCTCAAATCAAAACTCTCCCACGACCGATTGTTCGACCTGATCGCTCACTCTAATGACCAGTCTCCCTGATTGGTCGAATTTGCAAAGGATGACAGCCCAGCTCACTGGACCGTCTAGACATTCCACGACCGGTCGTCCAAGCGATCGAATATTCGCCCAGAAAGGGGCCAACACACTGGACAGTTGGGGGTCATCCACAACCGGTCGAGGTCCCCTGCCGATCGATCGCCCAACTTGCGAGTCTACGCACGAACACACCATAAACTTATTAATTTTGAATTTCTACTTTCAAGTTTGTTTAACTCTTGATTTGTGCACATTAGGGTTTCTTTTTTCTAGACCTAGGATATAAATACTTGTTTTAATTCATTTTAGGGGGATTATTCATTATTCTTACTTCAACATTCAATACAACTTAAGTTTTTTCTATCTTTTTCTTCGTGGATTCGAGGAAGATCGGTTGAGGAGTCCCGATAGATTTGTGGATTCGGATCAGTTATCCACGAGAGACACAATGATCGATCTCGTTCCGCCTACAGCTGCGCCAAGTTGGTATTAGAGCGAGGAACAACCTCGGGAAGATGGCATTTAGTGATAGACATGACAACAATCCTGTTGATGGTGATTAGGGGACTCAATATCTCACGAAGAAGATGGAGGCTCTCTAGAGATCGTTTGAGATGTCTATCCAAGGACTACAAGCATCTCTCAATCAAATTGTAGCGGCGCACAACCGCCCGTGATCACAGTTCGAAACAATCTAGTTTTCGTCAAGCTCTCCCTGCAGCAAATCGTCGACCTATTGCAGCGAACTCAAATGGCAACGACGATGATGTTGAGAACCTCTTTGCACAAGAGCAAGTACCAGGGAATGATCACAAAGATCGCGCTAAGCAAGGTTATAGAGGTAAGGTCGAACTTCCTGCCTTTAATGGTCTATTGTGTATAGAAGAGTTCTTAGATTGGTTAGCAAAAGTAGAAAACTTTTTTGATTATATGGATATTCCGGAGGAGAAGAAGGTGAAACTTGTAGCATATAGATTAAAGTCAGGTGCCTCTGCATGGTGGGAACAACTACAAATTTTCCAAACCCATCAAAATAAGCTTCCCATCCGATCATGGCCGGGGATGAGGCAACTTCTTCGTGCACGGTTCCTACCCCACAATTATGAGCAAGTGCTATTCCAGCAGTATCAGAATTGCCGTCAAGGCAACCGAACTGTTGATGAGTATGCAGCTGAATTCAACAGATTGGCAACTCGTAACAAACTCGTCATAGATGGATGCTCAGAAGGCTGCGAGGTTTGTTGGTGGCCTGGGAGCCAATATCCAGGATCATGTCTAGATGCTTCTGATCTAGACCATGGAAGAGGCCTTGCAGTATGCTAACCGTGCAGAAATTCAACTCACTAGAATCGTTGCGCGTCCCTCTTCCTCGACTCATGTTACTACGATGGACTCCACCCAGGACTCATCCATATCTAAAGGGAATGAGACCACTGTTGGGCATTCTCAGCCCCCCTGCGGTCCGACCCGTGTATCAAAAAGTGGTCCAACAAGGCCCCAACGTGCAGTAGTAGCACCAGGCCCGAATAAAACTCCCAACTCATATGCTCGTCTTAGGCCTAATCATTGTTTCAGGTGTGGACAACCAGACCATCTCTCAAGCACATGCCCACAAAGACCAACGGTTAATCAAACCATCACTGAAGAAGAAACAGTAGCCAATCTAGAGGCTGAAGACGTTGAACAAGCTAAGAATGACGAGGATGCTACTAAGTGGCTTTCTGAAGATCAAGGTGTATCTCTAGTCGTGCAGCGGAAGGTGTACACACCCGAGATGAGTACCAATCCTCAGTGACACAATATCTTCCGCATAAATTGCACATTGGGAGAAATGACCTGTGATGTCATCCTTGATGATGGTGGATAAAATGAAGCTTGATGTTACACCACATCCATCTCCATACATGATTGGTTAAATTCAAGCGGATAGTGTGATGATAGTTAAGGAACGATGCCTCGTCTCTTTTTTTATAGGGAGGATGTATAAAGACCAAGTGTTGTGAGACATTGTTGACATGGACGCCTGTCACATGATACTTGGGCGACCATGACAGTTTGATCAAGATGCCACCCATTGAGGACGAGACAACACTATTGTGTTCATCAAGGATGGAAGGATGATTGTGCTCTCACTCCTAAGATCCTGAAAGAAAACTCGAAAGCTTCTAAGGCGGAGGGACAATCTCTCCTTAAAGTGTGAGGAGTTGAACAGGAAACAAAGCACAAGACAGAGAGATGCACACTTCATGTGTGTTAGGCTCACAAATGTTCATAACATTAAAACACACACAAAACACTCCAAAAAGACATGAAAATGATGGATTAAATCAAAAGAAAATGAAGAAAATTACATTTTTGACTGCTTGCGCATACCTCATTGGCATGCGCAAGGGCCCTCTCAGACACGAACATGATAAAAAATACTCCTATGTTCTCTCTATACTATAAAGTCCTTGCGCATACCTGAAATGCCCTGCGCATACCCAGGATCTCCTTGCTCATACTCGGGATGTATGCGCATGCTACATTTTAACATGCGCATGACAGTTGAGCAGATGATTTCACATATAAATACCCCAATACGCCTATATGACAAGAGAGAGACAATTCTAACTTGGAATACATGCCAGAGTATCCCGAGCATTCAGAAGCACTCATAGAACTCCTCGTCGGAATTCTCATCGAAACCCAAAACCCATAACCGGAGTCTTCGCTGGAGCTACGTTATTCCGACGTACTAGGTAAGGACCATCGCATATATCAGATTGGACCAATTTTCATCATCCAAGTTCGAAAACAGCCTTGCGCATGCCTCGGACAGCCTTGCGCATACCTCGAATAGTCTTGCTCATACCCCAGATGCCTTCGTATGTATCTTGGAGCTCTTAAAAGATATTTTATCAAATAAAACGTCCTTGTGCATGCCTCAGACAACCTTGCGCATACCCCGGATGCCTTCGTGTGTACCTTGGAGCTCTAAAAAAGACGTTTCTCTGAAGAAAGATGTCCTTGCACATGCCCCGGAGCCTTGCGCATACCTTGAATAGTCTTGCAATGCTTGGGATGCTTGTGCATACCCGGGACATATGCGTCGTATGTTCTCGGAGGCATGCGCAAAAGCCGTTTAGGTCTTAAAAAAATATATTATTTGAATTATTTCATGATTAATAGACATATTCTCTGATATTCGAATGTGTATGCACTCCCAGGGATAATGTCAGGAATCAAAATTTTGTATTGGACAAAAGACGAAGTACAGAATGTTCCCAAACAGGGCCGCCAACATCCAGAATCATGCAAGAAAACAGACAATTATCTCGCGTACTATCACAATATGACCTAATTAATGTTGAAAACTAAACAAACAGGATTATGGTCACCATAATAAACCGCATCAAAGAGTTTTAAATCAATACGAAACAATTGTTATAGGACCGCCTAACCAAAACGGTCGATGCTCTACCCATCTAAACAATATCTGTCGGTTGGGCTGCTCAGGTACAAACAACTATCGATCGGTCTTCTCGAGGTCACCTGTCTCAAACGTGACAGGCGCATGCCCAGAGTTGCACCCTCAGTCACAAACCCTGACGATCTCAGCCCGGATCTCCGCCAAAACACGGGACATAAACATCTGACTCACACAAAGATAGCTTAGTCCATAACAAAACACAGGTCTCTATGACTACAAACTCAGAGACCATAATTCCTGTTGACTAGTCTTCTGCCTTTTAATCAAGGGTCATCGATCATTCGATGTAATTAAGGGCTTGTGGTAAATCACGGCCTGAAATGTATAAGATCTCAGAATCTTTGGAATAAAATTCGTCTTGCAATACTTCTTCTTGTGTATATTTTTTGTGAATGCTTGTGACTGTCTATGAATGTTTTCATTATTCAGAACCCCAAAGCAACGATACACAGAAAACTGCCTTGAGCATTTTCTAGTTCTAACAATGTGTTACAAGTAAGGGCCACTACGATATGCCCAGTGAAGCCAAAGAGCGTGGACCATGGATCAAAACCGAATCGAAACTCGAGGTCGAGTTTCATTCAAGTCGGGGAGACTAATGTAGTGAGGCGACTCCCTAATCGAGGAAGGAAAAGAGCCAAGAGAAGGACTCGAGAGTGGGCCCAAAAGAACCAAAGCAAGGAGCAGAGGAAGGAATTGAGAATTTAAAAAATTCTCAAATCAACACTCTCCCACGATCGGTTGTCCGACCGGTCCCTCACTCCAACGACCGATCCCCCTTGACCGGTCGAATTTGCGAAGGATGACAGCCCAGCTCACTGGACTGTCTGGACATTCCACAACCGGTCATCCGATCAGTCAGACCATCTAACAAATGGTCGTCCGACCGGTTGAATATTCGCCCAGAAACAGGCCAACACACTAGACAATTAGGGGTCATCCACAACTAGTTGAGGCCCCTTGCCAACCCCCGCTCCCAGGGTTCCGGTTGTCAACGTTCCGGACACCTCGGATTCCCGGGGAGAGCCAGTCGTCGGGCCGACCCGCGACTCGTGCCAGCTTGTCTGGTACTCCGACAGCATCGACTTCAGCGGGGCCCGCTCGCACCCTTGCTGAGGTCGGGTCGTCGCGCCCCCCTCCGGCTCCCCGGGCCACTCGCCCTGCGGCTGCTTCTGGGGCCGAGCAGCGTGAGGACCAGGTTGACATGCCTCCGGTAACGGAGCAGTTTGCGACCTGGAAAGAGGGGGTTAACGCCTACATGGACGTTAACCAAAGCATCCCTCAGAATCTGAACTCGCTCGCGTCGTCAGATCCTGACCAGATAGTCGGTAGTCGCCATTGAGAGCAGTCTCAGGGTAAGCTGACTGCCTCTTTCTCTTCTTGTTTTTCTTTATTCATGCCACTGTCACATCACTAATTGTCGTAATTTGTTTGTTGTAGGACTCGGCCTTGCTGATCATGATTCGCCAGAAGATGGCTGAACGGACTCACCAGATGCAAAAAGCTCTGGTTGCCGCCTCTTCTTGGAAGAACAAGACTGAGGCGATGAAGGCTGAGCTGAAGAAGAAGCTGTCTGAGCTGGCAACGGCCCAGACGGAGCTGCAGACGGCCCAAGCTGAACTGCAGACAGCCCAGTCCGAGCTGAAGGTGGCTCAGTCCGAGCTGGAAGTGTCTCAAGTACAAGTCCAGTCTCTGGAGGAGGCGATGAGGGAGACCTCAGCCAAGGCCCAGTCTGAGGGTAACAAGGTCGAGTCGCTCGAGGCCGCTCTCAAGACAGCTGAGGAGGAGAAGGTGGACCTAGCCCGGCTCTTGAAGGAGGTCCAGATAAAGGCTCTGGCCGATGCAAAAGATGCAGAAGCCAAGTATGAGAGGCTGAACGCAATCTCTGAGGAGCTGTACAACCATGGTTTCCAGGATTGCAGACGGCTCGTTCTCAAACACTTCCCCGATCTCGACCTGACTCCTGTCGACAATGATGAAGATGAGGACGAAGTCGCGAGGGAGGGACCTTCAAAAGGGGCTGCGGCCGGGCCATCTAATGCTGCCGAAAGCTGAAATACTCTGAATGTATATATATATTTTTTTGTATCAATGTAAAGAAAACTTTTTACTTCAATGCAAGCCCTTCAGAGGCATCTTTATTCAAACTGCGTGCACAGCATTTCTTCTCTTTTACGCATACACGAGTCTTGAAATGACTAAGGAATTTCTTGTAATCAGCGAAGTACATTAACATAAGCTCGACCATTATATTGGAGTAGATGACCTAGCCATAGGGCTTCGGTAGTATGGAAGACAGCTCGGAACGTTAATATCGCTAGGCCGAGCTGCTGTTCACAACACTTAGGAAATTTCGAAGAAATTTTATTGAATCATCACCTTGAAACACCTATTTCATACAAGATCCCGCTTGCTCATGGATAGTAGATCTTCAGATGGTCAGCGTTCCATGGATGGGAAAGGGGTCTGCCGTCCATGTCTTCGAGCCAATAAGTACCAGGACGACGTGAGCTGAGCACCCTGTACGGCCCTTCCCAATTGGGACTAAGGCAGCGATTTTGTCTTTAGTACTGACCTTTTTGAGAACCATGTCGCCAGCTCGAAACCGCCGCTCTTTTACCCGGGAATTATAGTATCGCCTAATCCGCTGCTGGTAGGCCGCTACTCGTATTTGGGATGCTTCGCGTACTTCATCAAGTAGGTCCAAGTTTGCCCGTAGTTGTTCTTCGTTTTTGTCAGGTCGGTGTTGGCTTGTCCTGCTCGTGGGCATCCCGACCTCTACTGGGACAACGGCTTCTGCTCCAAAAGCCAAGGAGAAAGGCGTTTCCCCGGTTGTGGACCGAGCCGTGGTCCGATAGGCCCAAAGTACTTCGGGAAGTTCGTCAGCCCAAGCGCCTTTCTTCTCTCCGAGTTTTGTTTTGAGGTGATTTTTGATAATCTTGTTAACTGCCTTGACCTGACCGTTGGCTTGCGGGTGGTACGAGAAGAATACACGTTCTTGATACCCAGACCTTTACAGAAATTTCAAAACCTTTCGTTGTCGAACTGCCGCCCATTATCAGTCACAATTGTATTCGGGATCCCAAATCGGCACACGATTGTTTTCCAAATGAAGTCTGTTGTTCTCTTCTCGGTAATGGTGGCTAGCGGTTCTGCTTCTGCCCACTTCGTGAAGTAGTCGACGGCGACGATTGCGTATTTCACCTGTCCCTTCCCCGTCGGAAGGGGGCCAATGATGTCGATTCCCCATTGAGCAAATGGCCATGGTCCAGACATCGCATCTTTTAACAACTTCCCGGGCGTCGTGCTGGATGGTAGGCCAATAATATCCTTGCCTGATCACCTTTTGCGCTAGTGCTCTGGCACCAGAATGATTCCCGCAACAGCCAAAATGGATTTCGCGCAGCACGTAATCAGCTTCCTCGGTTCCCAAACAACGCAGATATGAAAAAGAAAACCCTCTCTTGTAGAGGATCCCATCAATCAGAGTATACCGAGCCGATCTATATCGAATACGCCGAGCTTCTTTTTGGTCGTTGGGTAATTCGCCCGTCAGTAAGAACCGGACGATAGGGTTCCTCCAATCTAGGGGAGCTGCCACTGGAAAAACCTCTGTTGACTCGTTTGTTGATATGCTTCGTTGAGGGAGGAACTCGATGGGAACCATCTTACCGAGCTCGTCGTTGTCTGATGAGGCGAGTTTTGCGAGAGAATCCGCATTCATATTTTACTCCTTGGGATCTGGACAATTTCATATTGATCAAATCGTGACAGCAGCTCTTGAGTTCTTATTAGATACGCAGACATTTTCCCTCCTTTCGCCTGGTATTCTGCGGTCACTTGCCCGACCACCAATTGAGAGTCACTATGTATCTTTATAGATCGAATCCCTATTTCAGAAGCGAGGCGGAGACCGGCTAGAAGGGCTTTATACTCAGCCTCGTTGTTCGAAGCTCGGAATCCGAACCGGAGAGCGTATTGAACTTGGATCCCGTCCGGCGCTATCAAGACGAGACCAGCTCCACAGCCTTGTGAATTGGAAGATCCATCAATGTGCAATAACCAGGTTGGTGCGCCATCGTTATTTCCTGGTGACGGGTCGGATTTGGTGTTATCTTCAATTTCGAGAGGTTCGGTCAACTCGACGATGAAATCAGCGACAGCCTGACCTTTGATCGTCGCTCGAGGTCGATACTTTATGTCGAATTCACCGAGCTCGACGGCCCATTTAACGAGACGACCTGAGGTTTCAGGGTTCTGTAACACCTGTCGCAATGGTTGATCGGTCAGCACAGCTATTGGATGTGCCTGGAAGTATGGCCTCAATTTCCGGGCTTGAGGTGATTAGAGCCAAGGCTAGCTTCTCTATTGTCGAATATCGGGTTTCGGAATCGAGCAGGGCTTTGCTGACGTAGTAAACAGGCTTTTGGATCCCCTCGTCGTCCCGGACTAGTGCCGAGCTGACCGCCGCAGGTGAGACTGCTAAGTATAGGAGCAGTTCTTCTTTATGCGCTGGTTTAGACAACAGCGGCGGAGAGCCGAGGTACGTTTTTAATTCGCAGAAAGCTTGCTCACAGTCTGAGGTCCAAATCATCTCCTTACATTTACGCAGCTGCTTGAAGAAGGGGAGGCATCGATCTGTAGCTTTCGAGACAAATCTGTTGAGTGCCGCAATCCTTCCTGTGAGCCGCTGGATATCCTTTATCGTGCGAGGCGAGTTCATGTTGAGAAGTGCCTGAATTTTTTCGGGGTTGGCTTCGATTCCTCGCTGGTTTACTATGAAGCCAAGGAACTTTCCCGAGCTTACTCCGAAAGCACATTTGCTTGGGTTGAGCTTCATTTGATACTTCCGTAATATTTTGAACGCAGTGCGGAGGTCGCAGACATGATCCTCTGATCGTTTGCTTTTCACGAGCATATCATCTACGTACACTTCCATTGTCCTACCGAGCTGATCTGCGAACATCTTGTTTACTAGTCATTGGTAGGTTGCTCCGGCATTTTTTAGCCCGAAGGACATGACTTTATAACAGTAGAGCCCCCGATCTGTAATGAATGCTGTCTTTTGCCTGTCGGGAGCATGCATTTGGATCTGATTATATCCAGAATAAGCATCCATGAAGCTGAGGAGCTCGTGCCTGGCGGTCACATCAACGAGCTGGTCTATTCGTGGTAGAGGGAAGCTGTCTTTAGGACAGGCCTTGTTCAGATCATTGTAGTCCACATAGACCCTCCATTTCCCATTGTTCTTTTTGACGAGGACAACGTTTGCAAGCCATTCTGGATAGCATATTTCTTGGACGAATCCTGCCTTGCGCAATTTCTGCACTTCCTCTTCGATGATCATGTACCTTTCTGTATTGAAAGAGCGCCTTTTTTGACGGATTGGTTTGATAGTTGGATCAACGTTTAGCCGGTGGACCATCACTTCTGGGCAGATTCCGAGCATCTCTTCATGGGACCATGCAAAAACGTCAATATGCTCTTTCAGGAAGGCGATTAGATTTCCTCGCACCTTGCCCTCTAAACATGACCCGATCTTGATAACTCTGGTCGGGTCGGTATCTGTTAAAGGAATGTCGGTTAGCTCGTCGGCGGGCGACCCGCGCTCTTTCTCTTCTTCCCTTGGGTCGAGAGAGGTCGTATGCGAAACAGTTGATACCGTGCTCCTATTCTTCCCACGCAGGGAAAGTTCGTAGCAACGACGAGCTTCCTGTTGATCTCCCCTGACTATGCCGATTCCTTCGTCGGTTTCGAACTTCATTGTAAGATGATAGATGGAAATGGCGGCTTTGAGAGCTCGCAGGATAGGGCGGCCGATAATGGCATTATAGGCAGAGGGGGTGTTTACGACAAGGAAGTTAACCATGATTATTCTCTGGTTTGGTTCTTCCCCGGCGGTAACTGGCAGAGTTATCTCTCCTTCAGGCATGATGCTGTCTCCTGTGAACCCGGTCAACGTTGTCTTGACCGGTCTCAGTCGGGATCGGTCGATCCTCATTTTTTCAAACGCCGAAGCGTACAGGATATCTGCCGAACTACCCGTGTCGACCATCATCCTATGGAGTTTTTTATTGGCGACGACCATCGCAACGACAAGGGAGTCGTCATGCGGATGTACGACCCCTCGAGCGTCCTCTTCGGTAAAAGTTATCGTTTGTGAGGTTACCTTTGCGACCTTTGCAGGTCGGCTGGTGATATTAACAGAAGGTGTCGGTAAGGGTGTCCTTCCTTGTCGCACGTAGTTTTTGCGGGAGTTCCCGGTGTCTCCGGTGGTCGGCCCTCCGAAAATCATGTGGATTTCTTCCACAGGGTTGTTGCTTTGTTCCTCTGTTAGGTCAGTGACCCGACCTTCATCTCTTCGCCCGTCCGAACGCTGAGCGATGTAGTCTTTCAAGAAGCCTTGCTGCATGAGGGCTTCTATCTGTCGCTTCAAGTCAAAGCAATCCACGGTATTGTGACCGTGGTCTTTGTGATATAAACAGTACTTCGATTTCGACCTTCTATTAGGGTCGGTTTTTATCTTCGCAGGTCGTTCAAAATTGTATCTTCCTTTTTCTGCTAAATACACTTGCTCGATGGTTTTATTGAGTGGCGTATACTTTTCGAACCGCGGAGCAAGTGGTTTCGCTCCGTGGCCAGTTCCGCCCCGAGCCGGTGACCTCCTCTCCGACTTCCGCTCCGACCTGCGTTTCTTCGAGCCGCTGCTATCCTAACGATCTTTAATCCTGGTCGTTGGTCGGTGAGCATTTACCAGCTCTTCGGCGTTGATGTGTTTAGCAGCTCGATCCAACAACTCGGCCACTGACTGGGGTGGCTCCTCCCCAACGGACCAAAGAAACCTTCGGTCTCGTAGCCCTCCGATCATGGTGTGTAATAACACATCTTGTGAAAGATTTTCAATTTGCACTACTTCAGAATTGAAACGCGTGAAATAATCTTTTAGGGACTCATCTTCCTTTTGCTTGATTGCTGCAAGGTGTGTCGAATGCTTTCTCGGGTTGGTGCTCCCGATGAACTGAGTGGCGAAGGCTCGGCTCAGCTGAGAGAATGAGCTGATTGTGCGGGGCTTTAGGTTACGAAACCAAGTCCATGCCGAGCTTGTCAAGGACAACGGAAAGGCCTTGCACATGATGTGTCCGTTGGCCCCGAGGAGATCCATGCGGACTTTGAAGTTTTCTAAGTGTTCCGCCGGATCTCCTATGCCAGAGTACTGCTTCAACTGGGGAACCTTGAACCCTTTGGGAAGGGGTTCTTCGCGGATCTCGTCGGTGAACGGTGACTCAGATGAGTCGACCAGCGCGTCCACTGCGATTGGGGCTCAACCTCGCTGTGCTCTCTGAATGTCGCCCATTTGTTCCCGCAGTTCTCTCAGCTCGGCCTCCAGCGGGCCTAAGTTGTCGTCTGCCCCGTTGCTGACTTCATGATCAGCTCGTTCATGCGCGAGACGAGCTGTTCTTCGTCTTTCGAGTCGATGTCGCAGATCGTTGGCGGGCAAGTCCGTCGTTGGTCGAGACCTAGCCTCGGTAGATTTGCTGGCGGTGTCGCTTTCTTCGACCGGGATGGGCTGCTGAGAGCGTTGTGACGGCCGAGCCTGGTAAGAATGCTGGGATTGTTGAGGCTGAGAGTGGGTATGCCGAGGCCCCTCACGATCTCTGCTATTCGCCATAGTCGGATGGGCCAGACCGATTAGCAGATCTTTAATTTCATCCAGTCTCTGGTCCACATAGTCCAATCGTCCATCGACTCCCCCTAGTTTGTGGTTGACACCTCCCACCTGTTCTTCGAGAAGGGACAACCTGACTCCTTGGTTGCGAGATCTCTGTTGTCTCCCTTGCTGAGCAGGAATAGGAGGATTCCCATCGGACTGGATGGCGGGGGTGTCGGAAAACGAACCTTCATTCTCATAGATTTGATCGTCTGAAGGTCCAGCGATCGCAGGAGCTTTCCCTTTGTATTTTCTCTTTCCAGCCATTGCAGAAGAGAAGGAAGGTGCAGAGGTTGTCTTAGACAACTGGGTGAGAACACGGACTTCTTAAAAGAAGAAGGCGTTTTCCCACAGACGGCGCCAATCTGTTGATGCTGGAAATTCGGCAACAGATGAAGATGAAGATTCCCTCGTATTGATGGATGAATGACGTTGATCTCCTTCCTTGAAAGAAATGTGGACCCTGTAGAAGACAAAGGAAAGCAAAGAGGGGTGGCTGGGGTCCAGCCGTTAGCCATCCGATGCCTAAATGAGATCTTGAAGGATTGAATCTATACCTTTTGATCAGTATTTGTATCGTACCTTGATAATGAAGGAGACGCGTCAATTTATAGACTTAGATTACAGAGTTGTATTCCCTTTTGAAGCCGTGATTTCAGGGGGAGGGATTTTCGGATCTTTGGGATTTCCGGAGCTGTCCCGTGATCTTTGAGGATCTTTCGGCAGGTTGGTTAGAGATCTCCCGGATTTCCTTCCCCTTATCACGCACAAACTTAGAGAATTACGAAAACAGAATCAGGTCGCAAAGAAGTCGACCTGGCGAGGTCGTTCTCGAGGACTACCTTTCTTCTTTAGTCTCGGGTCGGTCAGATCTGACGACCTGTATTTGAGTTACTCCGTCTGTCATCAGATCAGCTTCGAGCTGAGCGAGCTAAATCGGATCCGACCTCAGGTCAGCTCGTATTCTCTTCGTGACGGTGTCGAGGTCAGCTCGTATTCTTCTCACAACAGAATGGATATTCTTAAGATTAATAATATAAAATCTAAAATTTGAAAATCTTTATGTTCTGCTACATTTTGAAAAACTAAACAATTTTCCCCAAGATAACTATTTTGCTTGCCATCGGATGATTGAAAATTCACAATCATAGTAATAATAGTGTCTCATTTATGACATTTTTACCATTTTTTGGCCAACTCTATGAAAAAACAATGGGCAAATTAAGATTTTGACAATTGACATTGAAAAGCATAAATGGTTTTAAGAATTTAGACGAGCCTGTGCAGCTCATCCAGGTCGTCTTAGACCCTCTCAGATCCAATCTGGTTTGACGCCACGAGTCATGATTTGACTCAAGACTAGACACCAAAACTTCAAGTATGTGCACTCACACAATAACCAACCATCTATACTTGTTGTATATGTGTAGCCCACCTAATGTGGACCAACTTATTCTGGGGTTATGTTCACGTCAATTCTAAGACTTGGTGACTCAGGTTTAAAAGGTGACAAAGTCAACTTGACTCAACAAGAGTCCATGCCTGGTCACTGGGAAACTCAACTAGTGACCATGTTCTCTTTCTGTATGTCTAAAGACCATTCCTTCGTCTGCTCAACTGCTCTTCCCAAAAATTAAAGCTTAGGGATGGATTGGATCCTCTCTCCAAAAAGTGACATAATTGAGAGAGAGAGAGAGAGAGAGAGAGAGAGAGAGAGAGATTCTCTCTAGTCTATAAAAATCAAAAGATAGAAGCCCCGGGATTTTTAGGCCAAGTGGTAGAGAAAATCTCCATCACTGGGAGAGGGAGATCATATAGGTTTGATGTCATCCAACCAAAAAGGATGAGATGGAGGTTATCTAGATGTTGCATTGCTCAAATAAACAAAAGACGGCGATCATTTAGGGTTGACCTTGCCCTTCTTCTGAATCCTTATGGGCTGTTTAGATTGCAGCAAAGTTGTGTCTAGACTAGTAGTCATGGACAACCATTAGCTAATGTCCATGCTCTGTCATCCCCTTTAAGCATGGGAACCAATGCACTTTTAGACAATTAGTCATAGATACAGGGCCGTTGGATGATCAGAGTAGGAGTGTCTTGCAAAGAGGTGGTACTACTTCTCAATGACACTTTATAATTTCATTGCACATAAGCGCAACAGTTTAACATGCCATATATAACTGTTCAAGTTCAAGCATCCTATATCTACACATATGCGACCATCAATCTTCAAGAACTAAAAAATGTGACAAGTGTCATAGTATACATGTATCACATGTGCACATATAACAAATGTACCAACAACCAATCTTTAAATTGCCCAGGCGTCCTACAATCTATGCTGCCCAAGATCCACAGTGTTTGACAAACAAATGATGGAACATCTAGTCACCAGCAGCATGTCAATGACCAATTGCATCCCCTGTCTCCACCATAGCAAATTTAATAGATTGTCTTCACATTAAGAATGTATGGTCATCTTCTAGCAAATCTAGAAAAGCCCTTAAATTTCCTACCTGGTCTCCACCATAGCAAATTTAATAGATTGTCTTCACATTAAAAAGGTATGGTCATCTTTTTGCATTCCTTATTTATTTTTGTTCTTTAGATTCTTCTTGATATATCCAACGTCGAATGATTCTGAGATCTGAATCAGGTTTTGCATATTATGTTTACATGTGGGAAACTTGATTCATAATCCAGAGCACAAAAACCTTCTAGTTTGGACAATCAATGGCAGGACCCAATCACAAGGTTAGGATTGTTTAGAGACTTTTGTGGTACAATCCATCAACGGGGTGGTCCCGAATACACCAATGTTTTAAAATCACTGAACATTGGTTCTCTTGATCAATGTTATAGATCACCTATGTTTTAGATCACTGAACATGGGCCCTACTAGCTTGAACTCAAAACAAGTAAACACCAACTCATATGGGCAATACAGAGTCCCAAGTTTCAAAACTTGTATTCAACCATGTCAGTTCAACAGACGTACCCATTAGAGGCTAGTTTTTATCATTTAACACATCTTATTTGAACCTATGCCTTGGTGAGTGGGGGCCACCATTTAGACGTGTAAATTGGGCCCATAACTTGCAATAAAGATCATCATGAAGCTCAAGGAGCTTACTGCACCTCTACGGGACTCAAAGGGCCTACTACAGGCCTTTTGAATCAGCAAGACAAATGCTCAAATCGTTTAAAACAACCCATTGCCATTGCATTACCCAAAATCATAGCATCTAGAAATTTAGCTCTCCATGTTAAATCTCCAGTGGCACACTTCCAAAAGAAAATACTAAGAGTAGGAAAATCCCATTTTCGCTGCAAGCATGCAACAAGCTCATGAAAGAACCGGCATGTTCATCAAATGGGCCACACCATACACAAGTTGTTGCTCAAAAATCAGCCGGGTTGGGTCTCTAGGCAGGCCACGTACAAAACTACTCCTATGAACAGTGCATGGCCCACTTTCAAGAGGACAAACTATCAAGCCATCCGTTTCCGTCGCCGTGCTGCTTTCAAACGTGGTATGAGAAACCTTAATTTATGATAATATACACATATATATAGGGGATGTATAACAAACCCGATATCAAACATGACAGATCATACCAACCTCCAGAGTCGATGCATGCGGAATGCTCAATGCATAGGTGGGACCCCTGCAATTCCTCCTCAAGAAGTCATACCCAAAATCAATCACCAGCTTTTTTATGAGGCTTGAACCGCTTTTTGCTCTCACATACGAGTGCCCGAGTATAAATGCCATGCCTGCTTCCCTCGCCTCCATCAGCTCCTGCAGTTCCTCCCTCACTGCCAAGTCCACCTGCGGGCTCTCGGGCAGCACAAACCTCACCCTCTTCCTTGCCACTACGGGGGACTGAATCTCCCTCAGCTCTGATGTGCCTGCTTGCTCAGCCGGATCACCATCTTCCTCACAAAGCCGGATCCCATCAACGTGCGTTGATGTCCCAACAACCGTCATCTTCTCATCATCCTTTTCCATGTCATCAATCGCTTTTGGTTCCGATCCCTCCGACCGCACAAACTCCGCTATACTACAAACTAGGTCCTTTTCGAACTCCAAGTCATCTTTGTGGACATCATGGTACCCATATCGGACTATGCACCTATAGAGTCTATACTGTTTCGGGCCTATGCGGCCCACAAGGAAACGTTCCTTGGGCCGGACGTATGGGACAGGGACGGACTTGATGCAGAGGAAGACAAGGACCTGGTGGAAGGCTGGGAGGTTGGTGACAAAATGGGAGAAGATGGCAGGGATTCCGGACACAAGTTCGGTGTGGATAAGACCAATGCCTCTCACACGGACGATGCCCAGGCTGGGGCCCAGGCTGAGAAGCCAGTTGATGGAGACCTTGTTTTGGACGTCGAACTCGTACTTCTTCAGAGTACCGTAGTGCCAGACATACATGACAAGCATGAAGATTAAGGCGAGGGCAATAGGGACCCATGCACCTTCAAGGAACTTGATGAGGGAGGCCGAAAAGTAGAGCGCCTCGATGGAGCCGAAGAAGAAGATGAAGCAGATGGCTAGAATGACACTCTGATGCCAGCAGAGGACAATCACTAGGGACATCAGGCATGTGGTCACCAGCATGACAGTTATAACTGCTAAACCTGTTAGGAGAGAGAATGAGCACAGTTCAGATATTATGAATGGGAATGAAAGAAAAAAAAAAAAAAAGTATGAAGCAAGAATGGTAAGAGAAACCCGAGAAAACTAATGAATTTTCATAATGGCAAACATATCCCAAATCTTCCTATGCTTCGGTTTTTTGAGCTCTGCAAGGCTCACCATTTAAGCAAAGCAGTTGGCACTCCCTCTCTTACTCCCACCTTACAAGTTGCACATCTAAAGGGTTGATCGGGGCTGTTAATCTAGTGGGGTGGCAGGTAGATGAGCCATATCCCAAAAAAATACTTGGATTGGGCTTATCTTAATCGTTGCATCAGTCCGAAAATAGACATTTGAAAATAGAAGGACAGAATAAAAGGAACAGTGTCCTTTTGATCGATGAAATGGACGGAGAGCAACGAGCAAAAATTTGACCAATCCCACAGCGTTTGCCACATGTATGATGGAGATGGTAGGGAGTAAGAAAGACTGGTATAAGGTGATGAGCCTCGCTAGTGTTTTCCTTCAGACTTCTGTAGACTCAATATTGGAGAGTTTAAGACTTCTACCCTCCATTTATAGATTCCGCCTGATAGGAATGCACATTTATGAGAAAAGCAGACCCAAATGGCCGGGACAAGGCTATGATACTGATGATGGTGGTGATACTTTGCTACAATTCAAACATCTCCAAGAAGTACAACAACCCAATATTTGTCAGTGGAACATCTTCGTAAGAAGGGAAAGTTCCAACTTCTTGCAAGGAAAAAGATGGAGACTTCGTCCTAAAATAGAAGAATAAAAAGCAGTGGCACAAACATGCGGGAAAAAATAATAAAATAAAAACTAGGGATCATTTGAAAAAATGCTTCCAGATCTCCCAAAATATCGATAGACTAAACAGTTGCAAGGCAATTGGTAGGATTTCAGCCCATAGTCATCTTTATAATAGTAGTCATGTAAGATTGAAGGAGATGCTGAGGTTGGCAGCTCGAAAAGTTGAAGCCCAGACAAGCTCATCCAGGTTTATAGCCATTGGGGAGAGTCTTGTTTGGTGTTTGTTAAAAACTATCCCCAAACCCATAAAAACATGGACCGAGCTGTCTTCAAAAACAGCAGTTGGGACCCAGACAGGTTGTCCTTAGCAGATCTGGACAGGTTTCAACAAACAGTATATAGGCCTGACCAGGATAGCAGTGACCTAGCCAGATAAGACCAGGAGAAGCCTGGCCTAGAAAAACTCTCCAGGCTTGAACTTTTGCGGCTAAGAAACAGAGCCTGAGATTATTATAGGATGATTCTTGAGGTGATGTGAGCAATGGATTGAAGATGCAATTCATGGCACACTGTGAGAAAAGATGTCTAGAAACCCAGGCAACTCATTAGTTATGGGACCATGTGAACACGCACTGGCCAAAGAATCAAGGTCTGCTCATCAGGAGGGTAAGACATGTCTTAGAAATAGTGTTCGTAATCTTTCTTCAGACTGTCCATTTTCCCATTCACATGTCACACATGATGAGTGAACCAGCCTGACTTTGGTCCAGGGCCATTTAACATTGTTCCCCAACTTATGGATGGGCCAGATCTCACACATGCCAGGAATCACCATTTAATCTCTTCTAATTTTCTCCCTGGAAATCTAATATTAGAGAGCTTCATGAGTAACTAATTTGTATGGCCATACCTGACGCATTACCCATGCGTTTTGTGTCTCTGAAACCAACAGTGACTGCCAAACATAGCACCATAAGAATCCAATTGATCTCTGGGATGTAGATCTGACCGTGCATTTTAGATGATGTGTGGACTATCTTAACCCTTGGGAAGCAGCCCAATGCTGAGCACTGTTTGATGATCGAGAAAGTTCCTGTGATGATGGCTTGGCTTCCTACCACTGCCGCAAGTATGGCTATTGCCAAAACAGGCCATCGTATTCGCTCTAACATGATAAGAGCAATAATGTCAATTTTCTGAAGATCGCATTCAATAATAAACAATTATTATTTTTCTACTAGGCTTGCTAGAGGCTTGTGAGCCTCTTTGGAGATGGGAGGCTGAGGCTCGGTTTTCTCAAACATCTACTCCATACATCAGTTAAATCTATGGCATGTGGAACTGCATTTAGTGTCCACCATGAAGATAGGCCAAAGCCAAAAATCATAGTGATGTGACAATCTCCACCATCCAGTTTTGTGCAAGTTTCGGTCATTGGATGTGAGCAGTTGCTCCTTCCTCAACTTTTTCCTAACTACTGAACTACAGGACATTAATGCAGCTGCTAAGATAGCCTCATTTGTATGATTTTTTTGACCTGCAGCCCCATCATATGGTAGCCCAATGGATCGCCATTTCTAGTTGCTCCAGGAGTCCACCACGTGTATAAAGGACACACAGGAGACAAGTCAGCTTCCACCTCCAATGAGGCCAGCTGCCGGAGAGTCTCTAACAGAACTATTTCTCTAGTATGGAAAAATCCAAAAGAGATACCTGGAACGGATACATAGAACCCAATTCTGTAGTCGCTTTCAATATTATGATGTTTAGACAGGTAAGCTGCTTGACCCATATATGCAAGTATCAAGGATGGATAAACCACAGAAGTGAAAGCAATCTGCAGATGAGTGATGGTCCATTAGACATTGTCCACATCAATGTAGAAAGCCAAAATATCCTAATCTTTCCAATGTACCATATCCTTGAAATTATGAACATGTCTATGGAATTCAAATGCTACGTTTGAGGGGAACTCTTTTGCAATGGTCAGGTATTGAGTTGTTCCATGTGAAATTTTGGTGCAGACTGATCCTTACATGATCCTTACAAGCAGTGTGACGAATATTGCCAAGATTTTGAATGCTGCGTTTTTATAACTATAACTATAACTATAACCACCCACCCACCCACACCCACACACACACACACTCATTTTAGACATAAATAATTGCCCATGTCACACGTGCCACACGTGGCTGGGCCGTACTGATCCTTACATGATCCTTACAAGCAATGTGACGAATATTGCCGAGATTTTGAATGCTGCGTTTTTATAACTATAACCACCCGCACACACACCCACCCACCCACCCACACACACACACACACACACACTCATTTCAGACATAAATGATTGCCCATGTCACACGTGCCACACGTGGCTGGGCCTAATGGCTGGATGGCCGTTATGGAGGGGTCTGTCCCCTCACCTGTTTATATTATATTTGTATTATTGAGTTTGTTCCATGTGAAGTTTTGGTGCATACTGACCCTTTAAATGTGAAGAGGGAATTACATGATCCTTACAAGCAGTGTGACAAATATTGCCGAGATTTTGAATACTGAGTTTTTATAACTATAACTATAACCACACACACACACACTCATGTTAGACATATATGATTGACCATGCCACACATGCCACACGTGGTTGGGTCGTATGGTTGGATGGCCGTTGTGGAGGGGTATGTCCCCTCACCTATTTATATTATATTTGTATTATTGCTTGTAATATATTTTTCCTCTTTTATCCCTTGACCCATGTTGGGTGGCTATGTCTATATAGGGGTATTCTTGTACATTATTCTCTTTCTAGGGTTAATATATATTGTTACTTTCTTTGGGGGTTGGGAATTAGGCCAAACCTCACCAATTTGGAGTTTTGTCATGTGGTAATTTCTCTTGGTTTCTCCAAAACCTATCATGGTATCAGAGTGGACGATCTAAGAAGATCAAATCTAATGTTCTTCGCAGTTTGATCCTTATCTGTTGGTAAGTCCTTTTCTTGAATTTCGTAGTTCCCTTCTGGTGTTCTTGGGTGCCATACATTTGTACGGATCTGGTCTAGAAAAAAAAATATTTCTGTTCGATTGTACGGATCTGTTTGTATCTGCGTTAAAAAATTTTGGTGGATCATTGGAGATGTTTTGTTGCGCAATCTGTTAGTTGGTGATTCCATGATCTTACATCTAGGTGTGTTTATTTTTATGATTATGGAGAAAGAAAATTTTCGCAATGATGCTCCCCAATGTACCTTTGATGGTACCAATTATGGACTTTGGTCTCTCCACTTCCAGGCATTTCTGAAGGGTCATGGTCTTTGAGGGCTAATAGATGGGTATGTTCAGACCACAAAATCGACAGATGTAGAAACTTGCTGATTGGGAGATGAAGAATGATCGAATAACGACCTAAATTTTGGATTCATATGAGAAATCTATTATTATTGGGTTATTTCCGCATCACACGGCTAAGGCTATGTGGGATCATTCAAGGGTAATATACCAATAGAGCAATGAAGCCCGTCTCTATCGTTTAGAGCATGATTTGGTACATCTTTCTCAAGGTGATAAAAGTACGCAGGCATTCTAAAATGATATTGTGGCCATCTGGACTGAGATGGCAATGATGGATCTGAAGTTTCCTAATGATTTTCAGATTTATCAGAATTTGTAGGAGCGGAGACGTGTTCAACAGTTTCTCATGAAATTGCGCCCAGAATATGAGTGTTGCCTGACTGCTCTCTTGAATCGTAGTCCCTTTCCATCCATGAATGTTGTGATCAATGATTTGTTGGCAGAAGAACAACGACTCAAGGTTCTTTCCTCGATTCCTCAGTCTCCTCGTTCCTCTGATACGACTATGGCAACCTTTTCTAGTACTCGTGATACTCGCACTATGAAGTGCTTTGTTTGTAACAAGGTGAGACATCTAGCCTCATAGTGCAAGGAGTGGTGCTCTTACTATCGCCAGACTGGTCATGACTCTGACTGTAAAGCGAAGGATTTTATTGTTGTTTCTTGAGGCTGAGGACATAGTGGTCGTGGTCGTGGCCATGGATGCGGTCATGGTGGTTCCTTTGTTGTCACCCCTACTCCTCTTGAGCATGCACCTGCTTCCAATGACTCCGCTAGCTCTATCTCTACCTCTCCTCTAACCCCGAGATAGTTCAATAGATTGTACAAGCCCTTTCTATTGCGGGCTGTCAGGTATATCTTTGCCATCTCCTTGGTATATTGATTCCAGTGTGTCAAATCATATGACCAATAGTTCTTCTCACCTTCATGATATTAGTCATTATACTGGTCATCAAGTTATTTCTACGGCTGATGGTGCATTGCTGCCTATTAAGTTAGTTGGTACTTTACGGTTGTCCCCTACTGCTAATCAATCCTTTATTTTGAAAAATGTGTTTCATGTTCTTAAGTTGTCTTCCAATTTGATTTATGTGGGTCAACTTACTGAAAATAACTGTTTAGTTTTTCCTTCGTGATTTTTGTGTTGTGCAAGATTTGGCAACAGGGAAAATAAGTTAAGAGAGGTAGGAGGAATGGTCGCCCCTTCATGCTGAAGTTCCCTTCCGATGTCATTTCAGCCTCTTGGTTTTTGCCCCATTTGCTTTGGATATTTCTTGTGCTAATAAATTGTGGAGACTTTGGCATTGTCACTTTGGTCATCCACATTTTGATAGGCTTTACCATTTGTTTTCCTCTTGTTTATTAGATAAATGAATATTAATAAATCTGTTTTGAATTTGTCTCGTTCTTCATGTTGTTTATCAAAGGTAAAGCTGCTTCTTTTCCTTTGAGTACTTCTCGTATTTCTGCTATATTTGATTTGGTGCATACTGATGTCTAGAGTCCTTCCCCCATTTTTATCTAAATTTGGATTGCGATATTATGTTATATTCATAGATGATTTTACTCGGTTTGCGTGGATTTTTTTCATATATTCCAAGTCGCAAGTTTTTTACATTTACCGACCATTTTCATCCGGTGGATAGTAAGTTTGGTAAGAAAATTAAAGTACTTCGTTCTGAGCGGAAGGGGGGGAGGGAGGGGGGGGGGGGGATACATTTGTTTGAAATTTGCTGCATATCTGCATGATCGTGAGATTATTCATCAAAAGACCTGTTATGACACTCCTGGGCAAAATGGGGTGGCTGAACGGAAGAACCACCACATTTTGGAGACTGGAAATACATTAATGTCTGATATGTCGGTTCCTCATGCATTATGGGCTGAGGCTATGTTGCATTCAATATATCTTGTTAATCATATGCCGACGTCCCTTCTTTGTAATGTCTCCCCTTATTTTGTTCTCTTTTCGTGTGTTTGGGTGTATTTGTTATGTTCACCTTTTTGTTCGGGAACATAACAAAGTATCCCCCAAGTCCACTTGGCGTATGTATTTGGGCTCTGGTGATGGCCAAAAAGGGTTTTGTTGTTATGATACTACTTGTAAATGGGTACGTATTTCTCGTAATGTAGTTTTTGTGGAGCATGTACCTTTTTATTCTCAATCATCTACTACTACTACTCCACTGAGTTTTTCTTCCTCCGGGTTTAACAGATTTTTCCAAATATTCCAATTTCTTCTTCTGTTCCTCGTCCCTTGCAAATTTATCAATGCCGGCCTAGGGCACCACCTCTGCCTCCTCCTCGGCTACTTCACCTATCACAGATTCTCATTCCCCCTTGCTACTGATTTGGTTCCCCCACCAGTACCTCACTCTACTCGGCCCCATAAATCTCTGAATCGTTTGATTTACTCTGTCTGTCATGTCTTCCAAGTTGGATTATGTTTCTGTCCCTACCTCCTATTCACGTGCCGCTTCTCAAAGTTGTTGGCGGGATGCTATGGCAGAGGAGCTTAAAGCATTGGTTGAGAACCATACATGGGACATTGTTCCACATCCTCCAGTGCAACAGGTTATTAGCAGCAAATGGGTGTATTCCGTTAAGTTGAAATCTGATGGATCTCTTGTTCAGTACAAAGCACGGTCGGTTGCTCAAGGGTACAAGCAGGAATATGGGATCAATTATGATGAGGCATTTGCCCCAGTTGCGAAAATAAATACCGTTCGTACTCTTCTCTCAGTTGCCTCGGTTCGTACTTAGCCAATTTTTCAAATGGATGTAAAGAATGCCTTTCTTCATGGTTGGCCCACATGAAACTATGTAGATGACGCAACCACCTGGCTCTGGTGATGGTTCTAGAGATAAATTGGCCAAGTTTTTTTGCACCATCTGTGGTGTCCATAATTGTGGCCCATCTGATAAGTGGACCAGCCTGAGTTTTGGGCTAGGGCATCCACGCAGCAGGACCCACTTGATGGATGGCTTGATCTTGCATTGACGTGCCACACCAACAAACGTGCTGAGATAGAGATGGTTGCCTTATCAACACATGGAATTTAAGTACCTCACCCACCCACCACAAAAAGGAATGAGAAAAGAGAGATACCGGAAAAAAAGGTATACCAAATAATGAGAGGAATTCTCCAACTTTTGAGTCATTGGATTGGACTTAAGTCAACCAGGAATATACTTAGCCTCCAATTTTGATGAGAAATTCTATATTAAAACTTATAGTGTCAAACATATTACCAGTCAATGGATTCTGAAGACCTCTTGTTATTCACTCATCAGAATGTATTTAGAGCACCATCTCCATCACCATCTCACAGATGCAATCATAAAGCATCATTACCTCATTTGGATGGGATTTCACCACCGACAGTCATCTCTGGAAGCAAGGTTCTCAGAACCCCACTAGAGAAGTCTTTGCAAGCCTCCAACATTAGCGAAATCTAATTCCAACTAGTTTTCCAGCTTCAAATATGCACGAAGACCTTCATGTGCTGCCAAATCCTCATCGGAAAACCATTCCTCTTCCCCATAACTCATTTCTAATTCCATATCTACACCGAAAAAAGTTCGAAGACAACTAACCTTGTCGGAAATCCCTCCGGGTATTGATTCCAACACTGGGACTTCATCAGAAGCCGTCCAGCACCACTGGATAACATCGAAAATACCTCTAGACCCTTATTTTGGCATTATAACTACACCAAAGGTAGCCCACCACTGCTGGATCTCACCAGAATCCATTCCCCCTTTGTCAGAACTCGTCCGCGACACTTGATCTTCACGAGGGATCTCCTGGGCTGCTGGGTTTTTTGTTAGGAGCTCTTTCTAGGTCATATTCGAGCTCAGGGGCCTCTATTGTTGTCAAAAGTGCCACATGGCCACATATTGGGCTCCAATTGAAAACTCGGACAACCTTTAGACATCCAGACCACTCGTTGCTGCCAAATTTGACAAGTAGGACTCCTTCAGACAATGGTTCTGCTCTCTGAACCTCAGCTAGGCATTGAGAGGTTATTTCGAACAAGTGTTATCCCTCAAAATTTTGTTTTATTTTTCCTTCGTCTTCTTCTTCTTGTTAAATGGGAGAGAATAAACACACATAGATTTCATATGAAAAAATGAATAGCCCTAGTCTTACAATTACTACAATATAACTAGATGGCACAAACTATTTAGAGGGGTCTCCAGTAGCCTGGATGTATTATTGGTGTGAGGAAATGACTACGATATGCTACAACAACCAAGAAACAGCCTAATCCTGACAATCCCACTTATGATGAATGAGAAAGTGAAAATTGGTTTGTGATGTCTTGGTTACTAAATTCCACGCAACCCAAAATAAGTTGGGGCCTCTATCCCTTGAAAACTGCAAAGGATGTATGGGATAAAATAGCTAAAATGTACTCTTACCAAGAAGACTTAGCCTACCTTTATTAACTTCACACAGAGATTATAAATCTCGAACAAGGTTATTGAACTGTAGAAGAATACTTTGCCAACCTAACAAAAAATGGGAAGAATTGGATATTTGTTAATCAATAATCTAGACTAGGAACTCTGAAGAATCAAATAAATTCTTGTTAGTCTCCATTCCGACTTTGAACCTCAATGTATACAGATACTTAGAAGTGACTTTCTTCCTACCCTCAATCTGCATATAACTACATATGCAAAGGCTAGACGATGATGTCTCTCAAGCTATCCTTCCAAAAAAGTCAACCTTAACTGTAAACTCTAAACGTGCTCAAGGGCAACGAACTGAATGAGGAAACATGGACAAAGATAAGTTCATATGTAGACATTGTGGTAAAAGACGACATTTAAAAGCATAATGTTGAATACTTCATCTCTATCTTTGGCCAAAGGAAATCAAAACAAAGTCTTCCGCTAATATGAGCATCCTCCACCCATAGTGATCAAGACCCAAGGGACAAAACCATCAATGAATTATAAGAAGAAGACCAACTCTTTAAGCCTCCATTTCTGTTGCTAACCAGATAAGGTAGTTAGGTACTTCTGCAATTGCGAATCATGTCTTAGACATCCCGGATCATTGATTTAGGGGGCATCTGATCACATGACTGGTATGACCAATGGATATATTTCCTCCTCTCCTATTTTTAGTAATATTATATTGGCTAACGTTTCCCTCTCTAAACCTCTAGTAAAGGAAACTTTCTCTATCTTTTTTATTCACTGTTTATCTCTTCTCTAGTTCATGTTTCCTTTGTTTCCACCTAATCTTCTTTCCATTAGCCCCCTTACCAAACATCTGAATTCGTATGTCATCTTTTATCCCTTCCATTATGTTATTCAGGATTTGGCAACAAAGAAGATAGTTGGTATTCATCGTGAAAATTGGGGGCTTAATCTTCTCAACAAAAAAGAAAAAAGAAAAAAAAAATCTGGTTCTCCTCTTATATCTACTTCTAACATAGAGAATAAAAATCGAGTGAGCCTTGGACACACCCGTCTAAGCCACTTATCTTTGAAATCGTTATGTTATATGTTTCTTAAAAAGTTCAATACAAATGATAACTTAAAAGACGAACTTGTCAATTGTCCAAGCATTGTTGAACTACTTTCTTTTGAGTAATACAAAGAAATTGTATCCATTTCAACTTATTCATTCAGGCGTATGGGGACCTGCCCCACTAATTTTTGCATTTGTTTTTTTTAGTACTTTTTATCATTTATTGATGATTTCTCATGATATACATGGGGTTTATCTTCTAAAAAGTCATGGTGAAGCCCCATTGATTATAAAGATGTTTCATTAAATGGTTTCTACCAAATAAAACATCAAAATTAAAACATTCAATTTGCAATGCACGATAATATTTACACCATAATGTACAAAAATATTTTGTAGATCATGGATTAGAATTCTAATCCTCAGAACCTTATACACCACAACAAAACAATGTGGCTGAATGTAAAAATCAACAGTTGCTGGAGATCACTTTGTCTCTTCTGATAGGAATGTCCATCCTTCTTTTTTTTTTTTTTTTGGGGGGGGGGGGGGGGGGGGGGGGGGTTTAAATGGAACTACCTATTTGTCTTGTGCTGCTTTGTCCACATCTTTGGATCATCTCACAACAAATTCTAAGACCACAATTAATAAAATGTATGTTCTTAAAGTACTCAAAACTCCCTAGAGTACAAATGTTACTGTCTCATGAATCGAAAAGATACGTTTCTAACGATGTCATGTTCTTTAAAAGTATGCATTATTTCAATTTACGAGATTATACAAAATGTGCTATGATTCATGTAGCTTGTGAATTACTTTAGGTGAAAGCCATACTTCAAGACATGGGATTTACCACATCTTCCTCAATTCTACTACATTGCGATAATCAAGAAGCTATGCACATTGTGTTCAACTCGATATCCATGAACGCACAGAGCCCATTGAAGTTGACTACCACTTTATTCAAGAGAAATTAGCTGCTAAACTTTCTATAGACTCCCTTTGTTCATTCTTGTTCATTCACATGAAATACCTATACGCACCCCATCATTACTTTTGAAAACGTGTTTGGGAATTTGGAGTGAAAATCCCGCAGGATTTCCCTCCGAATTTAGCAAGTCACATTCCACCATCGGATTTTCCTCATTTCCCAAGGGATTTTCATTTATTACAAAATACAACCAAAATTACTTACAAAATGATATAATGTTCCTGCCCTCATGCCACACCCGTACACACACTCGGCTCCATGGCATTATAAACCATCCCGCGGAGACAAAGCTCATCATTGCCGATGCAAGAGCATCTCATAAGTATACTTCTCGTATCCAAGCTCTGTACAGATTCCTTGCTTCTACCTGATTTCGTCTTTAACTTTTGGTTCTCCATCTTCAAAAATGTAATAACTGTCAACTAGACATCATCTCCTAGAGAAGCTTTCCCCCACTTGCAGAGTCATCGTCAGTTGGGATGAAAGTAACCGAATAAAATGTGGGAGGTTAACAACAAGCAATGTATTTGTAAATGTATATAATGTAAGACACCATGTTTAATGAACCAACGTTTTTGGAGTTACGTATATTAACCATGTAGTGATGCGGACATTAGTGGTGCACCCTTTAGAGTGTACCAAAGGAGGCGACGTCGCAGATCGAGTGTTGGAACAGACACGCTGATGTGGATGGACATCGGGCCCATTAGACCCATTTTTTGACGCATTACAAGTACACGAGCTGCAGGATCGCGTAGGAGCATCATGACCGCTGGACCGTGGAGTGGATTTACTTTTAAGCGTTTTTCTGTTTATTTCCTTGTTTCCAGGCGTTTTATTATCGTTATTTAGTTTAGGCGTTTTGATGTTACTTTTTTTTGTTTTCAGGCACTTTAGTGCACTTTTTATTTTCGTAGCGTATATATACTATGAGAAACCTAATTTCGATTTATTGAATGAATACAAATTTCAGCTGCTTTTCTTCCTCTTGTTTCAAGAGATTAGGATTTCAGGATTGGCCCTCGGGTGTTGAGGATTCCACCCCGGTTTCCTTATTTTCTCGTCTCTATTTCTTCAAGGTGCAGGAAAGGTACGATTTTCCTATTTTTATCATCTGTGTTATCCTTCATCTCGAACCTATTCCTTCCCCATCACATTCGTTCTTTCCCGAATTTACCCCTTTTGTTTCGATCGGAAAAGAGGGATACCTAGCCCTGGGAACCGGATCCAAACCTGACTGTGGACTGGTCTTATGCTAGATCTGGGGTATCCTCATATCCATAAATCCTCCCTATTTTACGGTTTACGTGATTCTTATGCTGAGGGGCATGATCCGAACGGACGAATCTCATCTCCGTGTTGATATTTGTTAGTTTCCTTTTGAGCGAAAATAGTTAGTTGTTAATTTTCTTACTTGAATATCTTCCAACTGAATATAAACGCATCTAGGATTAGGTCATCGCATGCCCCTGCATCATGTAGTTACATGATTTGCACGCGTGATTGTCAAACTGAAGTGTTGATGGTTGTCTTGCAGGTAGCAATGGCCAGGTACTACGTTGTGTTTCATGGAAGGGTTCCCAAGATTTACTTCAGTTGGGAGGTGTGCCAGAACCAAGTACACCAGTTCAATGAGTCTAGTTACAAAGGTCTTCGTCCATGCAGGAAGCAGTTGAAGCATGGTGGGATTACACAGGGACTCACCCCACATTCGGCACTGCACCTCCAAATCCAGGCTATTTGTCGGAAATAGGGCACCGGGAAGAAATGGTGGCTCCCAACCCAATGACTTCGAGGTCTATAACTCCACCACCGTGACCTGGACCACGCTCCATGCCGTCTTCTTCCCTTGACTACACGGCCCTCAACATACCCGACGAACCCATCAACCGCATGCCCGTCCACTCTCATCATCACGAAGACGTGACTCCCACATTTGCAGTTGTGGTGGGAGTAGTCGTGCTCATCCTCTCCATCTATATGATTAACCACAGTTAGTCATAGTTTTTTTCCTCCACTCTATTTTGGACACTTGCTTAGTATTCTATCAGATCTTTTTTTGAACTCCAACACCAGATTCCCCTTCAGCAGTTGTAATTGGTGGTACATATTTTGAACAGCCACATGAGTCTTGTATGTTTCCCCCACACATTTTTTATTTTTTGTGAAAGTAAATGTGGCATGTTCATATCCCTGCTTATTTCATACTTAACATACAATGTCATGTTTTTTCCGTGCAACTGTATTGGTAAATTCTGCGGAATTGGGTTAGACTGAATATAGATGACGTGACAAGGCTCAATATTGATTTCTTATGTAGGCTCCATGCTCAAATTTGGCCCCACAATTGTTTCCTGATGGAGACCCACTTGCATACGGGCCGAGCGGGAACACCGAATGAGCATGGATCATTCCGTGAAATCATCTTCTCGTCGACGACCTGATTGTGCTCATCGGGATGTATGTAGGAAATACATCTGCAATAGAGGAGCACCATAACATTTTTATATAATTACATTAGGAAATCCCTCTTTTACCAAACACTCGGTTTAATTCCTTGGTAAATACAATTATTTTACATCTTGATCCAAATGTCTTACTATGGGAGTCGTCTGCCGATTTACCTTCAAAAATCCTATGGTAAGTAATCATTGCAAAAGTCCATTACTTTACAATGGAATTGGAAACTCCAAACACGGCCTTACTTTAAAAGCGTTTACACATGTCAATGTCGTGCAGACATACGGACCCTTAGGATTGCTTAGGCGTCCACATTCTTGATTCTAGCCTTCCTAGCCTTTCCATACACCCATCTGAACATACTCATCTTTGCAATACACATCATCTAGTCATGCAGCCTCGTAATTACCCTCTACCAAATATATCATAGCCAGTCATATAGATCTTCCCCCTAAATTTCATTGCCATGCATTAATCACCCAGCACTCCAATGACATCTCTACTTCATTGACCCAGCTCATCCACCCACATAAATTTTACATTCGATGACTATGATACTTGAAACATTTTATGTATTTGACATGTAGTAATGTTTGACAATAGGTATGTAGGTAGGCAAATTGATTAAAAAGCTCATTGAGCTGTATCGAGAGTGCTGACATCAACAAGGAAATTGGATCTGTCTAGGCTGAAATTTCAAGGGCACATTTTGTTTCTTTTCTTTTCTTTCTTTCTTTCTTTCTTTTTTTTTTTTTGGTTGTTGTTGTTGTTGCAGTAAGAAGCAGAGCTCATCACCGCGGCCACCAAAACCCTTGTGTAAGACTTCAGTTAAGTGTGTGTAAAATCTAAACGATGTGACCATCGGCAATTCTCTACATGAGATCTTGAAAAGCAATAGTGGTCTTGCAAAGATATGTGATATCACTAAGGGAAAGTGATGCGGAACAAAAGCATTCAAGGTGTACCAACGAAGAAAGCGCCAACCACAAGTACCATCCTTGTGGATAGGCGACTATTGAGGAGCATTGAAGACCTTACACATGTAGTCCGAGACATTTGAAAAGACCCCACCTTGGGAAGACATGTGTAAGTTACTTTGAGGAGATGATCAGACCGTTGGATCGTGATGATGATGTGATCAGACCGTTGGTTCATTGTGGCCCACTTTCATCACACCATCATTGGAGCGCATTGGACATCTTAGATTTGAGTTTATTTTACGCATTTTTTACTTATTTGAGTTTTGTGTTAGTGTGGGTACTTTTTTTCATGCAAATGTCTTTTTTTGAAATTTTGTTAGTAGGGGTATTTTGGTAATTATGCTAATTCCGAATTTTATAAGGGTGTTGCCCTAAACCTTTTTGATTAGTTGTTAATTTATGAAAAAGAGCAAACCTTTGGTTGCCTCCTTCCTCTTTCCCTCTCTCATGGTGCTTCTTCTTCTTCCTTAATCTCCTTCTTCTCTATTCTTCTTGTGCCCCTCTTCTTCCAGGTATTTCATCTTCTATTATTATCCTTCTAAACTTCTGTTTTGTTTATTCCCCACGATCTAAACCTTGAGAATCGATCTAAACCCTAAACCCCCAAATTCTCAAATCCCTGATCCGAGAAACTTTCTGATTCTTCGGACTAGTGATCATCATTGATCGATTGGGTATGACCATGCAAGATCGGGAGGTTCCATCCCTCGCCGGATCCAACCTATACGCTACTTGAATCCCATACTCCATGGTTGTGATGATGGCCCGTCCCATTGCATGTTTCCTTTATGATTTTCTTAGTTTATGATGATTGATGCTAGATTTCATTATTATTATTGCTTTTATTTCCGCTGAATAATTGTGTTCATGAGCATGCATCATATTTAGGGCTGTCCTGCATCAAATTTGGTATCAGAGAATAGGCTTGCATGGTTTTGTCTAGATCGAGTTATCAAAAAAATTAGGGTTTTGATTTTTAGGTTTGTTTTAGGAAATGTCCAGATTTAGAAAGTTTCCAATTTTAGAAAGTTTCCTAATTTGGAAAATTTTCAGATTTAGAAACTTTCCAATTTTAGAAAGTTTCCTAATTTGGAAAATTTTCAGATTTAGACAGTTTCCAATTTTAGAAACTTTCCAATTTTAGAAACTTCCCTAATTTGGAAAAATTCCAGATTTGAGTCGCATCATCTAGAATTAATTAGTGTCAGTTCATTGTAGTTTAAATTCATTGCATCCGTATTGTGAGTCATCCAGTCCGTAGTCTCCCCGTAGTGAATGGAGTATAGGCGTTTGAGATCTTCAGGGCCATTAAGTGCTGTCGTGTGGCCGTCAAGACCCAATGGAAAGCCGAACTCCGATGATTTGGCTAACTTTAATGGTCACATGGACCCACAAACCTTTCTTGATTGGCTTAAGGACTTGGACTATTTTTTTTATTGGTATGATATGTCAAGTTATCGTCGAGTGAGGTTTGCCAAGTGGAAATTTGAGGGCCAAGCCAAGTCGTTTTGGACAGATTTGGAGCGACGACTTGATAAAGTTGGGAGAGCCCCGATATCACAATGGGACGAGATAAAAGAGCGTTTGAAAGAAAAATATCTTCCCATCTCTTATCGTGAAAAGCCCTTGGGTCAGAAGAGAGTTGCCCCACCTTCTCATCCAAACACAAAACCAATATGGTCCCCTCCTTGTAAAGTGGTCCAACCTATCATTAAGGAAATCTCGGCTTATGAACAATTTGAGTGTTTAACACCAATTATATTTCCTTGGAAGCGAGATAATACCTTGGTAAATGGCCAGTTGGAAGAATCCAAACATGATGTTTATGAAGTGGAAGAGTACGTGCCTAACGTCAGTAGTGAGGAAATGGAAGAAATTAAGGCATCGCTCATCATCGTTGAGGATGACGAAGTGTGTGCTAGTGATGAAAAGGTCGAAGAATTTAAGACCACACCACTTCCGAGTGTCATGTGTGATATAATTGATACAATCTCCCAATCTATGTCTCTTACCATGGTGAACACAAATGAAATTGAAGAAGAGACTAGTGAGGATATGATGATAGACACCCACATAACTTGTGATATCCCACCAGATGATTTATGGGATAAATTTTCACCCATATGGGACATTCAATACACAATTGATCTTGTCCCTAAGTTGGTCTTGTCAAGCTTTCCTCCATACCAGGGGAACCCCATAGAAAATATAGAAATGCAGTGTCAATTTGATAAACTTCTTGGGGAAGAATTCAATAAGGAAAGTTTGAGTTCCATACCAGGGGAACCCCATAGAAAATATAGAAATGCAGTGTCAATTTGATAAACTTCTTGGGGAAGAATTCAATAAGGAAAGTTTGAGTTGGAGTTTTGTTTTGTGTGTCATGCCTGGTCTTTTCACTTCCAAGAATAATGGCATGTGGCACACAAGTGGGCATATCCTGACCGTCCACAAAGCTTCAGTCAAGTGTCATGCTATCATGCAACGTATTCATGTCATGGTGGATATGATGACCTCAGTCCTTATCCCATATCTTGATGACATTTTGGACATAATGGCTGATGCCAAGATCTGCTCAAGACTTGGTATTACTAGTGTTTGTTCTCAAGTGTTGGGATACCTGAAAATCATCCTTGTTTATAATACTTATAATGAGAAATTATGTGTCACCCGTGGGAAGTGTCCTTTTGTTTCAGTTTTCCAAGTTCTAGGTCATAGGATTGTTTATTTCCATAGGATTATTTATTCCAAGTTCGTGAATTTTTCAGAGTGTCCTTTAGTGTCACCCATGTCTGTCATCCAAAGGTCTTCAGAGTCAGCCAATGCATTCGCACGCCATATTCATGATTTGCATACACATATTAGACAGCGGATAAATAAGAGCAATGATGATTCTAAAATCTCAGCTGATTCTCATTGTAGATTGCAAGAATTTCAGAAAGGAGACCATGTAATGGTGAGGATAAGGCCTAAGCGGTTCTCACAAGGTTCCGCTAAGAAATTACAAGCGCGTAGTGCTGGACCATTCAAGATTGTGCAGAAAATTGGGTCTAGCGTGTATCGGATCGACCTTCCATCTGAAATGGGCATTAACCCAACTCTTAATGTGAAAGATCTAGTCCGTTCCCACCATCCCATCATTGATCCATCGTCCCTTTCATGGCCTTGTTCTGATTTTGCTATACAACCCCTTCCACCCCTTCCACCACCCATTACCCATGAAGAAGAAATTGAGGAGATCTTGGGTGAAGAGATCATTTTTATGAGAGGCGGAGGTTTCCAAAGATACTTGGTCAAATGAAAGAACAAGCCACCGTCAGAATCTACATGGTTGATAGAAGTGGAGTTACAAAGCGTTAATCCAGATTTACTAGAGCGCCACAAGAGTTTTAACTCGCCGGAGTCGAGTTCTTCTCAGACGAGGAGTATGATGCGGAACAAAAGCATTCAAGGTGTACCAACGAAGAAAGCGCCAACCACAAGTACCATCCTTGTGGATAGGCGACTATTGAGGAGCATTGAAGACCTTACACATGTAGTCCGAGACATTTGAAAAGACCCCACCTTGGGAAGACATGTGTAAGTTGCTTTGAGGAGATGATCAGACCGTTGGATCGTGATGATGATGTGATCGGACCGTTGGTTCATTGTGGCCCACTTTCATCACACCATCATTGGAGCGCATTGGACATCTTAGATTTGAGTTTATTTTACGCATTTTTTACTTATTTGAGTTTTGGGTTAGTGTGGGTACTTTTTTTCATGCAAATGTCTTTTTTTTGAAATTTTGTTAGTAGGGGTATTTTGGTAATTATGCTAATTCCGAATTTTATAAGGGTGTTGCCCTAAACCTTTTTGATTAGTTGTTAATTTATGAAAAAGAGCAAACCTTTGGTTGCCTCCTTCCTTTTTCCCTCTCTCATGGTGCTTCTTCTTCTTCCTTGATCTCCTTCTTCTCTATTCTTCTTGTGCCCCTCCAACTTCTTCCAGGTATTTCATCTTCTATTATTATCCTTCTAAACTTCTGTTTTGTTTATTCCCCACGATCTAAACCTTGAGAATCGATCTAAACCCTAAACCCCCAAATTCTCAAATCCCTGATCCGAGAAACTTTCTGATTCTTCGGACTAGTGATCATCATTGATCGATTGGGTATGACCATGCAAGATCGGGAGGTTCCATCCCTCGCTGGATCCAACCTATACGCTACTTGAATCCCATACTCTATGGTTGTGATGATGGCCCGTCCCATTGCATGTTTCCTTTATGATTTTCTTAGTTTATGATGATTGATGCTAGATTTCATTATTATTATTGCTTTTATTTCCGCTGAATAATTGTGTTCATGAGCATGCATCATATTTAGGGCTGTCCTGCATCAGAAAGGTTGCTTTCCTAGTACCAAAATACTGAAAATCCAACTGATTGGTCAGGAGCTCTGTCAATGGTTCTGTAGATCCTGGATGCTACAGATGTTGTGATTCTTATTACAATTCATTTGTGTGAGAAAGAACATATTTCATTTAGAAAAATGATGAGGATAGTGATGTAGATCAAAGGGACAGGGTAGGATTTTGCAGAAGATTTTCAAAGTAATTAAGGTGTTTAAATAGGATTTTTAAGATCGTTATTTGAAGATTTCTGTTTTAATTTTCTGGATATTCCTCTCAAGAGAAGTAGCAGCTCCAATTTGCTTCCTTTTTATTTACTTCAAACCTTGTCCGCTACTTTACCTTGTCCGCTACTTTTTTAAGATTTGAAGTTATTCGGTCTGCTTCTATTGCAATTCCAGCACTTTTTATGCATCAAAGTGGTGGATTTTGCATCATTAACATTTGGTAAATGCAAATCACTCTACAAACACATGTAATCAAACGGAAGCTAGATATTGGTTATAGAGCTTTGCTAGGCCCACACGTGTGTGCAATAAAGCTCGTAACACACCACAATGTGACAACATAGCACATATGTGCGAGATCTAATCCATCAATCAAGTTGGTGCTGCATTGTACATGTTTTCCCAAAAATAAAATCAGGTCCAATCAGCATGTACGCCTCAATACTGGAAACAGGTGGATGGGTTAGGAAATCTCAGCCAACTTTTTCAGAGCCGTGCATTTGATTTGCAAAATGTGGCCCACCTGACAAGTGGATCAATCTGATTCTTCGGGTATTGAGGCCTCAATATAGTGGTGCTGTTCTGATGGATGGATTGGATCTCGGACCTATCATGCCATGCTGGCACATGTGTGCATATACATGAGCTTTATTGCACACATGTTGGGCTTAGCAAAGCTCTTGGTTATATATTGAGGTCTACAACTCAGTAGAGGTGAGAGATACCGTTAGACAGCAAGGTGAAGAGCATTCTGATTGCAAATCTTTGACCAGAAGCATTCATTGTACAGTACTTCATTGTACGGTACATAACCCAGAATTTTGAATAATAAAAGAGAAGAATAATGGCGTGGAAGTTAGTTAGAAACCGCTCAGTTAAAAAATAATACAAAAGTCGGTACGCATGTTCACCGCATGAGAAAACATTTAAGATTTATCCAGGCCTGCCAATGGGAATCATGCTAAATAATACAAAAGTCGGTACACATGTTCACCGCATGAGAAAACATTTAAGATTTATCCAGGCCTGCCAATGGGAATCATGCTACGTTATCACATACCTTGATTGATAGCTGAGAAAAGTGTCCAAGATCTGCAAACATAGCTTCTGAGCCTGCAAAAAATGATGAGGATTAGAATAGACGCTTTTAGTTGAAGATTGCCATGAACCCAACATTTCAACTTTTTGTTACATACCTGTTATACACAAGAGGATTCCACCTAAAGACATCCAACCACCCCTTTGGGTCTTCTTCAAAAACTTGTACATGTAATATGGAGAGAGTGCTTGGTATACATGTGGATTCCAAAGGAAAATATTGTAGATACCAATACTGCTGATGCATAAAAGCCATGTTACAACAACTGGTGCAAACAGGAAACCCACCCGATGGGTACCATAGTGTTGGAGGGCAAACAAACATACGAGTATGACACAAGCAACAGGAACCTCCACATCTGCAAAATTTTGTAAATTTAGATAAGGGAGCATATTAAATTAAACATATGATGTTGCGAGAAACAAATAACTAAATCATTGGCATGCTTTTCACATAAATAGTAAAAAAAAAAAAAAGTATTTAACTAAGAAAGCCATACTATGAAACTTTGAGAAAGAGGGCTTGAGCAAAGACCAAGGCATGAGATGAATGTATCATAACATCAATTTGGTTTCATGCCAGGGAGGCCTACCACTAAAGCTATTTTCGTTCTTTGACAAATAATGGAGAAATATAGGGAGAGGAGGAAGGATCTCTAAATAGTCTTTATTGACTTACAAAAAGCCTATGATAGGGTCCTTAGGGAGTTAATCTAGTGGGTGTTGGGAGAGAAAAGAATTTATAGAGGATATATGGACAAGAACAAGGATGTGTATGAGGGAGCAATAACAAATGTGAGGACCACTAGTGGAGAGACAAGTGAGTTCCCTGTTAGTTTAGGCATGCAGTAAGGGTCAGCATTGAGCCTGTACCTTTTCGCATTGGTTATGTATGAGTTAATGAGGCATTGCAGGAAGAGATCCCATGGTGTATGCTGTTTACAGATGACATGGTTTTGATTGACAAGATGATGCAGGGCATAAACACAAAGCTAGGTTTATGGAGGGGTGTTTTAGAATCTAAAAGATTTAAAATTAATATGAAGTGCAATTTTAGTAACAATAGGAGTGGGAACGACGAATTAGGAAAGATTGCTGACCAAAATGTTTCGCAAAATGACCACTTTCAATTTCTTGGGTTGATAATTCGTAAGAGTTGAGAGATTGAGGAGGATGTTACCCATAGAATTCAATTGGGGTGGAAAAAATGGAGATGTGGCTCAAGAACTTTTTGTAATAGTCATGTTCCACTCAAACATAGAAGGGAAATTTTATAGGATAGTTATAAGACCAACCATGAGTTATGGGAAAGAATGTTGGGCAAATAAGAAACATGTCCATAGGATGAGTGTAGCTTAAATGAGGATGTTGAAATGCATGATGGCAAGAAAAGGAAAGATATAAATAGAAATTAATGCATTTGAGGGAATTTATTATTAGTGCATTTATTTGTGCACCTGTTTGTCAATCACTCACGTGGGTCCATGTGTCAGTGAGTCGGTTGAGCCTGGAAGCTGAAGACCGAAGACATAAGAGGACATGAAGCATCAAGGAGTGAAGAACAGGTAAATCATGAGGTGCCTTGATAACCTTAACCTTAGACCCAAAACAACTTAACCTCTAGATGATCCATTCCCTCATAGGTAAACCTTTGTTTGATTATCACATAGCCTTAGGAGCCTTATATGAATTGATAAGTTAGGATAATAAGAGGTGCAAAGCTACTGTAAATCAATCAGCTCAAACAGCGGTTTCGAGTGCACTTCGATCCCATCGAGCGGTCCATTGATAGGAGGCCGATCCCATCGATGACCCTGGTCGATGCCATCAATCTTCCTGTCCACCAACTAAATGGAATTTTTTACAGGAGTTTGATCTCATCGTTGACCCATTCAATCCTATCGAAGGCATGCTCGATCCCATTGAAGTCCAGTTCAATTCGATCGAAGGAACAATCCAGCAACCAAATTGTTATATTTTGGAGTTCCTCGATGAGATTGGTAAACAAGTTCAATCCCATCAAAGGCCCTTCGATCCTATCGACAGAACCATTGAACCGGCCGTTTTATAGCCGTTGGAACACATTTTCTATAAAATGGGCATTCGGTTCTTCGGCAAATTGATGGATTTTTGTTAGCATTGAAGCCTAGGTGTTTTCCCTTTGAATACCACTCTTCTAAACTTCTTACCAAAGAGATCAAAGTCATCTTCTTTATGATTTATCACTTGAATGAGCATTTCAAGCTCCCTTTGAAGATGTACTAGATCTCCTCTACCTTCTAGAGATTAGACACTAAACATATAAGCAAATCCTTGTCTAAAATCTTTAGAATACCCATATAGGTGAATCCCTACTAGGAACCTAATCATATCATTAGTTGTAGGAGATTTCAACCTAATTCCCATCACATTTGTCACCACATTGGATCATCGCATGCAAGGTGTTTGATCGTGGAGCCGAACCATCCGCTTTAAAGTTCAGGGGAGCAATTGAGGAGCTAATTCAAGCATAGGAGAGCATTGAAGAAGAAACTCAAGATGGCGCATCAACGGGGCTCAATCCAACAAGGTTGTCTTTGTAAGAGTCCATATACTCTTTCTTTGTGTAGGATTGAGTATAGAGTTTGTAACCCAAACTCGAATAAGTTCTTGTGTAGGACATAGGCCCTTGTGTAGGAACGAATTCACCGGACATGGGTGCGTACGTGTTACTTTCCATGGGAAGCCTCCGGCAGGAGCAAACGTAGGGCCTTGGATTAGGATCGAGGTTGTAGGTTAGCCTTGAAAACCTTTGTAAGTGATTCTTATGTAGGATCACCACAAGACATGGGTGTGTATGTGTTGGTCTCGAGAGAGCCTCCAACGGAAGTGTGCGTAGATCCTTGGATTAAGATCGAGGTTGTTGGTTAGCCGATAAAAAACCAACTAAGCCTCTGAGAGAGCCACCGACACGGGTATGTACATGTTCCACCGACACGGGTGCGTACGTGTAGGTTAGTGGTTAGCCTAGGAGAAACCATCGTAAAGGTTAGAGGTAAACCAGATTTAAAACCTTTGAGACAATGAAATCTGGTACACTCGAGGAGAGTGCGTCCACCAAGAGTGGAGTAGACAAGTAGTCGAACCACTATAAATGCTTGTGTTTGGGATTGTTATTTGTGCACATTTCTATTTATGCTTACGTATTTAATTAGTTTAATTATATGAATGCTTGAATAGATTGTATGCTAGGCACTTGATTGGTTAAGCACACAAAAGTTGTATTTTCACATCTTCCCTTATAGACTAGTTGCTTAATTGTTGCATCTATTGTAATCTATGTGATTGGACCCACTTGGCTTGGAAGCCTGAGTGTTATTTGCCTTAATTGATTTTAATTGGTAAATTAATTTTAATTCGATTTCATTTATAAGTAGCACCAATATATAACAAGATGAAGGAAATTTAGATGGTTTGGTCACGTGTAATGGAGACCAGGAATTGTGCCATTGTGAAGGAGTGAGTTGGTATAAGTTGAAGGCTCTAAAATGGCAAGCAAGTGGAAGCCCCAAAAGGACGTGGGTGGAGGTAGTAAGAAAAGACTTGATGACCTATGATCTGAAGGAAGTTATGGCACTTGATAGAGTGGAATGGCAGAAAAGGATTCATGTAGCCGACCCCAATTAGTTGAGTAAGGCTTAGATGATGATGATGATGATGATGATGAGCTACACCCATTAATATGGAAGGTTTCCAAACCTTTTTATGAGTATTTTAAGACATGTTTATGGAATTCGGTTGGGCTTTTAAACTCGAAAACCGGCCATACTAATTCAAACTGAGAATTTTCATACAATCCCTTGATGATTGCAAACAACCAAAACCAAAAGCACGTTTAGATATGTTGCAAAAGCAAATAAGTGTCCTGTTTTAGAGGTGATTTTTTTTAGTGTTGACAATTTTGAACAATTAAGGCATGCATATCCAACCTTTGACAATTTTGAACAATTAAGACATGCATATTCAACCACTTTTTGTTTTCTTTTTTTAATAACTAATGGCCCAAGTAAGAGAGAGTTTTACATCATGCCCTGAACTAAGTGCAGAGGTTCACTAAACTTTGTATGCAGTATACCTAGTCTGAAGTAAGCATGTCTTGAATATTCCATCAGAAAAATTATAAACTCGCCATGCGTATTGGTTTTTATTTTACTTTATGTTTTTTTTTTTTTCACCATGATAGTCTGAAGTTTATAAAAGAAGTAAATCCGTCAACTATAGAATCAGTGCTTCCCATGATTGAAAAGCAAATGACCCAAATGGCACTTCATAGTTAGCTTTAGCACATTACATACTGGATTAAACAATAAGATGTTTTTGGAAACTTGTTCGAGTCCATCTGGAAAAATCAAACAAGTTGAAAAGATTAAAAATGAAAGAAACTCTAAGAAACTGAAAGAAAAAAAAAAAGGTAGTTCTAACACGATAAATAAATAAAAGCTAATAACTATGAGCAAGGACACTTCACTTCCTAGAAATTTGCAGTGTCCAAGACATGACATTCAAACATACAATATAGCTTATAACTATGTATTGCAAGGACACTCCTCTTTCTTATCTCTTTTTACTGAATTTTAGGAGACATCCCTGGAAATTGATAAAATGATGGAGAGTAGGCCAAAATGAGATGCCTCGATCATCAGCAACAAAGGCCAGAGACAGTCCCTGTATGGAGGGAACATTGATTATGGTTCAAGATCCTGAAAAGAGAGTGACCTAAAAGGACTTGGACTGAGGTGGTGAGAAGGGACATGTAGCCTTGGACCGAGAATAGGGTGCATTAGGCGAAACAGGATTGTAAAGACAAACAAAAATAGCTGGCATAAGGTGTATGTATATTTATACACTCATATGGTGTTAATTTCTTTATGTATATCTTTGACCATGAAACATAAAAATATAAATTTATTATGTAATTGCAAGGAAGTTCCAGCTTTTCTGGTTTCCTAGGGTCCCATTTCTGACAATTAGTTTCCATGCTCATATAGACACATATTCATGTTTGGGTTCTGCAGGCTGACGATGTTGAAGATTTAATTAAAGAAACAAGTAAACATAGAAACATGCATCATCATATATGTCTCTTCCCTTCAAGCCATGACAAATAGAGCTGGAAAAATTAGGGCTAGAGGACCTTCTCCTTCTCCTTCTCCTTCTCCTTCTTCTTAGAGAGAGAGACCAAAAAATTTATAAAATGAAAAAAAAGGGACAAGTACAAGAATAGGAAATCTATGATGTAGAATCATCAATCTCGATACAATAGTCGATCTATATCCAACTGGATTCAAAAATCCCAAAAGCATATATATCAAAAGAGGGAAAGGAAAAGCTCAAAAGAATATATTTCAAACACAACTACGGACTTGACCACTCTCCTCCCAGCCCTCATGAACATCTTCAGACCAACCCACTGAATTTTGAAACATTAGATTTCTTCTTTTGTGTTCATCCTATATCAACCACAAGCATACAAGGAAAGCCTACATAATATCTTCCTCTTGAACTATGACTACCGTCACTACCCCCATGCCAAACCTGAAAAAGATACCGTGATCGACATCAGCATCGACTAATGGATTTTGAATAGGTTGAGAATGTCCACCAAACAACCCATGTGAACTCTCAATCAAATAAATAGATGTCGCACCAATACCGTGTTCCAAAGATAGGAAGCAAACAACGAGAGTGATTATTTGACCATCTCTTAAGTGCTCAATAGTTCACACTTTTTCCTTCCCCACGAACCAAGCAAAAACAATCACACCCTTGATGGACCCAAATAAGATCAAATTCATGCAGTCAGAGCTCTCCCAAGAAGAGAACTTGCTATTATACCAAAATTGGCACATTATGAAGTCAAAATTTGAGCCCGAAATTGGATCAAACATTCCAGAATATACGTACCAGATTTGGAATCCAAACTTGATCTATTGTGAAAGAACTCACTTGTAGGACAAAAAAAAGAAAAAGAAATAATCAACAAAGAAATATCTGGGGCATCGTACCACTAAAGCATAGAAGCATCACACTCCACAAAACTAACCCATCACAAGCTTTTCATCAAAATAACCATGTTCTAAACCATATGTATGGCCTAGTATATATAGATCTTGCAATGCAGACCATACTTGCCTAATCAGTAACTAGAAATATAGAATGCCAAGTGTTGCTTTCTAAACAAGTTTTGTTCTAAATGGAAACTTTTTTAAACTCAATTAAATATGAAAGTAAATAAAACTAGAAATCTATCCAATCTACACATGTAAGAATCTTAGGTGAACCTTCTATTGAGATGCTGCTCTTGCTAAGAATCACACCATTGCTTACCAGCTGTTTATACTTGCTAACATTTTGAGAGAGAAGGATTTCGGATTCTACACAACCCATGCAGCAAAAAGGTGCTACACAACTAGAGTTGAGCGACACATGTCAATTTGATCCCAAGTAAAAAGTTGCACTGACAATTAGAACTAAAATACTCAACGCCCTTCTCTTGTATATACGATTAGTGGGTCCAATCATGAAGATCCCATCCGAACCATGCAAACGGTGGGCCCCGCCATATGGATCATTTGGCACAAACAATATCGCAGTTTGCTAATCAGATAGGCCACACCATTTTGAAGTCAATCTAAGGCCGAACCATGACCAAACACATAGCTTAGGCAAATCTAATGAGCGTATGGATTTTCAAGATATCTGATCCTCATGATCAGGCCCCTCTTTTGCATGGTTTAGATGGCCTAAAAATTCTTATGATTGTGGACCTCCACATATCTACATGCTGCCACACACGCAGTGACCGTCCTTGCCTGGGATCTAAATCTCAATGTCTCCAACCAAAATTTCTGTGAGCCCACTATTGTCTTGATGCATATGTGAATCCACCCCATTCATCAATTGCTACACGTCATGTTAGGATCTGAGCCAAAAAACTAGACTGATCTAAAACTCAAGTAGGCAGTAGGCCACACCAGAAGGAACAGCAGAAAAGGGGACTCCCACCATAGAAACCTTCATAGGCCCACCATGTATTTTCTACACATCCAATCTGTTAATCAGGTGACCCACTAGGATGAATAGAAATATATATATAAAAGAAAAAAGAAAAAAGCCTGATAAAAAAACCCAGGTGGGCCACACTGAGTGAATTTATTGATTTTAGTTGTGATTTTGATATGTTCTCATAGTGTGACCCACTGGAATTTTGAGATCTAGCTGATTTTTAATTTGGAATGAAAATCTTGTGGAAACATTGAAGGAAAATGGATTTGATACATACATCAGGATGGGCTGTGGGCGCCACATAGCTCAGTGTTGGATGTGTGCCCTATAACAGCTGATGTAGAGGATTCCAGACCCATCTCTAACAAACAATCCCATTGCACAGGCAAAGAATGAATCACTCTTTAAGCCTATATATTTAGGTGTTTTGGCTCACCCAAATTTTAAATGGCTTGAGTTTCTCTGTGTCTCTTCATTTTGATGGGTCTCACATGACTGATGGGTTGGATTGAGTATACACAATACATTGGACTGCACAATCCATCTGGAATTTTATATGGCGGGTGTTTCTCTCCCCAGTGTTCCCATTGTTCCCTTTGTTCTGGACTATCGGAGTTATAAATCAAGCTTGATTTTGGGATCGATGCCAACAATTTGGTGGATCATCTAATGGATGGGTTGGATGACAATCAAACATCAGGCGCGCCCCACAAATCTCGAATGCATGGATATTAACATATGTTCCCACTCCCTTGTTTTTCTCTTTGTGCAGGCTGACAAATCAGCAACTAATTAATTTCAAATCCCTCGCCTGACTTTTTAACTCTTGACTTACATTCTATCAGTCGCTCAAGCAGATTAGCACATTTTTTGCTGCATGGGTCTTGCAGAATTAGCAAGCCTATCTCAACAAATAATTCCAAGCTCTCACACTCAAATCGGCCACTGCTTCTCTTCACGCTTTGTTCAGCTATAGTACAGATAAATCGTGCACACATGTGACAGATGCATGAATGAACGGCGCACATATGTGACCAATTTGGTAGCGATCACCTCCCCACTGATAAGAGTCACCATAATTCTTTTTCCTGGCCACAATCTACCTTTTTGTCTTTCCATTTTTACCAGAATAGAGTCCCTTAATGGTCTCTCCCTCATTGAGAGGTCCTTAAGTTGACACCTCAATGCTTCTCCCATTACTATAGGTTCACTGCAACCTCCAATAAGGACGACCAGTTTCCCAACCTCACATGGCAATTGTGATGGTCTGGAACTCCTTGTCAGCCATCAAATGCTTGTCAGAATCACTCACTAATCATCGACCAAAGTACAGAATCAAGCTGATACATTCCGTTAAAATTGTCATGCACCTGTGAAATGGTGATATTGCTCTCAATGAGGTAACATTCTTCTTCAGATACAACAGCAACATTATTCAGATGGGTCTCCAACTTATATGGATTTTCTTATGACCCATCATGTTCCCAATGTGTGGTATATAACATTGTCTTCCACAGCCATTCATAAAGAAAATGGCATTCACCTTCACCCACCAATCATCAAATCCAGAATTTTTTGGATATCCTCAAGATCTTCTCCACCCCAAAAACAGTTCTCCTAGGCCCATGTGCAAGTATGTGAGTCTCCATCTGAAATCTTTAGTTCACATAATTTTGATTGAAATAACCTTCGGGACACCAACTGATTTAATTTTCCCCTAGGCCATCTCTGTAAATTGGAGGTCATCTTCTATTTCTGTCAATTGATCTCATACCATGGAAGAAAACAAGTCATCCAACAAGAAATTGACAACAGGTATGATGCTTACTATAAAGGAGTAATTAGTGAAAGAGGTTACAGTGTCTGATGTCAAGGAAAAACATAGGGAGGGGCTTCTACACCAAGTAAATTCACTTTGGGCATCGTTCTTGTTGCTGAAATTGAGCTTCCTTTCCTAAGGAGCTAAGACGATGTGTATCTGTGTTCTATAGGAGGACTTAGACAAGAATACAAAACTGACTTGGAGAGTGCACTGTCGATTCACATGGAGCATGTGAATACTCTTTTCTGTGGTCAGCAAATGATTAAATGATCAAAATAAGATACAATGCTTGATTGTTCAACGAACCACTCCCAAACCTTTGCTCTAGCTACATGCATGGGCTTAAGAATTAAATGCAGTCTGATTCCATTCCCTATAAATATGGGATGCCACATTCATCTCCAATTGCATCAAGAAAGAAAGAGAAGTGGGCATTTTGTTTACTACTAAAATGGAACATTTCAGAACTTCAGGCCATTCAGGGTTCCATCTACGAAAGAACAAATCTTTTTTTAGAAGCAGAGCACTTTCCCCAACTCATTGATTTTAATCAACCTATGCAATTGACTACTACAAAGCGCCTGTGGGAATTTTGTTCTCTTGTTGCCCGCCTGGATAAAGAATGAGGGTTGCATCTGGTTGGCAACCGGCATGAAACTTCTACCATGACTTCTCTCATGAATCCTGACAGTAACAGGATTTGTGTAGCTAACCCAATTAGCTGGGATAAGGCTCGGATGAGGATGATGATGATAATGAGAATCTCTTTACCAAAAGAGAGGCTTACCACACACTCTTAACACTCCCACTGACTGGAGTTCTTTTTTCTTTTTCTTTTTTATGTGCGTTTGAAGGCATCGAGAAACACACAATAATCCCTTAAATTGAAATTTAGGAGGAATAAAAATTAAAAAAAAAAAAAATTTGTGCCAAAAAGATACGAGCAAAGCAGACTGAAATGGAGCATGATAGATCGAAATAGACTAAAACTTTGGTCCGAACAAAACAGGGTTTCACTTCGTTTTGATGACTGCAAAGCACCGCTATTGCTATTACAAAAACCATCAAGATCCCTGGGATAAAAAAAGCAGCATAAAAACCTATGTTTCCTACACATCAAATCTCCCAAAACAGTAAATCTTCCACATGCAAATTTGTTAGTAGATAAAAAATTCCTCTATCGTAAAAGTAGTAATTCATCCATTATTTAGATAAAAAAGAGCTCTTACTATCTCAAAAGCCCATTAACTGATTCAAACTGTCAATCAAAAAGGTTACCAAGCTAAGGATCTTACATTTGTGATGCTCCTTCGACATTGAAAGCTCAAGGCCCGAGACTGCAGAGAACACTGCACAAATCACCACAACCAGAAGTTCCAGCCAGCAGAAAATCAGATAAAAATCACAAACCCAAGTCCAAATTCAAATTCAAACCAACAAATTAACAGCTATTGTACCAGAAATCGCCGGTGTGAGGACACCATCACCGATAACCATACAAGTCCCAATCAATGCAAGAACCAGTAACACCCTCTGCAACACCCTATGCTTCTCCAACAACGTTTTCATCCGCGCCCCAACTCCCTTATCAGGCCTAATACCGCCCCCACCATCCTTCTTGTAAGCTGACAGCTCCTCATCTGCCACCTGGCAGTTCGGCAAGAAGCCCACCCGGGCATGCCGGCACAGCAACGAATACAGTGCGAATGTCCCACCCTCACCATTATCGTCCGCCCTGAGCACAATGAACACGTATTTGAGCAGCGGGATGAGCGTCAGCGTCCAGAACACAAAAGAAAGAACACCATAGATCTCTTCATTTGTCTCTGAGTGCTGAATGTCTTCTGCGAAGGTGCTCTTGTAGACGTAGAGAGGGGAAGTACTCAAATCGCCATAGACGACACCCAGGCTCTGGTATGCCAACGTCAAAACTGTCTTCCAAGACTCTTTCTGCAATAACAGCAAAAGCAATTTGGAATTAGGAACAAGCCACCACCTGGCGCATATTAGCACAAACCATCTTACGATGAACAACAACAGCCACTACGGCTGCCGCGGGTGAATTTTGGCAAAGGCCCCACGCAAAGACCCATTTCCAATAGGAAACTGGATAGAGGTTGAGGTGCTATTCAATGTACCAATAGCACCCACTGGCGCATAATAGCATAAGCTCATCTCACAATAAAAACAGCAGCAATGCCCAGAACCAGGAAAACCAATCAGGAGTGAAGTCTCCACTCCACAACACCCACCGACCGATCGTAGCAGAGGCCCATCGCATAATAAAAACAGCAGCAGACCAGAATCAAGAACATGATAGGCGGGGGTGTATTCTATGTCTACAGTATCCACCTGGCGCATTTTTGCAGAGACCCATCTTACACTAATAAACAGAAACACAGACTCAGACAACCAGACAGAGAAGGATCGATTCTGCACTCTACCCACCCTACTGGCACATGTTAGCAGAGCTGCAGAAGGCCCATCTTAAAATAGAAATAACAGCAACACAGAATTAGGAAATCAGACAGAGGGGTGGGCTCTACACTCTAAAGCACTCTACTGGCGCATTTTAGCAAGGACCCATCTACCTCAACAGGATTTCCATAAATTCCTCCCCCTAAATTTCAGGGAACCATGTCGCGTGAAATTACGAGGAAATAAAAATAAAAAATAAAAAATAAAAAAATAAAAACAGAGAGAGAAGAAAAAAATGGGAATCAGGACACCATAGAGCGTTGTGTCCTACATCATGCAGCACCAACCGGCGCATCTTAGCACTAACCCGTCTATGCCCAGACAACAACTCCAAAATCTCAACAGAATCATTCCAGCTGCAAGTTCTGGAACAGCAAAAAGGCGATCCAGGAACGAGATACGGAGTGCTAGTGGCGTGCTCTACACTCTACAGTACCCCACCCCCCCCCCCCCCCCTACTGGCGCATTTTAGCAAGGACCCATCTTACCTTCACAGGATTCCGATAAACAGACCCCTCCAGATCCATCTCCAAACGGTTCAAATTTTCAGAAAACCCATTCCTCCAGCAAGCTTTGGAGAAGAAAACAGCGACGACCCAGATGCAGTCAATCAGGAAACCAGCACTCTACAGCACCCACCGGCTCATTTTAGCAGAGACCCATTTCCCATACGACTCTTAAAGATCTCAAAAAACCATTTCCACTTCCAATTCCAGCAAAAAACCCAAAACAGAGATGACCCAAAAAGAGAGAGAGACTCTCCTTCTCCAACAACAACAACTTCTAAGAAAAAAATCAACGAAAATGGATAATTTCTTAGAAGGAGTTAGCCATTCTCCGAAGTCCAAATGACAGTTCAACCATCACAAGAGAGAGAGAGAGAGAGAGAGAGAGAGAGAGAGAGAGAGAGAGAGATGGGGAGAGAAAGATGTGGGGAGAGATGGCACTTAGAATAATGGAGAGGGTTGGTTTTGGAGTTGGTGGATTTTTCTGAGTTGGTGGATTTTCATTCTTTATTTTTCGGGGGGAGTTGTTCTTTCTTGTGGGAGTGAGATGAGATTGAGAGCAGTGATCTGGAAACGGGCAGAAACCCAAAACAAAGAATCTTCTTCTCCTCTCCCACGCTGACTGTTACGTGAACGGAATATGAATTCAAGTGGCTCTCATTTATACTCTGATAAAGTGTCATGCTTGATACGCCGTGACTCAAAACTTATACATCTCTCATATATTAACTCAAATTAAAAGCGTCCAAACTCTGTGACCCAATGCAAATAAGCGGTATTCTGAAAATCAGATCGGTTGAATAATCCCAAACTCCGATTCTCAGCTATTTCTCAATTCAACCGTCCACTGGATGTCCACAAATCGGCTAGCTTTGCTAATCATATCAGTGTGAATTTTGATTATAATCCATCCGAAGTGGGGCCCAAACGTTTACTGGTTAGATTTGAGTTATTGTCTTCCATGTATATAATTTCTTAGTGCCATCCCAGTCTGCAGATAATGAGACAGTTTTTATCACATATTTAGGTGAAGGTTTGCGAAAATCCACGCGCGCATGAAAATTCTGGAATTCTACCGACTCGTGCCAATATGGAACGTGTATGAGGGCTGGGATATAATGGATAAAGAAAAAGTGACGGTTAAAAAAATCAACGGCCAGATGACCGTTACGCGGTTGAAAGCTGGGATTTTGCAACGTGGCATAAGTTAATTCAACCGTTGTAAGTGATCCACGGTTATGATGAAAAACATTCAACGGTCTGGATTCTTGAATCAGTTGTGGATTAATCGGTGCTAACAACTGCTCAACTGATCGGATTTTTTTCCTGTTTGGTGCTAGTTCATGCAATTTGGACGGTTGAATTTTATTTTGAGTATATGTGACGTTTGCTAAGCGCATGCGTACGAACGGTCGGCTCTAAAGGAGTATTATATTTTGAGGTTGGTCCCTCTCCCACTTTTGTAGAGTAAGCAGCATAAGCTTTTTGGGTGCGATGATATGTGCATGACCTCCAATGTGCCCATCATTTGGGCCCTTTATTTTCTCATTGGATCACAAAAATCAGTCTAATCTGAAATTCAGGTGGGTCACACCCCGTAAAATCAGGACGCGGTTTGGCTCGAACTCTGTTGGGCCCACCGTGAATGTATGTGGTTATTCTACACCGTCCATCCATTTTTTCAGATCATTTTAGAGGTTGATCCCAAAATTGAAGCGTATGTAAAATGTTCAAGTAGACCATACCAGAGGAAACAGTAGGAATAATGATTTCCACCATTGAAACCTTGCTAGGGCTCATATTGATGTTCATTTGTTATCCAACATGCTCGTAAGATCACAAATACATCCCACATTGATGCTCATTTGTTATCCAACATGTTCATAAGATCATAAATACATAGGTATAGGTATAAAACAAATATTAGCTGGATCCAAAACTTCTGTAGACCCAAGACATTTTCATCATAAGAAGTTCAATTTACACTGTCTCCGATAAGGGGCGTAAATTAGATGTTACCCCAGGAACATCTTAGTGGGTGTTACCCTTACTACGTGGGGTCCATACTGATTTTTTTTTTTTTTTAATATATCTAAGTTGTTTATCTATTTTTTCATATTATTTTAGATGTGATCCAAAACCCTAAGAAGATCCAAATCTCAAGTAGATTATACCATTAAAAACAATGATGAATAATCATTAAAAACGTTTTATAGGCCACAAAAGTTTTTAATTAATTGATGTTTATATTTTCCCTTCATCAATGCCTTATTGGTATTATAAAGAGTTTGGATTGCAACTAAACACTACCAAAACCTTTCGATAGGCTCTTTGAAAATTTTAATAGTGGGGCACTCCATTATACTGTTTCTATGTGGTATGGTCCACTTGAAATTTGGATATGAATAATTTTTTAACTTCATCCTAAAATGGGCTTTAGAAATTGATGGCAAAATGGATGTGCAAAATATCATCCATGTGGGACATATTGTAGGGGTAACACCCACTAAGTTGTGGGCCATACTGTAGGGGTAACACCCACTAAGTTGTTCCCAGGTAACACATAATTCACACCCACTGTGGTACACTAACGCTTTGGATATGCTTTTATTTTTGTAGGAAGCCAAAATATTAACTTATAATATGGATGAATAGAGTGAATACAATACATGATGTATGTAATTTATCTTTTTTGTCCATCCATTTTAGCAGATAATTTTATATAGTAAGCCTAAAAATGGAGAAGATCCAAAGCTCAAGTGGAACACACCCTAGGAAATTAACATGGGAATTAACCTCTTAGAGATGAAAACTTCCTTAGGGCCATAGAAGTTTTAGATCAAGGTGACAATTGTTTTTTGCCTTCATCCAGGCCTGTGTGACATTATGAGCCGGTTGGATGACAAATAAACATTACTGTGGGCCCAAAGAAAGTTTTAATGGTCACTGTCCCCACTGCTTTCTGCAGTGTGATCTACTTAAGCTTTTGATCGGCCTCTTATTTTAGCACTTATCCTAAAATGAGCTGGAAAAATGGTTGGACGGCGTGGATAAAACACATACATCATGGTGGGTCCCACAGAGTTTTTACATGAGCTGGCTGGCTGGCTGGTGTTGGTATCACCAGCCAAACCGGATCCCCAAAATCATGCCTAAAACTTCTCAAAATCACGTGGTGTGGTCGAAGTAAAGATTGAAATTTCCTGATTTATTTATTGTTCACACATCCTGGTGGGCCTCATCTTCTGAATGGATTGGATGGCATACAAAAACATAGCTAACAGGCATCCCCACCCAAACTTTTCTTGTGTTATTACCACCTTTGTTTTGGATCGACCTGATTTTCAGGATACATAGTCAGTTTGAAGGGGCCCACCTTATGGACGGATTCGATTTAGTCAGTACATCACAGTGGGCCCCACACGTATCATTGTAGAACAGGTTTATTCTACAGACGTTGCAGGGGAACCATCCTCTGAAATAATTCCCCCTATTTAATGACTTCTTCGATACGCCGGCTGTCGCCATCGAGGAGGGGGCTGACTGCCCCTGTACACGTGGCATGCATGTATCTCTGTCCAGACCGTCAAATTCCTGACCGCTATTTTAGATGGATGCAGGCTAGGTGAATGATGGCCGTTGACTATATGTCATTGGACTGATTCACTGTCCACGTGAGACTTCTAGAATTTTGATCATCTGCCACGTGTTATTTTTAGGTTTTGGCCAACCTAAAGTGGGTTCAACCATTTTGACGGTTTGGATTTTGGAACGGATACACACGTGGCACATGTACAGTGGCTATATGCATGCGTATGAATGTTCCGCACTATCACTATTCTTCCCTGTTTATTGCATGCACTGGTAAAGTACAAAGGGCCGTTAGCCATCCACACAATTTATGTACACGTGGCATGCATCTAAATCAATTTAAACGGTTACGATCGTAGGATCATAGTCTGTGAGCTAAAATACATAAATTTTATTAAAAGTAAGATAATAACTACTGAATTTGTTGCTATGAAATAGACGGTGAAGATTCCACTTGGATGAGGTTATAAAATAGCATAATTAATCTGATTTCAAATTTTCCATCCACATAAATCATGGCCAGATATTTTAACGGTCCGGATTGAGATACCTTTATTCCAAAATAACAATGTTTGTATGCAGTCGTACGGACAATTGCACTCTGTCAGATGATCGGTATTTACTGGACTCAGCGAGTCGAGCGTCCTGTTGACCTGTCGGATAGATCTTGTTGCCGAAAGAAGATAGGCCGGGATTGGGTACCGCCGGTACCTAGCTAGGAACGTACAGGGCTGGGAGGGACAACCCTGATGTATGGGTTTTATCCACACCGTTCATCAATTTCCCTATATCATTTTAGGTTACAAGACAAAAAATTAGGTAGTTCTAAGGCTCTAGTGGACCACGCAATGGGGATTAAAAATATACGGTTGAAATGTTTTTTTTGGCCAAGAGAAGCTTTGGATCCAGCTGATATTTGTGTTTTATCTTCATCCAGGTCTATGTGACCTTATGAACAGGTTGGATGGAAATTAACCGTCATGATTAACCATCATGGTGGCCCTAAGAAGGTTTCTCTGGTGGGTGTCATTATAACCGTTGCTTCCTGTGGTGTGGTCCATTTGACCTTTGAGTCTTTCTATTTTTTGGGCTTGTGGCCTAAAATGAAGGGGAAATATTGATGGACCGTGTGGATTTAACCAATGCATCATGGTTGCCATTCAGAGCCCCTGTCCGTTCCTTGCTATGGTACAGTTGTACCCAATCCGCGTCCTGGTAGATCTATCTTTTAACCTTACACGTGGCAGTCCTAATTATCATCCATGACCGTCCATCTATTTACTCATTCCGTGGATGGAAAATGGTTCAAAATACACAAAGATTGCATGATCCTAAGAGCTCTTCAAAAATGAAAATTGTAAACGGTCCACTTTAATAAAATGAAGAAAAGCAATGCATGATCGTCTAACAGCTGTAGTATCTGCATTAACTGGGCATTCCATGATCGCACTTTTATAAGGGCGGTTCTGCTGTACGTATTATTAGGACACGTGTCCACTGTTGAGATGGTTGTGTCATCTTCCATTCATGTAGAAGGTAAGAGCATGTGGCTATGAGATAGCCACGAGTCCATTGAATTGATTGAAATACCCTTAATATGACGTAGGGTTTAGATATTACGTGGACAGGAGGCAACTCATCCAGTAAACGATTGAAGTGGGAGGTCCCGGGTGGAGATTCAACCATCGCGGCCAACAGGGTGCGTGACACGTGTACTAAGAAAAAGTGGGGAGCAGATTCCGTTAGATTGGTCAGGCCGTGACCGTGGGCCCACCTTGATGATTGTGTTGTAAATCCACCAGGTCCATCCGTTTTTCCAGCGGATTTCAGGACATGTGCCCAAAATTGAAGCAGATCCAATTCTCACGGAAAACAGTGGTGCTGGGTTCAAAGATTGCAGCAAGAAGGTTTAGGCGTGTCTGGAGCGTAGATTTGGAACCCCTGAATTCGAAAGACCTTGGATTTAGAACCTTCTGGATTTGAAACGCCCTGAGTGAATATCTAAAATTGTGGTCATTTTATTTCTATCTTTCCATACATGATTGAAGAATGAAAAAAATTCTTCAAAAGTCGTGTATGAGAAGTGCATGATAAATACCGCCAAAGTTTAAAACTGTAGAGGAAATTAAGTGAAATACTCCAGATATAAAATATGGAAAGGTGTTTACAACTTCCCCACTCGGACCTATAGCTATACATAATAAATTTACAAGGGTTTGAACTTAATTACTAAATCAACTTTCATACATCTAATTATAGTGTATGTATATCATGTTCAACACAACGGTTATGATAAGCCCGGTGAAATATATACTTTGACTAAAAATGATGAAATTTCAATTCTCGAATGGGCTATAAGCTCAGGATCACATCCGAGTGACTAACCAATGAATTTTAATCATTGATTTACATGGACAATGTTCGAATGACACAAATCATTCTATTAAAGTAATTTTAGTGGTGCAGTTGATAATCTAATTATTTTGGAATATCATCAGTGGGCCATGTGCCCAATAGATTAGTAACCTAATGATAATGACACACATGTTACACATATGACTCTTGGAAGGATTTTAGATGTTATCTAAGCTTCCACCTAGGATTTGAAACCCCCAGCCAAACATATCAAGGGATTTGAAATCTCTAATCCTCCAAAATCCATGATGCTAAATGGGGCATGTTTGCAATACAATTTTAATAAAATCAATTATGAATATTATTATTCTTACTTCTTATGTTGATATTGTAGAAAAAAATGCGAATGAGTAGTCAAATATAAAATAAAAACTATAACTATTGTTTCTTCAAAGATAAGAACATTCGAGAATAGGCCGTAGTAGAAAAGTCCGTTGGAAAATAGTATATAAGAGCATGGTGGTAGATCCAGTGGAGGAAGCTTCAAGGAAGATGAGTTTCAAAATAAACAACTTTGGAGAATATCACGTCAGAGACTTGAATCCTAAATGCTCGAACAATAGAACGTAGGAGAAAAGTCCATTGGAAAATAGTATATAAGAGTATGGTGGTTGATCCAATGGAGGAAGCTTCAAGGAAGATGAGTTTCAAAATAAACAACTCCAAAGAATATCACGTCGGAGACTTGAATCCTAAATGCTTGAACGCGAGAGAGTGATGGTGGGTCCCATGAAGGAAGTAGAAGCTCCTCAAGAAAGTGCAAAAGGTAGAAATGGGATCTCTGAATGTATTCGGCCTACCATAAGGTCTTCAAACATTGTTTTGTGGGGCCCATCGTGGGCTTTGTGTCAAATCCACTCTATTCATTTGATTTGAAATTTAATTTAAGAGCATAGGCTTAAGAATGAGGCACATCAACAGAAAATGGTGGATCATACCAGATGAAATAGTTGAGAGTGAACAATCATTATTATCGATTGTTGTGGGTCATCCAGAACTCAAATCAGGTTAAAATTTATGTTTTTCCATCGAAATTGTGGATCACAAAGAGAATAAACGGATTTGATCTCCTTTCCAAGGGGCCTAATCACCAATTAATGGGTCACCTAATATATGGAGATGGGTGTTGAAGCTTCTCTCACATTCAAAAGAAAGTATAGGCACAACTAAGAACGTTAAGGGACATTTTCCAACCTATAAGAAAAGCTACCGAGATATTAAAAAATTGAAAAGGAAAGCTAAACAAATGCAATAGACACACCTTAAGGCCACTCTGGTAAAAATCACTATGACTTACATGGTATCACAAATGCTATCATGGTAAACAAACGCACTGTTAAGGCTGTACACCAATTGGGATCCAATTATCATAATGTTGAACCCAAAAAAGGTTAGATACTTCCGTGTGAAAGGGTAATGATATTTATAAACAAATGAAAGCTTAAAAATTTTGAACAAAAATTTTAAGACATTCATCTTCTTTCATGAATAGTAATCCTACTTAATTAATTTAATAGGCTAGTTATTTATTTATTCTAACTATGTTTACCAACCGTATTTATTTTAACTTTTTAGAGAAGTTTGCTACAATACATCCCCACGTCACTATTCTAGGATTTGGGCCTTTTTCAACCATAGAAATCTTATATTTGACCGGGTTCCTTTCGGGTTTAGAATGCTGGAAAAAGAGAAAAAGCTGGACCATAGATCATGCAAAGATTATGCGGCCATTCATGCTCAAATGAAAAGAACCAAGTTATCCAAGGGTTGAAGTAACCCAATTCAGCTTTTACTTCGTTCAAAGTGAGGATTGCCCAAATGGTTTGGATTATTGAAAGATGACTCAATTCAAAGGTTAAAGTCTACTGATATCATATCAAATCTTTGGGATGTATTTGAGCAAACGACTTTTGAAAAAAATATTAAATAATTATTTATTATTAATTAATTCTATACTTCTTCGCAGCACCAATTAGCATGCGGATATTCCAATCTAAGTATACTCTGTTGGGCCTATTGTGATGTATGTGTCTTGTCCATTCCATTCATCCTTTCTTTCCGAACATTTCAAGATATGAACCTAAAATTGAAGCATATTCAAAGCTCAAATGGACCACACTACACAAAATAGCTGGAATTGAAAGCCTACCGATGAAAACTCTTGAGGGCCACAGAAGTTTTGGATCAAGCTGATTTTTGTTTGCCTTCATCCATGCTGGGTAACCTCATGAACAGGTTGGATGACAAATAAACATGTGTGGCCCTAGGAAGGTTTCAACTGTGTACATCATTATCCCCCGTTGTTTCTGTGGTGTGGTCCACTTACGCTTTAGATATGCTTCAATTTTGGGCTCATCCACTAAAATGTATGGACAACATGAATAAGACACATCACTGGTGGGCCCTATTGAGTTTACTCAATATGTAATCGGCGTCACACCAAACAGCATTTGTTAAATCATCTTTGCATTTCTCCACCTATAAGTAAACTCTCGTGCTCTAGCAAAGACTTTAAACTGTAAAAAATCATACACGTGGGACACAAGTAACTCAAATTAAACTTGACGAATATTAGGTACTACTTTGGATGTACCATAAATTATAAATTTTACTTATTGGGTCATCTAACTATTGGATCGGTAGATATTTACCGGCAGTTGAAATGATAACATCCAACGGTACTAATTCAAAGAACATCTATAATTCAAAGGCTAGGATTCTTAGATCAATTATCTGATTTTGGATTGCACGGAGTCAGCAGTCTAATTTGAGTTTACGTTGGCCATGTTTATCATTTATGAGTGCCTGTGGTTATCAGGCATCATGCATGGGTAAAAATATCAGAAGCAGATTGCGTCCTGCACTGGATGAAATCGGTCCAGGCAGGGGCTCTTTAGGGCCCACAGTGATGTATGGGTTTCATCCATTCCCTTCATTCATTTTTTCAGATCATTTTAGGACAGTGGTCCAAAAATAAGGCAGAGATGAGGTTTCAAGTGGACCATATAGTGGGGACTGAATTTCTACCATTGAAAACTTCTTAGGGCTACAGAAGTTTTTGATTAAGATGAAAATTATTTTCTTCACTTCATACATGCTTGCGTGACCTTGTGAACAGTTTTTATGGCAAATAAACATCACGGTGTGTCCTAGGAAGGTTTCAACGGTGAGTGTCATTATCACCGCTGCTTCCTTTGGTGTGGTTCACTTGAGCTTTCGACCTGTCTTAATTTTGGGTTCCTATGCTAAAATGATCTGAAAAATTGAATGAACGGCGTAAATAAAACCATACATCATGGTGGGTCCCACATAGCCCCTGCCTGGAATTTTTGTCCAGGCGGGGGAAGGACGCAATTCACTTCCTAAGATATCAAGAAGGACGCAATTCACTTCCTAAGATATCAAGTCATCTACTTATCTCCCCGGTGACTTATCAATCATGGGGTCTGCTAATCCTGTACCTATATTGTGGACTGGATTCCGTACTGACCCGGTACTGTTGGTTCTGTTGGCCCCACTATAATGTATGTGTTTTATCCATGCCGTCCATCCATTGTTCAAGACAATTTCAGGGCAGGTCCAAATCTCAGGTGGACCACACCACAGGAAACAATGGTGATTGAATGCTGACCATAAAAACCTTTTGGGGCATACAAAGTTTTGGATCAAACCGATATTTGTGTTTTCCCTTCATCCATGTCTGTGTAACCTAATCCGCAGGTTGGATGGAAAAGAAACATTACAGTGGGCATTGGATGTTTTTAATGGTGGGCGTTCCATCACCACTGTTTCCTGTGGGTGTGTTACACCTGAGATTTGGATCTACCTCATTTTTGGGCTCACTCACTAAAATGAGCTGGAAAAATGGATGGACGGTATGGATAAAACACATACATCTTGATGGTGTCCGCAACACCGAAGCGGTCACTACTGAATCCGAGTCCCTATATCGTACAGCGGCGATAATATCCGATTCAAACCGTCCATCAGATGTGCCTGGCGATGTATGTACGGGGAGAGTGGTTAGATGTTACCCGGGGAACAGCTTAGTAGGTGTTACCCAAACCGTGTGGGGCCATCTTTATTTTTTTATTTTTTATTTTTTTTATATATATCCACACTCGTCTATCTGTTTTTCCATCTCATTTTAGGACGATATTCCAAAATCTAAGAATATCCAAATCTCAGGTGGACCATACCACTAGAAACAGTGACGAATGACCATTAAAAACTTTTTGTGGACCACAAAAGTTTTGTATGAAAATTATCTTTATATTTTCCCTTCATCTGGATCTTCTTGACATTACAAACAAGTTGGATTGCAAATAAAAATGACTAAAACCTTGGGATGGGCTCATTGGAATTTTTAATGGTGCAGCACTCAATCACCACTGTTTCCAGTGGTATGGTCCACCTGAGATTTGGATGTGCATAATTTTTGGAACCCCATCCTGTAGAAACGGATGGACAGCGTGGATATACAAATATCATCCATGTGGGCCTAAAATCCAGGCCACTCATCAAATGGGCCACTTTACGGAAAGATGGACGGCTAAAGGAAACCCCTCATGGATATACATTTAATCAGTACACTGTAGCGCATCTTATGAGTGGACTGACCTAGATTTTGGGCCCAACAGATCCACAGTGTGGCCCACCCACATTTGTGCACCTGGCCCACATGAGGCGTCTACTTGTGGTTGGAGTGTGATAATCAAATCTCATAATCTAGCATAAGATCTCTTGCCTTTTGATGGTTATGTGTTTTGTCCTTTTTTCCTCGTTTTAAGCAAAGTTGGATGCCAAAGATTTGACTTGAGTTGGGTTTGGGGCACTTAAAAGGATTCCATTTTCAGTGGCAAGATTGCAAGTGGGGCCCACCTTACAAAATTCTAGAAATCTGCCACCCCCCACACACGCAATAAACAGGCGGCACACCTTTCACCTACAAGGTGGGCCCCACCGAGTAGGTCGCATGGTGCAAAAATCAGATCGGTCCACTGATCAGGTGGGTCATGGCTGCATGTTGAATATAGACCACCCATTAGCACTATATATATATATATATATATATATATATATATATATATATATATATATATATATATATATCTAGCTTGGTGGGTCACAGCCATAAAGGAAAGACGATTGGACAACCGTAGTTATCGAATCTTTGTCCTGAAAAATGGACAGCCACACTACAAGTTGAGCAGAAGTGGTCCACACTCATTAGGAAAAAAGTCACAAGAATCAGATGGTTGAGATTGAATTTGTGGGTTTCTTAGCCATCCATGTATGGTCCTCTAGATCGACGGTCTATATCAACGTAAAAGCATGCCAAGTGAATGGTTTGGACCATACAAGAAAAACAAAAATGTCGTAGTATGCCAAGTGAATGGTGGGGACCACACACCAAACACGTCATAGTTGCACTACGGAAAGGTTGGTGGCTCCTGCACAGAGTACAAAAACTCAAGCTCTGACTCGAAGATCTACCATGCTGAGTCGACTCAGAGGGAGTGGATTAGGTGTTGCCGGCTGTGTGACTACTTAGTGGATGTTACCCTTACCGGGCCCACCTTGATGCTTTTTTGTATATCCATGCCGTTCATCCATTTTTCCAGCCTAGTTTAGTGTATAGTCCCAAAATTTAAGCAGATCCAAATTTCAGGTGGACCACACCACAAGAAACAGTGGTGATTGAACACCCACCATTAAAAACTTCCCAAGGCCCACCGTAAGCAGACCCGTAATGTTTATTTTCCATCCAACCCATTGATAAGGTCAACCAGACCTGGATGAAGGGAAATAACAAATTTCAGCTTGATCTAAAACTTTTGTGGCCTACAGAAAGTTTTTAATGATCACTCAACACTTTTTTCTAATTGTGTGGTCCACAAGAGATTTCGATCTGCTTAAATTTTGGAATAACGTCCTTAATGAGCTGAAAAGACGGATGGACGGCATGGATATACAACAAATTCATCAAGGTGGGCCCCACACTGTAAGGGTAACACCTAATCCGCTCCCTGATTCAAAAGCTCGATTAATATTCAGCACAACTCAGTTAGGCAGTGCTTGTAAGGTAATAATACTAAAATAAATAGAAAATAGAAAAGAGGAGAAAAAATTTCAATATGAAATGAGATGGTCTGATGATTTGACCCGGCAGTGTTCTTGTTACTATCATAAATAGTTCAATCGATATTTAGAGTTGAACGTGAGTTACTGAAAATTTTCCTTCCGATGGTCTTACTTCAACCGTAGATAGTAATGATGGTAACTAACACCAAAGCTATGGTAACTTGAGAAAGTTGATGATTAGGGGGGAAAAAGAAAGAAAAAAAAAAGATCTTACAAGCGTATTAGGTGTAATTACCCTTACCGTGGGACCCACCTTGATGATGTGTATATCCACGCCGTCCATTGGTTTTTACGGCCAATTTTAAGATGTGGTCCAAAAATTAAGCAGATCCAAGTCTCAGGTGGGTCACACCACAGGAAATAGTGGTGATTGAATGCCTCCTGTTAAAAACTTTCTAGGCCCATTGTAATGTTTATTTTCCATCCAACCTGTTGATAAGGTCAACCAGACCTTGATGAAAGGAAAAATACAGGGGTCAGATTGATCCAAAACTTTTGTGGCCCACAAAAAGTTTTTAATGGTCATTCACCATTGTTTCCTATGGTGTGGTGCACATGAGGTTTGGATCCGCTTAAGTTTTGCGATCGAGTACTAAAATGAGCTAAAAAAATGATGCATAGTGCGGATATATAACATAATCATCAAGATGTGCTCCACATGGTGAGGGTAACACCCAATAAGGTGTTACTTGAATAACACCTAATTCGCTTTAATTTTTTAATAAAATAAAGACATTGGGTGTCCAAAAGAGCACAAAAATGAGTAAAAAAACAGGAGATGGAAAAATAATACTATCAAACCCTTTAGCTGGAGTATTGATATTGTTACAGAGGACTCCGAGCTTAACCATAAACATGAAGAAGCCCATTTCGAAGGCTTCAGTATCAGTCATCAGCTCAGGATAGGTTGAGGTAAAGTTAGATAATGAACCGAACCGAGTTGAATATGGACTAAGTCAGTTCAGTTGCTGAATGGGCCATGTTCGAACAATGTTCGAACAAACATTCAAACAATGGTGTCTTGTTCGTGTTTGGTCTGGTCTGGTCCAACATATGTTCAAACATTTTTCATTTCAGACAATTTTACCAATTTGGAGGATTTTGAGCAATTTATTTTTTTCATGCAAAACTAATTTTGTTTTAATACGTGTTCGCAAATTATATGATTTTTAACCAACCAAATCACAAAGCAAAATGTTCATAACCAAAACCAACTAACATAAGTAGTTGAGTACTTAATTACAAGTGTTTTGTGTTTTAACTACATCAACTTAAATTTCTTAATATTCTCCATACGAAGAGTGTCTACTTGAGATGTAATTGTGTCCATAGCTATAAGAATAGCTATTCCCTCCATTGGATCCATCACCTTCGTCATTGGATCCATCATTTGAATAATTTATTTTATGTTGGACCATTGGAGACATGTTGCCCGAGCCCGAGCTACCTTTAGCAACAAGTTTGGTCACCTCATTTGAATCTAACGGTGGAGAAAACTTTCTTTCATGCTCCTGTATTCTCACATAAGATAAATTGAATTTTGGTTGTTTCGGAAGTAGGGGATTGAACTTGTGTTTCATAATCCCAAATGTCGGACGATGGTTTATTTAACGACATTTCTAGTAGTTCATTTACAAAACGAAATATTTTATTAGGCCACATCATCTATATATTTAAAGACGAGAAACATGTGTATTAAAATTGCTTGATTCACATGATGCCCTAATTTCAAAAATCCTTAATTCCAAATATAAAAAAACCCTAATTCTAAATGAAAAACCCCTCCTTTCAAAACCCTCAATTCTAAAACCCCTATTAAAAAAATAATAAATAAAAAACCCTAATCCAAAAACCCCAAATTTTCAGGAAAACATGAAATTACCAAATTAAGACAAACTCTAATCACATCACAATATCACATTCACAAATCACAAACAAACTCTATCACATTCACAATATTAAGTATTTAAATGGAGGTAAAGCATGTGAGTTTCATATTTGGACTTTCATATCTAGACGAGCACTGTTTAGACGTGCATCAATAGAAGTGTAGAACTGAAAGTGAAAGAGGGCCTTCGGACCTGGATGAGCACCATTCGAATGAGCATTGTTCGGACGTGCTGGAAGAGCAAAGGGACAAACATCGGATGCGCTAAACGAGCAGAGGGATGAACGTCAAGCGTGCTGATCGAGTAGAGGGATGAGTAAGCATAATGATGAGCAGAGGAGAGGGATGAGTCACAGACTCATGTGCGTGGTAGAAGGAGGACGACTAGACGAGCAGAGGGAAGAGAGGAAGAGAAGAGAAGAGTTAAGGTTTCGATAGGCAGGGGTAAATGGTGGCTAGGGTTGGGCCGTCGAGGAAAAAAATGAATGAAGTAAAAAAGTTAATATATATATATATATATATATATATATATATATATATATATATATATATATATATATTGTAATTTCTAACCGAACCGAACCGATTCGACCGAACCGAACCGATTCGAATCGGATATATTTAAACCGACTTAATGAACCGAACCAAATCGAACAGTGGTCTGTTCATGTTCGGTTCAAAATTATTTCAGACACCAAATTTATGGTTCGATCTTATCCGTTCCAATTTTGAACCGGTTGTTTAGTTCATTTTTTTTTCAATCCGAATTGACCGAACTGTTCAGTAATTTGGTGTTCATGACCAGCTCTAAGTTGAGGTGATACGACGACCACCTCTACTGACTTCTACAATTGTGAAGAGCAGAGCAGAAACATACCGCATTTGAATTTAGGATCAATTGTGCTCGCTTAGGTGACAACATAAACGATGTGCTGCCAAAGTTGCCGAAGTTGTAAATCATTGTGTTCGGTTAGGTGAACAATGCCTTATCTAAGGCCCAAGGAAACAATAAGTCATCGAAGGTGTCCAAAGTTGAAAGCAGATCACTACCATAACTTAAAGCAAAACTCGATGGTGAGTTTTTTTTTCTTCAAGTGGGGGAGAATGATGTAGGGGAAGAACCCCTGGTGAAGGAAGATGATCATTGACATTCATAATAGAGATGGACCGAAAGAAGATCCAGAAAAAATGACAGAAAATTCAGCGAATTCAGCACCATCGGGAGCCCTACCATCTGTCATCGGGCGCCCAACCATTCATCGGACGCCCAACACCCAAAATTCGTCCAAATTTTACCTCAACTCTCTAGACAGTTTTTTTTATCATTGGTCACCCGACCACCCTTCGTCGGGCGCCTAAAATTCAACTAGATTTTGAATTTTCTTGCTGGACTGTTTTTGCGGTCATCGGGTGCCTTATCGCCCTTTAGTGTGTGCTCGACCATGCACGGACAATGTTAGTGCACTTTTCTGTGGCATACTAGTGCACCTTATTTGTCAATTACATGAGTCCATGTGTTGCAATGTCGGTTAAGCCTTGACTAGCTAAAGACCGAAGATTTAAGTGGACAAGAATCATCAAAGAAGAAGAACAGGTAAAAGAGATGCCTTGGTGACCCTATCCCTTTGATCCAAAACACCCAAATCCTCTTAGATGACTTGGACCAACTAGGAATACCCTTAGTCATTCTTATTAGCCTTAGATCATATAGAAAAATATAATAAATTAAGTTAATTAAAGAGGTGGAAGCCGCCGTAGACAAATCAGCCCAAACAGCAGTTTTCGATTGATCTCTAATCAATCAGACAGTGGTTCCGATGAGACTTCGATCAATTGGATAAAGGTTCCGATCAATTGAAATTTGGTCTAGAGAATTTCAAACTCACTGGACAGATTTTCGATCAATCGGATAATTCTTCCGATTAATCGGATGTGGTCCTTCCGATCAATCGAACCATGATTTCGATCAGTGGAAATTTGTTCAAGAGAAAAATTCACTGGACAGATTTTCGATAAATTAGACAAGTTTTCGATTAATCGGATGTGACCTCTAATCAATCGGACCATGTTTCGATCAATTGGAGACATGTGAATCTGCTTATTTTTTTTTTTTTTATTGTTGGAGATTTTTCTACAAAAGCGGGGGCATTTATTTTTAAACTTGAGAGAGAGAGATTTTGAGGAGATACAAGCTACCACTATTGCATACCATTAAAAGTTTCATTCTTAACACTAGCAAGGCATCTTCCTTATGTTTCATCACAAGATTAGAGTATTTCAAGCCCATGTTGAAGATTTACTTATCCCTCTTTGATCTTTAGAGTTTGGATTGATCTTGATAGTGAAATTCCTATCCAAAACTCTATGATGAAATCCTTATAGGTGAGACTCTCTAGGCAACCCATTTCCATTAGTTGTAGAGATCTCAAACGTACCTCTCATCCACCTTGGACATTTCAAGAAGAGCAAATGTAAGGGGATTAATCGTTGGAGTTGGAGCATTGGCGACACAACGGCATCAACATTGGGGGATCACAAGGGAAGTTGATTCAAGTACGGGAGAACGAGAAGAAGCAACCCGAAGCGGGGCTCAAATTCAACGAGTAAGGTTGTCATTTATTAGAGTCCATCCACTCTTTTCTCGGTGGGAATTGAGTGTAGAGTTTCTTTGTCAAACTCAAATTTAGGATCGTTTGTCGATCTTTGACTTGTTAGTTGAGCCTAAAAGTCTAGGGACATTTGTCATTCCTTGGCATGTTTACCGGGCCTAAATTCCAAGGACGTTTGCTGTTCTTAGCTTGACACGTTTGTCGGGCCTAAATAAGTCTCCAATGGGAGTCATCGACTGTAATACCCTGAAAAAAAATGGAGAATTTTTTTTTTTCTTTTCTGACTTGTCATTTTGGATTAGAACCTACTCATCTATGATTTATAATGCTTCATTCTTTTAGAAAGATAAATGATTAATCACATTATACAATTCCCTAGTTGCATGATCATTGTCTTATAACTCATCTACCATCTCGTGAATATATAAATACTTTTGTTAACTTAAAACAAAAAAGGTGGGGTTGAATAAGTGGTTGGTATACTTGACTCCTACCTATAGGTTGAAGGGTCGAGTCTTCCCTAAATCGCTTCTAAATCAACTAGGACGGACGTGTGAATAAAGGGGTGGCCTAAGGAGACGTCTAGGAAGAAAAGAGAAAGAGAAAGAGAGAGAGAGAGAGAGAGAGAGAGAGAGAGAGAGAGAGAGAGACGTGTGGTGCATCTGGAAGAAGGTAAGATCTAAGCTTCCCTCTTGTTTTACTATTGTATTGTATATTTTTCTTGCATGCTACCAGCTTTGGATTTAATCTAAATGTGTGCCATAAAAAAATATATATATAAAAAAAAAGGGATCAGTTGGACAATGGGATGTCAAGACAATCTTGGTGATGATGAACGTTCAAAAAATATATATATATGTGACCAATCAGGTTGGAACGCTCAAGCTTATTAATGGTCCGGGCGACCATTGTATCTGGTTCATTTGTTTTGAAACCTTATTGTCAAATAAGATCAGCACTTTTAACTCAAAATTTTGGCAGATCTGGACCATTAAAATAGTCCAGATTTTGAAAAAAAAGAGACCGTTGGATGGCCAGATTTGGACCGTCCAAACGGGCCTCAAAAGATGGCAAATATGAACCGTTGATGATAGTTTTTCTTTTGATGGATGGTGAGCTAGGTTGGATCAGGGTCAGACCTCTAAGAACTGCCATAAAAACATCTGTTATGAACTTCTAGCAAATCTCTACAATCTGCTTCACCATGAAACTCATTGAATGTGTAAACTTTCCAAACTACTGGACTTGCTATATTGATCAGATCTGACCACTCAATCTGACCATTAGAAGGACTTCATTAGACCTTAATCAAATGCTTTGAAACCCTTAAAAAAAGATCCATCTCTGGACCTTAGATCGGCCACAAATCAAAAGGATCAATGGACGACCAAAATCACGTGCCATTTAGTGTTGCAATGGCCATGAGTTGGGCCAGATCTGACCACCTAAGCAGCCACGTTATGACTTATTTTTCAGACTTAAAAAGGTCCTTTTTAAACCTGATTATAGAGTAAAGTTTTGATTAAACTCAAATCTGGACCATTGAATGATCTAGATGTAGTTTCATGTACATATGACTTGAGGTAGTACAGTTTTGTTTTTTTTTTTTTTTCCAACTTTATAGATGTGTTGAGAAAACTGATGGGTTACACATGCTATAACCACTGTAATAAATGAAAATTAAGTTCGGGTCAAGTAGATTTCACACACGTTACCATAATCTAGTGGACGTGTGGAGTCATCTATTGATCGGGCCGTACAAAGCTATTGTGGGCTGTTTTCTTTACATAAAAAGGCCTATTGAGCCCTCTTAGATAAGAGTGGGCCTTATGTGTGGCCCACTAGTACCTCAACCCATCCATATTAAAAAAAAAAAAATGATAATCACGGATTGATCTTTTGAGAAAACTAGTTTATAATATGCTTGACTTAGGAGTCCATGGAACATAAAGCCGTTGGAAATCTAACTTGTTAACCTAGGACTTGAGGACATGAGTCGTGAAATCCCTTTATATTGAGTAGACCATTTCTTGCTATATAGACTCGTGCACAACTTAATCTAGGTAGACCTAAGTCATGGACAGCTCATACAAAAATGTGAGGTATAATTACAATGAAGTACCTATAGAATCATACTCATGGACCGTCAATGTATTAGGACCCGACCTAGGTTAAGTTATAATGTAGGAACCTAAGTAATGATTTTTATACATACATATATATATATATATATATATATATATATATATATATATATATATATATATATATATATATATATATATATAAAAGTTAATTATGAAAAATTTTGGAGTTTAGAATGAAAGGAAAAGAGAAGGTAGTGAAGAAAAAGAAGATAGCATCTACTAAGAGAAGGTCAGGAAGTTCTTGTTATACATTTTACAAATTGGACGATAATGGACGTCCTCTCTATTCTTGTGGAAACATTCTGGTAAGTGGTTCTACACCCAAGATGTTTGATTTTGTTATAATTGTTATATGATTTGCTAAACAATTTTTATAATGTATTTTGAAAAGTGAACTTCTGTAAGAATCATTGAAAAATGAGTAATATATCATTGAATGAGTGGTGATGAACTATTTTACTGAGTAAATGGTGAGGAAGAATTTTACCAAGTGTTGGGTGAGGTACAAGAGTTGAGGAGTGAGGTGAGATATTATTTGAGTGCAAGTATTGAGAAATTTATTGCTTATGTTTGGGCATTGATGAGCGAAATTCTGTTTCTATACTTGAGAATGGTTAATATGAGTGTACACTTAAGCCAGATGAAGGCTTGTGGAGTGGATGAGCATTGAGAGGAAATATAATACAAGTTACGTAAATGATTTTAACCAATGTCTTATGCATTAACTTCGAATTTTACTTATCTTGCAAATATTTTTAACATGCTTTATCTATATCATCAAACTAGTATGTAAATTCTTGTGTATAGAACCATTTACACAAGCCTTGTGCTTATGGACTCTATTGATGAAAAAAAAACTGCAGACTGAAGAACAGGTAAAGATTTTACGAGCTTGGCCCGAGGAGGAAAACGAAGTGAATGCTATGCCAATAGAAAATTAATTGAGAATAGAGCCCTATCGATGGCTTCTTTTATTTTATTTTATTTTATTTTGTTATGTTGGATTGAATGACATTTGATATTATGAATAAATTGGCACAGTTATGAATTATCTTAAATAAATTTTGTTGGCGATGGTTATATGGATGTGTAGTGTTATTGTGTATTCCTTTAGTAGATTAATTCGAGTTACGATTCAAAGTTCGGACTATGGTTAGTATTAACCCTAGTTACAAATTTAGGGTCGTGACAGATTGGCTTTATCAGGCCAAGCACATCGCCGTGGGGAGCCCCAATATTATTCGTAAAGAAGAAAGACGGATCGATGGGGTTGTGTATTGATTATCGACAATTGAACAAAGTGACAATTAAGAACAAATACTCATTGCCCAGAATTGATGATTTGTTCGATCAATTGAAAGAAGCCAAGCATTTCTCTAAGATAGACCTGAGGTCAGGTTATCACCAATTGCGAATTAAAGATGAAGACATTCCTAAGACTGCTTTTCGTACCAGATATGGCCATTATGAATTTCTGGTGATGCCTTTCGGTCTAACTAATGCACCTGCAGTATTTATGGACCTAATGAACCGTGTGTTGAAAACATTTTTAGACCATTTTGTGGTTGTATTTATCGATGATATTCTCATTTATTCCAAAACGGAGGAAGAACACGAGCAACATCTCCGCACTATCTTGCAAACATTAAGAGAACACAAATTGTATGCAGAGGCATCGAAATGCGAATTCTGGCAAAAGGAAGTGAAGTTTCTAGGGCATATTGTATCAGGAAAGGGTGTTGCAGTAGATCCATCTAAAGTTGAAGCAATATAGAATTGGAAGAGGCCGTCTAGTGTATCTGAAATCCGTAGTTTCTTGGGGTTTGCTGGATATTATAGGAGGTTTATAGAAAATTTCTCTCGTATTACTGCTCCATTGACAAATCTTACCAGGAAGGATGTGAAATTCAATTGGAATGAGAAGTGTGAAGAAGCTTTAGAAATATTAAAGGAGAAATTGACGACAGCACCCGTTTTGGCCATACCATCGGGAAATGAAGGTTTTGTGATTTACAGTGATGCGTCTCATCGAGGGTTAGGCTGTGTGCTTATGCAACAGGGGAAGGTCATAGCTTATGCATCCAGGCAATTAAAGGTGCATGAGAAAAACTACCCTACTCATGATCTCGAACTCGCAGCCATTGTTTTTGCATTAAAGATCTGGAGGCATTATTTGTATGGGGAGAGATTTGAGCTTTTTTTCTGATCATAAGAGCTTAAAATATCTCTTTTCCCAGAAGGAATTGAATATGAGACAAAGGAGATGGATGGAGTTTTTAAAGGACTTCGATTTCGAATTGCAATACCATCCAGGGAAAGCAAATGTGGTAGCAGATGCCCTAAGCAGAATGCCGCAAGGAGTTGCAGCACAAATGAGAACACAATTTTGGAAAATGTTGAATACACTGAAAGACTTTAATATTCGAGAGAAATCGCAGAAAAGGCAAGGATGCTTAGCAAGCATAGTAGTACAGCCGACGTTGGTAAGTAGGGTGATAGAAGCACAGAAGAAGGATCCTTGGATCCAGGAATTAGTAGAGAAAGCCCTGAAGGAAGAAGTGGTCGAATGGAAGATAGGTTCAGGTGAAGAATTAAGATTCCAGAGGCGACTCTGTGTTCCGAATAATATGGATTTGAAAAATGAGATCATGGACGAAGCTCATCGTACCAAATATACAGTACATCCTGGAGGAAACAAAATGTATCAAGATATGCAAAGACAGTATTGGTGGCCGAACATGAAGAAAGGGATTGCAGAATATGTGTCGCGATGTCTCACGTGCCAGCAGGTTAAGGTAGAACATCAAAGACCCACAGGGAAATTACAGTCGCTAGAGATTCCGAAGTGGAAATGGGAATACATTACGACGGATTTTATCATGGGTTTACCTTGGACCATTAAGGGTCATGATGCGATTTGGGTAATTGTGGACCGATTAACTAAATCCGCACATTTTTATGCTATTCGAGCCACGACTTCATTGGATGATTTGGCTAGATTATTTGTCAACGAAGTAGTAAGGTTACATGGAGTGCCTGTATCCATAGTATCAGATCGAGATTCGAGATTTACTTCACAGTTTTGGTGGAGTTTCCAGAAGGCTATGGGAGTTGTTTTGGATTATAGCACCGCGTTTCATCCTCAGACAGATGGGCAGACAGAGAGAGTGAATCAGATCCTAGAAGACATGCTTCGTGCTTGCATTATGGATTTTAAAGGAAGTTGGGATCGATATTTATCACTTATCGAATTCGCCTATAATAATAGCTATCAAGCGAGTATTGGAATGGCTCCTTACGAAGCACTTTATGGGAGGCCGTGTAGATCGCCAAGTTGCTGGATGGAGGTAGGAGAAGGAACCCTTTTGGGACCTGATCTAGTTCGTATCACATCAGAGAAAGTAGCCATCATTAGAGAACGATTACGTACAGCTCAAAGTAGACAGAAGAGCTATGCCGATAATCGCAGAAGGGAGCTAGAATTCAAGGAAGGCGATCATGTATTTCTGAAAGTTTCACCAATGAAAGGAGTAATGAGATTTGGAAAAAGAGGCAAATTAGCACCACGATTTATTGGGCCTTTCAAAGTCTTGGAAAGAATAGGACCTGTTGCATACAAATTGGCCTTGCCGCCTCAATTAGCATCCGTGCATGGTGTGTTTCATGTGTCCATGCTGAGAATGTACAAACGGGACGAGTCACATGTGATCAACTGGCAAGGAGTGGAATTATGAGAAGATGCCTCATACATCAAGAAACCTATATGTATTTTGGACAAGAAAGAGCAGATCCTCAGAACCAAAATCATACCGCTAGTAAAAGTTCAATGGGGACATCATGGAGAGGAAGAAGCATCATGGGAACACGGGGACGAGATAAGAGAAAAGTATCCGCATCTGTTCGACAAATAGGTAAGTGAAATTTCGAGGACGAAATTTTTCTAAGGAGGGTAGAATGTAATACCCTGGAAAAAAATGGAGAATTTTTTTTCTTTTCTTTTCTGACTTGTCATTTTGGATTAGTACCTACTCATCTATGATTTATAATGCTTCATTCTTTTAGAAAGATAAATGATTAATCACATTATACAATTCCCTAGTTGCATGATCATTATCTTATAACTCATCTACCATCTCGTGAATATATAAATACTTTTGTTAACTTAAAACAAAAAAGTGGGGTTGAATAAGTGGTTGGTATACTTGACTCCTACCTATAGGTTGAAGGGTCGAGTCTTCCTTAATGCACAAATGTATTCTTTTTGCCCAAATCATTTAAATACTTACCATAAAAGACAAAATCCTAGATTTAGGGGGGAGAATCATAGATAGCACCCAAAAATAGCAAAATGAAGACATTTCTCGTGTTAGAATGGAAAAAAAGAGAAAATCTAAGAAGAAAAGAGAAAGAGAAAGAAAGAGAGAGAGAGAGAGAGAGAGAGAGAGAGAGAGAGAGACGTGTGGTGCATCTGGAAGAAGGTAAGATCTAAGCTTCCCTCTTGTTTTACTATTGTATTGTATATTTTTCTTGCATGCTACTAGCTTTGGATTTAATCTAAATGTGTGCCATAAAAAAAAAAAATATAAAAAAAGGGATCAGTTGGGCAATGGGACGTCAAGACAATCTTGGTGATGATGAACGTTCAAAATATATATATATATATATATATATATATATATATATATATATATATATATATATATATATATATATTAGTGACCAATCAGGTTGGAACGCTCAAGCTTATTAATGGACCGGGCGACCATTGTATCTGGTCCATTTGTTTTGAAACCTTATTGTCAAATAAGATCAGCACTTTTAACTCAAAATTTTGGCAGATCTGGACCATTAAAATAGTCCAGATTTTGAAAAAAAGAGACCGTTGGATGGCCAGATTTGGACCGTCCAAACGGGCCTCAAAAGATGGCAAATATGAACCGTTGATTATAGTTTTTCTTTTGATGGATGGTGAGCTAGGTTGGATCAGGGTTAGACCTCTAAGAACTGCCATAAAAACATCTGTTATGAACTTCTAGCAAATCTCTACAATCTGCTTCATCATGAAACTCATTGAACGTGTAAACTTTCCAAACTACTGGACTTGCTATATTGATCAGATCTGACCACTCAATTTGACCATTAGAAGGACTTCATTAGACCTTAATCAAATGCTTTGAAACCCTTAAAAAAAGATCCATCTCTGGACCTTAGATTGGCCACAAATCAAAAGGATCAATGGACGACCAAAATCACGTGCCATTTAGTGTTGCAATGGCCATGAGTTGGGCCAGATCTGACCACCTAAGCAGCCACGTTATGACTTATTTTTCAGACTTAAAAAGGTCCTTTTTAAACCTGGTTATAGAGTAAAGTTTTGATTAAACTCAAATCTGGACCATTGAATGATCTAGATGTAGTTTCATGTACATATGACTTGAGGTAGTACAGTTTTTTTTTTTTTTTTTCAACTTTATAGATTTGTTGAGAAAACTGATGGGTTACATATGCTATAACCACTGTAATAAATGAAAATTAAGTTCAGGTCAAGTAGAGTTCACACACGTTACCATAATCTAGTGGACGTGTGGAGTCATCTATTGATCGGGCCGTACAAAGCTATTGTGGGCTGTTTTCTTTACATAAAAAGGCCTATTGAGCCCTCTTAGATAAGAGTGGGCCTTATGTGTGGCCCACTAGTACCTCAACCCATCCATATTAAAAAAAAAAAATGATAATCACGGATTGATCTTTTGAGAAAACTAGTTTATAATATGCTTGACTTAGGAGTCCATGGAACATAAAGCCGTTGGAAATCTAACTTGTTAACCTAGGACTTGAGGACATGAGTCGTGAAATCCCTTTATATTGAGTAGACCATTTCTTGCTATATAGACTCGTGCACAACTTAATCTAGGTGGACCTAAGTCATGGACGGCTCATACAAAAATGTGAGGTATAATTATAATGAAGTACCTATAGAATCACACTCATGGACCGTCAATGTATTAGGACCCGACCTAGGTTAAGTTATAATGTAGGAACCTAAGTAATGATTTTTATACATATATATATAAAAGTTAATTATGAAAAATTTTGGGGTTTAGAATGAAAGGAAAAGAGAAGGTAGTGAAGAAAAAGAAGATAGCATCTTCTAAGAGAAGGTCAGGAAGTTCTTGTTATACATTTTACAAATTGGACGATAATGGACGTCCTCTCTATTCTTGTGGAAACATTCTGGTAAGTGGTTCTACACCCAAGATGTTTGATTTCGTTATAATTGTTATATGATTTGCTAAACAATTTTTATAATGCATTTTGAAAAGTGAACTTCTGTAAGAATCATTGAAAAATGAGTAATATATCATTGAATGAGTGGTGATGAACTATTTTACTGAGCAAATGGTGAGGAAGAATTTTACCAAGTGTTGGGTGAGATACAAGAGTTGAGGAGTGAGGTGAGATATTATTTGAGTGCAAGTATTGAGAAATTTATTGCTTATGTTTGGGCATTGATGAGCGAAATTCTGTTTCTATACTTGAGAACGGTTAATATGAGTGTACACTTAAGCCAGATGAAGGCTTGTGGAGTGGATGAGCATTGAGAGGAAATATAATACAAGTTACGTAAATGATTTTAACCAATGTCTTATGCATTAACTTCGAATTTTACTTATCTTGCAAATATGTTTAACATGCTTTATCTATATCATCAAACTATTATGTAAATTCTTGTGTATAGAACCATTTACACAAGCCTTGTGCTTATGGACTCTATTGATGAAAAAAAAACTGCAGACTGAAGAACAGGTAAAGATTTTATGAGCTTGACCCGAGGAGAAAGACGAAGTGAATGCTATGCCAATAAAAAATTAATTGAGAATAAAGCCCTATCGATGGCTTATTTTATTTTATTTTATTTTATTTTGTTATGTTGGATTGAATGACATTTGATATTATGAATAAATTGGCACAGTTATGAATTATCTTAAATAAATTTTGTTGGCGATGGTTATATGGATGTGTAGTGTTATTGTGTATTCCTTTAGTAGATTAATTCGAGTTACGATTCAAAGTTCGGACTATGGTTAGTATTAACCCTAGTTACGAATTTAGGGTTGTGATACCGACACAGGTATAAACGTGTAAGTTAGGAGGAATCTGTAAACTCCCCGGTTGGGTGGATCCGAGTTAAAACACTTAGGTCGGGAGGAACCTGATTTAAACTCCCTAGTGAATGTCGGTATGCTCAAAGGGGTTGAGTACTTGAAACAGGAGTGGAGTAGACTCAAAGTCCAACCACTATATATCGTTGTGTTTGTGATTGTATTTAAGCACATTTCTTATTATGCATTGTGTTTAATTGATTAATTATGAATGCTTAATTAGAATGTATGCCAGACACTTATTAGGCACGTCCTCTCACAAGATGTACTTTCACTTGCTTGAGTAGACTTGAGCTTATATGATCCATTCTCATATAGTCTACTTAAGTTGCATATATTAAGTGTTTAATTAGTTTAATCATTTGATAATCTTTGCTTGCTTAGACTAGGTTGCTTATAGCACATCATATACTAGTTTTGTGATTAGACCAACTTAGGCTTGGAAGCCGAAGTGTTCTTGCTTACTTAGTTTAAATTGATAAAACTGTTAAGTGGGCGAAAAGAATTTCAAAATGTTCTAATCACCCCATCTTCTGGGACTTAGCCATAAATCTAGTTGCTCCGCTTTAAGCTTCCGCACGCATATGCGCCTTTACAAGTGTGTTACACCAAAAGGCGTAATTTCAAACAGATGCACAAATTTGAGCGAAAATTGCCAATTTTACATATTTTTTTCCTAGCTTGCTTAGAACTCTTTCTAATTGCGTTTTTAGGGTTAGTTTTCTCTTTAAATAGTTGGTTTTATTTGTTATTAGGGGAACATCTTCTTTGATTAATGAAAATTTTAGACTTTTAATCTTTATTTTTTTCGTGGATTAGAAGATAGGTTTCATATATTTGAGATATCCCCTTGTAGATTTTAAGAAGATTGGTTGATGAGTCCCTATAGTTTCATGAATTTGGAGTAGGTATCTTATGAGAGAGATGGTGATTGATCTCACCTCGTATACGCTGTGCCAATTTCCTTTCTTATAGGTAAAATGCAGTCCAAGAAAAGTCACTTGTTCCAAACTTATTAAAACTCACCTTCACACCTTTTTTTTTTATTTTTTATTTTTTTTTTCAGTTCACATCAGATTGATTGGGAGATCGAACAGAAGATTACGTGCGTGGTTACGTATACACAACATAGGCAGATCTTTGACCCGTTTGAATGAGATTGTTATGCCCGATTTCACGGCTCAATGATCACAAGCATATGTTGCCTCATGGGACCCACATGAAAATGTGGTTCGATAACCAGAAGCGTCCTTATCAGGACATATTGAATGGCCTATATATGATCTAGCAATCATGCTCAAAGAAATGATCCTGACCATTGATCTATTCAGTTGAATGTGAGCCGTTGTAAATTGTTTGTCCCCGTTCAGCTACATATATCATAGTCAATGTCTTCCATTCAGCATAAGTTTCTTACTATGTCTCATCTGCTGTAGGACCCAAAATTTAGATAGTTCTGATTAATCAAACATCATTGTCTGTAGGACCAACTGAGGTGGCCACACAGGCAAAAATCGAAGTGTTTGATAGACCTGCATTTACTGTTCATCCAACGTACATCTCCATCAACCTAAGCTGTGTCCAGAAGACGGCCATCTCTTACATGGGCCACTATAACTTACATCTCCATCAACCTAAGTGTTTGATGGCCTGTCTTTGTGGACCATCGAACTGTCCAAAAGCTGGCAACTGATGAGACCGTTAGAAATATTTAATCCATTTGTTTTATAGGAAGCTGATTGGCTGGTGTACCGGGAAGTCGCTGGTGTAGTGACATCATCAAGTTCTGTGGGTCCCACCATGAGGTACGTGGTCCATCCATTTTTTGAGATCATTATAAGGCTTGGGCCAAAAAATAAGATAAATACAAAGATCCAGTGGACCACACTGCAGAAAGCAGTGGGAAATTGAACGTATACCATTGAAACCTTCTTGGGGGTCCCAGAAGTTTTGTATCAGTCTGATATTTGTTTTTATCCTTCATCCAGGTCAGTGTGACCTTATGAACAGTTTGGATGGAAAATAAACATCATGGTGGGTCCTAGGTATGTTTTAATGGTGAGAATTATTGTCCCCACTGCCTTTTGTAGTGTGGTCCACTTGAGATTTGGATATGACTTATTTTAGGTATCATGCCCTAAAACGATCTCACCAAATGGATGGCCGGTGTGGATATACTAAATAAATCATTGGGGGGGGGGGCTGGGGGGGTGTGTGTGTGTGTCCACAAAGCCTTAATCTTCTTTGGACCGTTCATGGTCCATTTGTGCTCGAGGACTGGCACGTCATGTACCCACACAAGCAACGCCAATACACCAGCCAATCCGCTTCCATTAATATGATGGGATGGGCACCAATTGGACAGCTTCACTAGATGCTCATGCTTGCACGTTGAGTTAGACTGCCGGTTGTCCATTGATTCCAATGCTGTGGTCAAATGGTGGGGGAGTTGCGTGAATTTCGAGAAGGGTGATCCTAACATCCTCGTATGTTAATATACGACTCACGTTGAGTTAAGTGCTTGAAACATCTAAACCTCCTAATAGATTCGTCCCACCATGAGCATCACTGAGTACAAAAATCAGCCCTATCCAATCATGAAACGAACCACACCATAGGAAAAAAAAAGTGTATAACCATTGATAAATAGCAAAATACAAGTGTAGTTCACTTGATCAATGGATGATGCTGATTTTTGTGTGAAGTGTTCTTCATGGTGGGGCCAATCTATTGTTCGAGTTCGATGTCTCATGCACTTAGCCAGTTAGAGATTATCTGCTGGGTGGACCATAACCTATGGTCTAATTGGTTGGACTTGAAACCTCTCCCTAATTGATCATGTAATTATAGTTATGCTCTAAATATTTATAATACTTTCTTTTATATATATATTTGGTGTGAAGATTTATCAGAAGTGGGGTGAGTGTGTTTAAAAAAAATAAAAAAAAATAAAAAGTAAAAAGTTGTTAGTTTAGATCAATGAGGGTGAATTTAGGAGTCCCATCCTCTGTGTGGTCCATCAAATCAATGGTTGGAATCTACAATTCATTTTCCTGACTTTTCCAAACTTCAGGCTTAAGTGTACAATGCACAAACCTTGGCTCAAGTACCACATAATTCTTTATCTAATCCTAGTTGGCATCGTGGAAGTGGACCACGTGAGAGCAAGTCACACGTGTATGCTATCCAGAACGTTCATCGAGCAGTGAGAAATATTCAAATTTCCTGGCCAAAATTCAGAGTAGCTGACTCATCAGAGTGTCAACACTAGTAAGAGAAAAAATGACACACTGGAAAAAGCCAATAAATTATATGAATTCAATGTACAATAATGGCTCATCTGACTAATAGACCGGACTCAGTAATTTCATAAGGAAATTTCAAAGTATGACTCGCTACTTGATGAATCGTCCGAGTACTTTTCAAATGCTCTGTATTTAGTCGTATGATGCCAAGTCTCCCTCCCATCTGTCGCAACTGATTACATAACAGGTAGCCTTTTTTTTTTAACAGATAGCTCATCTAACCGATTCTCTCGATCAGTAGACTCAGTTTTTTAGTCCTTACAAGCGAACCTTATATCCCAGTAATCCAGACCACTGTCAATTGCATCCCACCTTAGAAGGACCATGCTCCAAAAATCTACTTCAAAGAACAACCACAACCTTCCATATGATATTTGTCTGCTCATGCATACATGATTCAAAAAATAAGCCAATTTAAAACTCAAGTGACCCCCTCCCATCGCGGATTTGGTTCCTAGGGTTCTCAGAAATTGATCTCGGCATACCCCTCGCTTGTGGGACTTGAGCCCGGGCGTGGTGCATATGGGGTTCTCGGATCTTAATCTTGTCTCCCCCCTCTCCATGAGCCTTGGATGGATAACCCAACTTTAATACCAGTTGTGTCACACCCAACAATCTAACCTATTAGGTGGAGTGATTCTACGATATATGAAGCTCCTTTCATCGTCCAACCTAGTTGACGTGGACAATCCGCATTACAGAAGAGCCATTGTGTCGATGCTCACCATTTGGGTTTTAGGTTAGACTGATTTTTTTTTTTTTTTTTTCATTGATCCTAGTAACTTAAATATGATGAATGAATCAATTTTGATGAAAGATAAAAACCATGGTGGTCCACGCAAACCTATGGTTGGCATTCCATACCCATTGTTTTTTATGGTGTGAGCCACCTCGGTTATGGATCCGGTTGATTTTTGGGCACATGGCCAAGTATTAAGAGGCACATCTTATGGATGGAGTTGATGTCCTGCAGACAACATGGTGGGCCCACATAACTGGGTGCAGAGCTTGCCATCCACAAGCAGTCACATGTTTCAGTATAAGACGTGCGAGATGGCAGCCTTCATGTCTTTGGAGTTATCACATGTTTCAGTATATGACGTGCGAGATGGCAGCCTTCATGTCTTTGGAGTTGATGATCACTTTTGTCTTGAAAATTAGACTGCATTGCTCTAAAACTAATCATTTTGGTTGTCATGTAAGTCTTTTCCCAATAATTGGGTCCGGTACGTAAATCCCGTTCTGCAATTTTACCCTATGAAAGGCTAAATTAAAGGTAGAAAACAAAGACACATGTGCTTTAGCACGCCTGAACTGTTGATGTTGGACACTGTTTGGCTGGTGACAGGTGACCCCAGCACCAGCCAGCTAGCGGGTGTGAAAGCTCTGTGGGCCCCATCGTGATGTATGCGTTTTATCCATGCTGTTCATTCATTTTAGGGTATGAGCTCAAAAATGAGGCAGATCTAAAGCTCAAGCGGGCCACACCACAGGGAACAGTGGGGATTGAACGCTTACTGTGGAAAATTTCTTAAGGTTCATAGAAGTTTTGGATGAAGCTGATATTTGCATGTGTTTGCTTCATCTACTACCGTGTGACCATATAAATAAGTTGAATGGCAAATAAACATCACTGTAAGGCCTAAGCAGGATTCATATGGCGGACGTGACTATCTCCACTACTTTCTATGGTGTGGTCCACTTAACCTTTGGATCTGCCTATTTTTGGGCCCAGCTGGTAAAATGGATAGACGATGCGGATAAAAATACATACATCATGATGGGGCCCACTAAGCTTCGGCACCAGCTAGTTGGCTGGTGTTGGGGTCAGGTGACCGCGTCAGTTGATGTTGCCTTTATTTATTTTTATTTTTAATCTATGGTCTAACATTAAGGGATCTATCTATTGTACGGAATGGATGTAATGCCCTCGATATGGCGGAATGCACTATGGTCCACAAAAGGATTAGCCCTATAAGAACAAAATTATAGAAACCATACTAATAGCAAAATAATGTAAAATTTCTCTCGAAACCCATAAGTTCATGTGGTGTGGATCATGTGAGTTGGCTCAGGCAGGATTTTTATAAATTCTCTTCATCCCACCGATCGAGCTACACCTGATTAATGGGTTTAATTGATAGAAGTTACATAGCATGGTGGCCCCACACACAAGCATGTGTTTCTTGTGGGGTAGCCCACCTAAAGTTGTGAATGCCTGATTTTGATTGTAACATCCCAATGAAAAATGCTTTTGGGCCCCACTATGATAGACGTGTTTTATCACGCCATTAGGGGTGATTGAATGCCCTCCCTTAAAAAATTTCTAACTGCCCACTGTAATGTTTATTTTCCATTCAACTTGTTCATTAGGTCACTAAGGCTTGGATGGGGAAAGCACAAATATCAGCTTCATCCAAAACTTTTGTGCCCTCGAGAAGTTTTTAATAGTGGGCATTCAATCACCACTGTTTCCTGTGGTGTGGTCCACATGAGATTTGGATTTACCTTATTTTTGGACTCATTCCCTAAAATGATCTAGAAAATGAATGGATAGTGCGGATGAAACAAAAACATCATGGTGGGCTCACAGTGCACCGTCTAGTAGCAACTGTATCCTAAAAGCGCCAATAGGTATTTGGCTTCCATTTTACATATATAACATGGGGCCTACATAGTTTGGGTGTTTAATGCTATGCTTAGAACATGTGTTACAAAGAATCTTAGAACAAAGTGAGAGGTCTACCCACGGAATTTAAAGAACTTAAAGGAGCATAAGTCATATATTTCCATAACGTAGTTTTTTATGCTATGCTTAGAACATATGTTACAAAGAATCGTACAATAAAGTGAGAGGTCTACCCACAGAATTTAAAGAACTTAAAAGGAGCATGTAAGTCATATATTTCCATAACGTAGTTTTTTATGCTATGCTTAGAACATATGTTACAAATAATCCTTATAACAAAGTGAGAGGTCTACCCACAGAATTTAAAGAACTTAAAAAGAGCATATAAGTCATATATTTTCAGAACGTAGTTTTTGTTAAGGTGGTATGTCTTTTTTGGCCTAGTCAATTTCAAACCATTGAAACCCCTTAGAGGTTCCAATCAAGGAGTGCGGAGGACAATTCCGATCCTATTTATGACTATCGCAGAGTATGATGGATAATGCACGTACAATTAGAAATTACTAGGAATGACCAAACCGTCTCTCAGCTGCGCATCTTGGGCCAACCGCCTCTTCTTTCCAAATTATACAAAAATTCCCTTGCTTACGATGAATGTGCCCTTGGACCGAAAAGAGTAGCTCTTGAATTTCAACCGGTTGAACCATAAGTTATAGTCCACCCAGAACCAGTTAAGAGCATGTGAAATCCAACCCGTTGAATAGGTTAGCCCAACTAGGAGTGTTGCCTAGTTCAAAATCAGCCCCGTCTGCTCATTGGGCTTACAAAAACATAAGGAAATGATTTCTAGCCATTGATAAATAGAAAATTACAAGTGCGGTCCATTTGAAAATGGTTTTAACTGATTTTCTCTAAAGGCGATTCTTGTGATAGGGCCAACCTATTAGACGGGTTGGATTTTTCACACACATCATAGGTTGGAAGTTACTTTCTTGGTGGTATGTGATTTGTAGTTCAACTAGTTAGATTTAGAGTTACTTCACTTAGAAATGCTATCGGCCTGTTTAGTTGCAGAATTTAGATTTTAAAGGAGATTCAAATTCTAGTGTTAGAATCCAAAATTGCATAAATTGAATTGGACACACAGATTCCATTTGGAACTTGCTGTTTGGTTGAAAACTATGCAATCTAGATTCTATTCAGTTGAAAACTATGTAATCTAGCGGTTGCTTGCGGCATGACCTACTTGGGCTTCGGATCTGCCTGAGAACTTCACCCCTGGTCTATAGTAGTCCCACAAGACAGATGGCCAAGTTGGATGATAAATAAAGATTATAGTGGGCCCTAGGAAGTTTTTAATGGTGGACGTTCAATCAACACTGTTTTCCTGTGGTGTGGTCCACTTGAGATTTAGATCTTACTCATTTTTGGTCTAATGCCCATAATCGAGCTCTCAAAACAAATGGACTATGTGGATATAAAACACATACGTCATAGATGTACAGCGCATACATCGACGTGGGTACCACTTTAGGGTAATATCGTCAATATTGAATGATGCTCACTTTTACCTTTTTTTTCCTTTCGTAGAAATGATCCCCACACTGTTTCCACTAATTCCGGTTCTAGCAAATTTAGGTTTCCAGATGGAATCCTATTTGGCTGGAATTTGCCGCCAAACACACCAGTTAAAATTGAATTTCAGCTAGAATCCAAATTTTAAGATGTAAACTGGTTTCCATATGCCAACCGGCCTTAAGACGTTGACAGCCCCTATAAAAATTGTGGTTACTTTTCTCCCACAGACAAGGCTTGGCTATGAGCCAATCCACGCCATCCAAATCGGATCCAATTATCAATGGGACATAACCCAGAAATTATTTTAATACTATGATATTAATTATTATGTTTTCATTTGAAATTGGATCACTTCATTTGGTAGCCATCAAATGAAGATTAAGGTTGCTTGATTGGTGTGAGTTTAGACAAATCTACAATGTTCTCCACAACTTCGATGGTCTGGATAATCATTCATGATTTCCATGTGTGAGGAAGATGACTCACCATCAATATTAAAATGGTTGGTAACTATACCTTATGGTAACCCGTACAGGGACCGAATTATCTACTACACCAGTTTTAAGGAAGCGGGTAAAACATCCAAAGCTCTGTGACGTCCACACGTTGTATATATAAAATCCAGTCCATCCATTAGGTGGCGGCAACCACTATTTACAGCAGATAATCTCGATTAAAAACTCATATGGACCACATCGATGTGAACAGTGTAAAGTTGTTCATGTTAATTGGTCAGATTCAATCCAAGAGTCAAACGGTTAGGATCATCCACTAAGCTTGACTACAAGCTAATAGCTTCTATAGGACATTAATGAGAACATGAACGATTCCGATCATCCTCAAAGATTCAATCCCAGGTGAAGGCCTACCCTCGCACGGCACTATGCAGGGTAGGGGGATGTTTCAACGATCCAAGCAATTTATATTTTAGAGGATTCGAACCTGGTCGTGGCCTTCCTGTATGTTTTTCTATTGAAAAAGCTTGCATGCGTGCCTTGGTCCTATATAGGTTGTCTGGCCTCTGGTCGTGATCCGAAAAAATCTGGCTGATTCAGCACTTAAGTGGACCACCAAATAAAATACACCTAAAACCTTTAAATTCACATGGTATGTTCCACCTGAGCTTTGGAATAATCTAATTTCAAAGCAATATTTTTAATGGATTAGATGACATATAAACACCACGATGGGCCTCTTGGACTTCAATTTGGCCACACGGACACACTCGTATTGGATGGCCAAGATTTCTTCGCACCTGTGCAAGTATACTCTGTTGAGCATGCTAAAGTCATTTGCAACTCAAATTAAATCGAATGCCTTGTGACCATAGGCTTTGAAATATATAGATGGACTAAGATCAAATCTGTGCAAATTGGCTTGACTATTAAGTCACCGACTAACAAGGAATTAGATGATTTGTGAAGAAGAGGGTTAGTGATTTAGATGAGTTTTTTTTTTTTTTGTTGGATGTGAGGATTTTCTATTATAACGAAATAAGAAATATAATACCAAGTGACGATTTAATTAAACCGAATAAGAATACAGTATAATCGATTGGTAGAAAAGTAAATAAAAAAGAAAGAATTATTAACTACAGTTCGAGCGGGTGAAGTGGCTATGGATGATTGATAGTCTTTAAGACTTAAAAGTTGGTAACACATTTTTCTAAATCTGAACTGTCATAAGATAGTCATGTTTTGGCCAATAGGCTATGGCCTACGGAATCACTAAATAAGGAATTAAAGATTTGGGGTCCAAAGACAAAGCCATGGACAAAACGAAACTAAATTCAATTTCCTGCAATGATGTGTTGGAGAAAAGTGGAGAGACTGACTAAGCTACACTGATGGATGTAGACTTGTTATGGCATAGTGGTCGACAGAAATAGAGAGGCTAAATTAAGTTAAGCTAAGATATATGTTCATATAGGATGAAAAGATTTGATAAACAATGTTAAGTTAAATAATTGATTTGTTTGATTGGGTTAGTGAGGGCCAAAAGCTCTTTGTTCTGCGTTGCTTTTATAGATTTGAGTTAGGTGGTGGTCTTTCGTATGGTCTCTTAGTTTTCAGAATCGATGGGGTGATCAATCAACGTCCTTGGCTTACAACGCTTCTAGTTTGAAATGAGGTTAGCCAACCATTATGTTACCTTGTTTGCTCATATTTCTATTTCATATCGGCATTCTTTTCTTGGTGCACTGCTGTAGACACCACACCTAGGATGAACAGCTACGCTAATGCGATGCTTTGATATGATTGTGGCTCTGATTTCCAAATCTCCCAAAGCCCGAACTCCGTCCAAACTTCTGAACCATATCCTACCCTTAGTCCTAAGCTAGAAATTAACTCATAGCCAATTAATTAAAATCCAGCTCAAAACCTATTGGAAGGTTGGTTTTTTTTTTTTCATGGGTGATCTTCACAATGGGGCCACCCTATTGGAAGGGTTGGATGTCTTGTGCACTTATCATATTGGAAGTTATCTTTTAGGTGTTCCTTAATTTTGCCTGTCCAACTACTTATTAGAGTATTTATAGAAATGGGGTTCGTACTCATGCCTTGGTGGTCGACTCACAAGAGTTTCAACACGAAGTCATGGGTTTGTGCGCCCATTGTGGTGTAAGTGCATGTAAAAAAGAAAAAAAAGAATATTTATAAAATGATGAAAATATTTATAAATGGATAGCTTGGATTTATCCAATTCGTTTCAAAAATATCTTCTTATTTTTCTCTTCCATCCTCACTTCCAACTGTACGTACAATAGTGTTGTTAAAATTAGCTTGCCTAGCCCTTTTTTTTTTAACACACAGACGCATATTACATGGGCACTCGATCCCCATGATCTCACTGTTGAAATGATTTGTGAACAACTGAGCCGTGAAGCTTTGTTTAACCCAACTTTACTTTTAAGCAAGTGCAAGTTGATGGAGCCTACTTGAACCTGATTGGACCTTATTGTCAGCCGGACCAACCGGCAAGATCCGAACTCAACTCAAATTCTTACCGGATCCAGACCCGTTAAAATATTTCGGGTCCATCTGGCACCCGCATGTGTATGTATCCATTGTCAGCCCTACTGCAAACACCATTGTCTCGACCTCCATCGAGTCGACTCACTTTCAACCCACACGAGGAGCTTAATAAAGAAAGGTATATTCCAAAAAGATGGCCATCTCCATAAGAATCTCCTTCCAAACATGCAAAATGGAAAACGGAATGTGAAAAGAAACCTCTGGAAAGCGCCAGAGAATGGGATAAGAAGAGCGAAAAAAGGGAAAGCTGCTGACAAGCTTTCGATAACGAAAGATAGAGAGAGAAAAGAGACGTCGCTTTCCACGAACGGATCACCAACCCAGCATGCAGATCCACCAAAACCAACCGTCCCACGTGTGCCACGTTTCTTAGATCCACAACCTCCACCAATGTGGGCCCATATTCCAACTGGACAAACATTTTATCTTGTCTTTTGCAAAGATTCATCAGGGTCCCATATGTATGAACGGCCTGGATCTATAGCTCACTTGCCACTTGGACACGTGTGGGCTGTACGTGCAATTTAGGTTTGATTATCAAGTTATGGTCCATCCATCCAGCTGATAACTTCCCACTTTCCATTTTCACGTTCAACCATATCTACTCGCGGATAAAGAGAGCTACATTTGTTTGTATTTTCTATGCATCAATGGCTAGAAATTGTTTGTTACGGTGTGGACCACCTGATGATTAGATAAGGCTGTTTTCTTTGTGAGAAGATCTTCATGATGGGACCAACCTATTTGAAGGGTTAGATTTCATATATACTTCAGTTATCAGCTGGATGGAATATTATTTCTGATATCCAACCGGTTGTAGTAGGGACCTACTCTCTGTTTAAATATTCCAAACAACAGTCCAAGACTCCAGAACGTTACAAGAAACTTGCCTCTCTTAATATCGCGCTAGCGGAGTGCTTTTCTGAGTGGGTTTGCACTCGCGTCCACGTCCTTCCCCTCTCTCTGGACCGTCGAGGGAATGTGTTGGTGTCTGTACGTCTCTCTCCATCTTATACGTGGTTACATGATTGGTGAATCTGGACTTTTAATATGGTGGAATGTACTTTCAATGGGAAGATAAGATAAGATTCGTCGTACAAATTTATAATTGGGAATTTATGACACTACTAGATAAAATATTTGAAATGTTTTAGTCTATGAATCAGATGATAAGAATTATTTAGTGTATTTATTGTGTTATTAGAAATTTCTAAGAGGGTGTGATAAAATGAACGGTCTGGATTCACTGATTGTACCTCCGGCGATAAAATAGGAGAAGCAATGTACTATTACTTGTTTATCGCACGATGAAGCGGAAACACCCCCACCTCTTGGTTGATGCTTGAAGCGCCGATTCCACTTCAATCGCCTGTCACCCGATTAATGAGGTCCACGTGTCCGATCTGCTAATGATCGTGACTGTCCATCTGGTCGGCCTAAAGATGGACTTTAACCGTAAATATTTAATAAGATGAATGATAGGAACTCGATACCCATGATCAGGTCTCTGTACTTGGGTTTTTATTTTTTATTTTTTTAAATTGGACCAACGGTTCAATAATCCAGACCATTGATCAATTAGGCCCAATGCGAGATGGACCATACCTGAAAATTCATCACAACCGTACAGTTATAACTTTCCAATCTGTGTCCTTCAAATAGACGGTCAAGCAGGGAAATAAAACAACGGTCAAAATTCTCATTTGGGAGATTTTAAAGGACATCATCCATCCAGTGGTCCTTAACAGATGGACGATCTGGATTATCTGAACGTGGCCCACTTTAGGAAATGAACAACCCGAGTATACAGTGCATATCAGCAGTTAAGCCCATCAAATGGACGTAAAATAAAATAAAAGTTAAAAAAGGTCAAAGGTCGAGGTTCAATGACGAAAATCAGTCAGTAATGTCCAATCAGTTTGATAGATCCCTTAGGTAAGTTGGGCCTTGCAGATGAACGGTTAGATGATAAAAATTACACCATGCAGCCACATGGGTCTTCCATCATGTATGAGCAGGGTGGCGAATGAAAAGGGCTGAAGCATGTACTCCCAGCCCAGCCCAGCCCAAGAGCCAAACACCTAACTCCATGGACTGCTGAGCACTCAGCGACAGGGGATTGGGCTCCGGTAGGTCCATATATACTTTTCCGCCCATAGACCGATACAAGCCCCAGTCCAACGTAAGGTGGTCCACAATAATAATAATAAAAAAAAAAGATGGACCTAGGTCGGTTGCCTATAAATAGGCCGACCCTAATCAAGCTGAAAAGGCCTTGAGTTATTAGTGCTGCCCCAGCCCAATGACTAAAACAATGTCTTTAAATACACGTGTACGTTGACTGGAGAAACTTTACAAGATTATTTAAATTATTATTATTATTTATTAATAATGGTGACCCATTGAATGATTGGATTGAAATAACAGGACAAGCCAAGCTCTTAATTGCTGGTCATGGTCTGCAATGGTCTGCTAGACCTGGATTCAAGATTGGCACTATAGGTATGGGTCTAGCCATCCGACCCATTGCCAATCCTGGTCAAAAGTAATGTGGTCCATCTTTTTTGAACCAAGGAATAAAGATTGGACGACTAGTGTATTTCTCACCCTTTAACTTGGGCTCTTTGATTCTCTCTTTCCATTTAAATTGGGAGATCTGATCATATGCTGGCAAGTGACCGCAACTTGCGGCACCGTACAATCTTTTGGAGACAATGAATCAGTAGGTCCTACCATAATAATCAACTGGCACAAAAAATCAAGCTCTTCTCCGAGTCTAGTACTCCATACTGAATTGATGGAGACCTACGGTTTGGCTCGGCGTGCATTTAGGGAGCAGATTGCCTGTGACACCGGGCACAGAGATATCTCTGTGCCCATGGCTCTGTGGGGCCCACAGACATGATCGTGGCAAATCCACTCCGTCCACCTGTTTTAAAAGGCTATAATAGGACAGAAGCCTAAAATTCAGGCAGATATAAAACTCAGGTGGCCCATAACACACGAAAAAGTGGGAAAGGAAACTTCCACAAGTTGAAACCTTCCTGGAGCTAATGATGATGTCTGCGGAAGCGGATCGCCTAGTGAGTAACTCTGGGGCCCACCGTGATTTGCTTATTTTATCCACTCCGTCCATCCATCTTAACAGATAATTTTAGGTATTGTATAAAAAAAAATGAAGCATATCAAGTTCTAAAGTGGACCACACCATAGGAAAAGTGTGAACTGAATGTCTACCATTGAAAATTTCTTGAGGGCCACAGAAGTTTTGGATCAAGCTGATATTTGTGTTTTCCCTTCATCCATTTCCATGTAATCTTATGAACAGTTTCGATGACAAATAAACATCACCGTGGGGCCTTGAAATGTTTCAAGGGTGGAAATCATTATTCCAACGGTTTCCTGTGGCATGGTCCACTTGAGATTTGGATATGCTTAAATTTTGGGTTCAACCCCTAAAATGAGCTGTAAAAACATATGGATACATTCTAGGTGGGCCCAACAAAGTTTACCCCGCACGATAAGAGCATGCGGAGTAACTCCCCACGCAATCCGATTTCGTATGCATCCAAACCGTTCGTAGGGTTATTACCACTCAGATAAACTGTATAAACGCATATCATCCTGACACAAAACTTCTGTCACCCCAGACGTTCAATCCCCATTGTTTCGTGTGGTATGGCCCACCTGAGTTTTGGATATGTCAGAATTTTAAGGTCCAGTCCTATTTTGCTCTTTTAAAACAGATGGACGGAGTCAATTTGTCACTAACATGTCTGTGGGCTCCACAGATCTCAGGATATCTCTGTGCCCGGGGTCACAGGCAATCCTCTCCCATGCATTTATAACCCACCTAATAAGTGGTTGATATACTATTTTCATGGTATTGGTGTCCTGTATAAGTGGGATGTTGTCCAAAAAGATGGTACGATACTACAAGTTGTGTGGGGCGTGTCTTTATGTGATTAATTCTCTTAAAATTGAGGATTTAAAGGGCCCACCTGATAGAGGATCTGCATTTGAGGGCAGTGGCGTGGGGGAGTTTGCAAACCAAGCACCACGATGGGGGCTTGATCCAAAACTTTGCGGAGTTCACCATGATTTATGTATTTTATCCACTCTGTTCATCTATTTTAACATATAATTTTATGACTTGAGACAAAAAATGAAGCGTATAAAAATCTTAAGTGGACTGCACCACAGGAAACCATATGAATTGAATTTGTACCATTGAAAAATTCTTGAGGCGGTAGAAGTTTTGAATCAAGCCGATATTTGTTTTTACCTTTCATCAATGTCTGTGTGATCTTTGTGAACAGGTTGGATGACAAATGAAGATCAGTGTAGGCTTAGAAAGGTTTCAACGGTGGAAATCATTATACCCACTGTTTCTTGTGGTATGGTCCACCTAAGTTTTGGATATGCTTCAATTTTGGTTTCAACCCCTTAAATGAACTGGAAAAGTGGATGGACGGTGTAGATAAACTACATACATTTACAGTGGGCCCAATTGAGTTTACTCAGTACGATAAGAGCGTCCTAAGTAACTCAGGACGCAATCCGATTCCCACGATGGGTATCACGACGTGGAAATTCAATAGCGTGATTCCCGGATTTTGGGACAGGTCTTTGTCGGGAGCTAATTAGGCGTTACCACGGTAACAGCTTAGTGAGTCTTACCCCTACCTTGGGGCCCACCTTGATGATTCTCTATATATCCACGCCGTCCATCCGTTTCTATGGAATATTCTAGAGTGGGATACTAAAATTTATACCGACCCAAATCTCAGGTGGACCACACCACAGGAAACAGTATTTATTGAGTGACTTACCGTTAAATATTTCAAATGGTCCATCGTAACGTTTTCTTAATGTTTCTTTGAAATCCAACCTGTTGATAATGTAAAGAGAATTTGGATTAAGGGAAATTAAAAATTTCAGATTAATCCAAATCTTTTGTAGCCCACAAAACGTTTTTAATAGTTATTCATCACTCTTTCTATTGGTGTAGTCCATCTGAGAAATGGATCTTTTTGCGATTTGATATCTCGTCCTAAAATGAGATTTAAAAACAGATGGACGGAGTGGATATATAAAAAATATGTCAAGATAGGCCCACACGGAGGGTAACAGCAAATTCACTCCCCTTTTTTTGTCTTTGTTTTTTTGGTTTTGAAGGGAGCTGAGTGGAGGTTATATTCATTGCCTTCTTGGAAATAATCAAACAATCACGTATTGAAGTCAGCCCATCTACTTTGAAAAGATCAAACCATCAGGCATTGGGATTGGGTCGGCAGCAGTCATTTGTATAGTGTCAAATCTAGGATATTTTAAAATTTGAGGTATTTTTTGGAATATTATTGGAAAAATCTTACCAAAAATAAAAAATTATTTATTATAAATTAATAAATCCTTTTTTGAAAATTAATATATAATCATAAAAACGAGAGGACCTAAAGTTCAATCAGGTAGCCCATAACTTACAGCCCACCCCAACAAATAACTTTCTAACCTTTCCAGTAGGTTGGCCCCACCATGAGGAATATCCTGTGCAAAAATCAGCCTCATTTACTCATTTGGTAGGCCTCACCATATAAAACAATGTCTAGCAATTGATAAATTAACAACATAACAACATATAAGTGTGGTCCACGCCGCGAGTGGATGTGGTCATTCTTTCACAAGGTGATCCTCTTTATGTGGCTAACCTAGCTATAGGATGAGTAGGGTATAGCAGGCAATTAAAAGGTTGAAATTATCTATTTGTTGAACTGTCACTCATGGTTCATCGAATTGGTCTTAAGACCTTTTCTTATATAATGAATTAATTAGAATTTTTTTTTTACATTAATATCGGGATTTTCTTTTAGGTTAGTCATGCAACGCACCCACGCTGTTAGCTAGGCAATGAACCCACTTGGTTAGTCACAAGCTGCACCCACCCAACAGTGGGGTTAGTGTGTCTCCTTATCACTCGAACCTGAGACCTACTGTTGAAACGCCTAAGCATCTTTCAGCTGGGCTACCAGGCGAATGTACGGAGAAGATAGCACAAAAAACTTCTTCAATCAACTATTTTAAGCCTTTAATCATCTCTCTCATTTCTCCAATGGACTGGCCCTGTGGGCCAGGATAGGGTCCAAGCATTTTTAGCCTGATCAAGGTCCAATCTGTCATAGAAATTAAGACTTTTGGTAAGTGGTGGTGACTGCAAGCTTTTCATCTTTTTGATGCATCCCGGTGGTGGGTCTATCGGTTTAGTCCACAATACTCAATCCTATACTAAACCAACTTAATCCGGCTTGACCCAAGCAAGCCCAAATACTCGTGTGATTATTCCCAACTCGACCTTACTTTGCTTAACTCCAACTGAGTTTGATTTCAAAATCAGGTTGGACTTTCCAATCGTAACCCAACCAGAGGACCTAAGTTTCAGCCCGGTAGTCCAACACAACTAGTAAGCCATACATTTATTAAATTCCCCGAATACTATTTTCTTTAAATTCCCTACATTTCTTAAACATTTACTTTGCATGTAATTAATTTTATTACTAATATTGCAGTCAACTCAAGTAAAGACATGTCCAAGTACTCTTGATTCTTTCCCACCCAGCTGAACATTGAGTTTTTGGGTTTTTGAACTATGCATTCATAGCTTAAGACAGAAAGGGTGGTTTTGACAGTTGGCCAAACAGCAATCGTTGAACAAAGTTTGTAATGGGCCACCTTCAGCTCATCGAATAAATAGGTCATAAGGATATTTTCAGTCTTAACTATTGGACCGCAGGCCATTCGATATCAGCTCGCAATGGATTCTTGAGTCTTGATCCCCACGTTGCAATAATTTTGTGAAAGAGTCGTTCCAATCCTACATCTCTATACATGTGCCAATGTAACACTCATTCGTGAGATTTAGACCCTTACCAGTTGGGTCCCACCTTTTAATTTTCTTCAACCTGAAAATCATCATCTGGTGGGCAACACAATGCACATGGAAATGGACCATATGTCAATGTTTTAAATCGACCAATCTTTTTCATACAAGCTGTCTATCACAACACAGAAAAGATAGGACCCTGCAAGATGAGCAGCTAGTCAGATCTCATGCGTACACATGCCATGTAAGAAACTTAAAGTTTCGGATGACATTCAGATAGCCGTCTAGTTCTCTTTGATCTAAAATAGGAACCATGAACTTTGGAAAGTGAAAAGCTAAGAAGGCTCATTTGGGCTTCCAATCGTCCAATCGACCTGCAAGCCAACCAACATGACTTGCTTAAAAGATGGACTTTGGTAAAAAATCATGGACCATTTAAGTAGAGGGTTGGGCTTGGCTTGACGTAGGCTTGACCCAACACACCTACATATTATGCATATATGACAAATAAACAAATTTCAGTTGTTATCTTGTAAAATTGAAGTCTTGTGTTCAAGTCCAGCGTTCCTACAAAAAATAAAAGTGAAAATTAATAAAAATCCCTTAAGAGGGTTCATCTGTTCGACTCTCTCAATACAATTGTTTGATGATCTTTTATATAAGTGGGTTAATTAAGCCTGCCCTGGCTTAGGAATTTTCTCATGAATCAGGCCTAGTAATCTCATCTTAGGTCACAGGTTGGGCTCTGGCTCGAATTCCAGGCTTGTTTATTAAATAGGTTTGGCCAGGTTGACCCTGAGGTGATCTGATCACCCAAAGGAATCTTCTCAGGGATCAGACGGGTCATGCATCCATGTCACGGTTTAGGTCCACAACTGGTTTTGGCCCATCTATTAAATTGGTTGGGTCCGGGTCAACCCTGGCTAGACCCGAACTCAACCCATTTGCCACTCCTAGTGAAGGGCACTAATGTTGCTTAAGCCATTAGAAACTGCTAATTGGGAAGTTTCCACACTCACTTTGGTTGAAGGATCTTCGGTTGATTGATTTTTTTATAGGGCTCATTAGTGGTGGGACCTAGTACATGATTAAGTTAGATTATCACTTGGTTTGGTAAAAGTTCAAGTGTGAGTCCCACAAATGAAGATTGGAAGTTAGGGTTTTCTTTGCGAAAAGGACACTATCTACCATATTTTAAAAAACCAAAAACCTGATTGGATGTGCAGTGATTGAGCTATCACTTGAATGGATCTTTATCCACTAACTAAACCAAAAATATTTTAAATAGTTATAAACATTTGAAATATATAAAATAGCTCAAATGAGTAAAGATTTGTTAATGGTATGATGATTATAGATGAGCATTTCCCAACCTTTTTTGTTAAAAAATAAAAATAAAAAATCCTCAAAAGTAGTGATTCGGCTTCAAATCTTATTAGAATAAGTCGCCCACGTTTACAACTTTGTTCAGCAGGACAATTACATGTGTGTGTACACACAGGTACACGTATATAGGGCAGGACCATCCATGCAACAAAAGAGCAGGCCCCACAATGATGTGCTTCCAAAATTCACTCCAATCATCAGGTGCGTGACTCTTATGTTAAGCCTACGGCTAAAAAACCAGGGGAATCATTGATTTAAGTGGCCACAACAAAGGAAACCGTTGGAAGGAGATGCACACCCTTGACTTTTGACGAGGCCCACCATGATGCATATGTGAAATCCATCCCAACTATTAAATGCATCACTCCGCATTAGGTCCGAGGGCAAAAACTCATAATGCATGTGATTCAGGTGGGTCACACCAAAGGAAATAGTTGGGAGAAAGTTGTCGTTGATTGATTTTTTATGAGGCCCACCATGATGAATATGTGAAATGCAGTCCAACCATTAGATGCCAGACCAAAATTTAAGCCCAAGGCCTAAAATTCCAGCCGATGCATTCGAAAACACATTAATAAAATGCGCATGCATTTCATGCGAAGCTAGTTAGTTCTTGTGATAAACCCATCAAATCTGTGACCAACCATATGGATTTCATTTGATATTACAGTCATAGTTTCATTTGATAAGCAAAAGAAATTAAAAACGCGCTACTTGTGCTTATCTTGTGTGTCCACAATGCTAGTGCGCATTTTTTGATTGATTTATCAAAGATAGGATCTCTTATGATGTCTCAATAAAAGCTGAACTTTATATCTGATTATTCGGCTTTTGGGGGCATTTGGTCTCTCAATGGCTTTTCACCAAAGTTTCTTTCTGTCAATCACACCGACAACACAACCGGATTCCCACTTTGTGCATTCCATGTATTAAATTTCACATCATACCTAATAAGTGGGTGAATCATATACATATGCTTTCTCCCCTTGCTAGACTTTTTCTGGACGTGGTTTGGCCGGTGACCCCAACACCAGCCAGCTAGCTGGTGTCAAAGCTATGTGGACCCCATCATGATGTATATGTGTTTTATCCATGTGGTCCATCCATTTCGGCACCTTCAATTTTAGGGCATGAGCGAAAAAATGAGGCTGTGGATCACCCCAATAAATGAGGTCACAGAGTGGTACCAACTTGATTGCAAACATTCATATTCGCATTATGCAAACCATCACTTGTGTATTCCATCCCATGACCTCAATAAGTGGAGAAAGATCTCAGGAAGGAGGGATGGCTTAAATGGTCACGGCCAAATGCCCTAAAAGCCCTATGAGAAAGGATGGGACCCATTCGGGACAGAATCGGGGCAAGTAAATTTCATGCAGGCCTCTCGTCATTAGAGGGGTCTTGAATGAGCCCATAGCCAAAGAAAGGTGATGCTAAATGGAAGAGTCGGCACAACTTGGACTGATAGGTCCGAGTTTGGCACACCTCACATCCAAGTAGACTTAGTTTATAAAGGATGGCATATTGGTGAGTTTGAGCCAAGGCCCACCATCAAAGGGTATGAAATACCCATTCTTGTGAAAGAAAATGCCTGAATGGGTCAAAGGTGAAGCACACCAATGAGCCATAAGTGTGGCCTCTAAAAAAGGGGTCCACTAAAAAAGATCAACTTTGGCCAAAGCCCAAAACCAAAAAAGACTGATTCTTTCCAGCTAGTTCACAAAGTCCATGTGGGCTCAAACAAAAGAATCAAGCCCACTCAAGTTGCAAAAAATTCAAGAATGTCAAATGGGCCTAATCAAGCCTATGGGCCCAAAGCATAAGGTCCACTCCCAGGAAGGAATATCCAAGGGAAATATCCACCTACCAAGTAATGAAAAAAGAAAAGTAAACTAAAGCAGAAAGAAAAAAGGAGAGAAAAAAAGGGAATTCAAGACACGGTGGGGCCCACCCAACTACACATGGGGTCCTACACTTGCTTTGAAATCATTTGATACAAATCAAGAAAACCGTCTTAAAGATGGGACGCGGATTAGCTACTGACAGGTTGAGTAGCCAATCTTGCTACTGAAGTGACGTCACCAGAGTCTGTGGGCCTCCGCATTGATGTATCTGTTGTATCCACACCGTCCATTTATTTGGAGAGATCATTTTAAGGCATGACTCAAAGAATGAGGCAGATACAGATCTCAAGTGGACCCCACCACAGAAAACAGTGGGGACAGTGACATCCACCGTTGAAAACTTCTTAGGGGCCACGGAAGTTTTCGATCAAGCAAATATTTGTGTCTTCCCTTCATGTCTTTGTGAATTTATGAACAGGTTGGATCTCAAATAAAAATCATGGTGGGCATAGGACTTTTTCAATGGTGGATGTCACTGTCCCCACTATTTTCTGTGGTGGGGTCCACTTGAGATTTGGATCTACCTCATTCTTCTAGTCAGGCCCTAAAATGGTCTCTCCAAATGGATGGACGGTGTGGATATAACGTCGTCTTACGTAGGGGGTAGTAGTGGTTGTTTGAATCTCAGAAAAACTGTCACGCCCTGAAAATCGGAACCCGAGTACAATAACCCAAAGCCTGAGTTCCAGGGTGTGAATTGAAAATTTAAGTGTAGATTTCATGAGATTCCATTCCACACATCGCATAACTAAAATAAATCCCGAATATAAAGTTTCTTTTCCACTAATATCTTATTACATTGAATTTTACATGATAAAATAAATCAACTACAGTTGACGTTTGAGTAACACGTGACCATCTGAATACTCTGTTCCATCTACGTCTTTTCCTTCCTGAAAACCTGCAAGAATTGTGGTGATTTTTGTGAGCTAAAAGCCCAGTGAGGTCATTTCCATCATAAGTAATATTTCAGTTAATAAGAGATAAGAGGCGAATCATCAATGGATAGAATTGTATGAAATATACGAGGATGAGGTTATGATTGATACACTTTATGATTTATTATAAGAGGAACGTGATTATCATGATGTCATGTATGTTATGATACGTGTGAGAGCAATAAAACGTCTAGGAACTCGCTGCCACTGAATATTAGGAACCTGTCGCAAATCAACCATGCTCACCTAACCGGTACAGCGAGGCGGCAAATCAACCATGCACGCCAGTGGGCAAATCAACCATGCACCACTGATCCAACCGAGCAAATCAACCATGCTCAATAAGTGAAACGACCAGAACTCGCTGCCACTGAACATTAGGAACCTGTCGCAAATCAACCATGCTCACCTAACCGGTACAGCGAGGCGGTAAATTAACCATGCACGCCAGGAGTCAAATCAACCATGCTTCTGTTCTGTTGTAGTGTAAAAATGTATGTATATGTCATGAGTTATGGAAGCACTTCTCCAAGTATACAATGTATATCAAACTCAAGTCCAATCACCCCATGCATGTGTTATCTTCATTCAAGTAATTCTTTATCTTGATTTAGTTATTTTCAATCGAGGAATTTGAGAAGGTCATCGCGTAAGGTTTAGTGTCGACGAATAACTAAGATTGTTCCAAGAGTTATGCATTGCACATTATTTAAACCTAAGTTGTTGTCGATTAGGAAGTTAAGACTAATATCACATGGAATCTGAAGAAAACTACTGTATTTAGAGGTGTATGTTGAGGACATCATATGTACGAAATCCTAAGTCGAATTGTTGTGGAATTCTGACCTGTGCATTAAAAAGGAAAACTTAAGAAAATTAATTCAATAAGAAAAGGATAATTGGTAGGTGAAATTTAAGGATATAGATAGGAGGTTGATGGATCCCTTACCTAGGATTCTATGATAAAGAAGAAAGCATAAAAGCATGCCTAAAATCCTAACTAGAGAAAGAAACTTTATAAATTGAACATAAGGGAGGACACTAAAGAAAATTAACAAAGAAAGCTACGTGAGATGAATCACTCACTGATTCGTTGATCTCCAAGTTTCAAATAGTCTCGGCTCGAATTCTGGGTTGACTCAGCGAGTCGACTCGACTCATAGAAGAAAATCCTTCTTCTTTCTCTCTCCTTCCTCCTTCTTTCTACTTCTTTTTCTTTCTTCTTCTTCTTCTTCTTCTTCTTCAGCTTCTTCTTACCTAGCCTTGGAATGAGGCTTCAGCAGAAATAGAAGCAATAGGAGGTGAAGCATCCGCCCCCTCTCAATGTAATCTCTCTCTCTCTCTCTCTACCCGAGTTTCCTCTCTCTCTCTCTCTCTCTCTCTCTCTTGGTTGGACGCTTGTGAAGAGGGAGATGCATCTAAGGAGGTCTTTTAAAGACTCCCAAAGTCGGTGAGTTGGTACAGGAAACTCCCGATTGGTTTTGGCGTTGGCACCGCCTGGCACTCATGTCGCCCGAATTTTTTGTACTTAATCACATGTAGACCGTTGAAATAGTAGGTGGGGTCCATAAAAACAATCCCCTAAAATTTCAGGGGCACATGCGAAGCAATGGACTGGATCCGACACGATCTTGGTTTTCTTGGTTTCCAAACAGTCAATTGAAGTGGGCCGCACGATCAACTGTCGGCAGAGATTTTTAGATGGATTACACTTAGGTACAATGGAGCTCTGATGAATAGCTTGGATATACAAGATGGGGCCCACGTGATGGACGTCTGTGGTCACGCAGGTCGATAGCCTCGTCCGCTGTTACAGCGGACAACCAGAGAAGAAGGAAAAGCTTTTTTTTTTTTTTTTTTTTTTTTTTTCTTTTTTACGTAACTTGCATGGTACGGAAACCGTGGCTTGGTGTTGCATTTGTGAAGTGAGTCTACTATGATGGATTTTGACTATTTCCTCCTTCAGATAAGTGGGCCACATAATTTTAACCGCTGCCATGAAATTTGAGACGTATCCGAGTTAAGGTGGGCCACTTATGGCCTAATTTCTGATTCGGACATTTGTAGGATGATCGGAGGGTTGAAATTTGACGTGTATGGTTAGATCATGTCCTAAAACTAGTATATAGAGTTTCGTGTGAAAATGATTTTCAGAAATCATAAAACTTAAAAATGTGGTATAACTTAAGTTTAACTAATGACATTTTCGTAATTATCATAATTTTACGAGTTTTGTAAAATCTATCACTTCCATGTTATTCTAGGGTTTATTCTAAGAAACTTTAATAAAGATACCATATAGTAATTCCATACGGATGATTTATTATTAATTTATCAATATTTCAATTTATTTAAATTATTAAATAATTAACTAAATTATTCTAAAATCCTAGGGTGTTACAAACACACCTGAGCAGGTTCATAGGGCCAAGAAATCACTGGTCTAAGCATATGCCTTGTGACGGACACGATGTATGGTCATATTTATGGACAGACATGAGTACAGGATGATGTACGGCGGTTTACATTGATCGCGTAATTCGAAATCGGAGTGGACGGTTAAATCTTCCGGTCTAGTAACAATAGATCATTCTAACGATCAGTTTATTGATTTAGCTAAGTATACTAAGTTTTCAAAGGCTTTAAAAAGTGTTAGAATGCGTATAAAAATATATACATGAGTGTATAAGTGTGAACAACACAGCCTAGAATTTAAATTTTTCACGTGTGTACATGCACTCGTGTACTTACTCGTGCGTCCAAATTTTCGGGGTATTACAAAAACACTCATGCTTAGAGGGATCTTAATCACATTGAGTTCGAGTCCCCCAATACGACGTCTCATTCTCCAAAAGGTACTTATATGCACCATTCGTCCAATCATACATTATGAAATTTTAAGGAATTGGAAACTACCCTAATCTAGGAAAAAAAAGAAAAGAAAAGAAAGAGATGGGCAGATATTACCCGTGAAGGTGAGAACTATGTCAGCAACAATGTCCTATAAAAAAAAATTGTTAGTAATCTAAAAAAAAAAAAAAATTAGAAAATCTATTTCTATAAAAACTGAAAATCCTACCTAACTAAAACTACTCTATAGCTACTAGAACAATTAGAACCGTTTAACCTTTTCCCCGGCAACGACTCCAAAAACTTGTTCGCTTGCCTCAAGTGCAAGGTTGCGATGTAGTAATAAGTCTCGATAAGACCGAGGTCATCCACAGGGAAAGAAGTAAACAATTCCAACTACTCTAATAACTAGAATATAAGAAGTTTAGAAAAATAGTTTTTCACATAAAATAGGAAAATTTGAAAATAAGAAGAACTAGAGCATCAAGGATCCACTTGTAGTAGTCCAATGCCAATCCATTCATCCAAGCACAACACAATTAGAATCAAAGTCCTATCTCTCATCTAATTGAAGAATATAACATTCAAGCACAAACACTCCCACTTAAATCTGGAAATCAGATTTCTAGTTTTAATGAAGCACATAAAACTTGAACTTGTAGCCTTCTGAGTAACAGCCATTCCAAGAGACTATGGCATGCTCAAGGGTTACTACAATTCGAATTCAAACAACCCAATCATGGTAATCTCAGAGAATTGCAAGGAACTCATGTCCGGAGTACACAAACTCTCACAAACTTCTAAAAATCCAACCTTTATTTAAACTATAACTTGAAAATCCATAAATAAGTAAAGGGTACTTGAAGAAACGAATTAAAGCATTGAAACAAACTACAGACTTCACCTCTTAACTCTAGCTAAAAGGTTAATTAGAAGAAAGCATTAAAAACTAGAAACTAGAACTAAAAGAAGAAGAAAACTAGTTGTAGGAGGCTAGGAAGCCTCCTAGGTCTTGATCTCTTTGCTCCCCACGTCGTTAGATGCTTTAGGAAGAGAGTGGAGGTGGCCTCTTATAAGAGAAATCCCGCACCAACTTAGAAACTTCGAGAATCAGCGGAGTCCTTTCGCAATTTGAAAACTTAGTCTTGA